>CM073003.1:132400758-133000758 GCA_037038555.1 Rhynchonycteris naso | reverse complement strand
AGTACACAAAAAGCAATTAATAGGAGAAAGCACGACTACATTGAGCAATTTCTCAGTGGCAAACAGCTACTAAAATTAACTGCTGTGCTAACTCCTTGACAATAAACATAAATACCTATTTATTGGCACAAAGTAATGGATGCAGATTCAGACACATATTATATATGACAAAGGTTTCTCTTTACATGAAAGAAAAAGTTATCATTGTAAGGTGGTGGGCAAGGAGGAAGGTCACGTAAGGAACCAGACAGGAACTTTGGCTAGAGCCGTCTGGAAATAAAGCCTTTACTATTCCACACTTTGTGGCTACAGCCCCTTCCTTCTTCCTCGGCGGGGGGGGGGGGGGGGGGGGGGAGAATACCTTACAATCATGATATAATAACCGCTATCAAAACAACCATGTGAGAAACTAAATTGCGACCCTACTTCCGGACATCCACCGAAACCACCAAATAACTACCCACAACTAATAGAAAACGCTGGAGCTGCCAACAGCTTGAGACAAGACATTAAAAGAACTAAAATAACCACAAAAAAATATTTGGATAACATACAGTAGATTTTTTAAATTTTTTTTTATTTCATTGTGTTTACATAGATTCTAGGGTAACCCCAACTGCATCCCCCTCCCCCATGTCCCCCTCCACATCTCCCTTACCCCCTCCATACAGTGCCCTCCCCCCTTCCCTTCAGGTTTATCCCATCCTATCCTCCCCTTTCCCTCTGTCCTCTTTTCCTCTGGTCCCTTTGATCCCTCCTCTGTCTCAATTCCTCTCCTCAGTTCTCAATGTTCCTTGGATTCCTCAAATGAGTGAGGTCATATAATATTTTTCTTTTTCTCAACATAATAGTTTCCAGGTCCCTCCATATTTTTGCAAAAGGTAATATTTCCTTCTTTTTCATGGCCCCATCATATTCCATTGTATATATGTACCACTGCTTTTTAATCCACTTGTCCATTGATGGACACTTGGGCTGTTTCCAGCTCTTCGCTATTGTGAACAATGCTGCCATAAACATGGGGGTGCATTTCTTTTTTTCAGTCGGTAATATGGTGTCCTTGGGATATATTCCTATAAGTGGGATAGCTGGGTCAAAGGGCAGTTCCATTTCTAATTTTTTGAGGAATCTCCATACTGTTTTCCACAGTGGCTGCACCAGTCTGCATTCCCACCAGCAGTGCAGGAGGGTTCCCTTTTCTCCACATCCTCGCCAGCACTTATTCTGTGTTGTTTTGCTGATGAGCGCCATTCTGACTGGTGTGAGGTGATATCTCATTGTGGTTTTAGCCATTCTGACTGGTGTGAGGTGATATCTCATTGTGGTTTTATTTTGCATTTCTCTAATGATTAGTGATGTTGAACATTTTTTCATATGCCTATTGGCCATCTGTATGTCCTCCTTGGAGAAGTGTCTATTCATTTCTTTTGCCCATTTTTTGATTGGATTGTTTGAATTCAATGCAATACCAATGAAAATACCAATTACATACTTCAAAGATATAGAACACATATTCCAAAAATTTATATGGAACCAAAAAAGAACACAAATAGCCTCAGCAATCTTGAAAAACAAGAATAAAGTGGGAGGTATCACACTTCCTGATATCAAGTTATACTACAAGGCCATGTGTGATCAAGGGTATATAAGTAACCCCTAAACTATTTTTGGGAACTGCATGATTTGGGTCTGTTGCCCCGTGTCAACCATATGCAGCTGGCATATTTAATAAACCTCCTCCTTTAATAAAACTCTTCAAAATTCATCTGGACTGGGTGTCTCTATGTAAACCTGATGAAGTGAGGTACAGTGCCTTTCAGAATCTGGGGTGCGGTACTTTATAACAGTAGGAAAGGTGATGACAGTATCATTACATAGACATGTTATCAAATGAATGTTAGAAAAAATACAAAATTAAATAAATGATCACCTTACAAAATAATTTCAAAGGAACGATGATGAAAATACTACTTCCAAGGCCAGATCCCTCAAAGCTTCGAAGGCTGTGCTTTCTGGACCAAAAGTGAATATGCCCAGGGGTCATATTCGCCCAACAGGGCGCCGTTTAATATTGTCAAGAGCAAGGGGATATAGCTGGATGTTAATCCCAGGCAATAAATAGAAGGATCAGCTCCTCACAAACACCTACAATGCACAGGATAAAGGTAACGTACAATACAAACAGCAGGTCGGTTTGCTGATCTGACACGGGGAGAAGAAGCATATTCCCTGCAAACAGTCCAGGAGCTATTCTCTCCTCGCGGTCGGCTTCACCTCCTCCCCAACCTCTTGCTCGCTCGCATCCCCTCTGTCCCGCCCCTCCCCGCCCCTTGACCCCCCCTCCCCCGTTATCCCCGGCCCAGGGGCTCCACTCACGTTTATCCGAGCTCTACACCTCCCGACCCGCGAACAGCGGCCCAGGCCCGGCAGCGCCGCACCTCACATCCACCACCTTGCTGCCTCTTCCCGGCACCTCATCTCGAACCTGTCCACCTGCCCGCAGCCCGATTTCCCTCCCGCCCAACCCCGCCCCGCATCTCCGCCGGGGCCTCCCTCTCACCCCCCTCCCTGTCCTGCCTCAGGCCTAGCGACAGGCCTGCAGCTCACACAGCACTTTAGTTTCCAATGGGTCATTTACATAAAACCAGCCAGGAACCAGATACAATCGTTCACGTTTACTTTAGCAAAATGAATTCATTGACACTTCATAAAAATAAAAACTATCATTGAAAAGGTTTTCTTCAGAGAATATAAACAGGAGCCACAACATAGGAGACATTCTGAAATGCAATAACCGTAAAGGGATGCCTAGATTGCTAGGGAAATGGTGGAAAAAAGTTCTGCGGGGTGGGGCGAATAAACAGTGATGGTCATTCTATGGAAAATACTAAGAGATTTAATAAATATGAATACGACAACTAATTCCTTCACACAGTCACAGCAAAAACCTACTGTGGAACCCCAAATGGATATTGTGCAATACTTGGTGTGACTGAGGGAAAAACCCATGACTGCAAATAATACTGCTTCCTATCGAGAAGTTTAATTCACCCGATAATTCTAACTTTTCCTGAATTTAACATAAACTTTGTAACACAACTCCCACTTAGAGCTACAAAACAATTTTTTAATTATCATGGAAATACATTCAACATACCTCTCTCAACACACCTCTCTCAAAGACGTACCGTCCTTCTTCAGAAATGATAGACCCCTCCCCCTTCTTTAAAATAATCAGTAAGGACAGAAAAGCCCTTACTTGAAACAGAGTGAATTCTAGTCTTCACACAGAATCTACTTTATCGTGCACCTGCGCTACCGTGTTACTACTCAAAATGCCCACACGAGGGCGCCAGGGTATCACGCTGAAGACAACTTTAAAAGGAACCGCAAGTGGTAATAGAAACAATGTATCTTCCTCTCCCGCCGGCTCCTCTAGAAATCTGTAACCAAAAATTAATTACAGAGCCCTTATCGGTACAAATTATCAAATGCACTTCTCAATAACACACAAGTTACATTTGAACTGAAACGTAATAATAATACCGCGCACCAAACACAGGAAATTCTAACAGTCTTCCCTGCACAGAGGAGCAAGAAAAAACCTGACGGTTCTTCGCGTTGTCACTTTCCTTCAGAACTCACGTTACTACATCGAATTCACCTCACCTTCACGCTGCCTTGGCGACCACCTCCCTCGGAGCGGGACGGTAGTCCCGACGCCCGTTCTCACCTCAGTCCGGACTGCGCCGTGCCTGAGCCCACCCCGCACTTCTCCTCTCCCCGCCTTCACCCTCCTTCCCCCGCGCCTCCGCCTGGAGACTGCCACGCCCCTAACCATTCTAGTTTTCAGGGACCCACCAAAATGGAAAAAGCCAGGACCCAAACAGAGTTCTGCACTTGAACTTTAATGATCACTAATGAATAATATAGACTTCATAAAACTAGAATCGACTATTTAAATTTTTATTCTCATAATAAAAACACAAGCCAGAAACCAGGAGAAAATCTTTACTTACCACGTACCTAAATGAAACTTTTTTTTTTTATTTTATTCATTTTAGAGAGGAGACACAGAGTGAGAGAGAGAGAGAGAGAGAGAAAGGGGGGAGGAGCTGGAAGCATCAACTCCCATATGTGCCTTGACCAGACTAGTGCAGGGCTTTGAACTGGCGACCTCAGTGTTCCCAGGTCGACGCTTTATCCACTGCGCCACCACAGGTCAGGCCTAAATGAAACATTTTTATTTCATAAAACTACAATACGTTTCTGATCAAAATTACATTTCTGATCAAATTTCACAGAGCACCTTAGCCTGACCAGGCAGTGCGCAGTGGACAGAGCCTCGGACTGGGACGCAGAGGATCCAGGTTCGATACCCCACGGTCACCGACTTGAGCGCGGGCTCACCAGCTTGAGAGGGGGGAGGCTGGCTTAAGCGTGGGATCATAGACATGACCCCATTAATCGCTGGCTTGAGCCCAAGGTCTCTGAATTGAGCAAGGGCTCATTGACTCTGCTTTAGTCTCCCCCCCCCCCACCCCGTCAAAGCATATATGAGAAAGCAATCAATAAACAACTATGGTGACGCAAAAAAGAATTGACGCTTCTCATCTCTCTCCCTTTCTGTCTGTCCCTCTCTGTCTTTCTGTCTCTGTCATATATAAATAAATAAATAAGCTCACATAGCACTCTAAAACAAATAGGCACAATGAAAATGATTTCGTATCTAAACAGACACCAGGTGGAGGAACACAGTGTGGACAAGAAAGGGTCCAGAAGGGTCCAGTGCAATGGGACCTCCTCCTGATTCGATAGAAATTTCCTAATTGAACAGGTCGAGGTGGGAACTCACACCCCTGGCAGATCACTTCTTTACCAAAAGGCTTCTCTTTGCCATCACTGAGCTGTGTCTGTGCATCAATAGGATCATACCTTTGACCTGCCCCCTGACAGTCCCCTCCTGCAAAACAGGGATAGCACAAACCCTTCCCTACTTGCTCGTCCTGTCCGGCTCTGGTTCTCAGACCCTTGTGGAATCTTCCCTTCTTTCTTTCATTTCACATGCAGTAAAGAAATTGCTTCTCTCCCTCTCTCTTCACTCTCTAAAATAAATAAAATTAATAAACAAACAAAAACTAAGTAAAATCAGTAAAAAGACTGGGCTTGCCTGGTCAAGGCACATATGAGAGTTGATGCTTTCTGCTCTTCACCCTTTCTCTCTCTCTCTCTTTCTTTCTTTTACCACTCTCTAAAATAAATTTTAAATAATAAATAAATAAATAAATAAATAAATAAATAAATGCTACACTGAGAGTCTCTGCAAGATTAGAGATCTTTATCCCCAATGTTTGGAGTCACTTTGGCTTAAATAAACTCCTAAAAACTCCCAAACTTTCCTGTTTTTTGTTGATCAGAGCAAGTACCTAACCTTGCAAAAATAAGCTCTGCCTGATACATCATTATGAAATGGCAAATTCAGACTATAATAATGTAAGGATGAGATGGCACTTGATCACCAGGCTTTATTAGAAGAGAGAGACCTGCTGGACACACTTCTCCGGGAGAAGGGCATTGAAACAGATTTTGAGGCCAAGTTTTATAGGGTGGGAGAGCCTTGAGCAGGTGGGCACTGAGTCAGCAGCTCTGGGATACTCCCTTCTGCAGTTTCACAATTTCGGCTTCTTGGAACTCTCCTCCTTGGGGTCGTTGACCAGCTTCCTGGAACTTTTCTGCCTCGGGGCAATAGTCCAGTAGGTAAGGGTGGGGTCAGATAGACAAGTGGAACAGCAAAAGGGCAGTTAGATGTTCTGGTAAATTCATGTATCTATCAAATAATACAGCACCAAGACCTATTCGAACTGCTAAACTCCAAATAGGACAATACCAATGTTCTCATGTATTCATTATTTAATTCTTGAATGTCCTCTGACCGAGGATTGAGCCTATAACCTTGGCAAATCAGAATGATGCCCTAACTAACTGAGCTACCTGGCCAGGTCCTAACCATGTGTTTCATCCAACTGTCCTATTTAGGGATAGAAAATAACTCTTTCAGAACCAATATATTACCACAAAAAAAAAATCAGTACGGAGACAAAAAAAACCATACTTAACATAAGCAGGTAAGTGGATCGACCACTGACAGATAATGCACAGCACCCACCCCTGTTCCTACTGACTGCCACCGGGGTGTTGTTCCCAAGATGCATACTACTTAACAGCAGAGGTGCAAACTGAGAGCATATTTATTTTATTTTATTTTTATTTTTTTACAGGGACAGAGAGAGAGTTAGAGAGAGGGATAGCTAGGGACAGACAGACAGGAACAGAGAGAGGTGAGAAGCATCAATCATTAGTTTTTCGTTGTGACACCTTAGTTGTTCATTGATTGCTTTCTCACATGTGCCTTGACCACGGGCCTTCAGCAGACCGAGCAACCCCTTGCTGGAGCCAGTGACCTTGGGCTCAAGCTGGTGAGCTTCTTGCTCAAGCCAGATGAGCCTGCGCTCAAGCTGGCAACCTCAGGTTTCGAACCCAGGCTGATGCTTTATCCACTGAGCCAGCTCTATCCATTTCTCCACCACCTGGTCAGGCCCCAGCCCATTTTTTGACTACTATGGTGCCTCTCCTACAATTGAACTATTTCCCCCTTGCTTCTCCCACACCTGACTGGCAGTGCCCTGAGGAAACTCTTCCCAAACCTGAGTCTGGAGGGCTGAGGGTACAATGCACTTATGAAGACACAATGAATTTCTCAAATGTGTCAGCAAGCCTATGAATACTTAAGCCTTCTATCACATTAGACTAAATGGAACCTTGAGGCTTCCCTGTGCAGCAACCTTTCCAATAAAATAGAACGTCCAATTTCTTTGGCTCTCTTTCCCCATCCATATCTAGCTTGCACAATTAGATGTTAAAATGCATTCCATTATGAAGGTGCAATACTTAAAATAGTGGGATAATGACACATGAATAGACAGAAGGAAACAGACTAAAATGCCCAGTAATACACTCACATCCATATAAAACTTTGTCAGCCATGGCCGGTAGCTCAGTCAATAGAATGTCGGCCTGAGCACAAACGTTGCCAGTTAGATCCCCAGTCAGGGCACGTACAGGGACAGATCACTGTTTCTCTATCTCTCTCTCTAAAATCAATCAATAAAATAATTTTTTTGTATGACCTGTGGTGTGGAGTGGATAAAGCATCAGCCTGGAATGCTGAGGTCACCAGTTCAAAACCCTAGACTTACCTGGTCAAGGCACATACAATAAGCAACAAGCAAGCAACTATACTTGTTGTTCTACTCACCCCCTCCTCTCTCTCTAAAATCAATAAATAAAATATTTTCCTGACCAGGCGGCAGCACAGTGGATAGAGTGTCGGACTGGGACGCACAGGACCCAGGTCCAAAAACCCAAGGTCAATGGCTAGAGCATGGGCTCATCTGGCTTGAGCACCGGCTCACCAGCTTGAGCATGGAATCACAGACATGACCCCATGATCATTGGCTTGAGCACCGACTCACCAGCTTGAGCATGGAATCACAGACATGACCCCATGGTCATTGGCTTGAGCCCAAAGTTGCTGGCTTGAGCGAAGAGCCACTTGCTCTGCTTTAGCCCTCAGCCCCCGTCAAGGCCCATATGAGAAAGCAATCAATGAACAGCTAAGATGCCACAACAAAGAATTTATGCTTCGCATTTCTCAACCTTACTGTCTGTCCCTATGTGTCTGTCCTTCTGTCACACACAAAATGTGCTATTCCCAAGCTGCTCACTAGATGGCAGCAAAAGGAGCTTTTCCAAGCGGTCTGAACTTAGGTGTTATTTCAAACACGCACACTAGATGGCAGGAAGCATCAGAGTGTAAAGGGTCCCACTCAGAGATTTAGGGGGTCCTGCCACCTCAGCCGCGTGTTCACTGCCAGAAGGAAACTAACTCTTGGCTCACAGGAGGCAATATGCCAAAACCATGCTCCTCAGAACCCCTGTAACTTCTCCTTGCTCCCTATCCCCTGGACCCCCTAGCTCACCTGATAATTGTGAGAATAGCAGAAAATGTAGACGGGCGCGTTTCACATTCAACCCATCAGAAAGACAGGGCACTCCAGAGTTTCCTAGCTCAAACTATTTTAATTAAAACACCCCCCCCCAAAAAAAAAAACACGCAAGAAATGGAACCATATTATCGGCACAGGACTCATCACTGGAAAAAAGAAAGAACACAGTAAAGCACTGAGGTCCTTACTATTCACCAAAGCCAACTCACAAAACAGGCAACCCCAAGAATTTCCAGACTCAATACTCAAGACAAAAAGGGTCCAAAATTTAGCACATGGATGGAAAACCAATTATACTCTGACACCGTGTCAATGATTCCTCAATTCCACATGGGATCCACCAACTTCTATTACAATATTAGTGTTAGAATCCATTGGAGTCCAAAAAGATCAGAGTAACAGGTTTTAATGAAAGAAACCCTGCCAGGCTGGCTCGTAAGGGAGAGTCGTGCCAGGCAAAGGCTAGGACCGGGCTTTAAGGGTTTTTGGGGAAGGGGGAGTAGGAAGGGTAGTGTAGCATTTGCCGATTGGCTGCTGGACAAAGGATTGTGACATCAGACATTCCTTTGTGGTTGGTCATCTGCTGCAAGCCCTAAAACGAGACTTACTGGCAGGGTTACAGAAATGAAACCTAAGATTCCTGACTGTTTGATATATACAAAAAAGGAATGAGAGTGATTCCTAGAGAGGCTCAAGGGAAAGGGGACAGAGGTCATTATCTTCTGTAACTTCCTCCTGCTGAGTAGGGGCGGTGAGGAGTTACGGCCCCTCTAAGGATTACTCTTAGCAAAGGGTAGAGAGGTGCAGTGATGGCTTCTTATTGGGTAGGGGTGTATTTATAAGGTTCCAGATTATTTTTCTTTCACGAGGGCAGGTTTCAGGGTTGGTGTGTAGGATTAGGTAGATTTTTCCAATTTTCTGATTGGCGAAGGTCTGCATGCAGTTCTGTAAGAAACTAGTGAACAAACATAAGAGGCAGGATCTAAAAGTTAGAGAAATAATAGGAGAGTGAGAGGACCAATGAAAGGCAATAGTCAAGACACCCAGTTTGTGCGAAACCACTGATTTCATGACTCTGTTTGATTTTTACAAATTTGCTGGGTTTCATATATAGAGAGAGAGGTAATAAGACAGGGCAGTGGCCAGTCCCCCTGCCCCTAGACCTATTTTTATAGAAATTCTTAAAGCAACAAGAAGAGGAATTACCTGTATAGCTTGTTTGGTCCTTAGATTGATGCGTAGTGTACTAGGAACTGGAAGAGGCTCATGGGGTGGGATTAGGTTGATATTTGGGGTAAGACAGATTAGGGTACAGGTTTCTGTCCAATTAGTAGGGAGACACATATAGGTGTTGGTCTCACACAAGTAGGAAGCCCCTGATTGGGTGATACAGGATGAGAGGTGCATAGAGAATTGATGGACAAGGGGTTGATTTTGTCTGTCTGACTCTGAACACCAGACGGTCAGGGTGAAGGAAAGTGCAACCCCAACTGGGGGGGGGGGAGACATGGTTAGAGGCCTGCTTTGAGCATTGCAGCTGTGTGGTAGGGGTAGTGAGCCAGGGATATAGCTGAGTGGTAGAATATGAGTATTTATGTTTTGAAGCTGTAAGAGTAGGGGGTTCTGTGAATTGAACAGGATTAGAAAATAATCCGTTTGTTTTTGGAGAAACTTGATAGTTGACTCACTGATTGTGATGGTTTTTGGGAAATTGGATATAGTGGTGTTGTAGAGGTTACAAAGGAGGTGACCCATTGGGACAGTACCTTGAGCAGTAAAGCACAAAGGGGCAGGTGAAAGCAGGGGAGTATTCAGAGTGACTGGTCCCTGAGCAGGGGGAATTTGGGGTTTTAATTTTTTGAGCTGGGAATAATAGGTTTAATATAGCTTATTTGCTCGGTTGGCGGCTGAAGTGGGATAATTCCTTATAAGAGTGTTGGCTCTCTCAAAGAAGGAAGCCTCTTTTTGGGTTTGGTATATGAGAGCTGTCCGTAGAAGGTGGATGTTGTTGTTTGGGACAGGAAGGGCAGAATAGGCTGAGGACATAGACATACACATCCAGCAATTAACTGCATAGGAAGAATTAGCTTTAATTAAAAGTCTTTGAGGTTGTCTCTAGGAGAGAGGAGATGGGGGTGGAATATGTGGCGCCCAGTAAGAGAGAAAGTAGAGCTGGTGTTAGGAGATCAAGAATTGGGGGCATGGTGGTTAGGCTTAGGGGTGATTAAGAGGAAGAGAAGAAATTGAAAAGCTGCTAGTGTTTTTGGTGAATATTTAAGTACAGACCCTTGTCAGGACAAGTCCCGTATTTAATTGAGGAGTTGGTCAACTTCACTGGAGTGAGGCCTAAACCAGGGAGGTCCTTGGAGGCCTGAAGAAGGAAGTAGAAGAATCTGGCAAGATGGTAATTGGCAGCTGCCTTTTATGAGTGCCTGCTGGACTGGCCAGTATGGCGGGATATGGCCTCTTGGAGGAGCATTATGAGATGGACTGGTCTGGTTCTTCTTGGATAGGGGAACATGTGGAGATTTTGAGAGACAGAGGACCTGTGGGGGTGGAGATGTAGGTTTTAGGGGTATTGGTGGTACAAGGCTTAATGTGGGAGAGGTGAGTCCAGTGTGAGTCTCCTTCCACTTTGATGGCGGTAGGGGTGGACAGGATAACAGTATGGGGCCCTGTCCAGGTAGGCTGGAGAGGAGTTTTTTCCCGTGCCCTCCTGTAGACCTGATCCCAGGGAGGATTGATAGGTGTGAGTCCTTGTTGGAAAGGGCTGTGTAAGGAGCTTGTCAAACTGGGAATAGTAGGTTTAGTATAGCTTGTTTACTTAGTTTGCAGCTGAGGCGGGGTAATCTCCTATGAGAGTGCTGGCTCTCTCACAGCAGGTGGCCCCTTTCTGAATCTTGTACACAAGAGTGGTGTGAAGGAGATGAGTATTATAAAGAGGAATAGGGAGAGTTGAATAACTTGAACATGATATGGACAGACATATTCAGCAGTTGGCTGCATAGAAGTTCGTCTTGATTACAAGATTTTAAATAAGATTAAGAGAGCTTTCTAGATGAGAGGGTTCTAAGAGGGAGGGTATGGGGGCAGAGTATGTCTTTAAGGGTAAGGAGATAAGAAAGAATAGAGCAAGCTGGAATCTCCATCCTGCCTGTTACTAAAGCGTAATCATAATTACCCACGGCTCAGGATGTTTTTCTTCTGGGATTTTAGTCAGACTGACCTTGGGGGGCCCCAAGGGGGAGAAGTCATATCTAGGTGATGATTCAGGTTGACTGGAAGGGTCATTTGTAGGCATGTGTGGAGATGGAGCTTCCATTTTCTTTAACCTGGAAACATGAAACTAGGGGGCCTTTTCCTGGGGTTTTGCAGCCATGGCGGTGGTGAGGAGAACTTTGGGATTCACTATGCTGGGTGGTAGAGGTAAATTTATAACAGAATTGGGCAAATCTGGCTGGCCGAGAAGCAGTAACAGAGCCGACTTTGAGGACAGGAGTGAAAGGAGAGAGAGACTCTGAGTTTGGAGAGTAGATTCCGGCCTAAAATAGGCATGGGGCATAGAGGCAGGAGGAAAAAAGAGTGTGTAAAGGAGACACCATGTATTAGACAAGGCAGCGGATCTGTGGCCAGTAGAGAGGAAATAAGACCATCAACACCCAAAACAGAGATCTTTATGGGATGAGCAGAACCTGAATATTTGGGCAAGGCAAAGTAAGTGGCCCATGTGTCTATAAGAAATGAGATCAGCTTACCTGCTACTTGGATGGCTACCCCAGGCTCTTTGATGGTGATAGGTCACAGGTGGCTGGGGTAGGGCTAGAAGAGACTGAACCCTCCCTTAGAGGAGTGAGAGGGCAGTCTACCTTCCAGTGTCCCCTTTTCCCACATGAGGACAAGGCCCTGGCAGGGCTGAGGAGCCGGACAGGTTTTTTGCCCAATGACCTTTTCCACACATGAACCAGGACTCTGGTGGAGTCTTACGAGGCCCCTTAGGGGCACTGGAGACTTTAAGAGTGGCCACCAAGAGCTGGTATTTTGCCTGATTTCTTTTGGGCTATCTGCCTTTTCCTGTTTCTCTCGGTTATTATAGACCTTAAAAGCCATGCCTAGGAGATCTCGTTGAGGGGTTTGGCTAAGAGAGTAAAATTGAAAATTCAGTGTTTAAAGAATCCTATTAGACTGAGGAAAGAAAGGATTTGATTTGCGGTGGTAGGTGGTTGGAGACTGTGGAGGGTCTGAGTTCAATCTAGGGTGAGACCTCGGGTAGTGGGGGTTAAGGCGATGCCCAGATAGATTATGGACTGAGAGTGAAGTTGAGCCTTAGCAGAGAAGACATGATATTCCTTTATGGTGAGGAAGTTAAGTTGAGGCAGGCAGGGAGGGGCTGCAGAGGAGTAGGTTATTTACATATTGTAAGAGAGGACTAGTTTTAAGATTGCATGCTGCTAAATCCTGAGCTGCCCAAACAGGTGTGGCTGTTTCTGAACCCCTGGGGTAAGACACTCCACATAAGTAGCTGGGTTGCATTAGTGTCCAGGTCAGTCCAAGTAAAGGCAAACAGAAAGTAAGAGTCAGGGTGTAGAGGAATGGTAAAGAAGGCATTCTTGAGGTCTAGGACCGTGAAGTGAGTGGTGGTTTAATGGAATGTGTGACATGTACAGATTAGGGACTACTGGATGGAGGAGAATTACTGCCTCATTGATTAGGCATAAGTCTTGTAGGAAGTGATAAGCCCCTGAAGGTTTTCTGAAAAGGAAGGGTGGGGGTATCACAGGGAGAGTCCATGGGGATGAGTAAGCCTTGACTGAAGAGGTGGGTAATTATTGGTTTAAGGCCTTAGAAACAGACACAGTTAAACATTAAATAAAGATTTTACATACAAATTATAAATTAAGAAATTTAAATAAGCACACTTTACTTGTTTCAATTAAAATTATATTAGAGATATTTTCTGACAAACAAAAAGACAAAACAGATTACTCACACAGCTTAATTGACAACTCTGCCTTTTTAATCTTTTTTAGATGGCAGGGAGTTCAGCATAGAGGGAAAGGAAGCAGACGAATGAACAGCATGATCAGCTGGATGGAAAGAAGGGGTGTCAGAATCTGCAGGAGGGGGAGGAGGAGGTTGAAGTGCTGGTGGTGGCGCCATGTGGTCAGAGGAGTCACAAAGATTAGAGCCTGTGGGGAGAGGGGCCTAGAGGGGAGGGGACAAGGGGGGGAAAGGCCTAGTTGCAGCCTGTAAGAAGAAGGGAGGGGACAAAGAGAGAGGCAGAGCTGCAGTTTGTAAAAAGGGCGGAGGGGTAAAGGAGGAGAGAGGTAGAGTCACAGTTTGTAAGGGGGTCATGGGGCGGAGAGGAGAAAGGCATTTGCAAGTGAATGAGAAACAGGATTTGCGAAGGGAGAGGGCTTTCTGGAGGGAAGAGACTCGAGTGGAAGAGATCTGAAGAGAAACCAGAGAGAGGTCCAAGAGAGTGGTGCCCCTGGGGGTCAGGCAGGAGGGGGAAAGAGTTGGGAGTCAGCGGAGAGGAAAGATTAGGAGCAGAGGTTTTAGGTGAAGTTTCTCTGGCCAAAAATGGCCTGCATGTAGAACAGGTGGCACAGAGATTAAGGACGGGAGCGAAGGTGGAAGAAAGCCTGTATGTAAGAAATCTCTGAGGTCTTCCCAGTCCGGTGGCAGAAATTATTGAGATCTTTGAGTGTACTGTAATTGAAAGTAGTGTTTATATTGAGGCCACACTGTCCACGAGGCTGAGTTTGACAAGATTTATTTAAGAGGCATCCCAAAGGAGTAGTCTCTGAGGACTGAGATTGGAGGAGCCCATGTTAGGCTGAGAATAAAGAAAGAGAAGAGCGTCCTCAAACTCTTTCAATTATTCTGAGTAGAGTAGAGTGTGTGGGATGTGAGGAAACCAACCATCACCAGAGACCTCAGTTCCAGAGAAGTAGAAAGCAACCTAGCTAGGCGCCTAGACTTTCTAGGAAGTCCGTAGAAGCAGGCTGCTCAGAGTTGAAGCCTCCCGAACTGTGAACCTCAGAGAGTAGAGTGAGGGTTAGGGAAGGAGAGGAGCCGACTGGAGAATGGGAAAGAGCAGAAATTCCTTACCTTCTGATCCGGGAGGGGTTCATGACAGGGTCGGGTTGCTGGACAATCAATCTACAACCACACAGCCAAGCAAAATCAGGGAGTAAGTCCGAGATGAGCTGCCGCTGCCCACTGCTTCCCTGGTAGTTAGTTTGGCTGGTGGAGGGGATCGTCCAGGTGTCCGGTACCCTATCCTGGGTTTCAGCACCAAATGTTAGAATCCATCGGAGTCTGAACAGGCTTTAATGAAAGGAAACCTGCCGGGCTGTCCCTAAGGGATAAGGGAGAGTGGCGCCAGACACAGGCTAGGACCAGGCTTTAAGGGTTATTGGGGAGGGGGAGTAGGAAGGGTAGTGTGGCATTTGCCGATTGGCTGCTGGACAAAGGATTGTGACATCAGACATTCCTTTGTGGCTGGTCATCTGCCGCAAGCCCTAAAACAAGCCCTAAAATCATGCAGGCAGGGTTAAAGAAATAAAACCTAAGAATTAGCACTAACTTTTATCTTTAGGGAGAACTGGTGGAACTGGTTACAGTCAAAAAAGACACTTTCCATCAGTCACTTCATTTATTCACCAGAACTGTCCTCCAAATTAGTCCTTTTCCTTTCCGAGCAGTGAGAACAAGATGCCCACTGGGGTAGCACCCACTAAGACACACACATTGCACCAGGGACATTTCTGATGTACAATGCTTACCCCTCCCACCCAGCAACTACAAAAGCAAAAGCAAGTTCTGAAAAATAAAGGATTCACTTGTTATACCTGAGTGCCTAGATGCCGACCTGTGTTTTCTGGTCCCCGTCTGACTTCCAAAGCCTCCACTTCAGCACATGCGGCTTCTGCACAGCATAACTATTCCTGAACTGATAAACGCGGGAAGTCCTGTACTCCTACCACATGTCCTGGACACCAGTTACCCTGTTTTGCCTTCCTTTCATAACCAGGAAAAGCAAGACAGGTCAGCCAAGGAGCCTTCAGAGCAAATCCAATTGAACCCTCAGCCAACTCCTGTTCTCCTAACCCACCCACCCTGCCCTTGTGCCCTTCCACCCTATTAAGCTGAAGATAGAGTTGGCTGCAACGATTCTCTTTTCCTCAAACCTCTATCATGGTGTAGCTACACTGTCTTGTCTCCTGTCCCTTTCTGCCCCTCCCAGACTTTCCTCCCAGTCTGTCACCTTCTCCATCACCTCATCACATCACCAGGTGCTCCACTCCTCAAACCCCCTGCTGTTATTCCAACAAAACTACAAAACTCCACTGCAGGCCCTACTTCTTCCCAACTCTTCCCCCAAATGTCTTCAGTCCAATCTCTCCTTTACCCACCTCTTCATAACACCCCTCACAAGAGTCCAGTCCTCCTTCCAACTACAGGCCACAGCCCCTTCCCTTCTCACCCTGGGTGTCTCCCACCCCAACCTGCTGGGATCACAGCCCCCCCTTTACCTCCACATCCACTACACCCCTCACCTGCCCCAGCCCAGGCCTCTCTTTAAGCTCTTACCGGTGCTGCCCACCTCTGCCCACCTCCTCTGCCCCTCCCCCTCCTCATCTGGCAGCATCTGAGGCATGTCCTTCTCTTGAGGCTCTTGGGATGGACATTGCCACCTTCTCCCTTCAACTTTCCTTCCCTAAGAACCTCGTGGCCTGCACCCTGTGCAGCTTCACATCCCTCCCAACTCCTGCCACCCCACCAGCACCATGTTTGACCATCGATGGGCATCCTGGGCTCCTGCCGTGAGGGAGGGGACAGAGACGAGAGGCTGTGATCAGAGAGGTGCCCTGGGAACCAAGAACCCGGTCAGCTGCTGGTGACTTCAACACCACAGTAAGGTCTGAGCTGAGTGACCATACTAGGTGAGATCTGCCTGGCAACGGTGTTCTGGGGGTGTGGACAGCTTCACTTGGATGAGGAGAATATGGGCCGGAGGCCAGATTGCTTTCAGACAACCTGACATCCCAAGGGTTTCTTTCAGGATTTCAACACCTCGTTGAGGGAGGTCACTCACTTACTAAGTCTGTGTTTAGCATTTCCTAATGTCAGGTACTGTCACAAGCATATATGAGGAGATACACATTGGTAAAAAAAAAAAAAAAAAAAGTGATTTCATGGAGCTCACTACTGACATGGGTAATAAATGTGCCATTTTAAGTTCAGGGCTATGAGGAAAAAGAACAGAAAGCCTTGACAGAAAAAGACCTCTGTGAAGCAGCAGCAGCATGGGAGCTGAGAGCAAAGAATGGGAAGACGCTGGCCATACCACAGACACAAGGAGGCGTGCGCTGGACTGCAGGGGGACCAGGCAGCTTTGAGATGGAGTCACTGTGATGAAGCAGAGCAGACACAGGAGGGCTTCTGCTGGCTATCAGTGCTCATACATCACTCTTTTCTAACTATTCTACAATGTTACTAAGAATCAACAATCTTGCTCTTTTAGATTCCCAAATTCACCATCTAAAATTTCCCTCTTTGAAAAAGTGGGTGTGCCACATTGTGAGTTCCTCAGATAACCTACAGGGGGCAAAATTCCTGTTACAAACAACTTGATTTCTAGGTCACCTTGAGTCCAGGCCCTGAATGCATTTTAAATGCGAAGAATCTTGTTAGTGTCATTACTAAACTTACCACTAACAAAAAGAATTTCTCTGACTCTTCATATTCACTCATTTCTTCATGTTTTCTTTCAAGCTTTAATTATTTTTACATGTTTTTATATCTCTACACTAATGCTATTTTACTATGGCACAATAGCAAATTCACCTTGATAACATGAAAATCAACTTAAAATTATTACAAATAATAGAATTAATAGAGCGAGGAAGAAATAACACGCACACGTAAATATCCTTTATATATACAAAGAGTAATTTAAAGATAAATGCCTGGGAACAAACTCAAAAAGAATGTACATGATCTGCAAGAACAAAACTTTAAAATGCTAACCAATAAAACTTGAACTACTGGAATATAACATTTTCTTGGATAGAAACATCATATTCTTAGATAGAAAACACATATAAGGATCTCAATTTCTGAAAGTAGTCTATAATTTTTACATGAACTAGATTAAAATATCAAACAGATTTTAAAAACTAAAACAAGCTAGTCCTGGCTGAATAGCTGTTGGTTAGAGCATTATCTCAACGTACTGAAGTTGCAGGGTTGATACCCAGTCAGGGAACATGCAAGAATCAACCATTGAAGCCTGACCAGGCGGTGGCGCAGTGGATAGAGCGTTGGACTGGGATGCGGAAGACCCAGGTTCGAGACCCCGAGGTCACCAACTTGAGCGCAGGTCCATCTGGCTTGAGCAAAAGCTCGCCAGCTTGGACCCAAGGTCGCTGGCTCCAGCAAGGGGTGGCTCGGTGCTGAAGGCCCGCGGTCAAGGCACGTGTGAGAAAGCAATCAATGAACAACTAAGGTGTCGCAACGGCAATGAAAAACTAATGATTGATGCTTCTCACCTCTCTCCATTCCTGTCTTGTTTGTTCCTATCTATCCCTCTCTCTGACTCTCTGTCCCTGTAAAAAAAAAAAAAAAAAAAAAAAAGAATCAACCATTGAAGGCATAAATAAGTGGAGCACTGGGTTGATGTTTCTCTCTCTCTCTCTCTCTCTGTTACTATTTCTCTTCCTGCCTTTAAGAATCAATAAATAAAAATTAAAAATACAAAATCAAGCTCAATTTAAATTCATCTGATAAATATTAAAAATATATTTATCTACTATTCATTAAGTAATGAATAGAAACTAGCACAACCAGATATAAAAATGTATTGCATGTTTACAGAGCTACACAAATTAAAGCAGCAGGGTAATACTCTGTGAATAGACAAACCGATAGGACTAAATAGAAGGTCCAGCGACAGACACGAATTCATACAGAAGTTCTGTGTGATAAACATGTCTCCTGAGATCACAGCAAAACTATGCATTATATAATAAATGGTGTTGGGACAACTGAATGGGGACAAATATTGGACCCCTGCATCACAATCTCCATCAAAATTAATTTATTATGGGTTTTAATCATCACTCATAATACAAAACCCTGGGAGCTATCTAACACATGAAGATATAAAGAGTAAAAGTGAAAGAATAGAAAAACATATATTATGAATTTCTTTTATATTATGAATTTTATAATAACATTCAGAGGACATGAAGTTAAAAACACCATAAAAATAAAGAAAAGCACTTCATTTCAATATGTCTCTCATTCAGGAGCAAGACCATAAGTCTTTTATAACCATCAGACCCCCCCCATAAAAAAATCAGTAAGAATATATATTAAAAACTTAACATGAGCCTTACCAGGCAGTGGCACAGTGGATAGAGCTTTGGACTGGGACGTGGAGGACCCAGGTTCGAAACCCCAAGGTCACCAGCTTGAGCACGCGCTCATCTGGTTTGAGCAAGGCTCACCAGTTTGACCCCAAGGTCGCTGCCTTGAGCAAGGGGTCACTCGGTCTGCTGTAGGTCCCAGGTCACGGCACATATAAGAAATCAATCAATGAACAACTAAGGTGCCACAATGAAAAACTGATGCTTCTCATCTCTCCTTTCTTGTCTGTCCCTACCTGTCCCTCTCTCTGTCTCTATCATGAAAAATAAAATAAAATAATAAAAATAAAGAAACCTAACATGAGCCTGACCTGTGGTGGTGTAGTGGATAAAGCATCAGCCTGGAATGCTGCCTTACAGGTTCAAGACACCAGGCTTGCCCGGTCAGAGCACAAGAGAGAAGCAACTGTAAGTTGCTGTTTCCCGCTCCTCCCTCCCTTCTGCATTTCTCTATAGCTCTCTACTCTCTCCAAAATAAATAAATTAAATAAATAAAATCTTTTAATAAAAATTAACATGAGCAGCAAGTTGGATTCAACATGCATAGATACTCCACTATACTCAACAACTTTCCCTGCAAACCAGCACTAAGGTGTTATTCCCAACATGGACACGAGATGGCAGCAGAGATGCACACTTGGAACACCTAAAGGTGCCCCTTTGTTACTATGAAGCAAGCTGCAACAAACTTCAAAGGACTGAAATTATATAAAGTATGTCTCTTACTCTTATTGCAGTTAATCTAGAAATCAGTAACCAAGAGTAACTAGGAAGTTTTTACATCTAAAATTTTTGAAATGCACTTCTATTTAACCTCCAAAATAAAATCACAATTGCAGAGTAAAAATACTACATAGCAAGACTTACAGAAAAACGTAGTCTCAAGGGCACACAGGGAGGAAACAGAAAAGCTGAAAATTTGGAAGTTTTGCACCCATCTTAAGAACCTACCACAGTAAATTAAGTCCAGGGAGAGTAGGAGGGAAATTGCAAGGAGAGGTGTCTGAAGGGGCATACACTTAAACCAACAGTAGTTTTAACCCCTTGGAGTAGGGTTTTGAATTACTTTGACTTTTCTGTATTGTTTAAGTAAGCTGGAATAAACTAAGCCATTTTCATGTTAGGGCTAAAAAGTACTGGAGAATACTATAGGATAACTTGAAATTTATATTTACCTGGACTTTTGTGGTGACGCCAGAAGCCTTTTCTTTGCTCATCCAGTCTGGTCTCTTGTCACTCAAAGAAGAAAAAAGTCTTTCTAATTCTCTAGCTCAAAGTGGCTCCTTTTCTAATTTTAAGTCTTCACGTGCAATTGCAGCAGTCCTGTTAGAAGGAACTCCTAAGCTTTGGTCTCTAACATTGATCTGAGCCTGGTTCTGCTATTTCCAATCTATGCTCTTTTGGACACAGAACAAACCTCTCAGACTTGTTTTGTCACTTTTAACATTTCTCAGCTTTTATAGCTTTGAATACTCATTGCTTAAAGACCTAAGCTTGCCTGACCTGTGGTGGCGCAGTGGATAAAGCGTCGACCTGGGAACACTGAGGTCGCCAGTTCAAAACCCTGCACAGGTCTGGTCAAGGCACATATGGGAGTTGATGCTTCCTGCTCCTCCCCCCTTTCTCTCTCTTTCTCTTCTCTATAATGAATAAATAAATAAATTAATTAAAAAAAAAAAAAGACCTAAGCTTAAGACTTGCCTGGGCCTCCTAGGAGCCTGTAGGGCTAGACCTGGCCACGCTTAAGTGAACTGGGACAAGAAGTCGTGCACTCCCGTATCCAGTGTCTGGTCTGGAGGATGTGCTCATGAGAGTGGCTCCACAGAAAATGCTCGCTTAATTTGGGGCCTGAGAAATGGTCTGTACACCCTTTTCTGCTCCTCACAGGATTGGCGGTACCTGCTTGAAGCCCCCACATACCTCAGCTCCAGCCATGCCCACATCTCTGTCCCCACCCCATTTCACCACCTAGCAGTTCTGCCTCTGGCCTCAGGACCCTCCCCTTAGCCATAAATTTAAGTTTCAGTGGTGCATTCAAATAGAAACAGCAAGGAACTAGGAGTATTGTGGACATGAAGTTTAATGAAGATATAAATTAATGATGTATATACTTTATAAACTTAAAATCTACTCATTAAAAGAACTTGTTCAGAGAATAAGAAGCCACAACTTGGTACACAATCTTTCCAAAGTACATACCTGATCACAAATTTCTGCTTGAAATATACAAAGGACTCTAAAACAAACAATCTCACTAAAATTAGGTGAAGACCAGCCCAGACACCAGGACAAGGAAGATAGACTGTGGACTAAAAGGGGTTCTGTGGAAAGTAACCACTTGGTGATCTGATCATAAATTCCTAAAGGAGCAAGTCCTGGAGGGCATTCACACCCAGGCACAGAACTTCTTCAGGAAAAGGCTTGTCTTTGCCTTAATCAAATCTGTCAATTGTTTCTGTGCATCTGCATTCACATGCCTCTGATGTGTCCCCTGGCGTCATTCCCTCGGAAAGTGAGAGAGCACAAGCTCTTAACCTGCTTGTAACCCTACCCTGGCCTTGCTGTCTCCCTTCACACTCGCCAGCTGTCCTGAGGCCAGTGACTGGACAGCTGAGAGGAATTCCTGCTCGTTCCAGGCTGGCAGTGTGCAGGCACTTGTTTTCAGATGAGCTGGCATGACACTGTGAAGCGAAGGCATGTTCCTTAGCTGATTGCGGCAAGCATTGCACTGTGTAAAGGCGGCCAAATCCTCATGTTGCACACCTAAATATATCCCGTCTTTACTTTAAAAAACTAATGAACCAGCCCTGGCCAGGTAGCTCAGTGGATAGTCATCCAAGCACACTGAGGTCACAGGTGTGATCCCCGGGCAGGGCACATATGAGAAGCAACCAATGAATGTACAACTAAATGGAACATCTAAGTGGAACAATGACTCGCTTCTCTCTCTCTTCCAAATCAATGGGAAACATTTTTTAAATTATAAATCCCAGCTCTCTGGCCTAACTACCTAAACCAGTTAAAGCAGGAGCCTAAGCTCAGCCAAAACCTAGAGACTGCTACAGTGTGACACGAGTTTAATTCGTTCTGTAACCAAGCTCATAAGTCAGTCAACTCACATGTCAAACAAGTTTCTCCCATTTAAAATAACTGAAATAGATTTAATCCGTTCCAGCCCTGTGAAACATCCCCAAACCATCCTAAATTATGAAAAAAGACATGTTTTTAATTAAGAAACACACATGTATACTTTACCAATGCATAACAAAATATATGAAATAAAAGAAAAATGCGTTATTTAGTACTGTGTTCTTACCTTGGAGACAGACGAGTGTGGCTAATGGAGGCAAATGGTGGAGGAGGAGGGAAGGAGGAAGGGATGCAGGCACTGTAGACACGTAAACTAAAACTGCACTTTCTTAACACTAAATGTAAACTAAAACTGCATTTTCTTTACTTTAAACAAAACTACAACTGCCCTTTCTTTACTTAAAATGAAACCACAAATACTTAATTGTAAAAAAACTGCACTTTCTTAACTATAAACTTAACATAAGCTTAACATTACTTATTTTTCATTTAATCATCACCTGTTTTTGCCTTTTTGGCTGCACTTTCGGCACTTTCACTTGCAGGACTTTTGAATTAAAATCTATCCAAAGAGGTTTGCTTTTGCCTGCCTTTTAAAATGTTATGGAAACGTGACAAATAAGTGTCATTAAAAAGTGCTGAAGCACGACCATTTGAGACTTTTTCTGGGTGTTTCTTTTCAATGAAACTTGAAGGCTTCTCCCACATTGCCAGCATGTCTTTAATTTCACTTGTAGAAATCACTTCCTCCGACTCTACCTCCTCCTCACTACTAATCTCTTGCAGAAGCTCCTTATGATGCATCATCTGTAACTCCTTCAACTCCTCAGTTGAGAGTTCCTCTTCATGTTCCTCAACGAGCTCGTTTACATCACCCTCATCTACCTCCAGACCCATCGACTTTCCAAGGGACACAATCTCCTCCAGCACTTCTACCTCGGCCTCGGTCTCTGGTTCAAATCCTTCAAAGTCACTGTCTGCAACAACATCAGGCCATAACTTTTTCCATGCCACGTTCAAGGTTCTTCTTGTAACCTCTTGCCATGCCAAGTCAATAATGCGTAAACATATCATGATGTTTTTGATGTTTTGTAGTGATCTTTCCAAAACTCTTAAAGGGTTAGAATTGTATTTTCAGTCACCTCAAAGCAGCAGTGGAATAAGTGCTTTGTGTAAAGGGGTGTGTGTGTGTGTGTGTGTGTGTGTGTGTGTGTGTAGCTTTTTAAAGTTGGAAATGACCTGCTGATCCATAGGTTGCAAGATTGAAGTCGTGTTGGGTGGAAGGTAGAGGACTTTCACGAATTTGAACTCATCGAGAATGTCATCTTCAAGACCAGGTGGGTGGGCTGGAGCATTATCAAGGATTAATAATGTTTTCATCGGTAGTTTATTTTTTTTGAAGATATTTCTTCACTGCAGGACCAAAGACAAGACTTACCCATTCAATAAAAAACTGCCGCGTAACCCATGCCCTAGCATTGGCGCGCCACATAACCTGCAGTTTCTCTTTAAGAATCCTGTGACTCTTAAAGGCTCGAGGATTTTCGTAATGATACACTAGCACTGGCTTTATTTTACAGTCACCGGTAGCATTTGCACACAATGCAAGAGTCAGACGGTCCTTCATGGGTTTATGGCCTGGCAGCTTCTCTTCTGGGGTGATGAAAGTCCCTCAGTGATTTTTTTCCCCAAAACAATCCTGTTTCGTCACAGGTGAACACTTGTTGGGGGATGTAGCCTTCCTTTGCGATAAGCGCAGCAAAACGTGCGATGAACTCCTCAGCTGCCTTAACGTCAGCACTCGCAGCTTCACCATGCCTCACCACCGAGTGGATGCCAGAGCTCTTCTTGAAATTTTCAAACCAGCAGTGACTTGCCTTAAATGTATCTTCTGCTGCCTCTTTTGAGGTAGATCGTTCTTTCTTCTTCGAGTAGCCGTAAATAATACGTGCCTTTTTGCATGTTACAGTCTCCGTCATTGTATCTCCTGCCAGCTCTTTCTCTTTCAGCCACACCAGCAGAAGCTTCTCCATTTCTTCATGGATATTTGTCCTTAATTCGGACAGAATTGTATTTCCCTTTGCTGGATTTGAGCTTTTGATGGCATCCTTTTGTTTAAGGATGGTACAAGTTGTAGGTGTGTTGTGGTCGTACAGCCTTGCCAGTTCAATCAATCACTCGTATACTACGCTCATGTTTTTCTATTATTTTTTACTTTACCTCTATCAACATCATTCTCTTCTTCTTCTCACCACTGTCCTTTACACTCACTTTCTTTGGCCCCATGATAGCACACAAAAAAGTTACTAAAAAATGCAAAAATGATGCAAGAACAAGTACAGCGCACGAGATTCGACTTGATTCTGTGGGTAACACGTGAGAAAGAACGAGATGCTGGTGTTGTGCTGCCCATACTGGACCCGTGCGCCAACGCGCCAACTAGCGGCAGCTTCCCGAATCACGACTTGTATCTTAGAATTTCGCTCGGACTTGATACAAACAGTTTAAAGTTATATTACCGGGAAGTTCTCTTATGACCACTCTCTTTATGAAGAATCAAAAGACTCTTATTAAGTCTTGCTGTTCAGGCTGAAGTGGTGAACAGGAGACTCAGCAAGGAAATGCTGGAGCCACCCGCAATGGTGAATTTTTATAGAAAGCTTTTCACGCCATCATTTCTTGAGTCCAGGGGAGGGCTGCAGCCACAGTGACTGGCCACTGCCTAAACACACTCATGAAAGGTCTTCCTCATGGGTGTGAGCCAGCCTCCTCGGGGAACACTGGGAGAGGCACCTGCTCCAGGCTCTGGGACACTGGCGTGGGCTGCAGGCTGTATCAGGGAGGCAGAAGTAAACCTAGGGAGCATTCTGACCACAATGTGGCAAAAAAGGTTGAACCAGGACCTCCAAAGGTACCCAAGTCCCTAATCCCAAAAACCTGCAACTGTGACTTGATGCGCAAGAGCCACCTGAAGATGCGATGACCACGAGCATATGGGGATGGAGACAATCCTGGGTCACCTGGGCGGGTCCTCAGAAGAGCAGAAGGTGAGTCACAGAAGCAGAGACAGAGAAGCCCACGCAGCTGGCCAGGAGGCCGGAGGACAGGCAGCAAGCAGCGCCCAGAAGCAGGAACACCTCCTCTCCTGCAGCCTCCAGGGGAACCCACCCACTGGTGCCTCAACCTGACCCCATAAGATGCACTTGCAGGCTGGATCTCTGAAACTGCAGAACAGCAGTGCTGTTTGTGACCACTTGTCATAGCAGCAGCAGCAGCAGCCAGAGGGGCACAGTGGGAGGGGAGCTGCCCCTGCGGGAGAGAGGGAGGGGGTGAAGCAAACAGAGGGACATCCAAGGGAACATGCAGCATGGCAGCCACAAAACAGCGTGGCTGTGCTCCTGGGCATCACTGCACACACCCTGGCCAGAGCTTTCCTCTCATTTTTGTGGGAGGGCCGAGGCAGATGTGAGTCCCTGTCTTCACAACCACACCTCAAGAGAAACCATGAGAGCAACTAAGCATGACTGGTGGCATCCACGCCCTTCCCAAACTCTGAACAATCTAGACATTGCTTCTTTTAAGTTTGGTATCTCAGCATTCATTACTCCATTCGGAATTGTTTTGGGAGCAGGTATCACAAAATTAAAGGATGTTATCAGTGTTTCCTTTTTATCTATTGCACCCACCTGTCTGTGGGTCCTGAACCCTACACTGCCCCTGACAGCTCTCCAGATGCGGGCAGGAGCCCTCAGGTGCCTGAACACAGGCAGTGAGGCTCCAGCAAGACCTCTTAGAGGAGGGGTGAGACTGTCCCCTCAGGACTCAAAGCACAGCAGATTCTTCTCGTCCTCACCCTTGCACCCAAGGGAGGGTCTCCTGAACATTCACAGCTGGGTCACGTGCGGTGGAGAGGCTGCTTTCCCGGGGTAGGGATGGTTAGACACTACAGCAGCGCACAGGTTCAGGGCCCTGCCGCAGGCAGGCAGTGTCTCATGGAAGTCCTCAGGCTGAGCTCTATGATCTGGGGAAACAAAAGCCCATAAGAACAGAGCTGGTTTAATGGGGACAGTCCATTGCTTTGCTTCAAATTGGAATCTGATCACAAGCGAATAAGATTCTAATAAACCTAGATTTCTTAGAGAGGGGGAAGTGGTAGCATTTTCCCTCCTTAGGGAAGAACAAGACATTCAGGAGCAAGTAGATGTCGTTTCCGCCACGGTTTCCATGACAAGACCCCTCCTTGAGCAACTGTCTCCACATTTCGGATGATTGTTGTGCAGGAGAAAACAGGGTGGAAATGAGGTCCACACACAGGGGCAGGATTTCACCCAGATGCTGAGTTCTGTGGAGCACCACAGGGTCCCTACTGAGACCTGTGGGCCACAGCGCGGGGACCTTGAACCCTCACTACAGAGGAGAGAGCAGATGCTAGATCTGAGGGCTATTCTTGAACAAGAACATGGTTGTGACACAAAAACAATAATGATTGTTCATTCACTCAACTCACCCAGCACTTGTTTACTGACCACCTGCCGTGTTCTTGGTGTGATCCCAGAGACAGAGCCTCAGTGGTCAGCTTCCTGCACCCCTGTTCTGGTGGGAGCAGTTTAAATAAATTAACCCTATAATCCCGTGTTTTTGAAACCACCAATCAGTCAGCAGACATGTCCTCCAGAAAGTCCACATCAGTCCAGGAAAGAGTGAACCACCCTGATGCATGATCTTAGTCAAATTCACTTGTGCTCAGGGTTATTTCTGCATTAGCAGTCCCCAAAATAATTCTACTTTCACTAGGAGCAAACCACTGCTATGACCTAAAATAAACTCTGGGGAGCCTGGTGGGAATGGGCTGCAGGAAGGCCTACAGCTCTGTTGGGGGGCTGGGTTCAGGCCACGTGAGGGGTCTGGCATCTCAGGGTAAGCCTCTTCCTCAGTGCCAGTGGCAGTGATGAGACACTGAGCACACGGCAGCCACCTCCAGTGGACGGGGGCTTCCCCTGACCTGGTTCTGTACTGAGCACATCACTAAGACCTGTCACAGCCCAGGACTCCCCTGCAGGGAGGTACAACAGCAATCCCATTAGACGGGGAGGACAGTGAGGAAGAGGAAGGCCGAGTGGTTTCCCAGGGTTTCGCAGTCCACAGGTCATAACATCAGTATCTGAACCCAGATTTGGGTCACTGTTGCCCACTGCACAATGCCACCTACCTCTTGGCTGGAACACTACTGGTGACAAGAAATTTGTCACCTCTCCCTATCTGCTCTCCCTGACAGCTCCTTCTCTATCGGAGGCATTACTGATGACGTGACCTTCCTCTCCATCCCTACCACAGCATTGTTTCCCGCCATCTTAATTTATATTTGTAATTTTGGTCTTGATCAATAAGTGCGAAAGAGCAGATTCACACATTTAATTTCAACAAATGGGGCAAAAACCAAGCAGGAATCTGTGCGGAGCTTCACTTGGACCCTTCTAAAGGGAAGCAGAGCATCCGAGAAAGTACTTGCAAGCTGAAAGAGATCAGCAATTTCCTTTGCCCTGTGGGGTTTGCGTGAGAAGTCTGCAAATGCATTAGGGGGTGCGCAAGTCCTTCACAGCCCTCGGCTGGGAAGTACAATGTTAATCCTGTCACTATTTTAAAATCTGTCTTGGGGTTGGGAGTAACTGAAACGGACTTGGACTTAATTTTCCATAAGAACGTGGCAAAGTGTGACAAGAGAAAGGGAACAGGCCAGCTAAAGAGATGTGGCCCAAAGGACAGACCACGACCAAGGCCAGGCTCAGAGGACCGGAGGGAGCTGGGGCAAGAGGACGGGGCCATTAGTGAGTGTGGCTGTGGCTGTGGGTGCCACTGCCCGCTGGTTATCAAGTCCAGCCCAGCTCAGCTTATGGCTCCTATGAACCCTTCTAGGGTGGGGGCCGGGCCGGCAGTCTGGGACCTCAGGTATGTCCTGACACTGCCTAAGCCTGCCACTCTAGAAGGTCCCAGGCTATACCTAGACCCATCTGCTTCAAGCAGGAACTCATTAACTTGCTTTTCCACCAGTATTCTGTGTCCCTGGCACTGTGCAGGGAAGACAGGCCATGCTGCCACTTTCTGTTACCTCAGAGTGTCCAAGGGGCAGCTCTGGAGGACTACAGGTAGAACCTGCTAGAAATCTGAAGACATCCAGGGCTGACCCTAAGGTAGACCAGGGACCCTGGACTCTGCTCACAGAGAGCAGGAAGCTCAGAGCTGGTGGCAGCATCAGATGCCCTCAGACCAGAAGGGCTGGCAGGAGCTATCAAAGCCAGGTGTGCGGCTGGCTTGGCCAGGGAGGACTTCAGGCCTTTACTGGTTGGTCATCATTCCTCAGTCCCCCTCACAGCGCTGCTCCAGGAAGATGGCTGTTCAGATGGAGCTGAACTCCATGTCTGGAAAAAGGCCCCGGTACCTGCAAGGCAACAGCAGAGGCTGAGAGCCAGGCTCAGCCAGGTGGGTCTCTGCACAGCACCAACCTGTCAGGGTGGCAATGCCATGACCAACCCCCAGAATCTTTGCAAATTAAAGGATATGCCATCCCTGGCCGTTTAGCTCAGTAGTAGAGAGTCGGTCCAGTGTGTGGAAGTCCTGGGTTCAATTCCCGGCCAGGGCACAGAGGAGAAGCACCCACCTGCTTCTCTATCCTTCTCCCTCTCCTTTCTTTCTATCTCTCTCTTCCTCTCCTGCAGCCAAGGCTCCACTGGAGCAAAGTTGGTCCAGGCACTGAGGACAGCTCCATGGCCTCCGCCCCAGGTGCTAGAATGGCTCCAGCTGCAACAGAGCATTGCCCCAGATGGGCAGAGCATCGACCCTGGTGGGTATGCCGGGTGGACCCCAGTCGGGTGCACACGGGAGTCTGTTTCTCTCTGCCTCCCCGCTTCTCACTTCAGAAAAATACTAAAAAAAAAAAAAAAAACCGCAGAAAAACAAATTAAAGGATATGCTGCATGCTTGGAATGGGAGGTACAGCAGGTGATGGGTAAATGCCCACTTTTCATCATTAGCCGATCATTCTTATTCCCAGCTCTCAGGGGAACAGGGACAGGGAGGAAAGTGTCTTCCCCAGATTTGGGCTCCAAGTCCACAAAGGGGGCTAGTGACATGCTGACCCCAGCCAGTTCCTGAGGCCACATGTAGTCACCGTTTCCCACCAAATGTGCTCAGGCACAGGGTCAAGAGCACTGACACAGGGGAATGAGGAACTGGGATGACTGGGCTCACTGTGAGTGGTAGTGAAGGCAGGGGCACTGGAAGAGCTTTGTCCTCTACCCACTAATCAGTGGGCCTCGCAGTGAGAGGCACCCACTCTCACCATGAATGCCCACCGGAGGGCAACTCCTGCCCCCCAAAGACCTACTATCCATCACTGTACCTCCACAGGAGTGACAGGCAGCTGGGAACTTGTCCCTGGTCTCCTCGTCCCCAGCCAAAGGAGCTGGGTCTGAGGGACCGGAACAAGGACAGTGCTCACAGGGAACCAGAGGATGGAATCTGTCAGGGACGTGGGGACAACGAAGTGGCATGTACATACCCAGCCTTGGCTTCCCGTGGAGACAGGCAGGCTCACACACTCACACGCTCACCACTCACTCACTGGGGTGAGCAGGAGAAGCCCTAGACAACAAAAGTCCCCAGAGTGCATGGATAGAGCCCCCAGAACCTCCCAGAGTCTCTCACGGGAGCTACGGACACCTCTTTTGTCGGTAAGAGCATATCACCAGGAGCTAGGAGGGTGGCCCCCATGACAGGGGAATGTGTGGGGTGCAGGCAAAAGGGGGAGACACCTGCCCACTGATCCACAGCCAGTGAAAGGCCAACTATGTCCAGGACCACCTAACCACAAATCTGGACTTGAAACTGCAAGCATTGGCAGTGGCACTTGTGGGCCCGAGAGCAACCATTGTAAGGAAAGTGAGTCAGCTCCCCAAGGGGCTAGGCTGGTGTAACCCCAATTGTCCACATCAGCCCAAAACCCAAAGGCCTGTTCCAGGTCAGCACTTCGGAGGGAGAAAGCCTGTGTTTTGAATACAACTGATCGAGGGATCTTTGGCCATGTGTCTAGTCCCCCAGCCCTGTTCCTGAGCAGCCCCATGCGAGACCCCTGTGCCCTTTTCATCTCATGGGCTGGCTGCATCCAGCACCATCCAGGTGCCGAGGCCAAGGGTCTGCCCTCTTATGCCTGGGCCAGCAGTCAGGGCCCATCCTGCCAAGTGTGTGTGTGTGTGTGTGTGTGTGTAGCAGTGGGTCCTGTGGGCTCAGCCCGTTGAGGAAGCCTGGCCCTGCACTGTGAGCACACGCATCCTCTTCACTGTAGCAGCACCCCGACACAAAGGAAGGACGGCCCAGCTGGGAGCCCAGGTACCGACCACTCAGGTGCCTCCAGACCAGTCCTGGCCCTCATTCAGCATGTCTTCCCCCAAACCCTCCTCTCTGATGTAACTCTGCCAGGGTTTGGGCTTCACATCAAAACCGAGGAAGCTACTTCTCTTAACACTCGCTTCCTGCTGACATGTTCATTCCCCAAGGCACCGGCCCTCCCAGTGGAAGTCAGGGAGGGCAGAGGGCAGTCCTGGCAGGTGGGGTGCAGGGACTCACTAGAATCTCGGTATGTGTCCTGCCCTGTGCCTGAAATTTGTACCATGTCCAAAATAAATCCCGGAGGAGAAGACTGTGTCCCGCTCCCCTGAGCTCACCCTACGGAGCAACAGCTTCTCTCCAGAGTCCTGCTTGACAGTATGGTCTGGTCCAGAGGCCTGGCCCTTAGCCTGAGACTTGCAGCTCAACAAGTGTCCCAGCCTAAGGGCCTATCCCACGTGGGGACAGCTGGTCTGTGCTCCTCCTGACTCCAGCAACCTTAAATGTCCACCTGGCTTGTCAGCTCATCAGCTGCTTGTCCTGCAGTCAAGCCAGCCAGCTGACCAGCCCTGCAAACAGAGCTCTGGGCACCAGGGCCTCAAGCCTAGCTCAGCTCAGGATGGGCACTCCACCTGCCTTTTGAATCCTCAGGCTGGGGATGAGGACAGGAGCTCTCCACCACTTCCTTCAAGCAAACAAGGCAGGATGACACAAAGAAGGCAAGCTGGACCCTGTTGAAGCCACCACTGTGCTGTTCCACTGACACTCAAGCCACAGGGAGCGGAGAGGCAACCTGAGGAGGCAGCCCCTGGGTCCTCTGGGTTCCCCACATCAGCCTGGAATTAGACTCACGGAAAACCTCAGGGGATGGGCTAGCATTTGATGGCGTGGAAGATAAAAGATACAAATGCAACCAGTTACTCCCGTCAAATACACAGTGAAGTCCCTGAGCACACATGTGCTGCAGTCCTGAGTCCCACTGACCCTTAATTAGGGATTTTGGTGTTGCTTTATCAGTCTGCTCCTTACAGGATGGCCAAGCCCAAGTGAGCAGGTGGGAACCCGGGAGGGTCTCCCAGAGCCACCGCTCCATCACCTGTGGGAGCAACAGGCAGGCAGCCTGTCTTCACCTGAACACTCTCCACTGGGTTCATACAGAACCCCCAACCCCTGGGCACTGCCCCCACCCTGTCGCTGCTGCTCAGAACCCTGCTCTTGAATACCAGCACATGGACCCCTCTCCTCTCCACTGCTGGTAGCTTTCCTGGAGAACAGGGACCTGGAGGGAGGGCCAGCGAGTGCTGGGGTTGCTCTGGGGACCACCCTCTGCCCAATGCTCACAGCCTTTCGGGTGCAGCTTTGGCTTGGGTCTGGGGTCCATCCAGGGGAGTGTGTGTCTGCTGGCTCACAGGACAGTGAGGAGCCACAGCCCACACCCTACTGTCTGGCTTTCTATCAGGGCCATGGGGAGGTCAGTGTCCTGGAAAACAAGCCCACAGACAGCTGACTCAGAGCGACTTCCTCCTCCCACGCCCACCCCACTGCTGGGGAGCATAGGCGCCCACAACTCAGACCCACAGTCCTGACTCACCCACTTGCCAGCTCTGGCTGGACCGGTTCCTAGGAAGGGCAGTCGAGGACACAGGAAGGAGCCCATGAGGAGGCCGATCCCAGGCTCTCTCTGGGACCTGAGCAATCCCTACTTTGGGCCTGCACTGGCTGGACACGAAAGGACATATCAGGAGCCCCCTGCCCAATGCTCAGACCACTGGGGGTGGGAGGCTAGTCGCTGGAGGAAAGGCTGGAGCCTTGCCTTTCACTGGTCCCCCCAACAGCTTGGCCAGGTCACAGCGACCCCTTCGCATCGGGTTCTCCTTGTGTGAAACCTCTGCTCATTCCTGTCGGATCTTTTCTCCATTCTTACTGATTTACACAAATTTTTTACATAATCCTAATGCTTACCCTTTGTTAGAATGTCCTTAGAAAGTAAATATCTTCTCATTTTTAACTTTTCTCTCACTTTAAGGTGATTCTGATTAACAGGAATTTTTGGTGTTTTCTGTTTTTAATTTTAAATACTCAAGTTTATCAGTCTCTTATTTTACAGTTAGAGCTTTTGTAGTGTAGAACTCCCTACTCCAACATCACAAACTGTTCATCTATACTTTGTATGTAAAGTTTTTAAAGAAAAGCTCTTGTATGTAAGCCGTTGGTCCACCAGTAGCTGTTTTTGTGTGGACTACAAAGTAAGAATCCTGTTTCTTTTCACGTTTGTTAAACCATTCCCCACACTGACGAGGTCTCTGTCCTTGCGGGAAGGAAACTGTACAGGGGAAAAGGCAGTCAGGTTCAGAACCGTCCTTAGAGAAGGACGAACGGGCACCCAGCCCGGATGCCCGTCCTTGGCAGAACCCCTACCTCTTGGGAGATGTGAAAGCCTCCAGGACAAATTCAGCATGGGGTCAGTTCTGGTCCATTCTAAAATGCAGAACAAATGTGAGAAGCCTTCCTCCAGCGCCAAGTGTGCAGATATCACAATCAGCTAAATGCTACCAATGCCAGACTATCCTGTGACCCAGCAACCCTAATTCTAGATTTATACCTAAAAGGACTAAAAGCATACCTGAAGAGATATTTGCACATCCATGTTCACAACAGCAGTATTCACAACAGCCAAAGGGTGAGACAACCCAAGTGTCCATTGATGGTTGAACGGACAAGCAAAATATGGCATTCACACATCCTAGTCAGCATTCCTCTCTAAGATGTTCTCACTGCAACAACGCGGAAGAACCTTGAGGACGTGATGCTTAGCCACACAACCCGAACACAAGAGGACAGACACTGTGTGACTCCATGTACATGAGGACCTGGAGGAGTCCATTCCTAGAGACAGGAAGTAGGAGGGCAGGTGTTAGGGGCTGGAGGGGGGTGGGGTTAGTGTTCAACCGGGCCAAAGTCTCGGTCTCGGGTGAGAAAACTCTGGTATGTAGTGATGGCTGCACAACAGTATGAATATCTTAGTGCCACTGAATCAAAAACACTTTGTGCAACACTCAGACTAAAAAATAAAAGTTTCGTCTGACCTGTGCTGGTGCAGTGGATAAAGGGTTGACCTGGAATGTTGAGGTTGCCAGTTTTAAAGCCTGAAATCACTGGTTTGAGCAAAGGCTCACCAGCTTGTGTGTGGGATCACAGACATGACCTCATGGGCGCTGGCTTGGACATGACCCCACGGGCGTTGGCTTGAGCCCAAAGGTCACTGACTTGAACAAGGGGTCACTGGCTTGGCTGGAGCCCTCCAGTCAAGACACATATGAGAAGCAATCAATGAACAACTAAGGTGTTGCAACGAAAAGTTGATGCTTCTCATCTCTCTCTTTTCCTGTCTGTATGTCCCGATCTGTCCCTCTCTCTGTCTCTGTCACACACACAAAAAAAGATGCAACATTCATTTGTGCTTAAAACACTCAATAAAATGGGTATAGAAGGAAAGTACCTCAACATAATAAATGCTACATATGAAAAATATCAGCCAATATCATACTAAATGGTGAAAAACTGAAAGCTTTTCCTCTAAAATCAGGAACAAGACAAGGTTGCCCACTCTCTCCACTCTGATTCAACATAGTTCTGGAAGTCTTAGCCAGAGCAATCAGGCAAGAAGAAGAAATAAAAGACATCTATATCAGGAAAGAAGAAATAAAGGTATCACTTTCTGCAGATGGCATGATCCTGTATGTAGAAAATCTCAAAGACTCCACTGAAAAACTATTAGAAACAATAAACAAATACAGTAAACTCATAGAATTCAAAATCAATACACAAAAATACACTGTTTTCCTATATGCCAACAATTAAACTTCAAAAAATGAATTGAAAAAAAAAATTCCTTTTCTGATTCCAACAAAAAATAAAATAAAATACCTAGGAATAAACTTAACAAAGAAGGGAACAGATACTAAAAATTACAAAGCATTATTAAAAGAAATTGAAAAAGACACAATGGAATGGAAAAAATATTTCATGTTCATGGATTGGAAGAATCAACATAGTTAAAATGGCCATATTATCCAAAGCAATATACAAATTTAATGCAATCCCCAGTAAAATCCCAATGTCACCTCCCCTTTTTTTTTTTTTTTTTTTTTTTACAGGGACAGAGAGAGGGATAGATAGGGACAGACAGACAGGAACAGAGAGAGATAAGAAGCATCAATCATTAGTTTTTCATTGCCGTTGCGACACCTTAGTTGCTCATTAATTGCTTTCTCACATGTACCTTGACCAAGGGCCTTCAGCAGACCGAGCAACCCATTGCTGGAGCCAGCGACCTTGGGTCAAAGCTGGTGAGCTTTTGCTCAAGCCAGATGGGCCTGCGCTCAAGCTGGAGACCTCGGGGTCTCGAACCTGGGTCCTCCGCATCCCAGTTCACCACTCTATCCACTGCGCCACCGCCGGGTCAGGCCAATGTCACTTTTTAAATAAATAGAACAAAAGATCACCAGATTTGTTTGGAACCATAAAGAAAAAAATACCCCAAAACAATCCTGAGAAAAAAGACTGAAGCTGGAGGTATCACGCTACCCAACTTCAAATTATACTATCCTCAACAAAGGAGCCAAAAACACACAATGGAGAAAAGAAAGCCTCTTCAATAACTGGTGCTGGGAAAATTGAAAAGACACATACAATATAATGAAACTTGACTACAGTATGTCCCCCTGCACAAAAAATGAATCCAAATGTATCAAAGACTAAATATAAGACCCAAAATAATAAATTACATTAAAGAAAACACAGGTACTAAAGTTATAGACCTTTGCTGTAGAGACCATTTTATGAATTTAACCCCAAAGACAAGGCTAAAATAAATAAATGAAGCTATGTTAGACTAAAAAGCTTCTGCACATAAAAGAAAAAGACAACAAAACAAAAAGGCAGCCAACCAAATGGGAGATGATATTCACAAACAGCTCCAATAAAGAGTTAATATCCAAAATATATAAAGAATTCACAAAGCTCAGTAACAAACAAGCAAACAATCCAATTAAAAAATGAGAACAGCCTGACCAGGTGGTGGCGCAGTGGATAGAGCGTTGGACTGGGATGCGGAAGACCCAGGTTCGAGACCCCGAGCTCGCCAGCTTGAGCATGGGCCCATCTGGCTTGAGCAAAAGCTCATCAGCTTGCACCCAAGGTCTCTGGCTCCAGCAAGGGGTTGCTCAGTCTGCTGAAGGCCCTTGGTCAAGGCACATGTGAGAAAGCAATCAATGGACAACTAAGATGTTGTGACGGGAATGAAAAACTAATGATTGATGCTTCTCACCTCTCTCCATTCCTGTCTGTCTGTCCCTATCTATCCCTCTCTCTGTCTCTCTCTCTGTCCCTGTAAAAAAAAAAAAAAATGAGAACAAACCCGAACAGACACTTCTCTCATGAAGACATACAAACAACAATTAGATATATGAAAAGATGCTCTTCCTCATTAGCTATTAGAGAAATGCAAATCAAAACTATAATGAGATACCACAACACACCTTAAAATGGCTATTATCAGCAAGACAGGTAATATAACAAGTGTTGGAGAGGCTGTGGAGAAAAAGGAAACTTCATTCAGTGTTGGTGGGAACGTAAATTAGTACAACCACTATGGAAGAAAGTATGGTAGTTCCTAAAAAAATTAAGACTATATGATCCAGCAATCCATCTACTGCGTATCTACCCAAAAAACTTGAAAACGCTGGTATGCAAAGACACATGCACCCCCATGATGATCATCACAGCATTGCTCATAGTGGCCACGCCATGGAAACAACCAGTGTCCTTTGACAGATGACTGGATAAAGAAGAGGTGGTACATCTATACAATGGAATACTACTTGGTCATAAGAAATGATGACATATTGCCATTCATGACAAAATGGGTGGACCTTGAGAACATTATAATAAATGAAATAAGTGAATCAGAAAAAGCTAAGAACTACTATATGATTTCATATATGAGTGAGATATAAGACTGAGACTCAGACATAGATAAAGGTGAAGTGCTTTGGGGGTGGGGGTGGGGGAGAAGAGGTAGGGGCCAAATATATGACAGAAGTGATTTGGGCCTTGCCTATGCTGGCTCAGTGGATAAAGTGTCAACCTGGAACCCTGAGGTCGCCAGTTTGAAACCCTGGGTTTGCCTAGTCAAGGCACATATGGGAGGAGTTGATGCTTCCTGCTCCTCTCCACTTACTCTCTCCTCTCTAAAATGAATAAATAAAATCTTAAAAAAAAAACAAGAAAATTAAGTGATTTGACTTTGGGTGATGGACAAACAATGCAATAGTTCACATGGTATAGAAATGTATATCTGAAAACCTATGTGTTCTTGTGAACCAATGTCACACCATTAAAATTATTTTGTGTGTGTGACAGACAGAGAGACACAGAGAAGGACAGATAGGGACAGACAGGAAGTGAGAGAGATGAGAAGCATCAATTCTTCATTGTCGCTCCTTAATTGTTCACTGATTGCTTTCTTATATGACAGGGGGAGGGGAGGCCTACAGCAGACCAAGTGACCTCTTGCTCAAGCCAGCAACTTTGGGCTCAAGCCAGCAACCATGGGGTCATATCTATGATCCTGCGCTCAAGCCAGCAACCCTGCGCTCAAGCTGGAGACCTTGGGGTTTTGAACCTGGGTCCTCTGTGTCTCAGTCTGAGGTTTTATCCACTGTGCCACCTCCTGGTCAGATTAATTTCTAAATGGGGAAAATAAAATAAAATGCATTCATTTTATGCACTCCTGTTATCATATTACTACCCGTATTTCCCATGCTCCCTGCCCCTCTATTCCAAATTTACTCATGTCTATAAATGCTTGCTTTGCTGCAAATCCCCAGCCTGCAGGAGGGATCCTGATGCGGGTGTCTACCCCAACAGCCTTGGGAGAGTGCTCCCCAGTCAACTTCAGGAAGACCTGCCCTCTGAGGTTACCTGGAGTGGGCAAGAATAATCTTCCATTGTCTTGCCCGCTCCCACACCCACCAACAATCCTGCTATTCACTCGCCGGAAATAACTGTGGTGTCAGTAATTACTCACCCGACTCCCCAGCTTGAGTTCTAGAACATTTTGTCTCTTTCCTTTTACTGTTTATTCTTTATTTATTTTTTAACTTTCCACCATCTCAGTGAGAAAGGCAGGGAACAGCACTGAACATCACTAGCTCTGCTTGTCTCTCACAAGGGGTCCTTCAAACCAACGGAGACCCTCCCCACACCATTTCTCAGTGGCACCATCACTTAAGGAGCAAATAAGCATTAAAGAAAAGCCTCACACAAATGCCCTCTCTCCTTCCTCAGAAGATGGTAGATGCTGAGCCTGACGGCAGTCTCTTGCTCAAGTCTTCGAACCACAGAGCCTGGCCCTCTTACAGTCTGTGGCCGTGGAACAACATGCAGAGACCATAGTCCAGCCTCTCCTCCCCTCTGGCCTGTGCTGCAAATTCCTCAGCCCCTTAAAAGCTGGCCTCCTATGACCCCTAGTGATCTATGTCAGGTCCACCCCTTGGCTGTAAGTGTTGAGAACAGGTTTTCCTTGTGCCTATATCTATTTTCCAGTTGTTTCCTAAAGTTTTGGATTAAAATGGAGGGACCCATGGTGAAATCTACATTGTGGCTTTTCCTCCAAGAACACCTCCAAAGACATTTTAAGAATACATGTGGAAAAAATATTCAGATTTTCAAAAATAGTAAATGTTACGAAGTACATGGCACATTTCCTCCTTTTTGTATAAAACAGAAACACAGTTAATTTTAGCACCCATAGCTCCACTGGGAATGGTGGTACCATGTGCCAGTGCATACACAGGAAGGTCCTTTTTTTTTATGACCTGCTCAGCCCTCCAAGGGTGGAGTGTCATTTGAAGGAAGCATGTAAGCAAAGCATTGCCCCGACTGTGCTGGTGTGTGTGAATGCTGGTCTCAATGTGAACACACCAGCAAATGAGGAAGTAACACATCCTCCTGGGTTTTTTGTTTTTGTTTTTTACAGGGAGGCAGACAGACAGGGACATACTGACAGGAAAGGAGAGAGATAAGAAGCATCAACTCATAGTTGTGGCACCTTAGTTTTTCATTGATTGCTTCTCATATGTGCTTTGATGGGGGTAGGGGGCACACCACCTGAGCCAGTGAGCCCTTGCTCAAGCCACCAACTTTGGGCTCAAGCCAGCGACCATGAAGTAAAGTCTATGATCACGCACTCAAGCCAGCAACCCTGTACTCAAGCTGGTGAGCTCGGGTTTAAGCTTAATAAGATTGTGCTCCAGCCAGAGACCTTGTGATTTTGGACCTGGGTCCTCAGCATCGCAGGTCAATGCCCTACCCATTGCGCCACTGCCTGGTCAGGTTCTTCTTGTTAAGCTGAGTGAACCCAGATAAGGTTATGTAGCTCCCAGACTCAGTTTCTCCACATATAAAGTCAGGAGAGTTAAACTATCCCAGAACAAGGGTGGCTTTGAGGATTTCATGAGTTAAGTATCGAGGAGTCTGAAAGGTCTTGCAAAGCCCAAAGTTGGGTGATTTGAGGAAAATATATAAACATTGGCGGTATTAGATGATCACCCACAGTGTGAAGTAACTCTGAATCTATACTGATGTAAATAAATATTCAAATAAGTATGTAAATGTGGGGAAAGTAACAGTGCTTTCTTACAGGAAAAATCTTCATAATAAACGTTGAAGGAATGAGGGAAATAGAACATAACCGTTAGGCAAACAACATCGTAATAATTGTTTCCGGCCACTAGGCAAAAATTCAGAGGAAGAGCAGGATGTTGGTAGAACCTGAAAGCCTCTCCCCTAAGAAGTGTGCTAATTACCCCGGGGGCCTGGGGGGCTGAGATCTGGTGTTCTGTATATATTTTTAGACCCCAGCTTCTCAAAAGCACTGGCCCTGCACCCCTCTCCCCCATCTACCTTTTTCTCTTACAGGAGTCTGGCTCACCTATTTTCAGGGTAATTCTGATTTTCAACAGACCAAAATACTTGAAACAAAGAATGACAAAAACCACATGCTTGAAATCACTGTGAAGAAAAATATCAAGCGAATACGTAGAGCAGAACGTTTGGACACGTTCATTTTGCACGACTGTCTGCAGCCTTGCGCAGCCTGACCCTGGCCCCACGGCTCACCTCGGGCGGGAGGGAGTGGGGTCCAGGGACCCTTTATCTGGATGAACGAGGTCAGGGTACACTGGAGACCGGTAGGAAGCCAGAGGCTAAATCTCCACCGAAAGACCGAGCCAGGTGCCTGAGTCCACCTCACTCTTCCGCAGGGCGGAGAGCTGGGGCACAAGAGGACGCTCCCGAGGTGAGAGCGCGGCACCGACGCAGCAGAGAGAGAGAGAGAGAGAGAGAGAGAGAGAGAGAGGCGCGCGCGCACACGGGGAGTCCTCGAGCACAGGCCGGCGCGCAGGCGCAGGGCAGGGATGGCAGGGATGGCGGGGCAGGGGCAGGCCGCGCACGGCGTCGGGCCGAGGGAGCTCCCGGGAGCGCAGGGAAAGGCGCTGTGTTCGCAGTACAGGGACAGGCAGTTGGGTGCCAGGTGACCACCGTGAAGCACGAACAGCGACCCAGACGCCACGCCCACGTGGGCTGACGGGGGCGGGGACCAGACCGGAAGCGAGCCGAGGGGCGGTGACTCGAGGGGGCCCACCTTGTCGCCGCGTGACTCGGCAGGGGCGGGGCGGAGCGGGGCGGGGCAGGAAAAGCTGGGGACGGGCTCGCGGAGCGGGCTGGGGGCTTCCCGTCGTGTTCTGATGGCGTCACAGGCCTGCGCGGACCTGAGGCGGCGTCCCGAAACGCGCCGCGGGAAGGCGGGGCCGCTCCCGCGTGGCCTGCAGTCCGGGGACGGCCGCACACGTCAGGCACCGATAAACACCTGCAGAAGGGGTGCCCGTGGAGGAGAAAAGGGAGACGCGCGAGGGGACAGAGAACGGCGTCTCCCTCAGGCGCGTGGCTCTGGGTCTCCGGTCCGCGCGTGCGCAGAGACCGCCGCCACATCGCGCCTGCGCAACGCCGTCTTCGTCTTGCTCGGGCACGTGCGAGTCCAGGCGGCTCAAATTCTTGCGCTGCCCAGTGCGGAAGCCCACGCTCCACCCAGGCTTTCCGCCAGCAAAGGACACTCCATTCAGCTCGCCCGACCACCGTTTTTATTCGCTCCCTCTGTTGTCTCAGGGCGCGAGTGCTCAAGAGCCACCTCTTCGCTCGCTCTCTGCTCCCTTAGATCTGGCAGACACATCCTGCAGCTCCCAACCATCCGGGCGGTGGTGTGCGGCGCTCCGATATGCGCGTGCGCGGGGCTCCTAGCGCCCACCCCCGAGGGTTGGCACTCCTCTCTGCGCGTGCGCGGAGCCCAAGTTGGGCCCTTCGCTGGGCAGCTCTTGACTACTCGCAGTCTGGTTTTCTTTAAACTTATATGTAAGTGCGGATTGCCGCCCACAGGGACACGAAGCGCTTGTACTTATTCATTTTTAGCGTAAGGATCTTCTGTCACAGGCCTTCATAAGAATTATGTTGTTCTAAATAATGTGACCAACTTATTTACAATGAAAAGGACAAAAATAAATTGAAAACAATATAGTAAATAAAAGAAACATTTTATTCATTCCAACAATAATACACTATAATATGATAAATCCATAATAAAAGCATTTGTAATATTTTATATTGTAATATGCTTACATGCCTATTAATTTTTAATAATAATTTAAGAAAAAAAAGTACTCCTTTAGATACAAGTACATCATATCACATGCAATGGATCGACTGCATATATCGAACACAGACATTTACAGCTTAGTCTTCCAATATCAAAAAGGAGGACCTGTAGGAGGACACTTTTCCAGGGAGGACAGATAGAAAAGAAGAAATGTCCTCCCTAAAGGAGGATAATTGGTCACCTTATAAATAAATACTAGTGGTCTTTCTTGTACATAGTTAGGCATGATCATCACTCTAAAGCAGGGGTGCTCACACTTTTTCAGCTTGCGAGCTACTTATAAGATGACCAAGTCAAAATGATCTACCTACAATAAAAATGAAAAACATAAATTTATTTCTTCTACATTATCATTATTTAAGTTACTATTATTACTATTTAATATTGTGTATTCTTCTTTCACCTTTCTCCTTCTCAGCTCTCTTTTCGGAGGAAAGTCAATGTCATAGTTTTTATGAACAGTCCGAAAAAGCTGCTCCACATTTCCCTTCTTTGGAATAGCAATGGCACACAGACAGATGAGGCAAACGCACTTAGAATATGATATAGTGAAAAAAATTCCCTCCCATTCTGTATGAAAGTGGTAGGTTTTAGGCTTCTTACTCAGACCAGCTACAGCACTCATTTTTATACCATTTGTTGTATTTAGTTTAAATAAATTGAAGGCTAACTACGCAGCAATGTAACTGAACAAGTTAGCATGGTTTAACGCGCATGCGTAGGGTGTCAAAAATTCAGATGTCAGGTTGGCTACCCTGTATGCCAATCAAAAGACAAATTTCTTTTTAATGTCATGCAATCTACCCACACTTCCTTCGCGATCGACCAGTAGATCGCGATCGAAGTATTGAGCACCCCTGCTCTAAAGTCTCATAGTGACCTCAGTACCATCGGTTCTGAGTCCCAGACCGATGAAGATCCTTGCCACCTTGTTGGATCCTTTGTTTCTGGGGGGAGATCCTTTCTCAGAGAGATGGTCTCCGTCACCAGGGAGTCCTAGAGCCCAGCCATGTATCCAGCCTGGGGCTCTTCCTGGATTGTGGGGGTCAAAGAGAGCGAAGAAACTGGACATGCGTCAACAGCAGGGCACCACTAATCCTCCCCCCTGGTGGTAGCTGCTCTCCACTGTGATAGCCACAGAGTCTCAGTTGCCTTTGTTACTTTAAGTTACAATTTTGTAACTTTAATATGCACAGGTCTGATTCTCCTTTGTCCATTTCTGACACTGAAGCATGAAGTTAGAGCATTGATGGTCCCTTGGCTTATCCCTTCCCCTTTCATCTCTTATTGGGTAGTTACTTTGTAAAGACAATATGCCTTTTGTTCTGTAATCATAATTAAATCTCCCTTGTTCTGTTCTCTGGTGTCTGAGTAGTGTGTTGAGGGGTCAGGGTTCAGACCCATGATTTTGATCGGATGGGTAAATTGAGAACTGATGACTCAACTTACTGATAAAGTGCTTTTGGTTCACCCTAGCTTTACTCTGGAGACCCAGGCCCCAGGGTATCAACAACAAAAAATTAAAGGTGGACATTTTTCAGGAAACTCTCAAATCTCTCCGTTTACAAATCCTCTGCTCAGAGCATATCGAAAAGGTTCCTTGCAAATGGACCCAGACCTTCAAAGTAGGTGACAGCCTGAATAAGAATATCTGTGAAATTCATTCCCAGAGCCCTGGAAAAATTTGCTTTCCTTAAAAGCTGAGATGAATGCTAATGACATCAGCTACTGGGGTAGTGCTGAGGGGCACCACAGGATGGCCAGGTGAAGAGCTCCGTCTAGGACAAGCGAGCTGCTGCTGACTGAGATCATCTTGTCACTCACAACAGGGCTTCTACGCAGCAGGGCTCTCTCACAATATTCATATGGATGTGTACCTCTTGACCTTCCTTCAAGGTAAATATCAGCTTCTGTGAGGCTGGCCAACAAAAACAGTAGCTGAAAGAAATGCCCTTGAAAATACTTCCGTCAGGAAACATTCAGACACTTTAAATATATACTTTATATCGAGTTCAGTGAACACTTTGTTGCCTTTGATAACTATGATATCTTTATCTTCCCCTAAACAAGGTCCTGGACGTTTTTGGGGTTTTTTACTTCGAGGAATAAAGGTTGCTTAGTTAATCCTTCCCCAGCAGCTGCCCAGCACAATCTCTCCCCAGGTTTGGGGGGATGGGTGTGGTGGAAGGGCAATGCACACCCTGGGGGAAAGCTGAGGGCCTATTTCCTGCTTTTGCTCTGACAGCACCTGTTCGGGTTTCTGTTCTATACGTAGCTAGTGCCATGTAGGTCTGTGAATGAAACAAAGGACATGTTCACCAGGGCCCCAGAGGGCTCAGAGGTAGCTGGATCAGGAAAGCTCTTGTTCTCAGAAACGCAGGCTGTGCCTCTCGCAGGCACGGACTCATTGAATTGTCTCTGTGCAGAGAGCAGCTACGGCTATTGTCTGAAGCCTTGGATGAGACTGCCAGGGGAAATGCCTCTTCTCTCCCTGTGATCTGGGGTGGGCTCTGTGCATCTCTTATTCTTCTGGATCCAAGCTGGTGGCAGAAGCTCAAGAGAAAACTAACCCCTGACATCACGCCTACCAACATCCCATCGAGAGAGGTTCTTTCTGTGGATGCCGAGGGCAAGAGTGGATACTTGCTGAACAGTAACCAAGCGTTCCCCAATCCCTGCAGCCCTGAGCCTCACCATAGTGACAGAGCAACAGGGTGTTCATACACAGTAACCCACGTAAGACTATGTTCCCAATTCTTTGTCTCCAAGTCTAAAGTCAAGCTCCTTGAGGCAACACACAGCCCCTTGCAACATGCACCCACTTGCCCCAGTTTCCTGAGCAACGCATTCTCTGACCCCAATATGCGGGCACAGAGCTGTTGCACCAACACAGAACAGGTTGTGCTGACGAATACCATCTCCTGTGTCTCCACTGGAGATGTTTTCCTGACCCTTAGAATGTGTTAAATCCACATGGTGTATTTAGGGAGGGACAATAGCCCCGTCCTAAGTTCCAGCAGTGAGGATGGTGCTGAATTCCAGGTACCAGGGTAGAAACCAGATGCAGACTGGAGGAGTAGGTGGTCTGAGAGACTCTTGTTCTCAGGCTTTACACCTGCCAGACTCCACACAGAATGGGAAGGAGGTGGGGTAAGTGGGTGTGAATGTGTGCTCAAGGGATCTTTCCACTGGGCACCTGCCCAGGGGTCAGAGGCTGCTGGGCTTATGTCCAGGAACCAAAGGCCAGGTGAGGAGGACCACACGAGGGACTTTGGGTAACAGGTCTCAGCTGCCAAGCAGATGGGCAACAGCTCTTGGGAGCAGTTCATGGACCTGCCTCAGCTAGTAACCACACTCAGCTGGTCCCAAGGATGGAGGGTACCCCTTCCAGTCACCCTGATCAGGTAAACAGGTAATATCTACATCCATTGATGCTAATAAGGAAAGACTGAATCAGCATTTATGAGCACTGACTGTATGCTTGATTCAGTGCTGCGTAACATAGTCCAGGCTGTGATACCTACCAGCTCTGCTCCCTAATCTTAGTCTTTCTGGATTCTGCTCACCCTTAAAATGGATCCAATGAAATGGGTGGTTTGGAGCCTGGCACAAGGTGAGCCTGGCCCATGGAAGGGATGCTGGAAAACTCAATTTCCTACTCATCTACAATGGTCCTAAGAGCCTCCCTAGGACTGTTCCTCAATCACATAGCACAGGGTTCCACAGCCCTAGACCAAGAAATGAGGGATCTGGAGATGGAGCTGGAGCCACCCCTCTTAGTACAGGGGTCCAAGAGGTAGTCAGAGGTCATGCCTAAGATAGGCTCCTCCCTGGACCTGCCACCTCACTGCACTCAGAGAGAAGTCACATGGAGACCTGCTGCCCGTTCCACCAGGTGGTCATCTCCTCCTAAGAGCCCAGAGCAAGTTTCCAGGGCCTACTGTGCTTAATGACAGGTATTTCTTAAACCCAGTGCAGCATCAAATAACCCTTTGCAAGAATGGTCCGACTTTCCCAACCCCACCACATTACCGAAGGAAGTGCCCTGAGGCTGGTGACACCAGACTATTTGGCCCCCATGGTTGGGCCTGGGGCTTCTCAGCACAAAACAAGATAGACAGTAGCCTCTGAGGACATAAATATGTCCAGCATTCTTATTGGGCTGGGAGGAACAGCAGCCCAAGGCTGGTCTAGTGAGAATTACCTAGCAGTAGGTGCTGGGAATTAATGAGGACTTTGGTACATAGTTTTAGAAACTAAATGGCAAAGAAAAGAATCACTGAATTAAATATGTAGATGAGCTGAGATTAGATTTCCCATCAGTTAAACTGATGCCATTCACTGCCCTCCAGGCCACCAAGGCACAGGCAAACATCACTGGAGACTGCAGTGGACACTTCACAAAGCCCTGCCAGGCTTCAGCTACTGGGGAGTCCAGAAGGCTGTCTGCCTGCCAGAAGGTGACCCAGGGGTTGGCGCTGAGCATATCCCAGGAGCTTCTCCAGCTCTGAGCAGGACATGGTGTGACCTGGCGGTTTCATCACATACTGCCCGAGGCTCAACCTTATGTGTCACCAAAGATCTTGCAGAAATGCATCTTTCCAGGAAAGGCCAGAGGGGTGTACGTTTTTATCTTTAAAGTATTTAAATCTACAGACACCAAATCTACTGAAACGGAAAACATTCTACACCCAGGGCGCAGGATGGACATTGTCTGTGAGTTAAAGTTAGGGTTGGGACCCTGAGAGTCCAAGGGCCTGTCCTGGCTTTGCATCTCAGGAGGTGAGGACAGGGTTTGGAGGTGGGGACAGGTCATAGGGAACTCCTCGAAGACCCTGCTCTTCTCAGAGAATAAAATTTGAAGGCACAGCAATCCAAATTGAGGAGGTAGCAGAGTTGGGCCATTCCACCAAAAATGACATGGATGAGGGGTGGCCACGAAACGTCTCTGAAATGACAAAGGGTGAACCATGCTGGTGACGCTCCCCAGGATTTCCAGAGCTCTGGAAGCAATTGCAGCAGCACCTAATAGTGCACTTGTTCAGATTTTTTTCTCCAGTCACATCCTCAACCCTGGACATTAATGGTTTTAATTAATTAATTAACTTGTGATAGGTGCAGGAAGAGCCTGATGGTGGGGACACAGGGACTGGAGGGGGCACCCTCCCTTCAGGGAGCACTCATGTGACAGCGAAAGCCAGCCCCAAGCCACACAGAGCCCAATGGCCTGCTCAGTCCCATGGCTATGCACCTGTGCGCCCAGGTGAGGTTTGCATAAGGCGAGGCATTGCTTCCTGGGAACTGTCATTCCCTTGCCATGTTCATTTCCATGTTCATTTCCATGTTCATTTCCATGTTCACTTCTATGCAGTGTCTACACAATTACTTACTTAAAATATCTTCCTTTAACATAACTGATGTTTTACTTAGATAAATGTATTTATACAGGAAACTATCAGTCATGGATCTGATGGTTTAGTAATACATTTCTCCTACTACACAATAAAATTGGATATATAGCTATCGTCAGAAAAATTACTTGAAACTCAAGCCAAAATGTTGAGCACTTGGGGAGCACAGAAGACCTGTTCAAGGGACTGAGTTAGTTTGTCTCATTATTCACTGTTGATTAAAGACCCGGAGCTCAGGGGCATCACCTATAGATTTTCGTGTGGTTGAGATGCAGAGATTTCTGTCTGGAAAGGCAGACGACTCCATAGATTTCATTGTTCTGTATCTAACCGAGTGGTCTTATCTCAATTTTTCTTTTTAAAATCACCTATCAATACCTTCCCTTCTTAAATATTCTCAACAATCAGTCATCATATCTTTCTGGTTTTCCGACCAATTAAAAAATTAAATGAAAAAAAATTTTTGAGAGAGAGAGAGGCAAGCAAGGAGAAAGAGACAGGACCATCGAATTGCCCCTGTATGTGCCCTGACTGGGGAATTGAACTGGCAGCCTCTGTGCTCCGGGACAATCGCAAATGAAATCTTTGATGTGTGGACATTTTCTATGTGCTCAAGAGCTGTTATTTTACTTCTTTGAAAATTATACTTTGACCATATTTAACTGTTTTTTAAGTGCCCATAGGTGCCACCTTCAAGTCATTATGTGTACCTTACAGGATGAAAGGCTAGAATAAGGAAGGAATGGAAAACAGGCTGCCGGGAGATCTTGTCAGGACTGTGATAAGGTACGTTGTGGGGGTAAGTACTTATGGAAGAACACACATTCATTTATTCATCCACCCATTCTTCTATCCATTTATCTATCCATCTACTCATCTGTCCATCCTACATTGATTGTGAACCTTACCTGTGAGGGTCTCACAGTGACCTTGGGGGTACAGATGGCAAGAAACAGACAGAAGGGAATGGGGGCCACTGGACCAGGCTGGGCCACTGAGTGTGCTGGAAGCACTGCTTAAAAGAGGTAACACATAGCCTGACCTGTGGTGGCGCAGTGGATAAAGCGTCGACCTGGGAACACTGAGGTCACCAGTTCAAAACCCTGCACTGGTCTGGTCAAGGCACATATGGGAGTTGATGCTTCCAGCTCCTCCCCCTTTCTCTCTCTCTCTCTCTCTCTCTCTCTCTGTGTGTGTGTGTGTGTGTGTGTGTCTCCTCTCTAAAATGAATAAAATAAAAAAAAATTTAAAAAAAAGAGGTTAGCACGTGAATAGGCCTTCAGGGATGAACACTGCTTTCATAAGTGGAGGCAGGGAAGGAGTAAGGTGTCGTTTATCTCCCAGACGTGCCTGGGAGTATTTGGTCAGTTTGGGAGGTTCATGCTGAACATGGCTCTGTGAGGACCCAGCAAGGGCCTAGCTGAGTTGGGGGAAGAGTCAGATACCACATCCTCTCCTGCCCACTTCTGAGCTCCAGCTGCTCACCCAGGATGACAAATGAGCTGCCCGCATGTGGGTGTCCTGGTTCTTTGCAAATATGTGTTTGTCTGGATCCCTGGCTGGGAGGATATTTACTTAACCAACCCCTCATTCCCAGCCCTGCCAGGGACCTGAGAATTGTCTGTGTTCATCTTGGCAGATAAAGCTAACCCCTCCATTGGTCCCTGACTGCGGTCTCTCTTGGATCAGCCCAGGAAGTTCAGCCTTGACCGCCTGGCAGGATTCTGACCTGGGAGCTGTGGTCTATGGGGAAGGGAAGGGCAGAGAAGGAAGGAGACTCACATCCCCTTCCTGGAGGGGCTGTTTCTGCACTGCGGAAGGGTCCTGTGCTAAGAAAGTTTCATTGCGTAAGGGCATCCCCTGAAAAGAATGGGGGTCTTAGGTAAAGCTCCTATGTTCGTAAACCTCCCTCCCCCAGACTTGGCCATCTGCCTCTCGTGCCTGGCAGGGAGAGGGAGAGCCTCGTGGTGACAGGGGCTCCAGAACTGACCGCTGGAAGCTCTGGTCTGGAAAGTGATGTTGACATCCTGTGCAATTGGTTATAGGACCATGCGTGACTTTCCCTGATGGGTTGGTCCTGAATTGACAGTGATGGGGTCCACTCAGCACCCCTGTAATTTTTGTGGCCACTGACCAAGTCCCGATTGTCTGGGTTGATCACAGCAGATGTTGTGCTAGGAGCTCCTGGTCTTGCATAGTCTGGTGGCCACACACTGTCCACTGTTACCTCCAGTCTCTCCAGCAGCACACTGCTCTTTGTGAGGGTGAGACCCACCAGCCTCTCAAATCAGAGTCAACTTAGAGGGGCTGGTGTTTCCAGCATGAAGGTCCAGGGTCTCTAACAGGCCTTCAGATCCTGCAGCGCTGTGGGGTGTCCTTGGTGCCACCTAGACTGGGGGGCACTCGGGTACCCCCACTTGCAACTCCCACAACTGTACTGTTTTTATGTTCTGTTCACATTATTGACAGGTCCTAGTATTTAAAAACAATAGAATATAAAATGATTGAATCTCAAACTATTTGATGTTAAAAATCAAGAAGGTTATTTCCAAGGGAGAATGAACTTAAGCTGCCCCTGCTTGTGCAATCTTTAAATGGAGACTTTTTAAAAAAACATAACAGAAAACCATCGTTAAGTTAGTTCTTCCACTGTCTCAATGCCCAGAGAACATAGGTGTCTCTGTCCTGTCTTCCCAGAGGACGCAGTCCGGGCGGGAGCCCAGTGCATTGAGCAGTCCTCAGCTGCCTCCCCGGGAGCAGCAACGTCCTGTGTGCCTGCTCCAGCCTTGCTTCCAGCCGCACCCACACCATTACCAGGAGGAGGAAATGGGCCACTCGCTCTGTGCGGATAAGAATTCCATTAATGTTCTAAGAATTCCACTAATGCCTGCTCTGACCTTTGATAATGCCAGCATCATTAGTAGTGCATACATTTCAAAATCTGCTTAATGTCAAAAGCGGTAAGGGTGTCTTCTTTGCTCACCTCTCGTGCCATAAAATGAGAGGGGGCAATTTGTTTCTGGCCATGGAGCCCTGGTTAAGCAATGGCCAGGCCAGTGGGAGGAAAACATGTGTCTTGTCACCAGACAACAGTTCAGGCACTGGCTTCTCTAATCACAATTGATTAAGAAGTAAAAATAGCTATGTGCACCCAACTCATTTTCCATTATGTAGAAACATTTTTTTCTCAATAATTAGTTTCTCCACCATCATTAAAAGAGAATGTTAACATCACTGATCTTTGTTTTTTTAATTATGATAAATCCTAATAGGAGGCTCCCAAGACTGGAGCCCTCCTCACCTCTGATCCCGCCCCCACCCCCAGCCCCCACTGCTGACCTGTCTCCTCACCTCTGCTCTCCCATGGCAGATGCTGGAGCAAAACTGAGTCTCCACTGCACAGTCCCATTGTGGATGGCCTCCTGAGGAGAGTTCGGAGAAGGGGAGTGGGCAATTAGAGAGTCAGAAGTGACCAGAAAATATCTATTGACAAGAGCAGAAGAGAAGCTTGTAGGAGGACGCATGTGTCTTGCCAGGCTCCAGGCCTGCTCTCAGTGTGGGGGTCCCATGTGAGGGAGTGTTTCGGTAACAAGTTTCACCCACTCACAGTACAGCAGGGCCCCGCTCTGGGCACACACTTCACAGAGGAGAAACTGAAGCAGTGAACAGGCAGATGCCAAGCCTGGCGATCAGCAAGCTCTCACTCAAACTCCCAACTCCCTGAAGATTTTTAATCAGGAGTTTTAAAAGCAGAGATTGAGGATTAGGAGTTAGCATCATGGGCCAAGCTGCTTGCATCATTGCAGAGTTCAGTAATTTTCTTAGTTTAGTTCACTTAGCTGCTGACATCTGGTGTCTTCATCACTGTGGTTGCGTACGCTAATCAGGTTAAGGAACCAAAATCTGCAAAATGTCTCATAATCTGTGTCAGTGATGTTATCTTTAAACCAAAGGCAGAAACCAAATGTCTTGCTACCATTTTATCATTTAAGCTATCATTGCTTTGTGCCTAATTGGCTACAGTTTTTTTATCATCTCAAGCAAAGTGTACTTTTAAACATTTTTCTGGAACCTTAATCTTTGACTGTGAGCTTCATGGTCACCAAAGCATGTGAAACATTCCTTTAGAGCGTAGACCTCTCTAGCCTCCAGGATCTAACTGCTGCTGCTGCTGCAGGGGCTCCTTCTCTGGCCAGCTGAGCGACCCCCCGCAGCTACAAATAAGGGAGGTAATGAAAATAGTGAGCAGAGCCATCTCCTTTGCTGGGGAGATGGTTGGCTCTGCTGTGGGAGGAAGTGCCAGTGGGCCCCAGGGTGGACAACAAGAATGAAAGGCATCAGTTCACAAAACAGGTCAAGATTCTGAAAAGCACAATTAGAACTGGCTGATTAGGCTGCCTGTGGGTGGCAGGTTTGGGGTTCTACCTGGGGACAGGCCTCTTTGTGAGCCCATCGCTAAGAAGCACCAGCATTTCCAGAGAGGCCTGGGGCTCCGATGGAGTCTGACCTTCTAGTACCAGGTAGAAGCCTCCAAGAGGCCAAGGCACAACCAGGCTGGGGGCTTGCCTTCCTTGCAAGTTGGCCCGCAAGTGAATGTGCTCTTGCTCCAAGGCCATGATCACAACCCCCATCACTGGCCACTTGACTGACCTTCAGGTCTGATAGACAGGAGTAAATTTTAGCTGTTGCTTTCTCTTGGTTACTCAAAACTGCTTCATTCGATGGGTCTTGGTGTGCAAACAGAGGCTGGAGTTCTCAGCACCTCCCTTCTGAGTCCGGCTTGAGGGACAAGTGAGTCTCAGAGCCAGCACACACAAGTGCTCAATACACACTAGCCACCAGCCTCCCCCCTCACGCCATTTATCGTCCAGAGCACGATGACTTTCCACATCCTTCTTCCTCACTAGACCATGAGTTCTTGCTGTGGACACAGCTGTCTAGTTTTCCCTGTGCTCCAGCACTGAGGACAAACATAGGCACTCTGGAATGTCTGGTCACTTAACAATGTGCAAGTGGCTAATCCATGGCCTGTGTGAGGGCAAAGCCTCTGGCGACCTTGTAGGGTTATTTTCAAAGAGCCGAGGATGGCTGGGAGCTAGCGAGTCTGCCACCAGTTTTCCTGAGAAGGGTGCTGATGGCTGTCCTCCATTTTCTGCCCAAATGGAGGGCCTCCATTCTGGCTCAGCCTGGGTCCAGATGATACATTGTAGATGCAGATGGGAAAAGAGATGGTTAACTATTCCAGATTTCTGCAGTCTCAGCGGCCTGGTAGGTTTACTCATCCTATCACAGCTGCTGTAGTGTGGGGACTGAAGCCTAGCCTCTGAAGTGGGGACAGGCAGGGCCAGCTGGTTCTCCCAACCCTTGCAGAGAAGACTTGCTCCTTCAGCCTGAATGGGTGGCTATGCACATGCCCACACACGCTAAAAAACACATGTGCATACACACACTTGAATGCACACATATGTGTGCATGTGTACACACATTCACACAGGTATGATGCACACACACCTGTGTGTGCACACGTATGCACTAAAGAAAATCCAAGGTGCACTGCTCATCCCTCAGCTACCCACTCAGAGGTCTGTCTCAGCTTCTTGCAAGACAGTGTGCAGTTTCTGAGCTCAGATTGCTTAGCTGCAACTCAGAGCAGAGAGGCTGGGGGACCTGCAAGAAGGCAGCCTTGTTCCCACTGCTACCAGGACCGGGGTTCTCTGTGACCAGGGGTCTCTTCTGGCTACCTGGACCTGCATTTCAGAGGGGCCAGTTCCCATGGTGCTGCCTCCACTCCCTAAATTACCTTGGGCGTGTGCCTGCCCTGGCTGTCCTCAGTTTACTCACTTGTGCAGAGAGCGGGTGGATCAGAGCGCCGCTGGGCCGTTTCAGCTCTGGTGGAGGGGAGCTCACTGCCATGCTGCCCACGTCCTGGCCAGTTTTTCCTGCATCCCTGCGGTTTTCTGACAAAGGGGGTAATGTTAGCGCCTGAAATGTTCTCACCTCTTGCTATTTTTGCAAAAGGCCCAAATGCAATTGTTAAAAATAGAAATAATGAGAGAAAGCAGAAGCTCCTGACCTTGAGTCATGAGGACAGAACAGGGTTCCCAGTGTCCTCTCTGGCTCATGATGATAAATGATCATGGTGTTGCCTTTGTCCTTAGCTAATTTACCCTTGGCCTACAGAGGAAGTGTCTGCCTTTTCTTCTTCTTTTTTTGGAAAGCTGGAATGGTGCTGCAGACCTAATAGCCCTGCCTGGTCTTTTCTGGGTGTTCTTTGCCTGGTCATGCAGTGAGGAGCTTGTCCCAGGTGCTCTGGACTCACACTGCCTATGCTGGCATGTCCTCCCCCCTCCTGCTTCCCTGATCTGCACCTGTTCCCCTGGAAAAGCCCTGAGAAGGCTTGGAGTCCAGCACCCTTAGGAGGCTGACTATCAGTGGGATACAAGCCATCACCCTGAAGTCTCCAGAAAGGCTCTTTAAGGCAGGGCCAGGAAGTGGCCAAACCCCAGCATCTGGCTGCTGTGATTCTCAACATCTCTCTCTCCGTTTAAAAATATATATATTGCACTTACTGATTTTAGAAAGAGGGATGAAGAGAGAGAAACATGGATTTGTTGTTCCACTTATTTATGCATTCTTTGGTTGTTTCTTGTATGTACTCTGAGCAGGAATCAAACCTGCAACCTTGGTGTATTAGGATGGCGCTCTAACTAACTGTGCCACCTGGTCAGGACTCAGTCCCAGCATCTCTTGAAGATAAAGAAAAGTTTGCATTTGGAAAGTCCCTTGGCATCTCCCCCAAAGTCAATTCTCTAGCCCAAGGGGATTCAGGATGTTAGCATCTCTTTCCACCCTTCCTGCACGCGCGCGCGCGCACACACACACACACACACACACACACACACACACTGCACAGACTAAAGGGCTTTCTGTGAGCTACAGCATGTGGAGAAGGGCTGGTGCCTATCTGAGGGAAGGCAGCCTGCACCAAGTTCTGCCCAGAGAGACAGGGAGAGGTGTTACCTGGCCTGTGGGTGGGGAGGATGGTCTGGCAGGCTCAGGTGCGGCATCAGTGGGGACATGTGCTATGCTAACCTGGAGACCTGGGTAATAAAAGTGCTTCAAAGAAAGGCGAGTCAGCCTGATGACTGCTCTCCTCCACTGGAGGCTGGTAACAGGCTGAGCAGCCCTCTCCACCCCACCCCTGCTCCTGATTAGTCCCTCTGCCTCCCAGCTCTGGTCATCTGCGCTGCCCGGCCCCACCCACCCGTGCCTTGAGTACTGTGCTGGCAGTTCAGCTAGGGCCTGGGCACTGGCCGCACTCTGGGGGATCTAGCGCTTCTTTAAGCTTTTGTAGCAGAGCAGACAAGAAGTCAGAGCTGGTTTCAAGGATACTTAAGACCCTGCCTCTTTCAGCCAAATGCAGTAATTTCCTTGGACTGAGAAATCAATCCATCTTTTCAAATTCCATTTCGGCACTGGTGAGGCTTGGAGCAGATCTAGGACACGGTGACGTCCAGTGAGTGTTCAGAGGCAGTGAGGCTCAGCCTTCACCGCTCACCATGGGCCTCTGCTGTGGGAGCTCAGACAAGTAAGAAGACTGAGTTTGTTCATCTCCTAAGAAAGACAATGGTTTTGGTTAGGAAAATTCAATCATATGACTGAGGAGGGACCAAAGTCTCCATGATGGCCTGGAGCAGACACATCCTTCGGATCCACTGGGTCAGTCAGCCGATCCCTACTAAGACAGGCCCGCGTTGAGCTGGGCCGCACTCCTGGGGCACCAGTGGTATTTGGGCTGCAGTGAGTGAGAAACCCACCTCGGTGAGCACCATGCTGGGATCCTGCTGTGGGCCAGACCTGTCAGCTTTGCCAATAAGCACTGCTCAGGGGCCCGCATCTACCGGACATCATTGTAGTCCCACTACCATAAATGATAATGCAGAGGTGGATAAAAGCCACCTGTCACCCATAAACACCACATCACATTGGGCAAAGCCATAAGCCATCCTGGGTCTCAGCCAAGAAATGGCCTATAAAGCTCTGCATGATGACCTCAAGCTCACTCTCCAATGTCAGGAACACTCAGGGCAGCTGTCTGCAGGGTTACCTGTGTGCAGTCACTTCCACCCACACTGCTACCAGCTCAGGGGCTAACAGCCCTTTACCAGCTCCTCCCATTAGCAGCACTAGAGTGTCCAGAGTGTGTTCAGCAGTTGTGGGGACACAGGACCCTGTCGCCCCAGTAACAAGTGGCAGTGCTCTGTCCTGTGCCTTCAGGTGCATCTACACACAGGCGTCCCTGCATGAAATCTGGGGTCATCCAAGAGGGTAGCTCAGTGCTGTCCTGTGTCTCTCCATTTCTACGGTAACACTGAGAATGAGGGCAGACATCTTCCCTTGTGAGAACTGTGGGAACCCCTTTGGCCACACCCCCCCACACCCCCATGACAGAGGCTGGAGCCTGCAGAGGACACACCTGCGAAGGAGGAGGCCCAGAAGCTGGGCAGGTTCCACTGGTCCCAAGCAGCAGAGGGTCTCTCAGCATGGCTGTACCACCCAGCCACAGGGTTCCCATGCCTCACAGTACAGCTGCCACCTCAGGGCTAACCCACGTCCCCCACAGCATGTGGCTTACCAGCGGGAAGCTTTTTGTTCTGGACCCAGAAATTTGAGGTTTCTGAATAGATGTTTGGCTGTAATTTATTCTCACTTGACCTTTGCATTGACTTCTAAATATCGAGTCTTACTGCCTAATAGTCACATTTTTATCTCTAATCACAAACCTATAGATTACATTCATGCATAAGATAATGTTTGGGGAATGCATTTGAATATTACAAACTGCCATTTTCTAAAATGACTCCCTTTTCCCCAGGGAAAGACAGAATTATGTCGCTGATAAGTCCCCATGGTGCCTCCCCAGAGAGACAATTCCCTACTGTTACGTTTTGCTCCACTTTTTAACTGGAATGTGCTGAATTTTACAGTGTTCTTCAACACTCTTGTCTGTGGAGACAGTGATGTAATCTCTGCTTCCAGTGATGAACTCACCTGGAGCAGACACTATGTGCTGAAACCACTTGGACCCTGCTCTCAGGAGAAAGTCAGAAATGGACCATGTCTCTTCCCTGCAGGTCTGACGAAGCCATCCAGAAAAACTGACCCAACTTCTACTAAACTTGGGAATATTTGACCCTTTTCAATTTCTCTTGTGATGAGTGATCTAGCTCCATGTCCTAGTACTTCTTTTTATTTTATTTTATTTTTTTATTTTATTCATTTTAGAGAGGAGACACAGAGTGAGAGAGAGAGAGAGAGAAAGGGGGGAGGAGCTGGAAGCATCAACTCCCATATGTGCCTTGACCAGACCAGTGCAGGGTTTTGAACTGGCGACCTCAGTGTTCCCAGGTCGACGCTTTATCCACTGCGCCACCACAGGTCAGGCTCCTAGTACTTCTTGAATCAATTTTAGACATTTCCATTTTTCTTTAAAAATACGTATTTGATTTGTGTCCTCAAATATGATGGCCCCGTCTTTTCTGGAAGGGTAAGCCTTCCCCATTTCTAGGCATATTGCCTCTCACATTCCTGAAAGCACTTATTTTGTCTTCTCTTTTCTCTCCTTCATCAGATTCCACACTGACTCTTTTGTTGGTCTTCTCAGAGAAATGCCTCATTTTTTTGGCCAACTCCACCACTGTTAATTTCCTAGCACATTTGTTTTTGGTTTGCTCTGCACGAATTTACTTCTGTATCTGGGCTTATTCGTCCTTGTTCTTGTTTTTCAGACTGGAAGGTGAGTTCACTTATTTTTAGTCATCATCGCTTCTTAATAAATGTGGTTATCACTTCAACTTTCCTCGAGTGCCCGTTTATTAGCATCCTAAAGGTTTTAACAGGTGCTGCATTCATTTTTGAAGTCTGTAATTTCCCATTTGGTTCCCTTCAAAACCCCCAAATTATATGTGTTTTTAAACTTCATTGTGTTCAGTGAGCAAACTACAGATTGTGCAGTATCTGTGTGTACGTGTGTGTACACACTCAGTAAACAGACTGATACCTGCCTTTGGGATTCTTGACGTTCTCCTTATGGTCAATATAGTTTGTTTTGGTGGTTTCATGTACAGCAGAAAATATAAATGATGTATTTGAATGATACAAATGTAGAAAATGACACCAAGCTTTATTGTTTTATTCGCTGGTTTTGGAGTTTCTTGATCTTTTAATTAGAACGAAGAGGCTGTGTTTTCCAAAGACCGCCACCCCCCGCAGGCTGTGGCCTGTGGCTGGGCAATAAAGGGCCCAAGAACCAGCAAGGAGACAGACATGCTAGAAGGTCAATGAGGGCAGCTTAGGGTGAGGCCACCTTTGTCCATAGAACCTTTCCTTCTCCCTGCAGTACTCCCCAGTCCCTTCAAACCCAGCACACAGGATGCTGGTCTTAAGTCCCCTTCCCAGTGTAAACACTGCCCATCCAGGCCCACTACCAGCAGCCCCATACTAGCCAAGTCCCAAGCAGGAGAGGGAGGTCAGGAATCTTGCCATGTTCTCCGTGCTACCAAACACTATACACCTCACGGCTTCTGGACACACAATGGACACCCGCAGAAGACCACAACCCCTTCCTCCCTGCTGCCTACAGCACAACCCCTCCCCCACAGCCCAGCTGTCCCCTCTCAGCTCCAAGAACCACCTCTGGCAATGGCTGGCCTGTGGTCAACAGCCCCAGGAGTATCCCTGGTAGGTCTTAGATGAGTAATCCTTAGGAAAATGTTGCACAATCCGAAAGGTGGAGGCACCGTGATTTGAACTGGTGGACAGGTCCCTTGGGGCCTTGCTTCTCTATGCCCAGCCTGGGGGGTGCAGTGGGGAGAGGCAAGCTGAAGTGTTCCAGAGGAAGGAAGCATGCCAGTTCATGGGCTATGCTGTTCCCTCTCCCATCCCTCTGGCATGTCCCAGCCTCCTTTCCCCTCAACTCCAGCCTCAAGGTCTTACTGCTCTACCAGGCCCCACCACAGGTTCTCAGCACTGTCCCTGCTCAGAACACAGTCCCACAGACCTCAGAGTACCTCTTCCCTATGTGCATGCTTCTACTCAAGTGTCACTCTTTTTTGGTGTTTCCCTGATGTCCCAAGTTGTAGGACTCCCTCTTCCATGCCCATTCTGCTACGTAATTCCTGCCACCACCTCACTTCGGAATGCCAGCTTTGGGAGGAAAAAGTCCCCAGAATCGTTCCCAGATCTCCAATGAGGCTACATGCTAATCCCCTGGTGCTCTTCCCAGAGTCCAGCCTAGTCCAGCCCAGCCTCTGCCCCAACAGTTAGGCAGAGGGCTTGAGGGAGTTTTTTATATATGTGCGTGTTTGTGTCCCTGCATGTATACATGTACATGACTATGTATCCGTGTATCTATGTGCCTGTGTACATGTGCCTGTATATATATGTGTGTGTGTCTGTTAGTCTCTGTATGTTTGTTTTTAATTTGCATGGATGGAACTACTGAACCGAATCAAGTTACTCCACAGAGCAAAGTATAAAGGCACCAGGCAAAAAGACCCAGCCAAGGGCTTTTCATAGGGTCCTCCTCTGGGTGTGCTGTTTCCAGTCTTTTTCACGTGTCATCTTAGCCTGTTGACACCTGACCCCAGGTTGGATGGTGGCTTGTGGTTGGTTCTGGAACACCCTGCCTATGCCCGCCCGAAGGCAGAGCTGTGTACAGGCCTCTCTGAGGCTCCTGCACAAATGGAGCGTGAACATAGCAACAGGACACAGCATTTCCCATCACAAACGCTCTGTTGGGAAGATAGTGGTGGGGACACCGGGCGCGGTGTGTGTGTGTGTGTGTGAGATAATCTGGTTCGTGAGGCAATGCTTATCTAGGTGACAGCTCAGATGAACCATGAACTACGCAAGGGAGCCATCCAGTGGTGATGGGAGAGTCCAAAGAACATCTCAGTACCCAAGGGGGGTGTAAGATAAACGTCCAGGGAGCCTGGGGGAGAGCCACACCTGATGTCATGGTTTATGAGATCAGCCCACCCCACACCCACCGAGGACACTGACCAGGGAAGCGCTGGAGGGGCTGTGGAGGCTATAGAACCCCAAGACCAAGGAGATCCTTGCTGAGCTGGGTGACCACAGATGTGAGCTGCTTTGTGCTATGAGTCTTTTCCTTGCTCCCTGCCTCCAGATGGAGTGGGGCAGGGCTTGCTTGTCAACCTGCATCTCAGTTCCCACCCCGTTTCCTAGGCCTTTTGGAGGAAACCCATCCAAGGTGCTATCATTGTGGAGTGGAGGGAGGAGGGGAGGAAGCTTGAGCTCCAAGGATGAAACTGTCCCAAGTGTCCTTCAACCTGTTTCTTCCCACCCCCAACCTCCAGCTCCAGCTCCTGGAGGCCTCATCCTTTCCAGAGCAGGTGAGCAGACACTCCCCTCTTCCACGCAGCAAGTATCTAGCGGCTCCTATAGAACCTCAGGCACTGGGGAGGCCCCGAGATTCAAGGGTGAGTCAGAGATAATGCAACCTGATCCCTGTAAGCGATGGATGGGTGGATAGGTGGTGGATGGGTGGGGTCCTACCCTGGGGTCCCACCCCATCCCAATGGGATGCCCAAGACAGCACAGTGAGTGAATGGGAAAGTACCCTGGCGCCCCCCTTTCCTGACTGTCCTCCCCTCTCCGCCTGGCTGAAGAGGCTGTGGATTCCTACTTACCTGCTTTAGAAATGTGCAGTGCATCTGGACAGGGGAGGAGAGTTTCTGTGCCCGCCAGGTTCACCTACCTTCATCACTAGGACTTCGGGCTGACGTCCACATTCATATTCCCTATTGGGGGCGGGGCCCAGAAGAGACCACAGTGGGTCAGAAGTAAGGCGCCCCTGGCTGGGAGGCAAATATATATATATATATCTCCCCCCCCCGCCCCCGCCCCCCCCCCCCCCGCCAGCACTGCACACACTGGGTCCTTCTCCACATCCAGCAGTCTTAGCTCCGAGCGCAAGCGCCGCCAGTTTTGTCGCAGGCGTGGTCCCCTTAGAGTAAGGTGGGGCTGAGTCGGGTGCTGGAGCCTTGCCACAGTTCCAGCATCCGCTCCGAATTTGGGTCAAAAAACCGCGCTTCCCGCTCCTCCCGTTCTCTCCCGCGGTGGCCCCATGGCCCCCACCTCCCCCGCCCCCTCTCCCGCGGCGCGAGCATGGGGCACAAGGTCGCCGTCTGGCGGCGCAGACGCCCAGAGGCTCTGGTGAGGGACTTGGTGTGGGTTCTGGCACTCAGCTCAGCTGGGGAGGAGCCGGAAGGCTGCACACTAGCGGCAGCCGGCCCCAGGCGGGCGGGCAGGAGCCTCAGCAGCCTCAGGAGCAACGGCCTGGCCGGAGAACCCAACGGGACAGTACCCGCAGCTGCAGGAGCCAGGCGCCCCAACCCCGCGCGCTCCCGCCTTCCTCTCTCGGGCGTCTCCGTCTTCTCTCGGCAAGCCACGGGAAGAAGGCGTCCTCTCCTTAGCTGGCCCGGAGCTGCAGAGGCATCGCGGGGCGCGGCCGAGGGGAGGAGAATAGAGAAAAGGAGCGGAGTCTGCTGGGCCCGGCAGTGACTCGCGGGGCTGCGGCTCCGCCAATCTGTGGGCGCTGACGCCGGGGGCGGCTCCGCGGCGCTCGGATATCTGCCCGCCCGGGGCGCGGGGCGCGGAGAGGCTTGGTCGTGCGGGCATTGCGCTCTGGGGGCATCGCTGCACCTGCCGGGTGATCTCGCACGCCGCCCTGTGCGCCCCCCACCCTTGTGCGCCCGCCTCCCCTTCAATCCCTGCGACCCTCCGCCCTCGTTCCCCTCCAGGTCCCCGCCTCCGGGCCGCAGCGTGAGAGAGCCGAGCCCTGCCCGAAGGAGCCGCCCCTTCTCCGCCCGGCCAGCCCAGCGCTGAGCGCGGCCCACGGAGCCCCGGATCGGATTGCGCCGCCCGGTCGTCACCCCCCCCCCCCCAGGCAGCCGTACCCTGGCCGGAATGGGCCGCTGCGCCTGGCCCCTGTTCGCCTGATGAGCGGGCCGGAGACCCGAGCCGGCCACTGCGCTCGCGGGGCCTCACCGGACTGCGCCCCCAGATCCTCGGTCGAGGGCCATTGGGTCCGGTGGCTGAGGGCGCGGCCGCTCCGAAGAAGCGAGAGGAAACTGACCCGAGATGGCCCGGCGAGCAGGCGATTTGGCGGTGGGCGCCTTACACGTGGTGCGGGCCCGGGGACAGCCCCGAAGGTGGTAGCTGTCCGACGCCAGATGGACCTTGACCCGAGCCACAGCACCGAGTTTGTGCCTAGCCAAGAATAGAGGGGCACGGCAGGCACGCTCCCGGAGGGCGCCCGGAGTCCCAGGCCGCGCTTACTGCGTGGCCATGAAGATGATACTGGTGCGCAGGTTCCGAGTGCTCATCCTGATGGTGTTCCTGGTGGCTTGCGCGCTGCACATTGTGCTAGACCTGCTGCCTAAGCTGGAGCGGCGCGCTGTTCGGCCCTCAGGGGAGCCCGGCTGCTCTTGCGCGCAGACCGCCGCCGAGGCGGCGGCACCCGGCTGGGCCAAGGCGCGGGGCCGCCCTGGGGAACCTCCGGCAGCCGCGTCGGCCCCCGGCGACGCAGGCTGGCCCAACAAACACACGCTACGCATTCTGCAGGACTTTAGCTCCGACCCTTCCTCCAACCTCACGTCCCACTCTCTGGAGAAACTGCCGCCCGCAGCAGAGCCGGCCGAGGGCGTCGTAGGGGGACAGGATCCCGGCGCCCCGAGGCGCCGCGACCCCGCACACCGGCCACTGCTCCGAGACCCCAGCCTCCGTCGAACGGTAACGCTCCCTGGGCCAGGCGGGGACGGCTCCCTCCTGGCCAGGCTGTTTGAACACCCGCTGTACCAGGTCACCGTCCCACCGCTAACAGAGGACGACGTCCTCTTCAATGTGAACAGCGACATCAGGTTCAACCCCAAAGCGGCAGCAGAGAACGCCAACTGGTGAGTGGTAGTCGAGGTGGATGCTGGCAGGCCCAACCCCTAAGAAAGCCACGTGCCCTTTGAGAATAAAGATCCACCTGTGTGCCTTTCTCCAGAAGACCCTTCCACATCACAGGCATTGTGTGCGGAGACCCCTAGGCCCCTGGAAAGAGGAGCTTTGTGGGGCTGCTCTTTAATGCCTCTTGTTCAGGGCCCTGCCTTTGTCTCCAGAACTGCAGCCTACTTGAGAAGGGCCCCTGGGCAGTTGGGAGAGTGTCCTGTGGGGGCTGGCCTGGAAGGCTGACTGGGTATGGGGATCCAGGGGAGGTTTGGTGCCTGCAAGGCCCAGGTCACTGACTCCAGACATGGAGTCAGGCAATGAATGAATGAACTGACGAGGGAGTGACTGGGAGCCTACCCCAGACCTTTCCCCAGGAAGCTGCTGGCCACCAGGCTTTCAGATACTTGGCGACATTGCTCTGGTGGACACATCAGAAAAGACTGGAGAAACCCAAGGAGCTGTGTAAACCAGTCACTGAGAACATAATCAGTAGAGGGGTATGCAGGCTCCAAGAAGGCTAAACAGAGGTGTTCTTCCAGCCAGTGTGTGCCTTGGGGTGACAGCTTCATAAAAGGTGAGAAGCACCCCCCAAAAGCATCTTTTTAAACTGTCCTGGTTAACCCCCCCGCCCCCCAGGCCTTCTTCAGCCACAAAGATCAAAATGAGCAGATGCTGCAACCCAGAGTTGTGAAATATTAACTAGCAATGAGGCTGGAATGAGTAATTACCTGCAGAAGGTTACTCAAGCCACAGAGGGAAAAGGCCAGATATCCGAAACATCTTATAAAAACCCTTTCTCCCCTGAAATTTGACCAGGCCCAGTGTTTTGTGTGTAAACACACCAAGATGTTTGTTTGGGGGCTTCAAGGCTTTGTCTGCTGGCCAGGTTCAAAGAAAGGCAGAGAAATGTGGGAATCAGCCATGGCTCATTTGGTTAGAGCGTCATCCCAATACTCCAAATTTGTGGGTTAGGTCCCTGGTGAGGACACATGCAAGAATCAACCAATGAATACGTAAATAAGTGGGACAACAGTGGATGTTTCTCTGTCTCTCTCTATTCATTCCTCTCTCTATATATAATCAATTAAAAAATAAAATAAACTTGGGAATCGGAGCAGTGGCCTGGCCTGTGCTCTTCAGAGGAGGTACAGAACCCAGGGCCAGTGGTCAGTAAGGTAGCCCCTATCATGTCCACTGTGGCAAGGGCCTCATGTGCAGGTGAATTAGAGCTGACACAGTCCACCTTCCCCCTCCCTTCCCCGCAGGAAGCAGGGTCTGCTTTCACCCAGACTGGCCATTTGGTCCAGACATGTGTAAGGATAGCCTCGTGGGAGGCCGGTCCTGCCCCCTTCCTCTCTCCCCACCCAACGCTGCCCTCATTAAAATTAAATTTAGCCTGTTGCATCATTCCCACCCCTCCTTGTTGGAACCAAAACAGAGTTCCCAGGAAAAGTTTCTGAAAGACGGGACATGTCTGTGACTTGCACACAGTCTGTGGTCAAAGAGGAGTTCGGTCTTCAGCCCCCCGGGAAGAACTGAGCCCCTCGTGCCCCAAGCTGATATCATGCTCACTGGGCTGTTTTGGTAACGGCAAGACGGACATGGTGGGGCCCAGCGCTGACGTCTGGGTTTAGTCCTGCTCTAGTTATAGCTGTCTGTGGCGGCTCTGAGGGTAAATAAGGATTACAGCCCTTTAGATATGTTATTAGTTGGTAGAACAACAGGAACAGAAAAAATGCGGACACAGCAGGGCCCTGTTTGCACAGAGGTGCCTTGAATAAACTGCATTTGTTTGGATCCAAAGTTAAAACCTTGGCATCTGAGGTCGACTCCCCCTTGTTCTCTGTCCTTTCCCTGCTAACTCAGGGTCACCTTCATTTCTGTAGGCCACACGAAGGTCCTGAAGATGAAGAATTTTCACCCACGGGGGAGGCGGCAGTAGACAGTTACCCCAACTGGCTCAAATTCCACATTGGCATTAACCGCTACGAGCTGTACTCCAGACACAATGCAGCAGTCGACGCCCTGCTGCAGGACCTCAGCATGCAGAAGATCAGCAGCGTAGGTAGGTACCCTCGCTGCATGCACAGTTAGAAAGACCTTGGAACCCCTTGCTGGGGCATCACCACCTGGGTGTCTGCAGGACCCGAGTGAGGGGACAGGTGACTTCACTGACACCAGCAGTTGTGGGATGCCACACACAGCCCTTACCCAGCCGAGGAGAGAAACCACACTTTCCACAGCACAGGTCTCTCCCATGAGTAAAGAAGAGACATCCCTGGGGCTGTGGGGTCCCCCTCGGTGTGGCCAGGGGCACAGTAGAGCATCCAGAGGCTTCCTGTAGTTGCGCCAGCATCCATGCTCAGCCAAGTGCTCCTGCAATTCTGTGTGGACGGGGCATGAGTGTCAAGGTCTCCACTGTCCAGGGTGGACGCCCATGCACTCAGTAGTTGGGAGGCAACATCGCTGAGGACGTTGGGATCTGCTGAATCGGACAAAAAAGGACACCCAGTTACTAATTTTAGGAAAATGTGTCAGCAGCAGTTTCTGAGAGGGGGAGGTTTGGTGCCATTGTTCTTGGACCTGTAGGCGAATCTTTGTGAAGGTCCCTGTCAGTCAAGATGGCTTGGGAAATCGTGGGGGATGGGCTGAGCCCTGGGTGGGAAGCACATTTCCCAGGGCCTTTGCAAGGTGCAAAGCTTTGCCTGGCTGGGGCGTGTGAGTGCAAGTCTCCGTGCTGTGCGTGAAGCAGGTAGTTCTGGGCTCTAGCTTCTTCTTCGTATCTAGGAAGCAGTTCTGGTGCCAAAAGGGTTCCAGCTAGTTGTGGTTACGTCCAGCTGCTGACAAGGGCAGTTAGGTTGATCACGTGTGAGGCTAGCCGGTGAGTTCCCCCCGAGTTCTTAGAGGCTCATTTTGGCTCTCTCTCCACCCAGCCCTGAGCTGCTTGCTGAGGGTCGCCTTGCTGTGGGAAGGTGCGCTGTCTCCCAGCATGCAGTGCGTACCCCAGTGAGAGACAACTGGCCAGAGCAAGTTGTGCTCTTCCCTGCCTGCTTACCGTCCAGGAGGAATCTGGGGGCCTCTCCTGAGCCCAGTCCTGCCCCAGCCCTCCCTCCTGACCCTTGCAGGGTCCAGGGCTTCAGGCTATGCTGGAAGGCTGTCCCTGTGAATGGTGCGGATTGTCAGGGAGAACCACAGCTGGGTGTCCCTTTCACCCTGAGAGCAGCCTCTTTCCTCCATCTGGGAGGAGGAGTGAGGAGGCCCTTCTCTAATGGAAGGCGCTGCCCCGGGTCTTACGTGGGTGTAGGCTTTCATCATGGAAGGGTGAGGCCTTATGGAAGTCAGAACAATACTTCAGAGGGTTTTAGGGAAGTGCAGTGTACAGTTCCCTAAAAAACTGAAAGAGCTGGTCCTGCTGCTGTCGGTGTGCACTCCTCTCTGCCTCAGTTTTCCCATTTCTCAGGTGGGCTCACATCTGCATGGGAATGTTGTGTCTTATTCTAGTAAGGCGGTGAGAGTGAGCAAGCTTGTGAGGTATTCATGGGTGCTGTGCAGTCTGGTCTTCTGTAGCCACCCACTTGAGGGCACCTGCAGGTCAGGTCAAGGGCAGAGCGAAGGCTGTGAGGGAGCAGCAGCTGGGCAGGCTCACCCGCGGGGAGCACAAGCTGCCCAGCTCTCACTGGACACTGGAGCCTGAGCTCCAGAGCCCTGGGGGCTGCTGCGGGGAAGGAGGCAGGTCTCCAGGGCTCACAGGCAACTTTGCCCACTCTGGGTGCTCCCCTCTTCCCGTTCCCACAGAGACCGGGTCTTGGGGTGCCCTCCAGAATTCTGGCTGGGTGTGACTGGGGTGAATCCCCACCCATTGGCATCCTGCAGGCTGTCTGAGCTGACCTCACTCACCCCCTCGACCACACTGGCCAAGCTGGTGCTAACCCTGTGTGTTTCTGGGGCCCTGGGCCCTTCAGAGCGAAGGCCAGTGATTCAGTCATTCTGCAGGTAGCGATACGTGCTGGCAGGTTTCACTGATGAGACTGGTGCTCCCCCCGCCCCAGCCAGGATAGTGGGCCTGGTGTTCTACCAGGCACGAGATAAAGTGACTTTGGGCAAATGGATTAACCAATCTCTCTAGTGCTTATGGGGAACATTTGGTGGTTATAACCTGGACCCTATAATCTCCAGGTTGCAAATCTGAAATCTAAACAACCCATTCGATAGCAAAAGCCTGACTCAAGCGGAACTCATGTAGGGGCAAACCCTAAACTGATGAGACTATTTATACACCCTTCTTTTTTTTTTAACTTGGAATGAAATTAGAGTGTGTTTAATCACAGGGTTCTGCCCAGACCCAGGCAGGCGCTGTGCATATGACTCACGTAGCCACCACCTGCACTGTGGTCATTTGAAATTTTCCAATGCTTCTGGCCCCAGAGATTGTGAAGAAGGATGAGAGCCAGGAAACGTACTTTACAAGATTGTTGTGAGGCCCCCTGAGTAGACAGAGAAAGATCAGAACAGCGCTGGACAGTGCCCCTTCTGGGGACATCTCTGTGGGGCGGTCACAGCCCCTCGCTTGGGTGGATCCAATGACGGAGCTTATGGAGCCCAGCACCTGGGAGGGCCTTGGCCAGAAGGAACACTGCCCGCGGCTTGGGGTCTGGAGGCTTTCCTGGGTGAGCTCATATTTCAGAAAAGGCCCCTCTGTTAGAAGAAACAGGAAATCCTTTCAGCTCTGTGCAGAGTGGAGCAGCACTCAGGTGTTCACAAGACCAGATGCCCAGGCCCAGGCTGCCTATCTTCAGGGAGCAGGAAGGGAGCTGGCGAGGGCCAGACTGCAGGTGTCCCTGGAGAATGCACATTCAGAAGGTGTCCCCCCACATCCAGCTGGACATTTTGTTGAAAACCCAGCTGATTGAGACAATCCTTGGCTGGGCCCTTGCCTGAGCACAACTGCTGGGCCAGTCTGAAGACTGAGGGCCTAGATGATGGCCACCTGCAGCTGGCAGCCCTGCACCCTGCACTGCTGTGACCTGGAGCTCACTGTGGCCCTCAGAGGGCCCTGGGGAGCAATGGGTGGCAACCCCTGTATGGGAGCCCAGAGCCACCTCGCTGTCCTTCTGAGTACAACATGCAAGGAAAGAAAGATATGGAGGGCACAGAGACCATGGTGTGAAACAGGTTCTAAACTTACGTTTTCTTTTTTAAATTTTACGTATTGATTGATTTTAGAGAGACGGTGTGGGTGGGGGAGAAAGAGAGAGACAAAAAGAGACATTCGTTTTATTGTTCCACTTAAGTGTATTCGTTGGTTGCTTCCCCTATGTGCCCCGACCGGGCATCAAACTTGCAACCTTGCCGTTTCAGGACAATGTTCTAACTGACTTAGCTAACCGGCTAACTAGCCAGAGCAAAACAGTTCTAAATTTAAAGAGTAAGAAATCTAGCCAACCTTCCAGCTGCCATCTTACAAATAGGGAAACTGAGGCCTCCAAGATGGGGAGGCTCAACCATGATTAGCATGTGTCTGCTCTTGGCTCAGGATTGTGTCCTCAGCCATCCGAGCCCGGTGGTTACTTCACTCTTCAAGTTGTTCACCTCACTATTCAGCCTGACCCATGGGTGTTGCTGTGAGGGAAGGCGATATCTGCAGGTCCCGAAGCTTTCAGGACGGTTCCGTGAGGCCCCCAGCTCAGAGCCGGCAACCCACTTCATAACACGCGTGTGGCCAGCAAAGCTGTGTGTGTGGCCAAGGTAGCGTGGGGGCCATTGAAGAGGCTGGAGACGTTATCTCCTCTGTTCAGCTTGGAGTCAGGCAGGCGATGATGATGAAGTTGCTCCCGTGCATGGTTATGGAGGCAAAGACTAAATAACACAATTATCTCCTCTGTATCAGGAGTGACTTAGAGAGGGGAAGCCACACCGGCACGAGAGAGTTTGGGCAGCCTCTGGCCTGAAGTGCAGACACATCTGAACAAACCGAGGGTTGGTCCCTGAACAAAGAACAGCCCCGTGGGACGCAAGTCCTGGGTGCTCGCTGAGCTCGCAGGGTCCCAGCACTAATGGGCTTGTGGAACAAAGGTTGTGTCTGGGGCAGCCTCGGGCTGCTACTCCAGGTGCCTGGGGGCCACATGTCTTCCCTGCCTCTGTTCCAGTGATAGAAAGTCCCCCGCTGCCCCCAGGTGGCAGCTGTGGGTCCCAGTGTCCAGGGCCTGGGGAAAGAGAACTGAAAATGCCCAATGAGTGGGACACACCGGGCCCAGTGATGGAAAGGCTCGAGATCACCCCCAGGGGAGGGAGGATGAGGCCCACCCTGCAGGCCACGCGTGGAGAAGGTGGCAAATAGGGAGCCCTCCTTAACCCTCCTCCCAGTCGTCTGGGTCAAGGTCGAGAACCAAAGTTCATGCTGGAGCTGACCCAGTGTCTCCCCTTCACCTGCTCTCTCTGCTTTGAACAGACAGCAGCTGTGGCCAGGAATCCAACAGGTGTACCTGCCAGTTGTTCCTCTGGGTCCTAGAGAGGGAAGCTGGGTTTCCAGCAGTGGCCATGTTCTCAGAGCCTTCTTAAGTAAATATAGTTTTCAAAACAGAAGCGCCCTGTTTTCACAGAAAAGCATGGTCCAGGCCAGCAGAGGTTACAGCTCACACATCTGTGGATGGCATGTAGTGGCCAGAAGGCTGGGCAGTGTCGATGGAGTGCAGGTGTTTTAGTGGCCACAGGATGTAGTGCCGATGACCCATGATTCGTATTGCGCAAAGCGTTATGGAGATCTGGTAATGTCTATTACCACGTACAAGTGATGCATGTTGTTAATGACCATCGATCAAGGTTAATTGATGACATGTTAACACACAGTGGGGGCTGAGCTGACACCCGGGGTCTGAACGGTGGATCCACTGGAGGGAGGTGGGCTGGAGCACAGTCTGCACAGAGGCAGCGTGAGGGGTGTGGCTATGGGTGGGTGTGGGGGACACCAGCCTGGATGCCCTGGAGAGCCCTGTGTGCTGGGGAGGCAATGGTGAGTGGAGATGGACAGAAGGTGGCACATGGCAGAGGGACATGTTCAGGCTGAGAGTGACTTCTGGGGACATGGCCTCAGGTATATGCTGGTCTCCTGCCCATGGTGGGCTACCTCCTCTGTTGGGTCCTTCCCCAGGGCTGAGGTTGGTTGGGTTTTCATGGACCTCTGTCCACTGGGCATGTGGAGACCTGACCAGGGGAGGGCGTGCCTAGCAGTTCTGGCCCAGGGTCTTTGCCTGCAGCCCTTGGCTCCTCCTCTAGGTTTGCCTCTGCTCCCACGACACCTCCACAGCAGTGGAACAAGATGGCCTTGAGTCGCCATCCTCAGTCTGTCTGTGAGAAGAAATCCCAAACCCACACCCTCCTTCCTCTTCAGGGTCCCATCTATGTCTTGGCTCTGCTGTTGCAGCCCTTGCCTGACCACCTCCCTGGGCCTGTTCTGTGGGGCTGGAGCAGGCTGTCCGCCTGGAGGACAGGTTCCTGGGTGAGCCTGGCTTTCCTCACCCCGCCTCTGCAGGACACCAGGCAGTTACAAGTGGGTTTTGTAAGGAGACAACACCTGACTTCAGAGCACAACTCCAAACGTCTTTCCTCATGCGCTGCGGGTTGGCAGCGTGAATGCTGGGCATCGTGGGAAGGCATGGGTGCCCAGAGAGGAGAAAGATGGTGCCCGCACAGGAACTGGTGGAGTCTAACGCCCTTTAATCTCTGTGGAAGGAGCTGGCAAGGCCATAAAGCAGCAGTGCGGATGGGACTTGCTTCCAGCTTGAGAAGATGTGCATAATATTTTGTTAGTAAGAGAAACCATGATCACAGGCCCGGAAAGAGCGGAAGGGTGGGCTCTGCTTGGCCGAGGAAAGGACTGATGAAATCCACTGACCCCAGTTAGTCCATGGACATGGGGACATGATGTGGCCTTCATCGGGCCACTCGATTTTATAATAACCACTGCTGCCTTCATCTTATTAAAGACGACATAACTGTTCATTGTAGGACTTTAGAAAGCACACGTAAGGGGAAAGGGAGTCAAGTCTCTTCGTAGAGAACCCCACCTGTGCATCCACATTCCCTGCTCGCTCACACACCTTTCAAAAGAAAACCATTCAGAGTTGTGCGTCACAGGCAGCTTGCACGTCGCTAACAGTCCTTGGCACCCTTCGGCGGGCCATGGGGTGTTTCGGCACACAGGATTAGCATGCCTCTGGTCCGTCCCTGGGTCGGACGTTTTTAGGTTATATCTGGTGTTTTAGAGTGAAGTGCTTGTTGTTGGCTTTGTTTCCCTGAGTGGGGCAGGCTGGTAGCGCCACCGACAGGCTCATGTCACACACTGGTCTTTGGTCCCCTGGACGCCACCACGAGGGCCCCTTCAGACACAGCCAGGCCATGCTGGGGTGGATGCTGCACAGGGAGACACCGGGCCAGGGGTGGGAATGGAGCCCAGAGAAAGGTCATGCTTTGCTCCCCACGACGCTGCTGTCCTGAATGTGCCTGTGCACTTCTCCAGATGCATCACAGTATTAGCTCCTCGTGGTGCCAGCGTCCTAGGAGCCAGTCTGCCTGTCACCCCCACACCACATGGGACATCGCCTTGTGGCCCCGACAAAGCAAATAACACACTTCCCTAGTCTGTCTTGACCCCCCCCACACACACACAACCCCATGGAGATGGCTGAGTGGTGTCCTGAACTTCAGTTAACAAAAGGGGAAACTGAGGTAAGGAGCGTGAACTCCTTAGGTGTCCAGCCACACAAGCTGAGCAAGGACCCTAGGCTCAGGGCTGCCACATAGTGGAACTCTCCTGCACGGGGACACGCCTGCCGCCTCGGCCAGTGACTGTGTTCACAAGCCGTGTCCACCCTTCTTACCTCAGCTCATTCCCACGCCCTGTTGGCCCATCCTGACCCTGAAATAGTCTCGTGTTCTTGGCCCTGGACCCTCGCTCACCACACTCTGCCCCCAAGTGGCCTCCTCTCTTCATCTGTGTGGACAATCTCAACGTTAACACCCACACCCCTGATCTGCCTCAGGCCACATGCACTGGGGTCTGTCCCGGGTAATCCCAGGCTTGCTTGACCTTGACCTTCACCTCCAGGCCTATTCCTCCTCTGTCCATCCAGCTGCTTTAGCTGAAACCCAAAGGTCATCCTAGGTTCCTGTCTCTCCTCCATAGGGCCCTCCCTGAGCCAATGACAGGACCCAGTCATCCAGCACCTGTCTTGAGGCTGCCATAGCCAAGCCCAGCCCCCTCCCCACTGGAAATGCCCAAGTATTTCTCTTCCTTCTGCCCTGTCAGCCTAAAGGATGAGCCACAGTCAAGGAAAGAGCTGGTCCTTTGGGGACGTCTCTAGCCTCTGCCGCTGAGGGGCAGTCAGAAAGCCAGATGATGTGTCTGGAGGTTTCCACCCCCCAAGATGTTTATGTGGAGCCTCGGGGGCCCCTCTCAGGAGTGAGGTGCTGCCAGCCAAGGGGTCTTCAGTGTGTCCTCAAACTGAGTAACCTGCTCAGGGTCCTCTGGAGGCCATAAGCTCCCACTAGGCCAGCAGTGGTGTGTGTGAGTAGGTGTGTGTAGGTGTGAGTGAGTGTGTCTGGGGAGGGAGGCATTGCTGGCAAGTACAAGTACCTAGCCATTGCAGAAGCCAGTCCGTGTGTGGGTGGGACTGTGGAGAGACTTTGCCTCAACACCTACATGGGGAGGAGGGAGAATCAGCATCCTTGTGGGAAACCCTAAACAACCCAGGCAGGACGGGGCCAGGCTTTGGGATCTGAGAGCCTGCAGAGGGGGCTCTGGGGCAGTAGTGACCCTGTGTCTCCTTCCCTCCCTGCAGCCATGAAGTCGGGGGGCACCCAGCTCAAGCTCATCATGACGTTCCAGAATTACGGGCAAGCGTTGTTCAAACCCATGAAGTAAGTGCCGGGTGCTGCCTGGGGGGTGCGGTGCGGAGAGGGGTCCGTGCTGGAGCTGGAGTTGACTGCAGGCACTAGTGTTTGGTGGGCAATGCAGACTGTCCTCCCGTAGTGTTTTGGGGTGAAATCTGGGTGACTGCTCCTGGCTTTCTCCCCATCCTGGCAAAGCGGCAGCACAGGAAAGGCCCCACTATCTGCTGCTGCCCACCCTCATCCCTGTTACACGGCAGGAAATCCACGACACATCATTCCTGCCCCACTGAGAGGAAGTGTTTACACAAGGCACCTGAATGTGCACACCAAAGAATGCCTCTGAGGGAGGCGACTCACCTCTCCCGCATGCCTCAGGGTCAGCGGAGTTGTCCTGCAGGAGGGCAGCTGGTAGGAGTTTCAGGTTTTGCAGGCCGTGTGGTCTTGGCTGCTCCGCTCCCCTCCCCTCGCCCAAAGGGAGTGAGCAGGCACGGCTGTGCACCCCTCACGCTTCATTTATAAATCCTGTGGGTGGCTGCAACTGATCCTGTTGCAGATAAGATAAAATAAATATTGAAGCACTTTTCAGTGGACATATGTTTTCACTTCTTTTGGGTAAATATCCAGGAATGCAAATGCAGTATCATATAATAACTAGATTTAACAGACCGCTTCCCACAGAAGTTTCCGCACTCCGTAATCCCACTAGCAACCTCTCATCCTCGCCGACACTTGTTATTATCCGTCCTTTTGACTACAGCCAGCCTGGCCGGTGGGAGGTGGGGTCTGTGTGGCCTGACCTGCGTCTCTCGTGGCAATGACGGGGCCTCTCCCCACGTCCCTGGGGCACTTGCACGTCTTCTTTGATCTTTTGCTGTGTTTCTAGTTGGACCGTTTTTATTAATAGCGTGTTAGAGTTCTGTATATATTTTGGATACGACACCCTTTCACATGTGTGATGTCCTTTTTAATTCTGAGGGCGTCTACTTTGATCTGTTCCGTTGTTGCCTGTGATTTTGGTGTGGTCTCTAAGCTTTGCATGCTCCCTGAGTAGCAGTGCAGGCACAGTGTGTGGTTGAAGTTCAGGGTGGTGTCCCTGCAGGGCCTGTAGGCCTGGTGGCCTTCCTGCAAGGGGGGCTTCCGGTCCATCCCTTCCCCCACATGCTGGCTCATGCTGACTGCACACAGTAGGGCATGTGACTTCTTCCAACACCTGCTCCTCTTCCCCTCCTTTTCTTTACATCTCCGAGGCTGCTCAGCACCTGCTGTTGTAGCGCTTGCCCCCACCCCCGGAAGCTGTTCCTCATCTTCATGTTGTTGCTAGGCCTTGACCATCTGCTCTGGACGTAATGGGTGCTGGGGCAGCTGACAGTTATTTCACACATGAAGTCCCTTGACCTTTCCAATCGCATGGCGTAGGTTTTATTACCAATTCTCCTTCAAGGAGGAGACAATTGAGGGTCAAAAGGATTTAAATGTGGCCCTGGCTGGTTGGCTTAGTGGTAGAGTGTTGGCCTAGCGTGTGGAAGTCCTGGGTTCAGTTCCCAGTCAGGGCACAGAGGAGAAGTGCCCATCTCCTTCTCCACCCTTCCTCCTCTCCTTTCTCTCTCTCTCTCCCCTCCTCCTCCTCCTGCAGCCATGGCTCGATTGGAGTGAGTTGGCCCCAGGCACTGAGGATGGCTCCATAGCCCCTGCCTCAGGCGCTAAAAAATGGCTCCAGTTACAACGGAGCATGCCGAGTGGATCCCAGTCAGGGCACATGCTGGAGTCTGTCTCTGCCTCCCCTTCTCTCATTAAAAAACAAAAAAATGGGGGAGGGTTAAATGTAAACAAGGAGGGTGCTTCGGACCAGGGCTCAAGCCGAGGCGGACATCAGGCTGAGCAAGGCTGCAAAGTGTGTGCCGGGAAAACAGTCCCTCCTGCTCTTCCCAGTGGCCCTGGGGGCACACAGCCAGCACCCAGGCCTTAAGTATTCTGGCTGTTTCCTGTTTGCTGTGTGTATGCTGCACAGGGCAGGGCCTCCAGCCCCAAGTATTCGGTCTGTTCTCTGCCAGGCCAGGCTTATACCCAGAACCTCCCCACAGGCCATCTGCTTTCTTGTCTTTTGCAAAGAATAGAGATGTATGTGTGTGTGTACATCACCCAGAGATCCGTCTGTGCACAGCTGTTTTGAGGCCCAGGGATCCCGCTCAGCAAGTTGCATGAACAGAGGCTGTGGAAACCTTCCTGTGATGGGGTTTCTAAGTGCGGAACTCTGAGCCCCTCTTGCTCTCAATGAGCTTCAGGCACCAGCACACGCAGAGAAGAAAAGGCACTGGCCGAAGAGCAGGGCAGTGAGCAAAACTGGACGTCAGGTCTAGTCCTATGTTTCCTGTACTGGGCTCTCAGAGCTCCAGGGGTCAGGTGCAGAGAGCCAGCACAGGTCACTGCAGGACCACGTGCGGAGTTGTCCTGAGGGCAGGGTGGGGAGGAAGACCCTTCAGCTGCTCAGCCCCCTGGAGAGAAGCCCTCCCAAATGAGCAGGAATTGTCCCCGGGGGCGGGAGGACTTCCAGGCACAAGATCCACACACGAGGCCTTGGGGATATAAAAGGATTTGAGTTCTTCCGATAAATAATTTGTGTTTCTCTGCACTAGTGCCCTCGCTCAGGCCCAAAGGCAAACAGATTGCCCAATAGCCAGTCACTGGGTGTGGAGCCAGCATAGGCCGGGGCCTGGCCAGAAGTGGACAAGGACCCTTTTGTGTCCACACTCAGCTTGGGACAGCCTCCAATCCCACCCCTGCCCTCCTCCTGACTTTCAGGAGCTCGGCACTGCCCGCTGCCCCCGAAGAGGTTACCAGCCAGGAGCCTTACTCAGATCTTAATTTGCTCCACAAAATGCTGCCGGGACCCCATCGTCATAGGCTCAGGCCGAGGTGGGGCCTGGCCCCATCAGATCCCGGCAGTCAGGTTCACCCCCTCCTGGCACGGTCGTCAGGGCCGAGTCATGACTGGTACGCAGAGGCCCCCTGGCATGTGGCTTCCTTTCTGTGGGAGTGTACGGCCCTGTAAACAGATAAACAAGAATTTTCAGAGGTTTCAAAGGGTAAATCCACACAGAGGACTCCAGCCAAGTGACGCTGTAGAGATGCCCCAGGGACAGGCAAGGCCTCTGCTGTGGCTTCACGTAGTCGCGGCTCCTGATCCCAGAGTGGAGTGAGGGCCTGAGTGGCCAGCGTGGAGCCGCTGCCCGGTCCCTGGGACAGGCAGGCCTGGCCCCGGGCAAGCTGATGCCAACTCCACAGGCTCCCGGTGGTAGGACACTGCTTGTATACAATTCCATAGATTATTTTTACAGTAAAAACAAAGTGCAGTTTATTAATTGAGAAACAAATAAACCACCTTTGAGAGCCTCCCTTGAGCCTCCCCTCCCCAGGGGTCTCAGTGTTGGGGTTCAGAAGAGGCTCCAAGGCTGACCGCGAGCCCCGCAGCTCAGCCTGCCCAGTGGCCTGCACACCCTTGCTCCTGGCCTGGCATGGCCATCAGAAGACAGGGGCCCACCCTGGGAGCCAGCTGGGTTTGACTGAGCTGGACGAGGCAAGAGCAGGAGCGGCACCCTTAGGGGCAAGGGCTCACTTGACCGGTGGGGCTATTGCCGGGGGACAGTTGGGCTGGAGCCCTCCTGGTGGATCTTTGGAGAAGACTTCTTCCTCCTGATTCCTCCTTCATTTCTGGGACCATTGCAAACCTCCCCTAGAACCAAGGTGTCCCCATGGTCAGCTTTCTCTGCCCCTGGCCCCTGAGCTCTCCGAACCCTCTGATAAGGCTGCCTGGCAGCGCCCACAGAACCGGCACACCCCAGGGGAGAGGCCCTGAGGAACAGGCAGGGAAGTGAACGGACAGGGAAAGCTTAGCAAGACCTTGGAGAGCAGTGTTCTGCGCCTGCACCCCCACCCGTAGCTCAGATGGGGAAGCTGAGTCTGAGCCGGGGCCTCCTCGCAGGGCCCGGGCCTCCCACCACCCACCCTGTCAGGCTGGACGCCCCCCGGCTGTGGCAAATGTTTCCCTGGGGGATTCTGGAAAAGATCATCCCCTTTGTTTAAAATCAAAGCAAGCAAGTTATTCTTTCTGAAAACATTCTCTTGAGCAGCAGTATCGAGAGTGTCCTTCTGTCTTCTCCCTGGTTATTGCAGGCTCCGGGGTGCCGGCTCGGTGTGGGCCGCCATTCTGATTGTCGGGATAGGGAGGGAAGATGAAAAGGCAGGGAAGAAGAATGTGGTCTTCACTTTCCCTGTGCTGAGGAAGAAAGTGAAATTCAGGGCCTTTGTTTCAAGAGCCGTTGCGATCAGGCCGGGCAGTCTTCGTGGCCCGGAAGGGCACTCTGCAGACGAAGGAGCTCCTTAAAGAGATGGAACGGTTAGCATGCAAACCCCCGGCGTCTGGGATTAGCATGCGTGACAGCGGCTCTGGTCCCGAGCGTCCTCCATGGTGCTCAGAGTAGGGGCATAGTACCATCTCATCTCTTGTTACGTCTAAATGAAACGATGGCCCGTGGGGCTTCTGTGCAGAAGGACAGCATGCACATCTGTACGCGGAGGGTCTGGGGAGCCTCAGCTCCCATCCCTGCCATGAGCACTGGCTGAGCCTCTGAAACACGGGGCCCTGAAGCCCTGAAGCATGTCTTTTCCCATCTTTGCCTTCGAAGCCAAGTCTAAGTTGTGGCGGCTATTTTTACACGGAAATGACTTCAAACTTTCTCTACAGCTACAAATCTCATTCGAATCGTTTTTAAATGGGGTTTCATTAAATTGACTGTAAGAGTTTTGAGAGGCTGTTCTGGGTTACTTTTTCCACTCGGCCAAAGAAAGGAGTGACTTTTCTCCTTCGTGCCCCACTGTAAAGAGGGTCTCAGCGTCTCCCGGAGACGCCAGGGGGACATAAGTAAGTTTGACGGCTTGCTGTGGTCACCTGAATGGTGGCAAATCAGGACTGCCACCGGCTCTGGCCAGTCAGGGAAGGTGCAGGTCTGTCCCTCAGTAACAGAGTGCCAGGGGGAAAACCCATCCGCCAGGTGTGCTCATTATGTGACCCGTGGCAATCAGACAGATTTTGCCAAGAAAAGGAATGACATTGGTAGAAGACCCGCGACCTTGGTGCAGTTTCGGGGTGGTGCCTCCTGCCCTTCAGTTCTGGAAAGGAGGGTCCAGCAGCAGATCCAGAAGCCTGAGTCCTGGCTGACCACAGGCGTCTTGGTACCAGGGTCAGGCCTCCTGTTCTGGGTCCAGAGGCCCTGTGCCACTCAGGAGGTGGCCACCAGGGGCCGGTGTCATGGCTCAGCGTGAGGGGCAACCAGCTGGGTCTGCACCTCAGACCAGAAGCCCCTCCTCTGGGGCTGCTGGTGGTGGAAAGTAGAGGACAGCAGTGTCCTGAGCGATGCGAACCATGAGTATGAACACACCCAAAGGTCGAGCAGCAGGTACGGCAACTCGATGCCAGAGGCAACATCTGCTTTGGAGTTTTGGCCTCCTGGCCCACTCGGCATCTCCACCAAGACTGGCTCAGGCCCCACAGGACAGACAGTGTTCCTTGCTGGAAAAGAAAGCAAGGAAAGGCTCTCAGAGCCTCCCTCTCCAAGATCATCTGTGTAGTCTTCTGCAGTCTGATCTCTCTCTGTCTCCCTCTTCTAAGGACCCTTGTGATGACATTGGATCCACCAGATAAGCCATGGTCATCTCCCCATGTCAAGATCCTTAATTATTTCTGCAAAGTTTCTTTTGACATTTAAGGTAGCATATTCACAGGTTCTGGGGTTCCAGCTCACAGATTTCCTGGGAGAGGTCAACATAGTAGTCATTTTCACTTTAGTATGAATAAACAAAATCAGCTCTCATTGTGCTTCCTTTGGAGCTAAAAGTCCCTCAAAGGAAGGGCATAAGGGTGTGGTCACTCTGGAGAGGAGGGAGACACAGAGTGTGGACGTGCAAGACACCCTAAGAACTGGTCCTGAGTGGTGGCAGGCTTTAGCAGGTCTTGGACTTGAGGGTGTCAGTGTGCACAGCATCTCCCTGGGGCTGTCCTCCAGTGCCTGCTGTTTAGTGGCCGGTGGGGCCCAGTGTGAGCATGTGAGCCAGGCAGAGGTGGGATGTTTTGGGGCCTTCCTGAGAGAGCAGGAGTGGATGAGAACCTTCCTCAGGATCCCAGCTCTTCAGAATTTCATCAGGTGCTGCCTTCTCTTCCCTCACCATCCCCTTTGTCCCCATGGCCAAGGCCACCTTTCTCTGAAATGGCCGCTGTGCCTGCTTTACAGGAAATCAGCCTTCACCCCTTCCCAGCTTCCTGCTGTTCAGGCTCCAGGCCAGGTACTGCTTGCTCTGACCTCAGAGGCATTAGGGGTGGAGGGGGTTCTGGCAATGAACCCTCCCTTTGTGAGGAGAGGGGAAGGGTGGCACCCGCTGCCTGCTTGTCATCTGAAGAGAGCCCTGACTGCTGGCTCTCTGCTCCTGGTGCTGTCCCCACAGATGCTTGTCTGTAGCCCCCCAGGGTCTCCCTGCCTTGCCGGGTGGGGGCAAGCTCTTGGAGGTCGGCCAACCCACCGTGTCCTACAGCATCTCTTTTCCATGTGTCCATCCCCCCACCCCAGGGAGAAACCCAGAGCCAGGTGGGCCACACCCTTCACCTGCCCTCCCATACCTGGGCACACCTTTGGCCAGGACACCTGGAGGAAGCAGAGGTTGCCAGACAACGAGGCTCAGCCAAGTCCAATCTCCTTCCTGAGGCTGTGGGTTCAGTACTTTTCCAAAGTGTTTTCCCCAAACAGCTGAGTCAGCAGCAACACTTCTTTCTGCAGTGTGGCTGGAAAGTGGCAGGATGGTGGCAGACCTCACACACGTCCCCGCACGTCCCCTGCGGCAGGCTGGCCCTGGAAAGAACCATTGGCCCCCTACAGCTAATATGTGCAGTTCTGAGCCCCCGAGTTTTGCTTGGCATGGACTGGCTGGCAGGGACAACCACCAGGAGACGAGCAGATGGCCTGTGGGGGGCCGTCCTCTCACCACACTGTCTGGTGGTTGACGGACCTGGTGGCCCTGTTGCTTTTCATCACCGGCAGTACCCGGCTCGCCGGTTTGCATGACCCTCGTCAGCCTCGTCCTTCAGGGGGCCGTACCAATGAGTCCCCGGTCTCTTCTCGTCATTCTTCTCTGGGCAGACGTGGGGACGTGCTCAGAGGACAGGAGGGGTGGGGTCAGCCAGCTGCACGCACAGCCTTGTTTGAGTATCTTGTGAGGATGGATGTGTACAGAGGTGATCCCTGTTTACAGCTGTGGAAACTGAGGGTGAGGTTTAGTGCCTGCTTGCTGGGACCAGGTTTGCCCACCACCAGCCTGGGCACCCTTGCACCCCTGCTCCCACCTGTGGGCATCTGTCAGAACAGAAGACTGGGGAGACCCATGCTGGCATCCGGCATCCACCATCCAACCAGTGGGCTCCTCGCCTTGGGGTAATTCCCAAGTGCCTCCTCATGTTACACTGGGTCCCTGTCCCAAGGAGCTCCCAGTCAGTAGAAGCCTTAAAGCCACTCCCAGGCCAGCCAGACAGGTGGAGGTGTCCCCAAAGGGCACGGGAGCCCAGAGCAGCCTCTGGGCACACAGAAAAGGACTTCATCATCCCCTCTGCACTTCCAGGCCATTCTGGGGGAGGGGCACTGGAAGCCAAAACAGCTTGTCCTGTGTAGCCTGAGGGCTGGGACAGAGCTGCCTCTCTGTGAACAGCCTCAGGGATGGAGGAAAAGCCCTGAGGTGGGAGGAGAGAGGGAATCAGGAATTTTTCTAGAAACTAGTCTAGGAGCTCACAGAAAGTGGGCGGACTCTTCCAGAGCAACAGGGCTCAGGGCCAACTGCATTCCAGGTGTGTGACCTACTCAGAGGTGAGAGAGAGAGAGGGGACCCACGGCCTAATCATTGCAAGATAGAAACGCTCACTTTTTAGCATCATCGTGGGCATTGCCAGTGTGCATCAGGCAATAACAGGTCGATATGTGTGAGGGACAGTGGCCACGGAGGTGATGGTGGTGGTGACAGTGATGGTGGTGAAGGTGGTGGTGCAGGTGGAAACTGTAGAACTGGCAGTGGAAAGAGCTCGATGCCTCAGATAGATTTATACCCCTCCCCTGTGCTTCCTCCATCAACTCCTCTGCTCATCTGTTTATTAAACACCTCTTCTGAAGCAGGTGCTTGGCAAACAGTGATCCAGTGTCCTGGTTCCAGTCTTGGTGTCAGGAAGGCCCGTGGGGGCTAAGACTGCTCTGGAGGCAGTGCGGGCACAGCACAGGCAAGGCACAGAGATGGGTAGGGCCTGGGGTTGCGGCTGCTGAGAGGTTAGTGAGGTGAGGATGGCAAGAAGGCTGGAGGTAACAGCAGGTTTCTGACTGTACCAGTCCTGGGTTGGAGAGGGGCCAAGGAGTGGGGTTTGAAGGAGTAAGCGTGGGGAGGCCTGGCCCCAGAACCCAGGTGAGACAGGTATGAGCCACACGGCCCTTCTGGAAGCTTTTCTCAGTGATACCTCTTTTTTGTTTTGTTCCGTTCTCTCCAGGCAAACGAGAGAGCAGGAGACACCCCCTGACTTTTTTTATTTTTCTGACTATGAGAGGCATAATGCGGAGATCGCTGCCTTCCACCTGGACAGGTGAGCTCGACCTACCTGCGGCTCCCCACGGGGGGAAGGGTGGCTGGGGCCTGAGTATTGAGATGGTCCCTCCCACTCTCTGTGCTCCCTGTGGTGGGGTCCACCATTGCCCCATCGCTGCCCCAGGTACAGATGAGAAAATGGGGCACTGTGAGCATTTGATTTGCCTCCAGGAATGCCCGTAGTGGTAACTGTTCCTCTCCCGTGAGAGCTTACCCCTGGCCTGCTGTGTCCACACTGGGAACAGCGTCTGCAGGATGTGCTCAGGAATGGCTGGAGGCCCGGGGGAGATGATGGTGGACCACTGGGAATAAGGGGAGGTGCCCTGCGTGTTGTCAACTTTGCACAGGGAATTGCAGGTGTGAATTTCTCTGGGAGGTGTGATGGGTTAAGGGATAGAGTCTCACAACTTACTCCGCACTGTGCTCACCTGTCTAGGAGCAGTTCTGCATAACAGAATAAATTCATTTTGGGGCTCCGCATGGTCCCTTGAAGCTAGGAGGTGGAAAGGCAGCCAGCATGTGACCATGTGGGATGGCTGGTCAACAGCTTATGGTCTCACTCAAAGCTCTGCCCCATCCAGGAAAGGTTCATGAACCCAATTCTGAGATCAGCGTGGGGGTCCAGAGACTCGTGCCCGGTGTGTGGCCCAGGGCCCAAAGTGCTGATTTTGCTCAGGCTGGTTAGAATGCGGAGTCCCAGGCTGAGCTTGGTCCTACAGACCAGGCAGAGCCACAGGCCCCAGGAGGTAGAGCCGGCTGTATTCATTTGGCTGCACTTGTAGCTGGACAGAAGGGCGTGGGATAAAGCCTCCCTCCCGTGTCCCTTTCCCATCAGGATCCTGGACTTCCGCCGGGTTCCTCCTGTGGCCGGCAGAATGATCAACATGACCAAGGAAATCCGTGACGTCACACGAGACAAGAAGTTGTGGAGAACCTTCTTCATCTCTCCGGGTAAGCTGCACCTGGGGAAGCCCGCCTTATTTGGCTCACAGCACAGAGTGACCAAGAGCTCTGTCACCTTTTCCACCAAATGAAACATTGCATAGAACACTGGCCTTTAAGCACGTGCTGCCTGCCCCACGGTGAGGGGCCTCTCCAGACCTCAGACGGCAGTGCTTCCCTCGTCCGTCTGTCTCCCAGGTGGGCACAGAGGTCATTCCTGCCACCTGCTTTCAAGGGCGGAATGAATTCAACGTGGAAAATTCCCCAGAATCTTCTCCAGGGGGTACAACCAGGGAGACCTCTGTTCTCTGAACTGTCTGTCACAGCTGACTTTGCTGTCCGTGGTGCTGACCATTACAGGGTCTGGGCAAGGCCACGCCCCCGGGGCCCCTGTGCCTGGGCTGCCCCGGCTGTGTGTGGCTGCTTCTAGCCACTTCTTTGTGCAATTATTATTGCAGCGTTTCTACTGACATATTTTAAAGTTTCACAAATTAAGATAATAACCCCTGGTTCCCGCATGCCCACCACCCAGTGTAGCCACTGGCAGCGTCCTTCCGCGTCACGTGACTCTCCAGATTCTATCCGGACCTCGTTTCGGGGGCTCGCACCTCAGAACTGCCTGAAACACTGACTTAGGGTCGGCGGCAGCAGGGTCAGGGGCCTCTGCTACCATGGAGAACATGCCATGGCCGTGGCCACTGGGCTGGACAGTGTTGGGGTTCCGGGTGCTGGCTGGCTGCCACGTTTCTGCAGCAAGCAGTGGTTTACTCATGAGCACAGGACGGTCAGTATAGACGTGGAGTAGCCGCATAGCCCCATCGCAGTGAACTGTGGCAACTAGCTGGTCTAGGCAGGGAGCCACATGCACTTTCTAAATGACTCTTTTTTGAGACATGATTCACATTTCATAAAGTTCACTATTTTGAAGTGCACGATTGAGTGGTTTTTAGAATATTCACAAAGTTGTATGACATCACCACTCTAATTCTGGAACAATTTCCTCACCCAATAAGAAGCCCTGTCCCTGTTAGCAGTCACCGAATTATCTCTCCCCCGGTCCCTGGGGTTCATCAATATTTCAGGGGAGGACAGGGGCCTGGCTCAGCACAGACACTCCAGCGAGGGGCTGGCATGGGAGGCTGTGGCCCCAAGTGACCCATTAAGCAGCTGTGTCCTCTGCCATCAGCCAACAACGTCTGCTTCTACGGGGAGTGCTCCTACTACTGCTCCACGGAGCACGCTCTGTGTGGGAAGCCCGACCAGATTGAGGGCTCGCTGGCGGCCTTCCTGCCAGACCTGTCCCTGGCCAAGAGGAAGACGTGGCGGAACCCCTGGCGACGCTCCTACCACAAGCGCAAGAAGGCAGAGTGAGTGTGAACCGAGCGTGGCTGTGGGTAGCCTTGGGCCAGGCCCCAACCTCCCTGTTCCAACTTTCCTGGGGTCCCGGGGGGGCCTGCTTCTGTCCATCTGCAGCAGGAAAATGAACTCATGGGGTGTTGGGCCTTGTCCAAAGCCATGTGGACGTGAGGAGGGGCCTGCCCATGTGTGTGATGGCTGCCATGTGATCCGATGGCCAGGAAGGGTGTCCTTACTCAGAATCAGATGTGGCCCCTTCAGGTCCCTGGGAACACAACCCCCTCAGTATTCAAACATGGCTTTTGTCCCTACCTGCCTTTCTTGTCTTTTGTTCAAGAGAAATATTGCCTGCTCTCAGTCACTGGGAAGGCCAATGAGTGTGGTGTCCAGGCTCTGTTTCTTAACAGTGACCCTCCAAAAACCTGGTACCCAGGGCTGGCAGTAGCCCGCAGGTGTGGCCAATCTAGGGCAGAGCAGCATGGCTTCATCACCTCCCAGACCCATACTCCTGTTAATGCAGCCTCAGCCTGCCTTGGGTGTGTCAATCTGCAGACACTTCATTTTATATAGTGACACCTTTTCTCTAAGCCCAGTCCTTTGTGTGAGCCCTGCTGTCCATAGCTGGGCAGCCCCAGAGGTGGGCTTGGGTCTCCCTGTCCACACAGCAGAGGGGCTGACCTCAAAGTGGCTCCCTGCAGGTGGGAAGTGGACCCTGACTACTGCAATGAGGTGAAGCAGACACCCCCCTATGACAGCAGCCACCGCATCCTGGACATCATGGACATGACCATCTTCGACTTCCTCATGGGTACGTCCGATGGTCTGCCTGAGCCGGGTGCCACACCACCCAAAGCTCTGGGCACCAGGGGGCAGGAACCCTGCTGCAGTCGCAACTGAAAAAAGGGGCTGAGTTTATGCTTTTACTCTGTGATTGGGGACCACGGGTCGGACGGGGGAAAGAGGAAGGCTACCCCGGGGCTGCACGCTGGCCTTCAGGGCAGTTGTGCCTGCTTTTCTCCTCAGGAAACATGGACCGCCATCACTACGAGACTTTTGAGAAGTTTGGAAACGAGACATTCATTATCCACTTGGACAATGGAAGAGGGTGAGCCCTGCTCCGGTGGATGTGTGACAGCTGGAGCCCCGCCCAGACAGGGTTGTCCCCGAAGGTCCGCTCTCTGTGATGCTGGCCTCCCATAGGCAGGAAGGGTTTATGATGTTGTTTTGCCTAATTCTCACCGTGACCCTCTGGCCGGGTCCTGTTGTACCCACGTTGCTCTGGGGGGTTGAGGCCCAGGGAACTGCTGGAGGAACAGCAGGGCTGTGAGGGCGTAGGCTTTGCATGGAGACGTTTGGGACCAGCAGGTGGGAACAGATAGCCTTCTCTGCCCTGGGCCACACAGGACAGTGGTCCCTGGTGTACCAGGAAGGGAGTGTGCATGGAGGGGACCCTCTGTTCCAAACGGTTAAAGCTGGTGCCTCAGAGAAGTCAGCTTTGGGCACCTGGACAGCTCAGGTGTGGGTGTCCCACATTCCCAGCTATAAGGTGCTTTGCCCTGACCTAGCTAACTGGCCCTCATGCCGTCTCCTCAGCTTGCCCAGGACCCTGTGGGGATGAGCTTCTGCTTGGTCCAGCGGCCAGAATGCCGGGTGCCTGCCTCGTCCTCAGCCCTGCATCACATGCTCACCCCGGTGCTCCTGTCCCTACAGGTGCCTGGGCTGCAGCTTCTGCACATGGGGATCCTCTTGTGGCTGCCCTCTGACAATTCTGCTTTTCTTTTGGCAGGTTTGGAAAATATTCCCATGACGAGCTTTCCATTCTGGTGCCTTTACAACAGTGCTGCAGGTACCCCCCTGCCCTGTCACCGCAAGGGCCAGGTGACACCCCAGCCACAGATTAGGGAGGGCTACCGTTCCAACCCCAGCCATAACTTGTGGAGAAAGGTGCCTGAGCCCCAAATGTGACCCACAGCCCCCCCACCTCACAGTGACATGCACACCCATGTACCTGGTGTGCCTGGCCAGCTTAAGCCTCAAGACTCAGCCCCTGTCACCCTAACAGCCCACCTTAGAGATGAAGATGCAAAGGCCTAGACCCTGTGCCTCTCCACCACCTTCTTCAGGATTCCCCAACTCATTCCTCCCTTTAGTTAGGGGAATAGTCTATGGGCCGGCCACCTGTCTTTGGCTAAGGGGAAGTCTCAGTGTCCACCCTGCTCAATGAGTGGACCGTCCCTCCCTGCCCAGCCTTGGCCTGGGATAATGGATGCCTGCTGGGCCCCACAGGGGCCACCTGTCCTCGGAGAGGCAGCTTGAGCAGGGCTCCCCTGCTGAGGGCCAGTGAGGCGCTTGACCTCAGCTCATCCCCAGTGTGCCCCAGCAGCCTGGCACCCTCTCCCTCCCCTGCAGGATCAGGAAATCCACTTACCTGCGGCTGCAGCTCCTGGCCAAGGAAGAATACAAGCTAAGCCTGCTGATGGCAGAGTCCCTGCGCCAGGACCAGGTGGCCCCTGTCCTGTTCCAGCCGCACCTGGAGGCCCTGGACCGGCGACTGCGCCTTGTGCTGCAGGCAGTCGGGGACTGCACGGGGAAGAACGGGCTACACCAAGTGGTGGACGACGACCTGGACCCTGGGCACAGAGGTTCCACCGACAGGTAGTGACTGCAGCCGCCGGCCGGCGCGGAGGACAGACAAGTGCCCATGCCCAGAACTTGGGAGCCACAGAGCTGCTCCTGGACTAGGGAACCTCAGGAACCTGAGGTCCTTCAGCGGCGGGTCCAACGGGACACATTTTATTCATTTTCAAGACCAGAAAAGGTTGGGGAGGGAACACTCCATGCTAATGGACAGAGCGGCCTGATGGCAGGGTGACCCCCGCCTTTTGTATGGACAGGAAGCATCACCTACCGGTTTATATTTGTACACGGATTATATGTACATAAACAGACATCTGCACAGACCCCCGATTCACAGAGAGGGCCGTCCCCCACGGCCAGGTTCCCTGCAGAGCACAGGGTTCTCTGTGCTCCGGACCTAACTTAAAATAAAAGCTTTCTTTTCCCCACCCCTCCTGGGCTGCACTTGGAGGTTCCCCTGGAGACTACAGGCTCCTGATGGCCAGCACGGTCTTGTGTGGAGAGATGAACATTCACAGGTGTTCTCAGAGTGACCGGAAATGACCAGTTATTCCGTTTCTCAGCACTGCCCACCAGCACATGGAACTCTCCAGGGTGGTGACCGAGGACGAAGCTGATCTTCTGACCATGCTTTGTAGACTCTGTGTAAACGCGTCACACGGGGTCCTCTGCATACCTCCGGTGCATTTTTGTGGAATAGTTTGCAATGTGATTAAAGTGCAATAAAGATACAGCAAATGTGCATTGGGGGCCCCACGAGGCCCAGGTCCCTCAGACCGTCGTGCTCAGCGGCCTGCCTGCTTGGTCTCCAGAAAAGCAGGTCCAGGTGCTGGGCATGACCGAGACCCCAGCTTTCAAGATATCCAGGGTGGCCAGGCAGCTGGGGCTGGAAGGAGGGGATTGTAGTAACACCTGAGCTCTCTCCAAGGATGGGGGCTACGACTTGTCTATATTCCAATTGGGCTGCTCTCAGAGGTGGGTGGAGATCCCTCAAGCATGACCGCCCCCAGAGGGTGGCATCAGGTGGGCACATTGTTTACCCAGCAGGAGCCAGGACAGCAGTGGCTGCAGTCAGGGTGTCCCGAGAGACCCAGCCCCAACCAGATGCTCCCCTCACCTGCTGGCAGGGGTATGAAGTCCAGCCAGTGAACCCTGCCTGGGAGGCTCTGGCTCATCCCAGCCATCACCAAGGGCATCTGCTGGGTGTAGCACTGACGTACGGCCCACAGGCCCACAGGGGTCGTGTCAGCTTCTGTGTCAGTGTCCTTGAAGCAGAGTGGAATTCAAGCCCCTCTTGCCTTTTATTGGGAATCTCTTTACCCCCACCCCCACCCCGGCAAATGTGACCTGGGCCCCATCAAGTGTTTCTGGTCTGTAGAGTTGGCTGCAAGATCAGTACTATTTCCCTTGTTTTACAGATGAGGAAACCAAGGCTCGGGAGGTTAAGGTCACTGTGTACAAAGGTCAGTTCAGGTTCCTGGAATGGCAGATCCAGGGCTCCAGATCCCTGAGACCTGCCCAGGCTGAGCTCGGGTAGCAGCCTTGCCTGCACAACTGAGCTGGCGTGCCAGTCTGCCAACAGTGTCCAAAGGAGGTGGATGGGTGATGTGATAAAGTGGTCCCAAAAAACCTGTCCCCTCTGTCACCCTGCCTCGGCACTGCTGCTTGCCTGACATTCAACGTCCAGTTCCGTTGTCCCTGCTTCCTTCCCACCAGCCCAGCAGCTTACACGGGGTCACCTCCAGCTTTGCAGCCACCGAACTTGGCTCCCTGTCCTCCCTGCAGCCTTCCCCTCTTGCTACAGGCACGGGCTGAGCTGGGCAGGAGCAGGACTCTGCTGTCTTTCATGGTTTGATCTGGAATATCATTTAAGACTTTTTAAACTGTATTTGTGTCCAATTCAAAATGCAGTCAGAGCCGCTGGCTGAGAGGAGAGGTGGGTTTGGAGTGAGGTGAAAGGCTGCTGGGTTGGGCAGCCACGTGGCCGTGACGCACGACCACCATGAGCCCAGCATAGGGCCACAGAATTCAAGGCCCCTCTCCGCTCCTGAAATTGCTTTGCCAGTAGAATTGCTATCTTATTGTGTCCATTTTACAGCTGTCTAAACCGAGGCTCTGACTGGTGAAAGGGCTTTCCCGGGTCAACACGGAGTGAGTGGCATTTGAGACCCATAACTGATGGCATGACCTGTCGCACCCGACCCCTCTCTCCGTCTTCACATTCAAGAGCCTGCTCCATCCACACAGCAGTCCCAAGAAACCAGCCCAGCACCAGCTTGCCCCCGGGGCTCCCGCAGAAGCACGTGGACAGAGATGGGGTGGGGATGGGGGTGACACTGGGTCTGAGGGAGGTGAACTAGACAAAGAAAAAGCCTTTTAATCAAAACTCTCCTTGTGAACTTCCACTTCCCCACAGAGCTGGGCAGCCTGCTTTGTCCACAGTTAGGGCAGCGTTTGGCCGGAGGGCCTACGAGAACATGCGGGTATGAGCTCAAACATTATTTAAAAAACTAAAAATCAAAACCAATCCTCTCCCTGGGTCGGCCATGGGTCTCACTGGGGAATCGAGAGGCCAGCAGATGAGGTGGTTCCAAGGGCAGGCTGGCTTCCAGGGTCAAAGTGAGTGAAGGGACAGCTAGCTTGCCGTGTCCTGGGGGACTCACGTGTGACCCTTCCTGGGGGCTGTGGGGACCCATCTCCATTCCCTGACCCCCCTCCGGAAGTCTGAAATGGATGAGGACCAAGGTCACCCACTGTGGCCAGAAGAAAATGGCCACATCATGGACAGTGGGACTTGCTCCCCAAGTATACCCGCCACACCTGGGAGCAAGTTAAATATACACATTCTTGAGACAAGTCCTCCAAAGCACAAGCCAAACAGATGGGGGGGGCAGGTGCCTCTGTCGGACCCCTAGGCCACCCTCGTAGGGGTGACGCCTCACCTAACTGATTCCCCACTGCCACCCAAAGTAGACTCACCCTCGGCCTGTCCTCCCACACCCTGCCCAGTTACCACAGGTCACTATCCCACCCAAAGGGGCCTGAACAGAAGCAGGTGAGCAGAGGCCTGAGAACCCCTTGCTGTGGGCAGCAAGGTCAGCAGTGGGCCTGGTTTGAGGTGGAGGAGGGGACCTCAGATCTCAGTCAGGAGAGCGTAATTACAATGTCCCCCCATGAGTATGTGGGGGCGGGGGAAGCTGTCCCATATGTACAAAGGGACTTGCTCACTTTTCTTGGAGCTGGCATTTGGAAGGAAAGGGTTTATGGGCTGAGAGAACAGCTGGCCTGGGGAACTGGACAGTGTCCATCCGTCTCCAAGGGGTGGGGAGAATAGACCCTGGCCTTGTGATTTCATGGAATAAGTGGAGAGCGGCCATTAAAGTGGGTGGAAGAGGGGCCTTAGGGCCAGCTGCCCAGAATTGGCTTCCCTGTTCACCGTGGGGTCGGCAGTATAGCGTGCACACCCGGGCCTCAGCCGAGGGTACGGGCAGCCAGGCAGACTGCTGTGGGGACTCCAGGTAGCCTCACCCAAGGACCCATGGACCCCGGACTTGAGAACATTGTCTTTCCAGCTACACTCCACCAGAGGTGTCCTATAATCCCCATTCCCTGGGGAGGTGGGCATGAAGGGGCACTGCCATGTCCAGTCCCGCTGTGCCACCTAGAGGACAGACTGAGAAAAGCAGGGCCGAGATAACCAAAGCCAGCCCCCGCCCGGGGCCCCCTTGTTACTGAGGATCAGAAGCCAGAATGTCAGAGCCCAAGGGGCGCAAAGACCCTCAGCTGCTGGGCAGATAGCCTCCCAGCCAGGCCAGCCTGTCTTCTCAGTGTCCAGCTCAGGTAGCCCTTGAGCCTCCTGTGGCAGACCTAAAGAAAGCCCTAGGCGAGGTCTCCCTCTCCACTGTCCTGCCAGCACCTGACGCTCTGAAAACACCTCCTGAATAAATGGGTGATTCTTCAATGAGTGGGAATACAAGTTTCTGTACAACAATAACTATCGACTGACACTCTTCAACACAGAGGAAGTTTGGAATTACTCTGGAAGGCAATGGAGGTCATTGGAGCGCTCTAGCCTTCCAGAACTTTTCAGAAGCCCACCTTCTGTGACGCATAGGGCCTTTGCACAGTCTCCACCTTAGCACTCTCTGCCCCAGGACATTGGTAGTCTGACCACTGCTCAAACATTCCATCTGTGGAGAGGACGTGCCTGGTCCTCAGCTGGAGTCACCCTGGAGGGTCCTCTCAGAAGCTGTCTTGCCACGTTGTGGGCCGTGTATTTCTGAGACAATGTGGCCAGCGTGGCCCCCACAAGGCTGGAGCCATGTACACACTCCGGACCTGCAGCACAGTCCCCACCCCCCAGGTCGTCACTGAACGTGGCAAGTGAGCAGCTTTGCACAGTCTGGTCCCCACTGGCCTCTCCTGCAACCCCAGTTCTCTGAGGGACTGAAGAGACGTCGTGACTGCCGAGTTCTGGTTTTGTTGCTATGAGGGTGGTGGTGATGCTACTTCCCTGTGTCAGACTTCTGACTGCAGAGCTGTAGCTAATAAGAGGGGGGTAGGTTCAGCCATGAAGCCCGTGGCTGCTGGTTCCCCAATAATAGAAAATACTGCAGAAATCAATGTGAATTCCTGTGTCATTTTCATCACACAGGAAGTATGCTGCCCTTGTTAACATTAAAACTCCACAGCTATTCTCTCCCCAGAGGTCACCCTGTTACTACTTTAGGGCTACTTTTTCCAGACGTTTTTCATGAGAGATAGAAGTGCTTCCTGCTACCCTGACCTGGCCAGGTCCAAGCTGTGTAACCCTGAGCAACTGGAGTGTGTGTAAAGAACTCAGAGCAGCGCTGGCACGCAGTAATTGTTCAGAGCATGTTCCTCACAACTACTGAGCGTTTGTACTCATGTGGGGACCCAGATGTTTGGCTTCGTTTTCATGAGTGGCCAACTGAAGGCAAGTTCATTTCAGCTGGCTGCTCTGTGACTCTTTTCTCCTCCCTGGTGGCTTCTGTCCTTGCTGAGCTCAAATATATGGTGCTTCTATATTGGTGGGTTTGAAAGCAGCTGGCAGGTGACCCAGCAACCACCCAGGCCCCAGGCCCCAGGGGTAAAGGAAGTCCCTAGGGGTCAGCCAGAACTGGACAGCAGATCAGGCCCCCCCTATAGGAGCTGAAGGACAAGCTGCCCGTGCCCACAGACTCCAGCAGAACCAGCCACCTTGTTGAATGTTTGCTGACTTTACACAAGTAGCAGGATTCCACCAGGGTGTCACAAGCACATCATGGGGTTTGGGACAAATTCCCCCCAAAAAAGGAGAACAAACTTCAGCTGGAAGGAGGGTACCACCTGTGTGTCAGGCTACTTTGATTGTAGTGTTTTCTGTTAGCCCTGGAGTTTGGGTAACTAGAGCTCCTGAGTTAAAGCTGGCTTCAACCTCGACTCTGATCACCACCAGCTGCAGGATGCAGGCCTGGGATGGCTCTCACCTGCTGCTCTGAGGGGCTGGCATGTAGCCCCGACACAGGAACACAGCTCCGCACACATGGGGCGTGTTAAGTGCAGGCTCTGCCTGCACCATAGGGAGATGCTTTGCCTGGCAAGGGAGGACAGAGAACACGGCTGTGGGCAGAGCCAACTCAGAATACCCCTCCCCACACGGTTCAGGTTTGGGATGGCCCCAGGAGGCTGGAGTGAAGTAGCAGCTGTCAGTTCATATCTCAGTCAATGTCCTCATTTTAAGCCATGGCCCATGGGTACTGATGCTGGCTGTCAGGGGAGGGTCTGGCCCACCAGATCCACATCTATCCTCATGCTTCTGTCTGACTGTGGGGCTCCCGGGAGGACACACCCCAGAATTAGGCTGGAGGAAAGTTCACCTGCAGCTCAGTGGAAGGAAGTAGAGAGAGAGAGGAGAAGAGGTGTAGGTGTTGGCAGATGAGTGAGTGTAGACATCATGATTCAGCAAAGAAAGCCACAGACGGACAGGAGGTAACGGGGTGCTGCCCCCTTGGAACTAACTAACAGGTGACTCCACACCCACATTGCTATCTGGTAAGTTCATCCTCACAGCTTTGACATCTTCAGGATTCAGCTTCCGTAATCCATAACATGAAGGGGTAGGTCTCTAAACTGTTACAGGATTTTTAAACTAAAATTTTAATTTTTGTGTATTTGTAGATTCTATGCAGTTGTAAGAAATAAAACACATAGACCCTATGCACTCTCACCTACTTCCCCATGGCAACATCTTGCCAACCCTCATGTGATGGACCAGGACTAGGAGGTGAACATCGATGCACTTAAGACCCAGACTGTTTCAAGGACCTCGCATGTTACCTTTCACAGCCAGGAACAGGCCCCTCCCACTGACCCGTGGCACCCATGAACCTGTGCTCCATCTTGTCAGTTTGTCATTCAAGAATGTCATACACTTGGCATCCTGTAGCTGTAACCTTTTGAAACTGTCTTTGTTCACCCAGGCTGTTGCTATTGGCAGTTGGTTCCTTGACGTTGCTGAGGGGTGACCCAGGGTGTGGGTACACCATGGCTTATTCAGCCATTCCCCTGTTTCAGCACATCTGGGCAGATTCCCATTTGGGTATATGACGGATAAAGCTATTGCAAGATTGTGCACAGGCGTCTGTGTGGCTTCCTCTGGATAAATGCCCAGGAGTGCCATTGCTGGGTCATTGGGTAGTGACACGTTCAGGTTTTTAAGAAACTACAATGTGTTTGAGAGGGGCTGTACCATTCCTACATTCCAGAATTTTAAATTTTGATGTCTGATAGCAAGGACGACAGGGAGCCACTGACTGTGTTTCAGGTTGTGTGTGCCCAGACTGCAAACAGATCGAGACAGCCATGATGCCCAAGCAGAGGGGGGTGACTGCACAGCTACCGTGTGCTTCGAGGGCAGCTGGGCATGCCCCACCCAGGCAGGCCTGCCCGCTGTCATCACCAAGGGCAGCAGGCAGCATGGAACGCTCCTGGGGCCAACTGGATGGAGCACAGGTTGTTTCAAAGCTAAAGGGGCTCCTTTGCGGGAGAGTTAGTTTTCTGGGGAAGACGATCCAGGCTTTCAGGCCTCAGGCAGACTCACACACACGGCTCACGGTCAGAATTCTGCAGGTTATTCAAGGAAATACCTTTTGGTGGCACATCCATGGTGAAACAAATTCCCCGCTAAAATTCCACCTCACTTCTTTTTTCTAAAATTTCCTAAAATCCCTTGTCTTCCCCTCTGCTCATACCTGGAATAGGAGCTTTGGAACCAGGGACCAGTGCAAGAGTTAGTGCTTGGCTACCCAGCCACACAGAGACTCCGGTACAGAGCACACCCGGCCATGGGGCTTGGAGCCCAGCCTGGGTGCTCCTGGAGGTGGTACACTTCTGGGCAGTGAGAGACAGCTGCGGGGACATAGGGTGCAGGAGAAGCGCTGACCGTGTGTCTCTGGACCGGCTTTGATCCAGGCAGAGATGCAGGAATGGGCCCACCCCCACCCCCACCCCCGGCCTGCTGCACCCCAGCACCCCCTGCTGTTCTGGGTTAAAAAGGTGGACCAGTCTGTGGGGGAGGGGCGGCAGTCCGGGCCCTGTCTGTGCCCTGGCAGCCCAAGGGTCCATTCCCAGGGTCTGGGTGTAGGGAAGAACCTACAGCGTCCAGGCTCCTCGAGGAGGCACAGACCAAGGAGCTCCCTGGAGAAATCCGGGGGTGCAGAGGTCCCTGCGGGATCCCGGGAGCCCCTGAACTCTGGGGCCCGCGCTAGAAGCTCGGTGAAGTGTACCGCAGGGAGGCGAAGTGGGGTGGCGTCTCCCCACCCCCCGTCGGACCACCCAGCACGCGCAGCTCCTTCCTCCCCGCCGGTCAGAGGGTCACCGAGAGCCCCCTCGCTCCCCTCAGTCACTTCACCGACAGTTGGGGCCTCCCCCGCGTCGGGATTGGACGCGAGAGAACGAGGTGGGGACGGGCGGGGACCGCAGAAGCCCAAGTCCCCAGCTCCGGGGGGCCGAGAGCACCCGCAGTGCAGACCCCGCTGGTCGCGCCCGCGAGGAGGTCTGCACAGACCTGGAGAGTGGGCGGGCGGCACCGTGGAGGCGGCAAAGCGGGGCGCGCCACGATGTTTGACAGCTCACAGTATCCCTATAATTGCTTCAATTACGATGCCGATGACTATCCTGCCGGCAGCTTGGACGAGGAAAAGCGGCTCACGCGGCCCGCATACAGGTGACCGCGGGGGTCGGAGGCCGATGTCGGGAACAGTGGATAGCCAAACCTGCCTGGGACAGAAGGAGGGCTTTCTTTTCTTGGGTGGTGCTCAGGGAAGGGACACTTTTTTCCACACGTTTAGAGGTCGAGGGAGAAGGTTCTCCCAACTTCCTTGAGGGGACCCCCAAGTGCAAGCGAGACCCTCAGGAGCCCGGTGGAGCGGGGAACTCCAGGGGCCGCTCACCCAAACAATCCCTTAGCACTCTCCCTTTCCAACGCCCCGGCGCCTGGGGGAAGGAAGAGCGGGCTGGCCTCTGGAGGGGACCCGTGCGCCCTCGAAGGGCTGGCCAGGGGGACACTCCAGACGCGTCGGGATGGCACTTCCGCCCGCGGGCCTGACGCTAGTGTGTCCGCAGCTACATTGCGCTGATCGCCATGGCCATTCAGCAGAGCCCCGCGGGCAGGGTGACCCTATCTGGCATCTACGAGTTCATCATGCGCAAGTTCCCCTATTACCGGGCCAACCAGCGCGCCTGGCAGAACTCCATCCGCCACAACCTGTCCCTGAACAGCTGCTTCATCAAGGTGAGCCCCCTCCAACCCCGGAACCGCCCCTGAGCGTCCCGGGCTGGGTAACATCTGGGCGAAGTCATCTTTGATGGGGTGGTGGGGGGCAGTTGATGCGGCAGCTGCTGGAAGGTTCATTCTTAGCACCTCTCAGTGAGCAGCGCCGCCCTTCCCAGGGACGGGGATTTATTTACTCTGTGCCCTAAGTGAGCCCAGGTGAGGCGGCGGGGCGAACTGGGAACCAGCCCCGCTCTGAACCCCTGTCTGTTGCACAGGTGCCACGGACCGAGGGCCATGGGAAGGGGAAGGGCAACTACTGGACGTTCGCCGGCGGCTGCGAGTCGCTGCTGGACCTCTTTGAGGATGGCAACTATCGCCGACGGCGGCGGCGGCGGCGGGGCGCCAAGCGTGACAGGGAGCGAGGGACATGCGCAGAGGGCACCGAGGGCCCCTTGGGTCCGTGGGAGCGGGCCAGCGCCCCGGGGTCCCCAGCCCTTCCCCGAGAGCCACCCCCACCACCCGCCAGCCCCTCCCCCTCGGGGAAGGAGCCACACAAGGACATCAAGTTCAGCATCGACTACATCCTCTCCTCCCCTGACCCTTTACCTGGACCCAGGTCACCCTGCTGCAGGCAGGAGGCCCAGCAAATGAACCTCCACTTTTGGACAATGTGAGTGAGAGGGCGAGGCTGTCTGCTCTCCGGCTGGCTCTCAATCAGTCGGGGGTCTCCTGGGTGATTTTTTTCAGTCTCACGTCAAGCCAAGAGGTGAGGTCTTGCCAGCATCTCACAAACTTGCAGACTCAGGCTCAGTCTGAAACCAGCGGGGGTGAGAGGGAGAGGAGCACACCTGTGACAGGTTCCTACTGTGGTGCATGGGCCCATCCCTTTGAGACAAGGTTTCCTTGCAGGAAAACCCACCGGTTTCCTGTTTCACTGAAGGGGTTGCTCTAAAGTCACGGGGAAGTCCTGCCCAAGAGGACGCTCAAGAACAGAGGTTCAGGGTGAGTCACGTTCACTTAGAGTCACAGACAGACACACACGGGGAGCTGCTAGTTACCCAGTATACAGTGACAGTTAGTGACATTGGTGAGCATCTTCCTTACAGAGAAAACAAATTGCAAACGCTGAAGTCAGATACTAATTGACCTCATGAATGTTACCCCAAGCTTGTGACTGTGTCACTGTTATAGATTGTGTGTTTGAAGGTGACACATACATCTTGTGTTGTGGGCAGAATATTTGATGATTGCTTAGGAAGTTCCATGCACTTTTTTTTATATAGGAAAGAAGGGTAGGAGGAAGGAAGAAACAGGGTCTAAATTGGGGACAACATGGAAGCAAACTTCACTCCCTTGATTCTTTCAAGAGGAGTAAGCTGCTGTTCAGGCAGGTTCCGTCCATCTGGTGACATTCCACAGCAGGTGGTGACAAACCCACTCCACTGTGAGGTGTGCACCATTGCAGCATTGGGGGTGGGCACATTACGTTTGTACATGTAAATTATTTAATTACAGTGTAGAGACAGACATTTTTAAAAACACAATTATGCACAGTGAAATTATTTGACTCATCTTCCCATTTGTCACCAGCCCGTTTTTGCAGTTAAATGCTATCCAGGACTTAATTTGAGTATTAGTATGGATTACACCTAATCTGATTTACTAGATGACAGTGACTGGCAATTCTGTAAATCACAGAAACACACCTGGGGAGGCCACTGTCATGACCGGGAATTGTTCAGGTCACTTTATTGCACTCTGGGACGTGGCTGGGAGTACCTGAAGGCAGAAGCATCTGTGCAGACTGTCCCTGAGAAAGAGTGCCTGAGGCGGGGCTTTCCTATTGAGTCAGAAGACCTGCCTTCCACCAAAATGCAGGACTCCTTCCTTTACCTGTAAATAGAGACCCCGCATGCTCCTTCAGCTGTTTCAGAAGAGGGGAAGCCTGGTTCTTACTAATGTTGTGACTGCCTGGCCCCATCAGGACATAAGCATTGGTGATATTGGTGATGGTCCCATGTCCCGCCTTGCCAGAGCCTCATCTGCGAGGCCAGGCCCTGCTGATTGCAGTTTGTGTCCCCAGGGCATCAGCCAGCCTGTAGGACGAGAGGGGCCCTGCTTCAAAAGGCCCTCCCCAAAGCAAGACTAAAGCTCATCAGAGAGGACACCTCTCCTTCGTGAATGACAGCTGCCAGACTCTTCTGGGAGCTCACTGCCCACTGGGCATGGTGCTGGGTCCTCTCTGCCAGCTGTCTGTGTGCCAGCCCTGGGAGACCAGAGCTGTCACTCTTGTTCCCATTCTGCAGCTGGGAACCAGCAGCACTGCAGGCCGGGCCCGGGATGAGTGCGTGTGCATCACAGGTGTGCATTCTGTGTCTGTCTGCATTCCTCGTGTTTATACCCCCTTGTTGTTTGTGCTAAAAGCATCGTTGTAAACTATAGCAGGTATCATTTGGGCAGTGACCCGGTACAGTTGTGCTATCATCTAGAGTGTCTGGGGATCTGTTTTTCTGCTAGCAACCTAGCCAATAAAACTTGCATTTTACCTTTTGGGTTCTTGCTCTATTCCTGCATTTCGTTAGAGTGAAGGCTGAGAACAGAAAACCCTTTGCTCTAAAGTAAGGTGACCAGACGTCCCGCTTTTGGCGGGACAGTCCGATTTTTAACAATTTGTCCCGCGTCCTGTGGTGTTTTAAAAAAAAGTCCCACTTTAAAAATATATATTACAGTCGTATTTTTGCATTCTATGAAAAATTTTTTTTGCTCCATATAGACCAAATTTTTAATCAAGAACCCCCTCGTCAATGGTGTCCCGCTTTGCCAATTTTAAAATCTGGTCACCTTACTCTAAAGAGACAATCTCTGGAGGCCCAGCCTGGGAAGAAGTCAGGGTGTTCCTGGGCAACGCCCACTGGGTGGCCCGTGAACAGAGGGGCGGCCCCAGCGGCGAGATCTGTGCACTACAAGGTGTAACATTTGTTTTGCAAAGGATATCAATCATGTTTTTAAAAGCGAAGGGACATTTTCAATTTGCCAGTATGTGATACCCTGCGACTTCAGAAGGGCTCCCAGCCCTGGGAGTGAGTGGCATTTAATACCAAACAACACAGCGGGGTGAGGGCTGGCTCTGACCTATTCAAATGTCGCCGCCACGCAGACTTGCCGGCGCAATTATAATTAAATACTTTATGCCTCTCTTGCAAATCCGCTGATTGATCACCGATACATACATTACCGCCACATTACCCCGAGCAGATGTCTGCCACTCATGGTTATGGATCACCAGGTTTCCATTAACAAAGTTGGGAGGTGCCGCAGAGCGGGAGTCAGCAGAGACGCGTTCAAATTACTGTCGTGCGCAGCAAAGTTCTCGAGTTGATGGCATCTGGGCCTCGGACCCTCTCCCAAGCCACCTGGGACGGTGGGGTGTCCCTCCCTGCAGCGGCTGCCCCACGCGAGGGCCTCCTCCAGAGCTGGAGGGTGCAGGAGCCAGGGAATAGTCCTGATTCCTCTTGCGGGGGCAACGAGGACCCACCATAGTTGCAGGGACAGGGCCAAGAGTCTGCACATGGGCAGGTGTGTGAGTGCAAACCAGCCTTAGGTTGGGCTCTCCTCTGCCCTAGACTGTGGACCTTCTCAGGGGAGGCCCCTCTCCACTGGCATTGCCCAAGTCGGACATTTCCCTCTATACCGAGCTGCTGTCCTTGTCCCCTGGTCTCCCCCAGAGCAGAAGAAAGGGTTCGTTGCTCTTCAAATTCCTTCCTTCTTTAAGTGAGTGCACTTGGGGCTGTTTGTTCAGTCTGTTAGCAAACCTTTGTGAGCTGTGCTGGGTGCTGAGGGCAGTTATGATCCAGAGGCACCAGCTGTGTTCTAGCCCCACAGGAAGCAGCTTCTAAGTCCACACAGGCTTTCACACTCCATGCAGTTGGGAAGCAAGCCCTGCACGCGGTGTTGAGATGCGGTAATTCAGCATGAGCACAACAACCAGCTCAGGCTGTGGTCAGGCAGGGCCTCCAGGAGGGGGAGGGACAGCTGTGCCATAGAAAAAGGCATTCTAGGTGGGGGGGGCAGCAAGTGGAGCCCCTATGGTGGGAAGAGTCAGGGAGGGGACTTGCAGAAGATACCGAAGATCAGCGTGGCTGGTAGGAGGTATAGGAAGGGAGAAATGCATAAGACCCCAGTCTGCTCTCTCAGTCCCCAAGTCTGGGCCAAACACCCCATTTCTTTAACTTTTGAAATGTACCTCCCACATGCCTGTCACTTTGTCACAGAGCTCCTGCAGGACAGTCATCTCCCATGTTCTGGGCACTTTGCCTTGGTTGATGTGGCCTGCATACCAGTTAACTTATTTGAGCACACACCATACAACTCCTGCTCTTGTCCCCAAGCCTTTTTCTCTGACCTGTCCCATCCTGCACTCTTGACACTGAGTTCAGGGACCCAAGACCCAGATGCAGGTGCTGAGGGTAGCATGGAGTGGCCGCTCTTGTCTCCCCAGAGCCACAGTCCTCGTGAGGGCCCCCATGAGGTTTTGAAACATGGGTGCTTCTTCATAGTACCTCTCCCCACCTCCTCCTGCCACTCCAACAGCTCAGTCAGCAAGGACAGGCTCCACTTCACAGATGAGAACACCAAGGCTCACAGAGCTTATGGGGGCAGAGAGGGTCCTTGGCTTGCTCTCCAACTACAGGTACCCAGCTAAGGGTGAAGTAGTAGCTGCTGGCCTAGAGGTCAAATGTAATCAGACCCCTGGTTCCCTCTGCCTACCAGCTGTGACCACCATTCGACCCAAGTGTCAGACACACTGAGTCCCAGAATGGGAGGAGAGTGTGGATTCCTTGCACCCTCATGCCTCTGGCTGCCTTTGAGGGTGGTGGGGTCCACATGGCCCCCTCCATGGGATCAGCTTGCATGATTACGTCAAAAGGAACCAGGAAAGAAAAGGTGCATGCACTTGATTTTGTATTCAGCCACATTAACAACCCATAAATATTTGCAAAATTACGTGTTTTCATCCTGTTAAAAATACCAGCTGTGTGGCATGTAAATGGGCCTCTGTGGCTTTGCTGAGGGAACAGCTTCCTCGAAACCAGAGGCGCAGCTCATCAGGCCCGCTGCCACCACCTAAATTAACATCCCGTGTGCTCCCGTGCAATTGAATTCTGCCAGCTCTAGGCGACGTTGGGCCCTGGGTCCAAGTAAGACGTGAGCTTACTCAACAGAAACCTGCACGACCAGGTGCGTAATAAACAGAGGCCGCGCAGCTGTGCCGTTGTTTAAAAGAAAAGAAAACTGGGTGGGAAGTCTGGAACTTGGTTCAACTTCACTGCGTGGGATACTGAGCTGCAGCCTGCTGACTGGGTGGGTGGGGCACAAGGGGGTGGAGCAGTGTGGCGAACCCTCCGCGGCTCCGCCTGCGGCCATCACCACGCATGTGCCATCACCCATCTTCTGTCAGGCCTCTGGCGTTAGAGCAACTGCGTCCTGCGAGACTGGCTGGCACCCTCCGTGCCAGACTCGCCACAAGGGCTAGTTCTCAGCATACGTGCCTCAACCTCCAACGCTGGTCCGCTCCTGGGCTCCACACTGACAGGTGGAAAAGCTCAGTCTGGTCCATGGGATGTCATGCTTTTGTTCGAGTTTGGGGAAAAAAGAAGAAACTTTGGACCTGGTCAGTCTTAAAACACTCCTGGGGGCCCCTGAGTTCCATGAGACAGAGGTGGTCGTCTCTACTCCTGTGGTCAGTTGTTTAACAGACATGCGGCAAGTCCGGAGCCCCATGTCCTGGGGCCCCACTCAGAGCTGGAGATGCTCAGCCAGCATCAGTGATCTCGGGGCGAGAGGCCTGCCAGACCCCTGACAACAACGCATATGTTTCTCTTCTTACAGGTGCACGTGCACCATGCCACCAGGGGCAGGGATCCTGCGGGACAGCTCCCCAACAAAGCATTTGGGGCAGAGCCTGGGGCTCTTACTCCCCAGGGGCTGGTTGTTAGGGGTGGGGTACAGCTGTGGCCTCCCTGAAAGTCTGGTCCAGGCTGAGAGTACCCTCTCAGTGAGGCCTCTGGAGAGGTCCTGGAGGAGCCTCTTCTGTGTCTGCTGCCAGGAACGTGCAGCAAGACAGTGAGCCCGGGTCTCATCCTGGCACGTTCTGTCCTCGGAAACTCAGCCTCATAGCGTGACCTCCCGGGCGTCATTCAGGCCCGAGAGTGTGTTGACAATGCATGTTCCCTGCCAGGTTCTGTGGAAGGAGGACAGTCTGACTGGTGACTTCCGACAGCCACCGTCTTACCATCCTGAGAGGCTGTGGGCCAGAGGATACCCGCACCTGACAAACAGGGAGACTGAGGTATGACGAGGCACCACTGATTCAAAGTGGCCAAATCCAGGTTCAGAACCAGGCCCTCAGGTTCCTGCAGTTTGCAGACAAAGGAGGCAGAAATGGTTACTTTGCAAACATTTGCACTTACACACCCATGTGCAGAAGGAGCATGCTCACATTCACCTATGGGTTCAGCGAGAAGGTGGTGTCCTGAACACGCAGCTGGATCTGTCTGCCTGCCGTCAGCAGCACATGGTGCCCCCTCCACAGTGCCTTTCTCAGAATATGCTCAGCCTCGTAAATACCTCCTTGGCTTTCTAGTCATGGTCCATCCAGGCCTCCTGATGCCTGTGAGCAGAACAGAGCTATCTGGACACACCCAGAAATGGTGGTGACAGGCACCAGTACTTGACAGGGACACTCATCTGCCATGATAGGGAGGTGCACCAGGGCCACATGGTGGGGTGGGCGAGGGTCCCTGGCGTGGCCCAGCCCAGGGAGCAGACACTCTGGAAGAGAGCACAGGAGCTCTCCAGGCAGGCCTATCCCCGCCCTGTCTTCTGAAGGTGTCCCCACTTCCCGTGCCTGCAGCTGACCCCGTGTATAGGGCAAGTGTGTCTCGGACATATCCCCGCCTCCCAGAGCAGGACGTGCCAGACACAACGAAGGCCACCATGCGTGTCTGCAGTTTTTGAAAAGATGAGAACAATTTCCCCTCTGTTTCTATTTAGATTCACTCCTGGAGCCAGATGTTGGCCAGGAAACTGGCTGATAAGTCTCAGTCAGCACAGAGAATGCAGACAGGCAGGCGTAGGAACCTCAGCTTCCCATCTGCAGAGCTGACTGCCTCTCCGCAAGGGTGGTCTGGGCCCAGGGTGGGTGGCTGAACCAGGCCAGGCCCCAGGATCCCAGTATCCCCAAAACTGTCCCCCAGCTAGGTGTAGAAGCCATGCTCTCCTGCCTGGGAGCCTCCCCTGCCAAGTCCAATGCTTTGGGGACCCCATTACCCAGTCCAGGAATGGTGGGACCCCTCAGGCATGGTCTACAGCACTTTGGAAGAATTTTCAATTCTAATACTGGCTCTGTGAGAAATATTGGATGGATGGGCAGTCACATGACTGTGCCCCTGTACCTCAATGCAAACACTTTTCCAATCCTTTTTTTGCCAAGAAATATGTGCAAAGGATGGCACCTGTGAGCTCCCAGGTGGATCATCTCCTGGGGCAGGTGGTGCTGGGGGTGTCAGGGTCTCCACAGGGAGCCCCGTTTTAAGGAGGGCTCATGCGGCTGCAGCCAGAAGTGCTCTCTGAGGAGCCGTGGTGGCTGAGGGAAGCAACCAGCCCACGGGATGGAAAGGTTAGTACATAAATCAAAGGGAAATGTCAAATGCCTTTTAACACTGATTGATAGGTAATTTGGGGCAGGGCTGTGCTGGTCATCCAGCAAAAGTGTCTGATTCCAGCAACTTCAACTCATACTGCAATTTCCTGATGTCTGCAAGTAACGCTCTTGAGGGAGAGGGTCCTTGTTCTGGTCCCACATGAGCTTCGTGACTGTGAAATTCTGGGCTGGCCATTTAGGGAGAAGGTCAGTACATTTTGCTGTGCACTGAGACTAACTGGGATGTGGGTTAGGAGAACAGAAGTGCATCTGGAAGCCCATGTTCTTTGGTTAATGATGCAAAGCTGGGACCCAGGCAGCAGGGGATGTTTGTCATGGGCGCAGCATCTTTAAAACAGCACCCTGCCCTTGTTGATTTCCTAGATTATGGTTTCTGCCTTTGTAGCACACATAAAAATAATGACCCCAATCATCAGGATACATGGCAAGGCATTTTACTAAACAGGTGCACTGCTCAGTAACTGGATTTGTAAGTGACCAATGTGTTATAGCTGGGTGGGGAGGACTCTGCCTTGTGCTGAGCTTAGTGGCAAGGAGCCCATCCTCAGGGCAAGTGTAGAGAAACTGCTGTGTCTCCCAGAGCTGGTGCCGCCTCCCCGGCCAGCTGTGTGGACACACTGTGGCTCACGCTGTGGTTGTTACACAGCCTGGAAGGGTACTGACAGCACTGGGTGTGGACTCGGATGTTGCACATTTGGCAATAAACAAGACTGCTCCACATGACAAAGAGCTGTCCTCAAAATGCCAGCATGCCCTGCTAATAGGCTCTGTCCTGAAGCCATCTGTGACAAGCCCAGACATGGCTGGGCTTTGCTTCTGGTGTGTCTTCAGAGCCAACACTCCCTGATAGTATTCCTTAGTGAGTGTGTTTTCTGTTTACACTTAGCCAGAGTACATGTGCTGTGTGCAATTATGTATCACAACTGATTCAAGGTCCATCCTGGTCTCATAACCCTGGTTCCCACTGTCCTTCCTATTGTCTTACACGGTAAGTACTGTAGTCCTGCATTCCAGATGTTGTTCCTTTCCTCTACTCACCATTCGTTCTCGACCTTACTTTACCCTTCTGGGCTCAATTTCTTTCTTCCTGAGTTCCATCCTAAGAAGCTCTTTCTGTCAGTGATAATCTCTCAGTCTCTGTCTGAAGATGCCTCCCTGCCTCTCTCTCTCCCTTCCTTCCTCCTTCCCTCCCTCCCTTCCTTCCTTCCTTCCCTCCCTCCCTCCCTCCCTCCTTCCTTCCTTCCTTCCCTCCCTCTTTTCTTCCTTCCTTCCTCCTATACACAAATGTTCATGGCAGCATTACTCACAACAGCCATAATGTGGAAACAAGCCAAATGCCCACCAATGGAGGACTGGATAAGCAAAGGGCAGCATGTCTACACAACGGAATATTATTCAGCCATAGAAAGTAACGAAACGCTAAGCACGTCACAACATGAAGGAGCCTGGGAACCAGCTCACTGAGAGAAGCCAGCCACAAAGGCCACATATTATGCTATGTCACTTGTGTGGCATGTCCATGACAGCAAATCCACAGAAACAGGAGGCAGATGCCTGGTTGCCAAGGGAGGGAAGGGGAAGAGAAGGAGGGAATGACCACTCATGGGAAGTGGTCTTCTTTTTAAAGTGATTAAAATGTTCTGGAATTAGATGGTGGTGGTTCAACACTGTGAATACCAAAAGCCAATAAATTGTGCCCTTTAAAATAGTGAATTTTATGTTACGTGGATTGTCTCTTAATTTCAAAAGCAAACGCACATGCACATACACGCACACCCAGGATGAAATAACTGTGAGCGTGTCAGTTTCTGGGCTGCAGTTTCCTTGTGTCTGAAACGGCTGATAACCCTGACTCACAGGCTGTCTGCCAATCAAGTGAGATAAGGCAGGAACACCCTGGTTATTGTGCTAAGTAACCAAGATAATGCATGCAATGTGACACGAAGCTCAGAGAGTGGGGCCATTTAAAAACGTCACCTGGCTCTGTTCCCATCACACCTGTGTGTGATTTGGACATGACACCTGGCAGTCGGCCTTGATCCGACTTTGCCTTCAACGCCAAGGCAACTCCTTCCTACAGCGTCTCCCCTGAGCCCTCCATTCAATTGTCACCTAGCTCACCTGAAGGCAGCAAGTGTCCCACCTGCTTCTTGCCCTCTCCGGCCATTCTTCTAACCTGCAGCCACAGTGGGACTTTTCCAGTCACACCATGCCTAGCCTTTTCCCTGTAGCCCCTCTGTCCCTACCAGGCTTCTCCCCGCACTAGAATAAAGTGCACCTTCTTGCCGCATCCCACCGGGCCGGGGTCTGCCCCTCCTCACCTCACTGATCCTTCCTCTCCCTTCTCTAACCCACTTTCGGGCTCCAGCCACACTGGCCTCCCAGCTGTTTCTGCCCCGGGGCCTTTGGGCCACTGTTCCCCGGCCAGGATTGAGCTCCTCTCCTGTCTCCACTCAAACGCCACAGTGTCCAAGCCGGCAGCCCCGCAGTAAGGACCCAGCCATCCTCTCCGTGCCTAACTCGCCTAAGCTCCGGGCTCTGCCTCCCAGGAGCCGCCAGGGGGGCCCGGGGTGCGCGCACGCGCCGCGCCGCCAGGTGGCAGCAGAGCGCCGGGGAAGGGCCGGTCCGCGGAGCCGGGAAGAGTGACGGCAGACCCGGCCCAGGCCCCGCCCCGCCGGCTGACCGGCGCCCAGGGTTAGGGTCCAGGGTCCTCAGAAGACATCCTGAAACGAAATCGTGCTGTGGGCTGTGGGCACTGGAGCTGAGGGGTTGGGGGAGGGACTGACTTAGCACGCGCCAGGCCTACTCCTACCCGGACAGTCACTTGACCATCGCAGGAGGGGGGACAGTGACCCCTGGAGCGCGCCTCGGCTTACAGGGAGCCACCATGGGAGGGTGGCTGGCCTGCCCAGATGGTGCCCCGCGGTGTGGCTGGCCTGTTGTGGAAGCCCCAGTCTACTGCTGCCACCCTTAGGACACAGGTCTGCTCCAGCCTAAGTTGCTACACAAGATTTGGGGCCCCAGGGAACACTGACAACCCTTCACCCCTGCCCTCGTGGGCTCTGGATCAGCAAAGCCTGTCCCTGTGATCTGGTAGGGGCCGCGTGGAGGCCTCAGGCCAGTGGGACTCCCAAGGAGACTGACCCTGAGATGCAGACACAGGTTCCTGACCCAGGTGTCCAGCTCCTGTTCGCCCTCCTGTGCCCCTGACATCCAGCTACCCTTTAGGGTCTCCAGGTGAACTGGAGCACAGTCCTGGGTTCACGCCCCTCCTGCCTGAGGGGCGGTCTTGCTCAGACCCCATGCCAGGGCTCAGAGATGCTGCCCTTGGGGGAACCCTAGGAAGGTTTCCAGCTGGTGCCCAGGTGCCCAGTCAGGAAACCCACAGACTGGTTCTAACGTGCCCCTAGTTTTGCATTAAAACAAACACAGATGTCCTTCAGCACAGAAGGCAGAATTTCCATGGAATCCTATTTACAAAATGAGAATGTTGAAGAAAATTTGAACCTGAGTAGGGCTGTTCAGAGTTGTATCCCTAGATCCCGGGTGTGTGTGTGTGTGTGTGTGTGTGTGTGTGTCACACTCTCAGTGTTGTAAAGCTATGCCTATGGAAAACCATCAGCAGCCATCGACACTGTGGTAAGAGCAATTCTACCGGAGTCTGGATAAGAAGCAGTGTCTGTGTGGACAGGACACCAGCGGCAGGGGTGGGCACTGTCCCAGCAGTGATACCCCAGACTCACTTGCTGTGCCAGTCCGTCCCCCAGCTCAGCATCACCAGCCACCTTTCCTGGACCTCCCAGGCTTCACTCACCCCTGTCCCACCCTCACCTGCGATGACCAAGAGCGAAAAGGCTCACGTCTGAAACGTAAAATGATGATTAGCATACAAACATGAAATGTATCTAAGATTTTACTGAGCTCACTAATTAATGAGGAAACCAGGAACATGCTAGAACCAGCTCACAGGAGGATTCAAAGCACCGCACCGTATCGGAAATAAGGAATGCTGGGGTGAATTTATGGATGTAGCAAAGCAGGTCTGCCCACTGCTGCCTTGATTTCATTTCCCCAGGACAGAACTAACAATCTCTACAGTATGGACACAAATCACATGCATGATCGTCAGTTTTCCGCAGAATGGTCCACATGAAAGAGCAGATAACTCAGCGGGTGTGCTAGACGAAATCCATTCCACAGTCTTTCTAAATGTTCTAGTGTCTGCAACACCACTCACTTGCCTGCTCTCTGCCCTCTGGAGCCGCTTCCCTCCACCTCTCTCTGTCACCCCTCAGCTGTCTGGACCTTTAATGCATCCTTTCTGAGAGCAGCTGCCTCCGGTGCTGAGCGTCAAATCCTGACTTGGTCATTTACTAGCTGTGTGACCTTCAAAGCCCATCCTGTGCGGCCTCTGTTTCCACGTCTACAAAGTGGAAATGGCAAAGCCCCGCCCTGCGCCAGGGGCTGATGCCCCACAGGGCAGCTTGACCCAGCTCCTTTGTCTCTTGCAGCCCAGTGCCTCCTGACTGGAGCACTTGTCCTAGTCTGTGGCTGCTGCTTCCCATCTTCGTACCTGGGTGTTCCAGGCTGAGGTAGCTATCTGCCTTCTGTACTCTGCCCACCAGCTAGCTGGCACTCACAGCCAAGCCCTTGAAGACCTCCCAGAAGCACCCACTGCTCAGAAACAAGGCCTGCTCTGCTCCAGCGGCAAGTCAGACAGCATCTTCTTTGTGAAGGACAGAGCATATCAGAGCTAGTGGCAGGGCACAGAGGTCTTCCCTGGCTTTGGAGGCTCAAGTTTTGTCTGTATTTTCTCTTTCTCAATTCTCCAGAATATGCACGCTAAAACTTCCACCTCTTGGCGGAAGGCAAGGAAATCTCCAGACTGGAGATGGATGGAGACGACAGCAGGCCCCAAAGCAGGCCCGGAGCTCCCTGATTCCACGTCATTACCAACGTGAGACCCTAGGTTTTCACAGCAGAGCACGCCTCCTCCCAGCTGCGAGTGCTGACCGGCCTCGTGTCCTGTGCCTTTAACACACCCTGAGTTGCACCTCATGACTCTGGAAGGTTCAGTTGGTCTGTGATTACAAGTAGCCCTTATTAAAAATCTGTGCAATCTCCCACATTAAACAAAATTAATCAGTAACAAGCTGTAATGGTATTAGGTCATTTCCTAACACAGCAACTCGGAGGCAACCCTATCTGATTGGCCAACACATGAGGCCTCAGGGAGACCGCAGTTATCTGTGAGCCATGGGCTTTTCACAAGATATTTGTCTGTGGTCAAGTTACCTCTGGGTATTGTCTGGCTGAATGTATCTAATGGACCTGGAGGGTGTGTCTTATGGGGGACACCATGGAGATGGTCATCCACGCAGCAACTGAAACTTGCCTTTTCAACGAGGTCTGGATCTCATTGTTCACTGACATTCACCTGTAATGGGTCTCAGGGCACTCAGCAGGGCCAGCCTGCTGGGGCTGGCATCCTGGGTCTGGCCCCTCACCCTGCACTGCTCGCTGACCTCCCCATCATGCCATGTGACCAGCTGCCCTTCTCCAGGGCAGCCACCATCCATGGCTCTTCTGGTAGGAGGACTTTAGGAAGGTGGGGTCTGGGTTGGGCTGTGGAGGATGGCAAAAACAAGGTTGTGTGGCCCTGAGGCTCAGATGTCATAAAGGGCCATTGGCTCTAACCTCGTCCTCTGGGGACAGCTTCTTGCAGCCCCCAGGTGCTGCGCTGCTGTCCCAATGCCCTAGGGCCACCATGCTGTCAGGAAGCCCGAGGTGGTCCACACAGAGGCCACACAAAGAAGGCTCAGAGCACAGAGAGAGGGGAATGCCCCCACACCCCCAACTGCTGCAGCTCCCCTGTGACAGGCCTACCTCCAACCACAGAACAGAGCCTGAACCCTTCCCGCACTCCTGACGACAGACCTGTGACAAGGAAATGATCGTGGTTGCTTTAAGCCACGGAGGCTGGGTGCTTTGTTACACAGCAGCAGCAGCCTCAGTCGTTCCCTGGGCCCCGAGCTCCTTCCTGCCGAGAGCCCTCGTCCACACTTTTCCCTCTGCCTGGGGTGTTCTTCCTCCGCCCCCACACGTGGCTCCTTTGCCTTCCTCGCTCTGCGTCACCTCCCCAGAGGACTCTACACCCCTCTCTAAAAAGAAGACCCGCTTGCTTTGTCTCCTGCTGTCCCTAACCCCCCGCAGCATTGGTCACAACTCACCTGTGTTCATTTTCTAAGCGAGGCTGCAGGCCGCACGTGCCGTGATCACCATGGTGCCCAGTGCACAGGCGTGAGAACTGACCAGAGGGCTGATGGCCTGAGTGAGGGACGAGGGATGATGGCCATTCCTCCACCTCCACCATTCACAACAGAGGGGGACGGGCTCAGCAGTGGGGCACGTGCCCAGAGGAGGGGACACAGGGCCAGGAGAGAACCTTGAGGAAAGCGATGGGCTGAGGGCCCCGCGGTCTCAGATGCAGGACAGGGGCCTCTGCTCCAGGGGCTGAGGATGGAACTCTGTGCATACCAGCGACATCTGGGGCCTGAAACGGACCGGCAGGACCTCATCAAGCCCCGTCCCCAGGGATGGGCACTCCTTGGTGACGAGTGGCTAAAGGAACACATGTAGAGCCAGGTGACACCTCTGAGGTCCCTTTGAGATAATGCAGTTGAGCCCAGAGTTGCTGAATGGTCAAAGGCCCCTCAGTCCCTGCTGTTCAGAGCCAGGGTGGAACCCAGGCAATCTGGCTGGGCTCACCTCAGTGATGGTTTTAGAAGCAGAATGCTTGTGGTTGAATGTCCCCTCAAACTGGCCTTTGTCAGTCCTCCTAACCAGACAGTCAGAGACATGACCCAGCTACTTAACAAAGTCTTCCAGAACCCCTTTCTCTTGCTCACCTAATTTGGCTGTAATTTTGGCTTCACCCTAAGGTAGTGACCCATGTTTATAGGATGGTGACAGCCCCACCTGCTCATTGTCCGTGGCCAGGAGAAAGGGCTGGCCCAAGCCCGAGGTTAGAGGGACAGCTAAGGTCTGCTGGCAGCCAGGAGCACAGTTTGTGCTGGGGGTTCCACAGCAGGGGTCCTCACTGTGGGTTCTTGGACTTGGGTGGGGACAAAGTTACTGCTTGTTGTTACATGGTCCTCTGTGGGAACAAGAGAGGAATTGCCACTCTAACGTAGTTTCCCCTGTTCCATTTCTTGTATCATCCGCATATACGGAGCCTTTTGGTACGTGATGACCAGTCGTTCTCTGGGAGGGTTATACCAGGATGGGTATGTCAATGTGCCGTCTCTCCTGGGGAAAGAGACTGTTCTTCTCACCGCACGTTCTCCTACGCTGGGTTTTATCATTTTAAAAAAAAAAAAGCTTTGCCACTTTGTTGGACAAATTAGGTACCATTTCCGGGTATTCTTCCTTCACCTGCAAATGGCCTGCTTGTGCCTGTGCCCAGCGTTCTCCTGGTAGCTACACCCTCCCTGTCCAGCCAGGTGCTCGCCTGGTGTCACCCGCCAGTCACCATCTGCTGTGTGTCTTGTTCCCTGTCTTTTTCAATCAATTCTCAACAACTTAATAGCAAGGACCGTCCCCTCCACACTCAGCGGAGGCCCCTCACTCAGAGCATATTCTGAGGGCTCTGCGGCAGCTCAGTGACCATTTGCCATTTTTTCGGTTGGCTGGGTCGTTCATTTAGAATCACAGCGTCGTGATCTCAGTTACCAAGGAGAAAATTAAATAGCATATTTCAGCAGCAGCAAGAACGGCATGCACCTAGGAGTACGCGTAACAAGAAGTATGCAGGATGTCTATAAAGAAGATATTAAGACACTGGAAGCAAAATTTAAAAACAAATCAACCAGCTGGGGAAAGATGTTAACGATTATCTGTAAATACCGTGCTTGTTTCCAAACAAACAGGGGAAGAGCTTCTGCAAAACCAGACAGAGGCCAGCAACCTGGCTGAAGGAGTGTCAGTGAGCAACGCTGTCTGACACCAGAAAGAGCTCGGTCATGCTCGTAGCAGGAGAAGTGCCAGCCAGAGCCAGTGCAGGCTCCCCGGTGTTCTCCATCAGACTGGCAAGCGGGAAAGCACTGTGTGTCGGCGGACCTGAGGGAAAACAGTCACCCTGATACTTCGCTGATGGGAGTACATGTCCAGTAGGAGAGGTAAGTGCCCAGCAGGTGACATCCTGTACACACAGGGGCAGACAGCAAAGCTCTTCGCCGCACCGTTGTTTATAATGGTCTAAAAGCTGATTCATAGAAAATTGTTAACTAAATCATAATAGGCTCATAAAATGAAATACAATTTTTAAAAAGAAGGCAGAGCCTGGGTTTGGCTTTGATCAACTGGTCAGAGCGAACATGGCCGGTGATGTGGAGGCAGCCAGGAGGCCACGGTCCCAGGATTCGAAGGTCTCACAGGTTGCAAGGAAGGGAGCTGCCCCAAGGCAAGTCCCACTTGGCGCAGAGTCCTTGGAAGTGGCGGCAGCTTCGTGGGTAGAGGTGTGCAGATGTGGGAACCAGAGCAGCTTAGCACACTCCTGGGAGTCGGAAGACAACAGGGTCCGGGCTTCTCCTGATGCCAGGCTTCTGGGAATGAGACCCCAGTGAGAAGAACTGCCCTGAGCAGCGTCGTTAGAGGCAGTGTGCTGGAGCAGTGAGGTGGGGGCCCAGCATCCCCGGTAAACAGCCACGGCTTTCATGGGCACCTCCGGAGGACCCTGCCCTCAGCTCTAAACTCATCGGCAGAATGATGTGCCATTGTCACCATGAAGTCCAGCTGGCATCTCAGACAGGACACATTCAGGACAGAGCTCCTCGCTCCCATCGGTGCAGCTCCGTCCTGCTGCTCCAGCTAGAGCCCGGCCTTAGCCACCTCCCTGCCTCCCTCCCTCCCTCCCTCCCGGCTTCACTCCTCCAGAGAAGCAGCACCCTCCAATGCAGCATCCCGCCATGCAGAAGCCAAAACCCATCTTCCTGAGAGTGGCTACGGGGTCCTGCATGGCCCTGACTCTTTAAAAATAAACACTTTACCTTAGAATAATTTGGGGTTTGCAGAGCAGCTGTGAAGAGAGCACAGCGTTCCCACACGCTCTGGCGTCCTCCTCGAGGGCCGTGTTACGAAGATGAGCCCACAGCAACAGCTGTCATCCCTGGGCTTATACTTCAGTTTTCATTAGTTTCCTACCGGGCTCCTTGTTCTTTCCAAACCTGCCTGGATTCTTGATCCACGTGACTGTATTACCTGCTCATTACATTATTTGGTGTCCCTTTTAAGCATGTGCCAATCCTACCTCGACCCACGACTCAGGCTCGAGGACCCGCGAGTCCCCACCTGAGACACATTACGCAGACAATCCTAAGGCCAGGGGTGCTTAAAGCTCATCTGAAGCCCGCTCAGCAGACGCCTCTGCTGTCCAGGCCTCAGTTCTACCGGTGCACCCGTCACTGCGCCCAATGACGGGTGAGGCTCGCCTCTTACCTCTGGTGAGGGAGCCTGCTGTAGCTTGTAGGAACTTTCCAGGGAACTGCCCTTTGAAGTGTGAAATCAGCCACCACTGGGCTTGCAGGGAGGCCCAGGCTCACCTCAGCCCTGACCTGGGATGATCATCTCCCAGGGCAGTGGTTCTTAACATTTTTTGAGGTACCGAACCCACCAGTTTCATATGCGCATTCACCGAACCCTTCTTTAGTGATAAATAAAATATGCGTTTTTTTTTCCAAATTCAAGACATAGGTATATGTTTATTTACTGGTGCACAAATTGAGTTGTGCATGAACATCATCTTGCTCAAAGAACAAAACCAACAAAGTGCGTGAACTCACAACAAATTATGGTATTACTTTATTCTGGCCTCCGCGGCAGAGGCTTCTCCGAACCCCTGAGACCGACTCATCGAACCCCTAGGGTTCCATAGAACCCAGGTTAAGAACCACTGTCCCAGGGGAAGTGCAGCCATCCTCCAGGTGCCAACAACCCGGTGGCGGGAACGAGGCAGCCTGCACCTTGCAGGAAGATGCAGGCTCTCCCTGACCTCTGTGCCCAGCCTGGTCTTGGAGCTCCATGGATGAAATGAGGCAGCCTGTGGGCCCAGCTGAGGGGTTCAGGGAGCGGGCTCAGAGGCTCTACAAGGAGGCTACACCTTGATCTGGCCTGGATCACAGCCCTGCACCTGATAGGTCAGCAGCTGCCAGCATTGGTACCTTTCTCTAGTTCTCCAGAAGGTCCCCCCATGCCAGTGACAACCCCTTAGCAGCACCCCCCTTCCTCCAGACTCTGCCTTTAGAGCAGGGTCCAGCCCCTAACCTTGTTTGAGACACCCGGTAAAAGGACTTTCCAAAAGAGCCCCCAGGGGAAGCCCCCAACACAACAGGGGATTCCAAGGTTCATCTGGACAACCTATCCAGCCTAGCCTTGAGGCGGCACCTCTGACCCCCCAGAAGTCCCTGATCATCTTGCAGATTGAAGTCAGAGAGCTCAAGGACCCCCAAAAGGAGCGATGAGTCTGTGTGGCCCCTCCCGCCACCGCCTACACCTCCCAAGGTGGGACCACGTGGGCCCAGTGATGGTATTGTTCAGCGGGCGGCACCACTGCCTGGACCCTGGCTGCCCCTCCCTCCCGCCACCAGCCTTCTGAAAGGCCTTTTCATCCCTGTGTGGACAACACCACTGGCCGCATCAAAGACTGTCTATGGAAAGTCATATTTTTCCCCAAACCAGAAAAGTTCAGGCTTGGAGCACAAACATTCAGCTCATTATTTAGAAATAGCAAGTCCTCCGGGTCCTGGTATCAGATCAAAGCTCAGAAATTAAATTCTCCAGAAGAGGAGGCGGCCTGGGATCAGCAGATTTGTGTTTGCTTACTTTTTTTCGTTCAGCAGCTAAAAAAAGGGACTCGAAATCTGCCTAGCGGTTTGGAAGTCTGGCGGGGCTTTGGGAGCCGGAGGAGACAGCCTGCTCCGAGACTCCTGGGCGTGGAGGCGGAAAATATTTGGTTGACATGACAATGGAGACAGCTTGGCGTTCATCAAGTGCGAGTCTCCAGGAAATCCTGTCCCGCTTCCCAACCCCCGCTCACACGCGTGTGCATACAGGTGTCCTGCTCATAGGAGCCTGTGGACACCAGGACATCTGCCCCAGGATGCACATACGCCACTGCCACACATGTGTGCACACAGGGACCCTCCGAGTAGATGCACATGCAATGCACGTGCACTCACACACACTTATGCATGCACGTTCACACACATCCACACTGACATGCACACTCATACACACACACGTATGTGCACACATACTCATACACACACTCACACACCCCAACAGGAAGATGAAGCAGAGGCCAGCTCTGCCCATGCAGCAAGGGAACCGGGGTTTGGGGCTGGCCTGAAGTTTGTCCCACAACAGGAGAGCTGCGTGGGCTGTGATCCTCCATCCACCTGCCACTCCCGACCCAGACACATCACTGACCTCAGAGCAGGACGCGATTCTTCCTGCCCTGGCAGAGCCTTCACCACACACCCTGGGAGACACGGTCCCTGAAGGAGGAAGGTGCTGACTGGCACTGGGCACAGAGCGATGGTGGTCACTGTGCCTTGTCACCCCCCCCCCCCGTGACTGTGTTGGCCCTGCTTTCTGCCTCTCCCTAGGGAGTCTCACCTGCATGGGTTGGGCTGGGGCCTGACTGGCAAGTCTTCACCCAATCCTCTCTGGTGACTCCTAGGGTAACCCAGGCACCTGGTTCAAGTCTATACCAATTTCAGCTCTGCCCCTGGGCCACAGGGATTGGCTCGTCCATCAGCCTGTGTCCTGGTTCCAGCCAATGAGATGGCGAGAACCTCAGGCCTAGTCCTGCAGAGCTCGGCGCAGTGGACATTAGATTAGATATCGGGGAAGGACAATGGGCTGCAACGGCCTTCTCATCACAATGGAAGAAGCTGCCTGGGGCAAGGTCAAAGCCACAGAGGGCCCAGAAAGCCAGGTCCTCAATAACATCACCTAGGCCTGGATCAACCCGGTCCTAAATCCCGCACTACCTCCCACGTTCCTGCCACAAGAGCCCAGAAACTCCCTTATCACTTCTAGTTCTGTGGATTGGGCTTTCTCTTAAATGTGAATTCTGGAGGCTGGAACCGTCAGCCAATCGATACGTCTCACCTATCATGACATGGGTACCTGACTTGTAGGTTAACAGGTGAGCTTTCCTGCCTGCCCCACAGAGGTGCTGAGCAAAGGGTCACGGGGACTCTGCATGGCCTTGCCCGCTGAGCCCTTAGCCTGGCACTGCCCACTCTCCCTTCTCAAGTTCTAAGACCTTCCCTTCCTGCCTGCCATCTGGTCTTGCCTGGCCATTTTCTCTGTCTGGACACTGTCCACCCCACCACCTGCCTCCCTCGTACATGAATACACATGATGCCCAGGTAACCTGGGACAGTCACTGCTCAGCCTTCACTGTACCTGTGAAGTACCTTTTGTCACGGAAGGTGACATGCCCAGGTTCTGGGGACTAGGACACAGACATCTTCTTTGGGGGACAAGGTGGCACTCTCCGTCGGCACACTGCACATGTCAGCCTAGTAGGCATGTGTGTGTGCACATGGACAAGCTTTCTTGGTCTGGGCTCCTGGGAGGAGGTCCCAGGGAGGGGGGCCGAGAGTGGGAGCTTTGCCCACAGACACTGTGGTCGTTCGTGAGCACCGTGCATGAGGGGGCTGTGTGTGTGTTGCATGGAGTGACCAGGGAATAGGAGCATTGGTCACACACTGCTGCTCTCTGCCCCTATTGGTTGAGGCCGCTGATGCACCGATGGCCCAGCACTTCTGGAGTCCCTGCTTCTCCCCCCGGTGGCCCCCACTGACAACGGTGCCGATACAGGGGTTTCCAGGGCCAGACACGCCCCGACATGAATGTTGATGTGTGTGCTGCTGACCAGGCACTGAGCCGCTGGGGCGGCCTGTGTCAGGAATTGCCAGCATGAGACAGAGTGCTGGACAGCATGAGGCTAACTCACCCCAGGAGGATGGCACTTGTCCACAGAGGAGGGCAGGCTGGAGAGACACGGTGTCCAGCCAGAAGCATAAGGAGAGGCCGATACCCTTTCAACATCCTCCCAGAAATCCCATCTGTAAGTTTAGTGCCAAACAGAGCTGATAGAAGGAAAGAAATGGGAAACAACTGGAAATACGGATAACGTGACTCCTCTTTCCTCAAAAAAAAAAAAAAAAAAAAAAGATAAAAATAGTGCCACAGACAAGTTCATTTTCTAGGCAATGTTATTTTAGGCAGTGTGTATTAATGGCATGAAAATTAGTGCAAATTGAGTAATTAGGCGGAGGCTGGCAGTGGAGCTGACAGGCACTGACAGACGCATGATTCAGCATCCCGGGCTTCCTGAGATCCACACTGGACGGTGTGGGGCTCTGGTCCAGACTGGCCACCTTGTTTTGGGGATGCTGGTGCTCTGGGATGGGTCAGAGCAGCAGAGCCAGGCTGGGGCCTCCTTCTGAACAGAGCACAGGACCCGAGTCGCCTGCTGCCTCAAGGGCACTCCCAGTATGCCATTCACGTGGCGGGGGGTGACTCTGTGTTCTCCAAAAGGGTCTGGCTGGGCGGTGACGTTATGATGGCCACCATGTTCTGAGAGGACTGCTAGCCCCTTTCATAGTGCAGGAAACTGAGGCCAGAAAGCATACCCGACAGCCCCTGGACCACAAAGCTGGGTTTGTCTCACTCACCTGCACGCCTTCCAGTTGGGAGGGAAGTCCCCAGTGCAGACCCCTCACAGAGCCCTACCTTTTGGGGGGAGCACTTGCTAGCTGTTGGGAGTCCTAAGGACAGGGTGTGAGGCCGTGTTCCTGGAGTTCTCTGAGCTCTCCTGCCTGGCAGGGGCATACCTGGGTTCTGGGCTGGCAGTCACCTGCGCATGACCTAGGGTAGTCCCCTCCCTCCAGTCTCAGTTTCTCCTACTGAAAAGAGAGTGGTGGGGTGGGTGAGAGGGTTTAAAAGAGGGATTGTCCTGTAAGGCACTTTGAAGCACTCTGCAATGACTATCACCAAGCTACAGTCATAGCCTCAGAGCACCCAGGCTCCCATCCTCTGTCTCTCCTGTGACTTCCCGAACTCCAAGTTTCATCTCGATTCTGTCCCAGGACCATTGAGCAAACAGTAGGTAGTCAGAGTGTTTGCTGGGTTAGCAAAGACACTTCTTCCTCCTAGGTCCTCGTCCTCTTGTGCAGCCCTCTGTCCCCTCTGTGCCTGCTTCAGCAGTGCTGGGAACTTCCAAGCTGACCACATTGCCATGGGGCCGCAGCCTCCCCAGGAGCCCCCAACGAGGCCCTGAGACACTGTCCTGGCTGACTCACTGTGTCCTCTCTGAAGCCGAGATACGGGGCCCCCATGGCTCACGTCCAAGCTGGATACAAGGTGTGGGGCGGGTTCCAGGAGGAGGTCTCAGGGGTGCAGCCAGGCCAGGGAGGGTCCCTCAGCACCGTCCACAGGGGATGAAACCAAACTCGGAACTCATCCTAGTCCTCTCTGCACTGGTTGGAGGTCAGAAGTGCCTGGAGGTGAGCCCACACTGGTGCTCGGAGGGAGGGTGGGCACCTCTGTGAGAGCTGGGGCAGAGAAGCCAGGAGGCCCAGCCGCCTGGCAAGGGCTGAACCAGGGCTGGGACTCCAGCCTTGTCCCCACTGATGGATAAGGGCGCCATCTGTGACGTGCCCCTCTTCCTGCACAGAGGGCTCAGCAACTGTGGATGCGGTGGTGGGGTTTCAGCGGCTTGCCCACAGGCTCCAGGGCAGGAGGGCAGGAGAGTCCTGGGCTGCTGGAATGACCAACCGCGGCTCAAAGCAACAGAAACTGGTTCTCACAGTTCTGGGGCCAGAAGTCTGGCCTGGAGGTGACGGCACGTCGGTGCCCTCTCAAGGCTATGTCCACGCCCGTTCCTCACTGCCAATTGCTGGCAATCTTCGCTGTCCGTGTGTCTGCGTCACTCCAGCCTCTGCCTCTGTCATCATGTGACCTCCTCTCTGTGTCTTCTGATGAGGACACCCGTCGTGACTCAGCGCCCCTTGAAGTCCAAGATGCTTTCACCTGGGGTCCATGACTAATTCTACGTGCAAGGACTCTATTTCTGAATAAGATCATAGCCATAGACGATATGTTCACGCCCCCCCCCCAAATTCTCGTGTGAAGTCCTAACCCCCAATGTGATGGCGCTGGCAGATGGGCCTTTTTAGTGATTAGGCCATGGGGTGAGCTCCTCATGAGTGAGATCAGGGAGCTCCCTTGTTCCTTCTGTCACGTGAGGACACAGGGAGGGGCTCCATCCATGAACCAGGAAGGGGCATCACCAGACACGTGTCTGCCGGCACCTTGACCTCTGACTTTCAGTCCCCAGTCTGTGAGGCATGAACATCCATTGTTCCTAACTCAAAGCGCGTGTTCAGAAGTGGCTTCCCACCGTGGTCTTCAGTGTGGCTGCCCCGTCACCCGGGAGCGTGGGGGGAACACAGCAGTCCAGCTCCACTGACCTCCTGAATCAGACATGGGATTTTGCCAGGACCCTCAGCTGTCCCTGCTAGAGCTGTGGTTTGGGAGGCGCTGGCCCAGACAGCTGAGGAGGTGAGTAGGACCCCCCAGTGTGGGCTGTGAGGACATTGTCTCCACCCCCGGCCACCGCAGGCACATTCTCACTGTCCTCAAAGCTCCAGCATGTTGGGGTCTGGTGTGGGGCTCCCCATGGCTCCCACTCACTCTATTGACGTCCCAACTCCTTTGACCATCAGACGTTTTTTCTAGAAACCTGCTGCTGACTCCAGTGTGACAACCCACACCCAGCCCGGGGGACGGGGCACGACCCTGCCACCTGTGAGGTCACCTGCAGCCGTGGCTGGCATCAGGTGTGACAACCCACACCCTGCCCGGAGGACGGGACACGACCCTGCCACCTGTGAGGTCACCTGCAGCCGTGGCTGGCATCAGGTGTGACAACCCACACCCTGCCTGGGGACAGGGACACGACCCTGCCACCTGTGAGGTCACCTGCAGCCGTGGCTGGTATCTCCCTGCACCTGCCCGCCTCTCCCTCAGAACCAGCTCTGGGTACTTCTCATCATGAGGCGTTCTCCGGCCGCCACCCCGCCCTGCCTGACCCGCAGGGAACACAGCCTGGTGGGCAGGGGTGCGAGCCTGTCCCTGGCCCCAGCTGGGGAGCAGCTGAGCTCACTGGAAACCCGGTTGTGGGCCTGAATGCTGCCCTTGTCTCGTGGTTCTCGTCAACAGCCTCCGTAACCACCCAGCCTGCTATTGACTCAAGATAAGTTCCAGAGGCCAGGGCAGCTCTGTTTGGTCCCGCGTCTGCTGGCCAGGCCCAGCCGGGACCCAGCTCAGCACATGCCCTGCGGCCGCGCTTTGTCCTCACCCCAGGGGCCCTCGGGAGCCCATGGTGATTGCACCCATCGGCCTCCCCCGGCGGTGCCGGTGTGTAAAGATAGTCACGTGCTCCCACAGCTCTGCCCAGAACAGGTGCTGGGTGACATCATATCTCCGGCACAGGTCACTGAAGTCTTCCGACTTCTATCAATATTTGGGTTTCCAGCTCCATGAGGTGTCTAATCACACCTCTGGTGACACCTGCCCGCTCTGCTCTGCTCGGGGCTGGGTGGTGCCCCAGTTTCTGCTGAGGAGCTACCCTTCTCGGGCATGGTCCCTGGGCAGGTAGGGCCTCTGGTCCTTGGACTTTAGCTGCTGTTCCCAAACCTCGTTACTCACATGCTGCCAACAGGCCCCGTGCTCAGAGGTTCCCCGAGGAAGAAAGGGGTGGGAAGGTCTGTCCAGAAAGTCCCTTTTGAAAATAAGAGCCATTCTGCCATCCAAGGCCCAGGTAGCAAGCACACTACGATCCAGACAGTGCTAGCTCTCCCTGCTGGGCAACCCCGGGCCAACAGCGGCTGGGCTGTGCTATGAAGATGTACCTTGGCCTCAAACCCCCACCTGAAACCCTGAGGACAGAAGCACCTCTCTGCTTCAGGGACCCACACCCTTAAGCGAAGCTGCAAAACCAGGGAACCTGCTGTGCCCACAGGGAGGAGTAAGTCCCCCCCAGGCCCCCAGGAACCCCAGAACTCCAGAGAGAGTCCCCCACAGTGTCTGAGGTTGTATTGACACATCAAGAACAGGAGATAAACCCCACCTAATGTCAGAACAAATAGAGGCTGGAACCAGAGAGGCCTGGGAGAGATAAGACAGGCATTCGCCTGGGGCTCCGAGGGGTGGGAGTAGGGGACTGTGGCCCCCAGCACCCTGCACTGACCCAGGAGAGACAAAGAGCTCTGGGGCGGCTGCATCAATCATTCTGGTGGGCCCAGGGCTGGTGGGCCCAGGGTGAGGCCAGCCCCTCTGAGGGAGGCCAAGCTCTACCTGCAGGCCAGGCCAGGACCCAGAGATCACAGGTCCTTCACTGGTGACACAGGGCCAGGACTGGCCCTGGGGGTCCAGAAAGACCCTGTCTCTGCCCTCAAGATGAGAACAGCAAGAGACAGTTACTTAGATGCCCACACGACTGGAGGGCAGCGACAAAGGGCTCCCTCTCCAGCTGGTGGCCAAGCTCTAGGTCTCTTGGCACAAGAGGCGCGTGGGGAGAACTCTGCCTCCTGTGACAGCGTCTCCAGAAACGCGGTATATGAAAGGCCCCCTTCCCACAGTGGGTGAGAAGATGGGAGGGAGCAGCATGGCTGACCCTTCCACTGACAGAACTGGACGGCCGAAAGTGGGGTCTTTCCAAATTCAGGAGAGACCCCAGGCTGCCCCACCCTGGCAGAGAGCGCCGCCTGCCCTGAGCCACACGGCAGGTGGGAGGCATGCTGGACTAGGCCTTAGGGACAGACTGGGAGTCGGCAACCCAGAGGCCCTGAGGGAAGGGGGACTGAGACGCCCCGGGGGCAACCTCACAAGTGTTGTTTTTATACTCTACGTCAATTAAATTGCATTATTATAATATTTAATAATATATATTTTATATTAATAATGAAATGGTAATTTTAAATGAAATAGACATATTCTTAGAAAAAATCAGCTTACGAAGCTCGCACAAAGGGAGCATTGATAAGGATTTAGATATCCCGTTCAATTCCAAAGAAGGACTAAAGTCAGACAGCAGTGAGCTGGAGCCTGGGCTCAGCCCAGGACACTTTGACCCCAAAGGCCTGGCTCTTTCCGTGAAGGAAAGACTTGTTCCGGTCAGAGAGCCAGAGCTTAGCCGTGTGTGTGTGTGTGTGTGTGTGTGTGTGTGTGTGTGTGTGTGCGCGCGCAGTGTGGGTAATGCAAGGAGGGGAGTGAAGATTTGTGAACCCAATGACATGTGAATACAAAAAAATTGTACTATGATCTTGCTTTTATTGATTAACATTTAACAAAACAAGTTTACTTTCCAGAGCTAACTCTATCAACCCAATATTAATTTGGGGTCAGTTGGTTAACCTTGAAATCAAAGTTTCCAATTAACTTTTTTTCATCTTACTGAAATTATGTTCATAGAAATCATTTCTCTTCCATTTCAGTTTTATAACAAAATTGTGATTTATTCATTGTTGTTTGTTCAGATCAGTTTTTATGATCACAGCTTCTCATAAGGGGGACTTCAGGGTCAAGAAGACAGAGACCAAAGTAAGTCACAGAGAGGTCAACAGATCACTCACATGTCCCTCACCCGCTTCCCATCTTTGCATGCACCATCTCTACTTTTTCTGAGTCAAATTTTGCATAATTCTCTCAACTTAGAGTCCAAAGCAAAACTGACCACGTGTGAGGATGATTTCTACTGTTCTCACTTTATAAAGAATTATATGAAAGGCTGATAGTTTCTGGGGATTTTCTTGTTGTTTTGTCTAGTTTTTATTGTTTTTTTTTTCCCAGCTAACCCAGGAGAAAATTGTGAGCAATTTTACGTGCCTGAAAATAAGACAAGACAGAGGAACGGTGAGAGGAGGGGTGGGATGTGAGGTCGGGTGTCAAATGGCAATTCACAGCTCGCTGCTGCATCGGGGGATCCCCACGGACTCAGGGCCAGGTAGCAGAGTGAGCCGCTGCATGTGCTGCACTGCAGGGGTTCACCGGGGGCAGTGGGAGGAACTGCAGGGGGCCCACCATCCCAAACATGTTGGATCCCCCTTGACCTCCTCTTCCCATGTGACTGGTAGGGATGCCCCCACTCCAGCCCAGGCTGCTTCCCTCCATGGGGCGCCGCACGGTGTTCACAGATATCACATGGACAAGTGAGGACAACATCCTAAGCAAAACTCAGCAAAGGTTTGAGTTTTCACTGATCTGCAGAAGCCAGCAGCACAAAAGAATGGTTATTGCGTTTCAAGGCCCTGGGTTTTGGGGTGATGGCCACACGGCAATACTTACCTGATGTGCTCGTCAACATGTTTGGGGTTTGAATGGTGCCGCTTTCCCAGTGGTCAGTGTGGTCAGGGGGGACTCCAGGTGCAGAGCGACCCTCTCTTCGTCAGCTTGGGCTGAATGACAAACACCGCACGGCAGCGGCTGAAACAGCACATTCATTTCTCGAGCTCTGGAGGCTGGACGCCCAAGAGCGAGGTCTAGCAGAGTCAGCTCCTCATGCAGTCTCTCTTCCCAGCTTCTGGCTCTGTCTCGAATGGTCAGCACATGCTCACAGTGAGAGAGCTCTCTTACTCTAAGAGAAACACAGTCCTGCAGGAATCAGGGCCCCACCCTTACGACTTCATTGAACCTAATTACCTTTTAAAAGCCCATCTCCCAATGTACTGGGGGGAGGGCTTTTACTTGTGAGTCAGGGGTCACGATTCAGTTTATAGCAGACCCTGCCTTTTCGGGTCCCCTCTGCACATGCGCCACGTGTCTGGTGAAGCAGCTGGGCCCAACCCAGAGCCTGGCCTGTGTTCCTCGAAGGTTTCAGCTCCCGAGGGGCTTCCTGGGCCAACCCTTGTGAAACTCAAGTATTTGGAAAAGCCTTCAGAGAGGTCTGCAGGGTCCTGTGTTGACACTCTCCCATCCTCAGCCATTTATTTTAATCTGGAGGCCTCTGTGGGGGGAGAGAACAGCCTGCTTCTCAGGCCAGGGGAAAACCGCCTGAGGTGTGTTAGCCCTGGAGGGGACGTAGGGAGACAGCTTGACCCACTCCTGCATGGGCGGAGAGACCAAGGCTCATAGAGGCCCTGGGACCTGCCTAAGGTCACCCAGCAAAGAGGCAGCGGCCCTCCTCAAAGAACTCTCAGAGCTGCATTTGCTCTGAGTTAAACATACACTTTGCTCTTGAGAATGAGTGGTCCAAAAACAGACGCCCCCAGGCTACCTCGGACCACAGTCCCCACCAGCTAGTCATGAACTGGCTCTGACATTTTAGTCTCTGATAGAAGGGGCCCAACATGTTGGGGGAGGGGTGTGGGTTAAGCCCAAGACTCCTGGGCCATCAGGACTTGAGTAGTCAGCCCACCTGGGGCTCAGCCTCAACCCAAGTTGGTGTATTTTCCTGGCACACTTGGGGCCAGTGGGTCCATTCAGGTGGGACACTCCTGTTCCCTGGAGGCCCTGTGCAGGCTCCCGGGGCAGGTGTGGGCACCCTAGCTCTTCCGGCTGTGTTTTTACTGAGATCCTGACTTCTTGCTAACAGGACCTGGGGGGTTGGTGTGCCTGAGAGCGGAGTCAGTCAACAGACCAGCCTCTCGGGGAGTGGGGGCCAAGACAGGGAGGCGAGAAGGTGCACCTTGGAAGAAGGGCTCAGGCCAGCAGTTGGTGGGCAGCAGCTGGTGGGGGCAGAGCAGGTGTGCCCAGGCTGGGGTTGGGGCATCAGAGAAAGAGGAGTTGGCAGCCCCACCTTCACCCCAAATGGAATCCATCCTTTTCTGTCTCAAGCTCAGTTTTCTAAAACTGAACTACAGTGAGCCCACAGCAGAACAAATTCAGCATGTCTCTGCAGAGCATGCGTGACCAAAGTGCAGGGGACACTTGTGTGCACATCCCAGGTGAAGACGGAGAAGCAGCCTGTCCCCCCTCCCGCCCCTCCTGCCCCTGACCCGTCACGGTCTTGCTTTTCTGTTCACTGCAGCATTTGTTCACCTTGCCTGTCTCTTGGCTTCTACTGAAGGCAGCTCCCTCCCTGCAGCTGCGGGTCCCTCAAAGAGGGAGTCCACTGAGCAAGAATGGATGGTCATGTGGAGCCGCTTGGTCTGGGAGCATGTGCTTGACCCCTCTGAAATGTGGGCAGCAAATGACCCCTGTCTCTGGCACCCTCGCTAGCCCTCCATGTTTTGGGGCTTTTTAAATTTTTGCCAGCCCGCTGGTGAGTAACCACCTCTCATTGTGACCGACACAGCTTTTCCTGATTACTCACAGGCCCGATCGCATCTGGTTTCCTCTGCGGTGAAGTCACTGGCCGGCATTAAAGCTGGTGCCAGTCCTGCTGTTCCTGCAGAGGTCTGCTTCAGCCCGGACCTTCCTTTTTTGGTGTGCGTGTCCGATCTGGCCCATGCTCCTTTTATGGTGCCTCCGAGGGAGACAGAATTTCTTAATTCTGTTGTATGAGAGTGAACCAGTCTTTGTCTTCGTGATTATTTTGTTCTAAATTGTTTAAGAAGTGCATCCCAAGCCCACAAAGATGCTGAGAGGAATTTGGGGGACAAAGCTGACTGCAGCGAACACGGTCCCCAGCAAGGGAAGACGGACACCCCCAGACACAGGCTTCCTCTCAGCATGGGGATGTGACAGGCACGTGCCTCGGGGAGAAAGGGTTGTGGAGAGCATCTATCTCATTGAGCAAGTGGGGAAACTGAGGCCCACCATTTGAGCAGGGCGGGGAGTCCTTGCATGGTTCCCCTTCTATTTGGTCTAAACAGAAGGTCATATGGGGGAGGTCCTGGCCTTGATGGGGAGGAGTAAGAATTAGTGTCCTGCAGCTCCAGGTTTGGAGCAGAGTCTCTGGAGCTTGGCCTAACACCCCACAGTCAGCTGCAGAACAGGCACCCCTGGGCCAGCCTGGACCTGCTGCATCGGAACCTCTGGTCAGGGCCCAGAGCTGCCTCTTTCGAGCTCCACAGGGCACCCAGAGTCACTCAGTTTGAGAATGGTCCCCTCCCGCTCCACCCTAGTCCCATTTCTCCATGTGTCTGTCAGACTTCTGTCTGGGTGCCAGCTGGGTGTCCCTCCACAGCCAAACCCTGGGTGTCACCGAGAGGGTAGAAAGAAAAGGAGAAGCTACCTGCTGCCCACACAGATTGCTGCTATGGTCACCAGTGATCCATGAGGCCATCTCACTGGCAGTGTTACCCAGGGGTCCCTTGGTGCTAGATTCCCTGCCAGTACCCCTGGCCTGTGGCTTGGAGCAGACTCTCACAGCACCAGTTTGGTACCAGGTCACTGGCCCTCAAAGGCACCCAGCCCTGATGCAGCTCAGTTTTATTTTACTTGGTTAGGATGCCGTTTCAGAACGTGCAGGCACCCGCTCTGTGAGCAAACGGTGAGCGGGACTCAGCTCTGGGTCGGGGGGTGGAGGGTCCAGGGAGGACCCTGAGGCTCTCCTCCCATGGTCCTTCAGTGGCCATGGCTCTCCTGCAGACACCAGGGTGCTCCCAGCAAACCAGGGAGATGATGGCATCCGTGCCCTAAACCTGTGTGCCGGCCAGGAGGACTTGCAGTGGGAAGAGGGCCTGCGGGGCTGATGACGTCAGGAGGGGGGACGACGACATTCCTGGACAAGAGGAGACGGGCCGCAGAGGCTGCACGCATTCCGGATGTGGCTCTCAGCACAGGCCTGGTCTTGTGGGGACGGCCGCCTCCCGTGCTGACAGCCCAAGGGCAAGCCTCCAGGTTGCAGGTGGCCCATCAGAGGGAGTGCAGCCCTGGGCCGGGAGATTGATGGCATTCCTGGAGTCCCAGCCCTGCGACCGTCCTGCGTGCCAGCCTCAGGGGCGTAAGCATGGCTCTCAGACCCAGACCCGGGTCCATGGGGATGAGCCCTGCCGTCCTCGCTCCCGGCCCCAGGAGATAAGACACCTAAGCAAACAATCACAAAGGCAGCTCTCAGGGCCGCAAGGCAGCTGCGTGCCAAGCCCTCGGGGGCACTTTATGGCCCATTATCTCCTCTGTGCCCACAACACCCTGCCAGGTGGGATTTCTGCTCCCATTAAACAGATAAGGAAGCAGGTCCGAGAGCGAGGGGCGGGCAAGGTCACAGGGGCTGTAAAGGCAGTGCCTGGTCTCACCCAGCCCACCTGCACGCAAGCCCACCCCCTTAATAGAATATAACAAGTAGACTCTTTGTTTTAAAGAAAAAAGTTTTGAAAGCAACACTGGTTCCAGAGAGAGAGCGGGAGCTGATGTCCTCCCAGCCCAGACATGGGGGGGGGGGGGGGAGCAGCTGGCCGTAGGGGAAGCCTTAGCCATAGTCCCGTCTGCGCCCAGAACCCGGGACAGGCAGGGTATGCAGGCATTCCTTACGAGAGAAGACAGGCTGAGTCTGCGTGAGCCACACGCTGACCCAGCAGCACTCAGGAGAGCTTTTCTGAGGTCCTTCATCTCCAGATGCCAGATCCAATGGAGGGCAGGGGACAAATAGGACCAGAGGGGATTCTGAGGGTGCAACCCTTGGCGCGGCTCCCCAAACACTGGCTTTACATAGGGGCAGAATGCCTCCCAACTCTCCAACCAAAAGCCAATCAGCAGGGCCCTCCAGAGCTCCAGCCAGGGGTTGAGGCTCCTCTGTTATTCACTGTGCTGGCCCCTGGCTCCTGGTCCCTGGATAACCCAGAGCACATGAGCCCTATCAGTCCCGTACACATGGCGAGGAGCCTTGAACTCATTCCTCTGGGGAGAGTGGGGCCACTCCCGCTGGGACAGCAGAAGGGCCACTGATGTGCTGAGGACAGTGGTCTTCGAGGTGCCCAGCCTGCAGCAAGAAGGCAGAAGTTGTTCCTTTTCTCTTTGTCCAGAGACATGAACTGCCCAGGGTTCAGAACACAGCGATGGTGTCTCGGAGACATCTCTGATTCCTCTAAGGGCCCCGGGGTTTTCCATGTACCCACAGGTGTTCCCTCCTTTCTAGGCTGTGGCTACACAGAGCTGGACCCAGCTGGTCAGAGTGCCTCCTGCCAGGCACAGCAGTCAGGTACGGAATGCCACCACCTGGCAAATGCGTGTGGATGAGCACCTCGTACACAGAAATCAGTTGGTCTCTGCCAGGGGCTCTTTCCCTCTGGCTGGCTGTCTCCTAAGGGCAAGGACATTTCTCCACACACTAGAAGAGCTTCTTCCTGAGCCTGTGATGGTGACACCCTTGACCCAATGTCAGGGCACTGAGCCCTCTGTATGAGGGGAGTCCACTCCCCCAGGCCTCCTGGAGGACACAGATGCTGGATGGTGATAGGAGCAGGCAATCAGCTCGTCAGACATCACAAGCTACTTGTTAGCAGCGTGGCTCAGTCTGATGATCCTTGGTTTCCTCACCTGAGGGTCGCAGTGCGAATTAGCTGGACGAACTATACGGTGCACACATCTCTGTCCGCCCTGCTGTTGTCTGAGGGCGGCAGTGAGGAAGCCACTGCCACTTCCCAAAGTCCTGTCACTTAGAAAGGTGACAGAAAGTGGAGAGCTTCCTGACAGGTCACTGTTGCTGAGCCCTGTCACCAGGAGGAATGTGACGTTGGGAAGGCAGCAGACAGTCCCCTACTCTCTTCCTTTCTGGAAGACCCTGCTCAAGCTTGAAGGCCTCAAGGCAATGAGGGGCCAGCCTGCCCGTACCACCCTGGCCACCAGGCACCTGAGCAAACCCATCTCTGAGCCAGGGGTCTGACACCCATTGTGCACATGGGCACAGGTGACAGGAGGGACAGGGGTGAGCTTGGGGACCTGATGCACTTGGCTCCTCTCTGGCCATGCACATCTTCCAGTTGCTGTGACCCCTCCCAGGAAAGCTCTCCTCAGACGGACAGGGGACGTTGGCTTGCCCCGGTCACACAGGAGTGAACACGGGGCTGGATTAGGCCCCAGGCACAGTGACTCCGCAGCCCTCGCCATCACTGCCCTGGGCCGCAGCTCTGGTGGCCTGTACATAGGGCAGCTGTCCTTGCCGTCCTGTGTGTGAGCTGCATGCTGATGGAGTGGTCAGTGTCTCAAGGAATCACCAGTGGCAACATGACCAAGGTTCATTCTGAACGCAGCTCTGTTTCCCTCGGAGTCTGTGGCCTCCCCCCACCCCCGTTCCCACTGGGAGCGTGGGAGGGAATCCTCCTCCAAGACCTGTGTGTGTCCCTGTCAGTGGGGCAGAGCCCAGCAGAGAACCGAGCTTGGGGTCATTGCAGCCCTGTCACTGCCTCGCTGTGACCCTAAGCAAGTCACACTCCTCCCCCAAGACCGTCACTGTCCGCAGGAGAAGCGTCTTCAGTGTAGTTCCCCAGCGGGCATCTCGGGTCACATCAGCTCCTGGGAGTCGGAGCGTCTCACACAGCTGAGCACACTGATTCGGGAACAGCTGTCATAGTAAGTGCATGCATGTGTGTGTGAGCATGTGTAGTCTGAGCATGTGCACGTGTGTGTTCTGAGCGTGTGTGCGGGTATGTGTGCCTGTGTAGGTCTGTGTGCATACAGGTGTGTGTGTGTGGTGGACACGCTCGCTCAGCTCAGCCAGCCCCTCTGAGCAGCCCCGACAGGTGACTGTCCTATCAGAGAGACTGCCGGCGGGTGGAGCTCGGTGACAGATACCACACTCTCCTCACCTCGGGACAGAAAGTCTGCAGCAAGACGGCAGAAGTTGTTCTTTTTCTCTTTGTTTTGTCCAGAGACATGCACTGCCCAGCACTGATTTTGGAAGTAGCAGGAGACACGACTCCAGTGGGTGGGGGGGAGGGCTTCACTGAATCCTGTGTGGCTCGTCCCTCAGAGCAGGTCCTGGCGTTGAGAAGTTCTGTCCAAGGAGCCGAACTCTGTTGCGTGAAACTCAACAGGGCCACCCTGTGGGCACAGAGCCAGCCTGGGCATCCACTCCCTCACCCTCTGCAGGGCTGCTCTTGAGTTGTGCATGGACCTGTCTAGACAGTGGTGCCCCCTTGGAAGAACTCATGCAGAAACCCTTGCATTTTTTACCAAAATGGGAGAGAAGACTGGGGGTCTAGGGGGTGGGCTCCCCAGGCTCCTGTCAAGCCTAAGGGGCACCTCAGGCCACGTCTGGGCTGGCCCTGGAGTTAACGGATCTCTGCTGTCAGAAGCGACCTCGAGGGCTGAGGCCCGGCTCCAGGATGGCTCAGGGAGCCTCGTTCCCCTCTTGGCCCTGGGTCTGACTGTGGCCTGTGGCCAGGCCCCACCCAGAGGGTTCAGAGCAGGACTGCTCTCCATCCAGATGCTCTCTCCCCTGCGTCAGAGAGCCCGCAGCCTCACTTCCAACTTGGGTCCCCCCTCCTCTGCATGTGGCCGGCACACCTGGCTCACACAAGGGTCTCCCAAAATCTCTTCCTGAACCCAACAGATTGCTCGGCTCCACCAGCTCTTTAATGGTTAACCGGAGTGATAAAAACGGGCAATAATTCGGGTTTTGGTCCCTTCCCAGCATCTCAGGAGCCTGTGACGGCTGTGAGTGTCCTGCTCTGGGTCTGGCCGCCCTTCATGTGCAGCCAAGCGGCTCAAAGAGGAGAGCGTTTCCAAGCCGCGTGCCTGTTGCCAGTGCACATTTTGCAGTATAAATAGAATCGGAAATTCCTGATCTGTTTCATGTGTGACCCACGGCCCGCGGCCGGACAGTGGCTGAGAATGCTGTCCCTTCCTCTGAGGCCCCTCCTCTCCCAAAGCAAGTGAATGCCACATTGCCCAAGGTCTCCGTGCTCTGCAGCCAGCCAGCCGCGGGCGCTGTTGTGGGGACCAGAAGCTCTGATCTATATTTGGCCCCGTGACCAAGCGGCCACTTATCCTGGCATCAGACCCGTGGGGCCTTGCCCCACAGTGCAGCTTCCCCAGACGGCTCTCCATACAATCAAGCCTGGACACAGGGCCAAAGCATCCCGATGTCCACCTGCTGAGTCAGGACAAGAGAAGAGTATGAGTTACAGACTGGGGGAGCTTGGAGGTGGGCTCATTCTTCTGGGGGCCTGCTCTCTGTGCCCAGCTCTCTGAGTGTTAATGACTGGGGCGCACTTGACCTCTACTTAAGAAAGCACAAACGTCTCATCCTGTTTGCAAATCTAGGCATTGTGAGGATGCTTCACCAAACAAAATTTCATACCCATAATTCCAACTGATATTTTTTGAAATTTTAAGGATCTGGCCTCTGACTTGATGATTCCAGATGCAGGAACTGAGGCTACAATGACTAAGTGGATGAGCGAGAGAGTGAGTGGTCCTAGGGCACCCCCGTCGGGGCCCAGATGCCTCAGAGCTCCCTCTGTCCCCTTGGATGGCCTGGTCCGGGTCCCCTGCACCTGTGGACTAAGACCCAGGCACAGCCTCTCAAACTTGTTTTCTCACATTTCCCTTTCTGCTGACGTTCCGTTTTTACGCTGTTCCACGGCGCACACGCGGTGTTTTGTAGAGCTGAGACTAGGTGGATGTGCAGACCACAGTCTTACGACTGCCTTGCTCACCCCTCTCCTTCGGAGTACTGGTGCCGGGGGCTGGGGACCCACTGATGGAAACTGGGACTCAGTTCCCTCCCTTGAGGACTCATAGTCTGGTCTGGGACAAGGGCATAGAAACAAATGATCCCAATTCAGGGTTCAAGCTTCCATTTCAGCCTGATCCCCACATGCTGAGGTTGCTGGAGGGGCAGATGGTCTCCAGGCACCTCCATACAGCAAGCAAGGGAGGAGGGCAGGGTCTCCAGCAGGTGCACAGCGAGGCCCTGGCCGGGCAGGGGTGGGGGCAGGGCACGGACTGGACGGGAAGTGGGCACTCCTGTTCTAGCGCAGCGTGGGCCTCTGGTTTGTCCTGACGAGTCGCTGATTTCAAGGAGACAGGACTGTGTCTGCCTCTTTCCAGGAAGGACACACACGAGACAAGTGAATCTGTGGGTGGGTGGAACCAGTGTGTGGATGCTGCTGCCTGACTCAGTGGGACTACACGCCGTCCTGCTGGCGTGAGCCCCTCTGGTTGGAGGAGACCAAAGCTCGCCCAGCGAGCTGCCTGGCTGTGTAGAATCTGCTGGGAGGCCCCCGGGAAAAGGCATCCTGCAAAGTGACCAATACCAGCCAGGCCCAGGCTGCTGGCCTCCCAAAGGCTCCCAGTGGCCCTGTCTTCACTGCACAGCCTCTAGGTCAGGGGTGCTCAATACATCGATCACGGTCTACTGGTCGATCGCGAAGGAAGTGTTGGTAGATCGCATGACATTAAAAAGACATTTGTCTTTTGATTGGCATACAGGGTAGCCAATCTGACGTCTGAACTTTTGACACCCTACGCATGCGCGTTAAACCGTGCTAACTTGTTCAGTTACATTGCTGCATAGTAAGCCTTCAATTTATTTAAACTAAATACAACAAAGGGTATAAAAATGAGTGCCGTAGCTGGTCCGAGTAAGAAGCCTAAAACCTACCACTTTCATACAGAATGGGAGGGGATTTTTTTCACTATGTCATATTCTAAGTGCGGTTGCCTCATCTGTCTGTGTGCCATTGCTATTCCAAAGAAGGGAAATGTGGAGCATCTTTTTCGGGCTGTTCATAAAAACGATGACATTGACTTTCCTCCGAAAAGAGAGCTGAGAAGGAGAAAGGTGAAAGAAGAATACACAATATTAAATAGTAATAATAGTAACTTAAATAATGATAATACAGAAGAAATAAATTTATGTTTTGCATTTTTATTGTAGGTAGATCATTTTGACTTGGTCATCTTATAAGTAGCTCGCAAGCTGAAAAAGTGTGGGCACCCCTGCTCTAGGTTATGTGCAGTCTGCCCAAGATGGGATGGGCAGGGGCGATGCAGAATGGGCCCAATCTGCAGATGGAGAAACTGAGTCTGCATGGGAGGGCACAAGGAAGGTCCGGGGTCTCAGAGGGCAGACAGGGTGTGCGACTCTTGAGAAGGAGCTGAAGCTGACTGAGCAAGGCATCCCCCTGAAGATGATGGGATACCTGACGTTAAGACGTGGAGTTTCCTTGAGCTCACCAGCCATTGCTTCCTCGGGCCGCGGGAAAACCAGGAGGACACAGCAAGGAGCGGCCGCCTCCTCGGAACTCCGGGTGGGCCTGGCCTGGAGAGCCCAGGAGAGGAGGCTGGTGCTCCCGGACTGGGGCCGGGGCCACGTAGGGACCCGGCAGGGGGCATAGGACCGCTGACAACCCACTGTGAGGGGCCAGGAGAGTGAGGGGTGGGTTTCAGACTCCAGCCACCCTGCTGTCCTGACCCCACACCATTCACCCTGACATCTCAACCCTCAGGAGCCTGCACTGGCTCCCCACTGCCTGCTGGCTGGAGACCACACGTCTCCCCAGGGGAAGTGGCATTTACACAGGGCCTCGAAGCAAGGAAAGGACAGGGGAGGGCGCTGGGCCGGGGGAAACACGGGCACAGACCCAGTGGGGTGGACAATAGGAGCAGAGAGTGATAGGGACACCAGAGGCCGGAGTGCAGGGGACAGCCCTGAAGGGAAACTTTAGGGTCTGGAAAGCCCCTGGAGTGGGGGAGCTTGGCAGGGCCACTGGCAGGAGCCCCAGGGAGGTGGTGGCCCTGGGCTGGTAGTTGGCAGCATTGTGGAGAGAGGTTTTCCTTTTTGCAGCTGGAAATGAAGAAGGAGGGGGGTGGGAACAGTGGGGCGGGAAGATGCGGGTGACAGCCCCTCCGGGCCAGCTTGGGCGGAATCTGGGAGGAAGGAAGGAAGGTTACAGGCAGGCAGCAGCTTGTTGTAGCTGGAGGGTGGCTGCCCAGCCCAGCGGGTCGGGACATGCCAGTCACAACCAGCTTCCTCCACCACCCCCCACTTGCAGCCAGCCCTCTGGAAACCCTGGTTTCACAACCCTCTCACTGTCTTGCAGTTCTGCAGGTGGAGCTGGGACCCACAGGAGCAGGGGTCAGTAGCTGGAAACTTACGTGACCATCTCATGTCCACTCTGTGACCAACCCATTGCTCGAGTGGTAGGGATGGAGGGACACTTCTACAGTCTGGGGGCCTGGAACACAAGCCTGTCTCCTAGGGAATAACCCAACTGGAGAAGGTGGGGCTGGACAAGGGTTTTCCCTAGGGGCTGAGTAGGAGGGTAGATGGGTGGACAGGTGGACAGATGGTGGGTAGGTGGTGGATACACAGCTCACAGCAACAGCCCAGGGTTGAGGCTGTGGAAAGACCACGGCACTGCCTCACATCTAGGGTCTCGAGATCCCACATGCTCCTGAGAAAAGGAGAGAGGACACCCATTCTCCAGATGGCAGCTTCAAGGCAGAGTGAGGGAAGGGCCTGGGAGGCAAATGGAAATTGTAGAATCAAAAAGTACAATAGCGGAAATAAAACCTCAGTAGACGGGTTCCGTAGCAAAGTGACGACAGAGGGTACAACAGTTAAACCTGGCAAATTAATTGAATTGACCCGGTATGAACCACAGACAGAAAATAGGCTGGATAAAAAGAAAACCAAAACTGAACAGAGCCTCAAGGCTAGTGGAACAATAATAAAAGTTCCATCAGGTTTCCAGAAAACACATGGAACTGAAAGTATTTGAACAAATAATGACTGAAAACATCTCAAATTTGGTGAAGGACATAAATCCTCAGTATGAATGAAAATGGAACTGCAACACATCAAAATGTGTGGTGTAGCTAAAGCTGTGCTCAGAGGGAAATGTATAGCACTAAATACATTAGAGGAAAGTTCTCAAGCCACCCATCCAAATTGCTACTTCAACAACCCAGAAACTGGGACAGAAGGCAGGTGAGTGCAGGTGAGCACGGGGGTAGAGGGAGGCAGGGAGAGAGGGTAGTGATGCTGAAACAGGAAAGCTGTGGAGAAATGGGCAAAACCATTAAAACTGGTAAACCTCGCCTGACCTGTGGTAGCGCAGTGGATAAAGCGTCGACCTGGGAACACTGAGGTCGCCAGTTCAAAACCCTGTACTGGTCTGGTCAAGGCACATATGGGAGTTGATGCTTCCAGCTCCTCCCCCCTTTCTCTCTTTCTCTCTCTCTCTCTCTCTCTCTCTCTCTCTCTCTCTCTGTGTGTGTGTGTGTGTCTCCTCTCTAAAATGAATAAAATAAATTTAAAAAAAAACTGGTAAACCTCTACACACCTGGTGAAAATGAAGAGAGAGGAGACACAAACTAACAATATCAGGGATGAAGCAGGGGCTGTCATCCCAGACCCTGCAGCCATGAAAAGGACAGTAAGAAATATTGTGGCCTGACCTGTGGTGGCACAGTGGATAAAGCATTGACCTGGAATGCTGAGGTCACCGGTTCAAAACCCTGGGCTTGCCTGGTCAAGGCACATATGGGAGTTGAAGCTTCTTGCTCCTCTCTCTCTCTGTCTCTCTCTCTGTCTGTCTCTCTCTCTCTCTCTCTCTCTTCTTCAAAATGAATAAATAAAGTTTAAAAAAAAATATTGTGAATAACTTTGTCACAACTGAGGAGAAAGAAGTTGATTCCTTAAAAGACACAAACCATCAACATTCAACCAAGATGAAATAGATAATTTAAATAGTCCTGTAGCCATTAAAGACCTTGAATTCATAATTTAGAAGTCCTCCCACAATGAAAAAAAAAAAATCTCCTGAACCCAACAGTATTACTGAAGAATTCCGGCAAACAGTTAAACAAACATTAATTTCACATAATTCGTTGCAGAACATGAAAGAGAGGAAACACTCCCCAGTGTTACTGTATGAAGCTGGCACTGCCCTGTTACCTAAACTAGACAAACAACAATACAAACAAAATGGAACACTACAGACCAATGTCTCCCATAAAATTAGAAGCAAAAATCCTCTACACAGTAGAAACAAGTCAAGTTCAACAATGCGTGAAAGAATGACGCACAGGAACAGTGCGCTTTATTTCCAAGGATGCAAGGCTGGCTCGCATCTGATGATCAGAGGGTGGCATTCATGTCACCGCTGTTCTCTGCCTGGAGACCCTGACGTGGCCTGGCTGGCACAGGGCGTTGATAATGTCACCCTGCAGGGGGGACTGGAGTCCCTTCCTCCCTCCGATGCCTATCCGGGCCCTTTTCACTCCATCCCAGCCCACACTGTCCTGAAATGAACTCTTTAGTCTCTGATTTCCTTTCTCATGGGTGTCCGGGGATGAGTCCTAAGGACGGCTGGGCTTCAGGACCAATGTTCCTTGGCCTCCGGCCGGCTCAGAGTACTTGTGAGGATGGGACAGTTCTGGGCAGAAAAAGGAGCCTCCCGCCTCCCAAGTACACCCTCAGACACAGAGAAAGACAAAGACACCACGATGGGGACGAGGGGAGGACCCAAGTGGGGGCCAGCAGTCCTCAGAACACAGGACTGGGAGAATGAGGAGGGAGGGGCCACCCAGCAGGTGGGAATGGAGAGGGCTGGAGGAGAAATATGCAGACTTCCAAGGACACCAGGGGGTGAGTTCTTTAGGTTGCTGCTGACCATTGGGACGGGTAGCTCTGAATGGACTCATCCTGAGACTGGGTCACGAGGACCCACGATGCTGCAGTGTGGACACCGGACACGATATATTTGTAGATACCCTAGAACTGTAGACGCAGAGGGAACCCCAATGTAAACTGTGAACTTCAGTAGGTAGTAATGTAGCAGCCTTGGTCCGTCAGTTGTAACAACCGAGGACCCTGACGCTAGTGATAAGTAAGGGAAACAGTGTTTGGTGGGGATGTATGGGGACTCTGTTCTCTCTGTCTCAGTTTTCCCGTCACCTAAAACCGTTCTAGGTTAAAGTAAAAACAGACACTAGCAAGAGCTGGGGAGGGTGTGGACCACCAGAACTCTCGAACTGTGGGAGGGAGTGTGTGCCCACGTTCGAGCCCGCGGCATCACTGAGGCAGGGTGGGAAGACGTTGGAACAGGCCGATTCCCACAGAAAACTGTGCTGTGTTCATAGAAAAAAACAAGGATGTTTTAGGCATCACGCCCCAAAACAACCCAAAGTCCGGGACCAGGAGAACACACTGCATAGGTCTGTTTACATAAAGCACAGAACAGTCAAAACCCAGGTCTGCTGATAAGAGCTGGGTGTGACCGCAGCAGAGCGGAGAGGGGAGGAGGCCCAGCCAGAGTGGTGGGGCCAGCCAAGGTGGACGTCCAGCTCCCAGGTGTAGCCAGGCAGCCCGCCAGGCCCCTGAGAAAGCACTCTGTTCAGCATTCTGACCCAGGGACACCCCCCCCCTCCTCCCTCCTCTCCTGGACCATGGCAAAGGCCAGTGGTTGCTCTGGGGAATTTGCCTAAATGGGCGAGGACTTTCTGAACCAGACTTTACAGTGGAATTTTTTTCTCTCTCTCTCAAAATAGGAATTGGCTGTCCAGGAGTTAAAGATAGAATCCTGTGGCAAGGCCAAGGTCTGAATCCCTATCCAGGCTGGCCAAGAAGAGGGGTGTGGACAACTGGCCACCGCTGCTCTGGGGGCTGTGTCTGGTGCTGAGTCACATGGCAGCACCCTCATGTGCTGGGGCCAGTATCGAATCAGGACTCAACAGGGAGGTGTGTGTTCTTTGAGAGAAAGAGAGCGGGGCCTTTGAGGGGCCTTGGTTAGAGCCAGTCACCTTCCACAGAGGGGCTTCAGAAGGCCTACTGGAGGAGGGGACCACAACAAGGACCTTGCAAAGCACACTGATGGGCAAGAAACTGCCCACAGCTTGGGGCCTGAAGCTCAGGAAGTCTGGCAGGCTGTTAGCTGGGGGCAAGATCAGCACAGACCCTGATGTCAGCCAGAGAGGTACGGTTCATCTGTGGGCAGTGACGAGCCACTGAAAGTCCTGGTGTGGGAGGAATGTCAGGTACCAGGGTAGAGACTTCCCAAGGCAAAGGTCCCTCTTGGGGATGAGTGCTCAGTGGGAAACAGCTGACCAGAGAGGGGCTCCCCAGGCCTTGAGGGCATGCGTGGAGCTCCTGAAGGCAGGCTCTGGTCAGTCATGGGGCAGTCTGTGTCAGGGGGTCACGCTCAGCCCAACGAGGGAGCCCCTAGCACCCTGGGTGGAGCTTGGGGCTGTGCCCGCAGACCGGGACAGGCTCCCAGCCGCCATCATGAGTGAGGACAGGGTCTCCTCACAGGAGGCCCATGTGTGTGCTCATTGCAGTGGAATGTGTGTGTGACAGCCCGTCCCTACCAGGGGACTGGATGGAGGGCGAGGCAGCTGTGCAGCCCACCCTGTGCTCTGCTCTGGCAGCTGGTGCCCAGACCTCAGGCCACCACCTCCAGGGTGCACCTGGTGGGGCCCAGGCCTCCCTGCCAGGCTCGGTTCCCCCTCAGGCCACTTTCTCTGCAAAGCCAAGTGCTGCTCTCCCAGAGCCAGGGAGGTGGCCGCACCTGGAGGGCCCAGAGCTCCCAGGAGGGTGAGCTGTGGTGACAGCAGGGAGGGGAAGTCCTCTCCTCGACACCTGTTTGCCTCGGGGGTTATCTTCCCTTCCCACAACACCTTCTACACAATGAGACCCCCTTGGCTTGGCATCTGGGAGCCCCCAGCACTCCGCCTTCACTCCAGGTGGGTGGAGGGTGGGTAAATCCATGTGGGCGGGAAGGCAGAGGGTCGCCTTCCGACAGAGCCAGTGTTCAGAGGTAGATGCCCCCAGTGACCCCGAGAGGATGAAGCCCCTGTTACAGCCATCCTGACTGGAGTGCTAACACCCACAGGGGGCTGGCAGAACCCCTGAACCCCCACAGAACTCACCATCCACGTGGGCTGAGGAAACTCAGAGACAGCCCTGTTCAGGCCATGTGTTGGCAGGTGGAAAGAGACTTAAACCCAGACCCTGCCCCTCAATCCCATGTCCTTTAAAGTGACTTGTTTGGGGTGGGACAGGGTGACACATTTTTAAAGGAAGCTGAGGAAAAGAAATTAAGGCACAGCAAGGGCTGCTGTGGGTTCCAGGGGGTCTCAGGGCAAAGCTCCCCAAGAAGGTCAGTATTCCTCACCCAGGGATGACTCCACTGGCCACACCATCAGCCAGGCTCTCCCCCACCAACTCAGACCTCCTTCAGGACATCCAGGTAGGACTGCTTAGGTCAACACGTAACACAGGTCCAGGGGGAAACCTTGACTTGCAACACTTGCCAATGTCTGTGGTGTAAATACTCCCACTCCCCACATGGCTGATTTCACGCCCCGAGAGTGCAGCTGAGGAGACGCATGCAGCACGCACTTACTCCCCCTGCATGTGCCCCAGATGGAAGAGCCCTCCAGGACACAGATCAGCTTGCAAGCTGCAGCCCAAGGCCACACCCAGACCCACACCTACTCTGATAACGTTTTCCTGGAGCACAGCTGAGCCTGTGTGCTTACTTTTGTCTGTGGCTGGTTTCCCACCACAGGGACAGGTTTAGGTGATTGTCGAGCTCATGTGGCCCGAAGCCTGAAATATTTGCTATCAAGCATAGGTGATAGCAAATGTCGTAAAATAACTAGGAAATGATCAGGGTTTTTTAAAGTCTTATATGTAAAAAAAAAACCCACGACTTTATTGAGTTACAATTACTGTACAATAAACTGTGCCAATGTAAAGTTGGTGATGTGTGTATCTATTGCTTCTGTATAAACAAACCCGCGACACCATTGCCCAGTAAAATAATGAGGACACCCACCACCCTACCTTATGTTAATTTGCCTCCCTCAGAGCTTGACACAAATGGATTCACTGAAGTGAAAGCTTCTTGTCTGGCCGTTTTCACTCAACATAGTTGTTTGGAAGGTCATCCCGGCGACGGCCGCATTACTCTTTTTTACTGCTGAGTACTATTCCGGTAAATGAGCATATGAGAACGTGTGTGTCTGTTCACCTCTTGACAGAGACATGGCTTGCGTCCAGTTTTGGGCCGTGTTACAAAGAGTAAACACGTAATTATACTGCCTTTTCTAATGGCACTCGCCGGTGCTCTGTGTCCTGCTGTGGATTGGAGTTACATCATTTCCTTTTAGCCTGAAAGAAAACGTGACTGCTTCCTGTAAGGTGTGTTGTATGCTGGCAATAAATCTGCATTTGGCATTTTGTTTGTTTCCCTGGGAATGTCTTCATTTTACCTCCATTTTTTTTTTTTTCAAAAAATAGTTTTGCTGGATATAGGATTCTCAGTTAACAGTTTTTTCTTTCCTTTCAGCACTTCAACTATATTATTCCCCTTACCTCTGACCTCCTCTGTTCTGATTAGGTCCTCCTGTGCGTGGTGAATCATTTTTCTCTTGCTGCCACCTAAGGGAAAGTCTGGGTTCATGAGGGGTCAGGGCCCCGCCCTCCAGAAAGATAAGACAGCTCCTGATGGGAATGCTGCTTTTACTCTCAGGCCAGTGTGTAACACACCAGAGAAGTCCCCCACGTCCCCATGTGTCACAGAGGGTTGGCGGACTCTGAAGGAAGATACTAAACTCCATCCAGGTCCAGTTGGGGGCTTCCCAGGAGACTCCAAGTCTGTGAAGAGGAGGAGGACTTAGCTGGAGGAGCCCGGGGAGAGAACAGAGCAGAGAAGGGCAGACATCCAGTCCCAAGGCATCAGAGGGCTGGTCCATCCAGATATACCCACCCACCATCCATCACCCAGCCACCCAGCCATATACACCCCCCTCCTTCCCCATTCACTCATCCATTCAGAAAACACTTATTGAGCTGCTACTATGTTTCAGGTTCTGGGCACAGAGGGTACAGTAAAGAAAACACAAAACCCATCACCATGCTTGGACATCACCATCGGACAGAGGTGGACGTGAAGCAACAACCATTCAAACCCTGTGCACGGCTCTGAACACCAGGGGTGGGTCTGACAGACACAGTGCTGCGGGAGGGAACCCAGACACAGCCTGTCCTCTAAATTCACTGACATAAATTTACAAGACAATGTTGGACTACAGATGTGGTTGCCTTGAGGGGGCGCCATCTGGGGCCAACTGGGAGGGGTGCAGGGGGCCTCCGGATGCTGGAAAAACCCTGTATTGTGATCTAGGTGGTGGTCACATGACTATACATGTGTGTCAAAGTCACAAGCTATACAGGGAAGAACTGTGCTCTTGACTTTGTTATACCTCAAACAAAACGGAACCTTTATACACATGCTATTCATATGCGGTAAGTTGTATTGGGCTAACGCATATGAAATTGCCAGTATTCAAACTCAAATGTGCAAAAATGGCAATTTCATATGCCTCAGAACCTAAGAGCTGACTTCTGACGCTGGTTGTTTCTTGACCTGGTGCGGGCTTGTCAGACGGGCTCGGCTGGATGCTTAGGATCTGCATGCTTTTCTGCATGTGCATGTGACCCTGTGATAAAAGTTTTACAAAACTTAAATAGCAGGTCTCACCTCAGATGGTCTGGGAACCACTTATGCCCAGGACCTCCTTTCCCTTCACGGTCACACCTCCGGTCACCACCCCGAGACCTGTGACCCAACGACATCTCCCTGGGGCTCCCGGTGGGTGTGTGGACAAGCCCCAGCACTCGGGGAAGGAGGTGGGTCGGGGGATGGCAGCAGGGGGGGTCCCCAAAGCAGCTGGAGCTCCAAGACCTGCTTTCCTTCCCCTCCTCGCCTGAGCCTCCCACCACCCCAGGGAAGAAACCACACTTCTTTGGGGTCGTCCTGCCCTCCTGGAGCACCTGGCTCCCTGTCTTTGCCTTTCCCTCCATTAAGTGGAAACCAGAATTCTTTGAAGCCCTAGTGCCACCCCCTTGCTCAGGGTCTGGACCCAAGATGGGGCAAGAACCAGCTGTCTGAGTTTCTGGGACCCAGCGGGAGAGGGGAAAGGGGTGGACGACCAGCTGGTGTTTTGAAAGGATGAGGGCCTGCGGCTCCTTGTAGGGTGGAGGCAGGCCCACAGCCAAGCCACCCCCTCACCCTGGAACCCCTTGGGCTCGATGCCTCTCTCCCCCCTCCCTCCCACCTCTAGACCACCCTGGTATTCACCAAACCTGTCTGCCCAACAGCTGCGCAGGGAGGGGTGCAGGGGGCAATCACAGGACTGGCCCTGGGCCTGACCTCTTCTCCTCTAAGAACCCCCTGTCTCTCCTTCTCTGTTGGGGCAAAAACATTTGCCCAGCAGGTTTTCAGAGAGCAGGCAGCAAAGGCCCGCTTCAAATATCAAGGTTTTCCAAAGATTAAAAAAAAAGGAAGGTATTTTGGAAACATCAAATGTGCCAACTAATTAAGTGTCTGATTACTAACAATCTCCCTCACAGAAGAAGGAGAAAACACCCAGGAGCCTCAGCCACCTCAATAGAAGTCAGATAGAGACAGTTTCTCACACCCAAAGCACAGGCAACAAATACAAACACAGACCCACAGGAACGCACCACACTCTGGAGCTTCCACGCAGCAGCGGAAGTGACGAGAAGAGCTGACAGGCTCCCACAGCGGGGAGCAAACGTGTGCTGATAGAGCGTCGACACCCACAGTGTCCCATGAACAGCCACAACCCAACAACAACAAAAACCAAGCAACCCATGAAAACGAGGCCAAGGACTGGACAGTTCTCAAAGATGACACGCATGCGGCTGACAGGCCTGCCCAGCGATGCTTGGCGTCCCACGTCACCGGGGGAATGCACATCAAAGCCAGGATGGGGTCCCACGGCTGTGATCAGAAAGATGGAAAATACCAAGTGTCGGCAGGAATGCGGGGAACTTGAACCCCCCGTGTCCTGATGGTGGGAACGTCAAACGGTGCAGCCGCTGTGGAAACAGTGTGAGTTCCCTCAAAAATTAAAAATAGAACCATTATGTGATCAAGTAATCCTACTTCTGGGTACCAGTCCGAAAGGACAGCAAGCAGGCAGGGCCGGCACAATAACCGGGGTGTGGAGGCAGCCCAGGCGCTCCCCACAGACCGCGTGGTCCGTCCGCACTGCGGAATGCCCCTCAGCCTCAGAGAGGAGGGACACGCTGACGTGTGCAGCGTGGTAGCCTTTGAGGACACCGCCGCGCTCAGCGACACGGGCCAGATACTAAAGGACAAAGAGCGTGTGATTCCACTCGTAGGAGGACGTAGAGGAGTCAGGGTCATAGAGACAGGAAGTGGAGGGAGGTGCCCGGCTGGAGGAGGGAGAGTTAGAGTTTACTGGGGACAGTCTCAGTTTGGGAAGATGTGAAAGTTCTAGAAATCTGTACACTTAAAAATGGTTGAGGTCGTACATTTTATGTCATGTCTTTTTTTTTTTTACCCACAATTAAAAGGTTTTTTTTTTGTAAAAAGAGAGAGAGAGAATTTCACTCACCATCCACTCATCCAACAAATATTCATAAGGTGCTTATTCTGTGCTGGGTGCAGGGGTCATATGAAGAGGCAGATGAGTCCTGGCCTCTAGGGCTCGTGGTCCAGTCACGGAAGGTGGATGGGGGGGCAGCAGTGGTCAGGGGAGGCTGCTTTTGGGGGGTGGAGGGAGGAGGAGGACAGACATGTCTGAGGAAGGGGAGAAGGCTTTGCGACGGGACCAGCACAGGGCTGGAAAACCAGCTGGGGGTTTGGGGCTTGACCCTGTGATTTTTAAGTTGGACACTAGGCTAGCGGGGGATGGGGGTATGTGGTGCCCAGGAGATCCAGAACCAGAAGAAGCGCCCCAGACCCTGGAAAAAGCAACACGTGGGGACAATGGAAGCCCCTAGTGACCCCAGGAGCAGCTTGAGACTGGGTTGGGCCTCCTGTCCTCCTCCTCCCCCATCAGGAGCCTGTTCACCTGGGCACTGGGGCTGGGGCTGAGGCCCCCAGAGACTAATCCACGTGCTTGCACTAATCCAGGCTCAAAGGAGACTCCGCACTGGGGACGGTGGTCCTGGGAGGCCAGGACTGCTCACCTGGAGGAGAGGCTGGAGACCCTGCTAATCCCTTCCAGGCAATTAGGGGCCCCGATTGGGTTTCAGACCACTCTGGCGACTTTCCCAGGGCCCAGAATGCCCCCTGGACCTTTGAAGGCCTCACAGAGGTGCTTTCAGGGTTGTCCCACAAATAAGTGCAGAGAAAGGGGAGAAGGCCCATCTCCAAGCCTCCCCAGTTGGCAATTACGGGGGATTAGCCCTGGCTTCCCAGCTGGCTGCTCACAGTCCCTGACCCTGCCTGGCCCACTTCACCCCCACCCCGGGGGGAGGAGGGAGGGTTTGCCAGGCCCACCCCCAGGCCCTCTAGGGACCCTGCCCCATGGACTCCTCCCCTGTCCCCTCCCCCACAGAGCCTGCACCTTCCCGGAGCTGGTGTGTGAGCCGCACACACTGTTCTGAAGGTCAGGCGGTGCCTCTTTGGCATCAGATAAAACGGGAGGGAGAGCGTCCTTTTCTTCTTGCAGGGCCTGGTTTAATACTTGACTGCGTCTGGTTTGGGATTCTCATGGCACTTGTCTGGAGGGAGTAGCTGCCCCCCAGGAGCTCAGACCCCACCCGGCGTTGACCAAGCATGTTTAGTCTTCCAGATTGGGAATGTTTGAGGCAGATGTTTAGGTGTGAGGGAGGTGTGGATGCCTAGTGCCCACTGTGAACCAGCTCGTCTCCCTCTTCCTGTGAGAACCCCTCGGCCACCAGAACTGTATGTCCCTGCATGCCACGGCCCTCAGGCAGGATGCTCCTCGTACTGTGTGCTGTGGCTGGATGGGATGGGACCCTGGCCAGCCCGGACAGAAGGCAGAAGCCTGAGGATCCAACCGTGTGGAGAACAGGACCTCGTCCACACACTCGAGGGCACCCAGGCCACAGGCACAGGCTTAGCCTGGAGACCCCAGGCCCATGGAAGTTTCAGAGGGGTGGCCGGCCCCAGGGAGGTTATCAGGACAGGTGGGTGGGGCGGGGCATGTTATAACCCTGAGCCTGGGGCATGTGTGTGTGTGTGTGAGTGTTCATGTGCTCCATAGGTGTATGTGTCTGCCCCTGAGGCCTGAGCAGGAGGAGGCTGTCTGACAAGGCAAGGATGACCTTTGCCCCCTGACTGCCAGCCCCCCAGGCCGCATGGGCCATTCTGTCTTGCCACAGACCTGTCTCAGGAAGTGGAAAACAAGTCTGAGCTTCCAGGTCTCGGCCAGGCAGGAGGTGGTGACCACACAGGCCCCAGGGTCAGACGGCCTCGGGCTGCCCACTTCTGAGCCACATTAATGTCAGTCCCTGCAGGCGGCTCTACCTCTTGTGACGGTCCAGACACCAGGGAGCACTGTCCGGGTTTAACCCTCCCGGTGATGTCAGGGAAGATGGAGACGGCCAGGTCCCAAGGTCGGGCCGCCAGCTGCTCCAGGTCCGCCGGATATTTGTGGAAGGAAGAGAGGATGTATCTGTTACTGATCCATAAAAGTAGCCCCATTTAGCACTATCTTTCTTAATAATTCTGCACATAATTTATTAAAGAGCTCTATAAGTATTTTTCTATCTAAAGATAAAGAAAAAGCCCCATTTTCCAAACGATGCCGTTCTTCCCATCTCACAGCAGACAGAAAGCCCCGCAGTGTCCTCTTGAGTTGGCCCAATGCTGGCATTTTGTTGGGTGCTTTATAAGTGGCTCAGAGCCTGGCACCCTGGGTGGGGAAGGAGTTGCCTCATATTCTTGCCTTGTGTTCTTCCTGCCGTAGTTGTGTAATCCAGAACACGCTGCAGGCGGTGTGTGGCGTGGGGTCCGAGCTGGGAGTGGGTTAAGGACTGGGTGGAACCTGGTTAGGGGGTGGGGGATGAAACTGCAGGGCGCTGGGTGATAAGAGGCTGGACCAGGCCCAGGGAAGGAATGACAGGAGGGTGGATTCAGAGACCAGAGGAGGCGGTCAGACCAGCACCGGGGTGCTGATCCTGGCCTCAGTGTGGGGAGCAGGTGGAGAAGAGACAACTTGCAGCCCCCACCCCATGTGATGGAAGCTCCAGGATGGGCAGCTGAGGTGCCAGGAACAGGTACGCCTGCTCAGAGAGAGCCCTCTCCACAGGGGCTGCCAAGACGGGCTGAGGACACAGGTCCAGTCCCGGAAGGGTGAGGCCCTGGGGCTGCCCATCCCCACAGCCATGAAAACGGTCAAATTCTTCTGCAGGCTGAGCAGAGAGCTCCCTAGAGAGCCTCTGGACAAACCCCTTGGCTGAGGGGATGGAGGCTCAGGCAGTGATGTCCACCAGGACTGACCGCTGGAGCTGAACAAGGGCAGCCCCACCTGGCACATCTCTGCAGGTCACGTTTTCTCCCTCACTGCTCTTGTCACCCCCAGCACAGGGGTGCCCTCAGAATTTACTGGGGGGTTAAGTCCGGAGGGTCACAATAGCCCCAGAGTCTGCAGCCTCGACCTCAGCCTCCTGACCGAGATGTGTCAGTGCGCAAGTCCCCCAGGCTATGGTCTCTGCCCCAGCAGCCCCAACAGAGGGCAGAAACCCCTGAACCCCCTTTCTGTCCTTCCTGCTGCTTCCCTGGGTCCCCTGCTCCCCTAGCCCCCACCCCACCCCCATCCTCAGGGTGAATTCCAGGTCTGGAGGAGCAGAGGCTCAGCCCTGGGAGTTCAGATGCACCTGGGGCACATTTTTAGGATAATTGCCCAAGAACTGGGTGCTGCCCCACCGCTCTGCTGAGCTAAGGGTGCTTGGGGGTTATTTTCACCCACTGTTGCTGACTGGGATGGAGCCTTCTTCCACTGATGGGCTCTGTCCAAACCCCTCTAAGTCAGAGGAACCAGGCCCCAGGGAGCCAAGAGGACTGGGAGTGCCCGGCAGGGTGTCCACCTTCTGCAGGCCCCCTGCCTGAACCCCAGCTTCCTAAGGCCTGAGACTGAGGGACCCCCACCCGGGGCTTGCATCAGCCACACCCGAGAGCGTGTGCCAGGGAGAGGGGGAGTTGCTGATCCTGGGTGCCTGCCTCTACCCACCTCATTGCACTTCCTTCCCATCTCCCTGCAGGCTGGGGGACACGTCAGACACCCAGAATGCAGGTCCTTGGAGAAGCAAATGCCCAGAAGAATCAGACGTGTGGAGGTCACTGGAGGAGGCCTGTTAAGGGCAAGGGGGTAGGAAGAAGAGTGGGTTTCCTGGTCATCTAGCATTAGAGCCCCCTCTGGAAGCCCCCAGCCCCACACCATGGGCTCCTTACTGACAGCAGCAGGCGGGGGGACCCTGGCCGGTGGCGGCTCACCCAAACCACCCAGCCCACACCCTCCTTCATCTCTCAGCTCTCCCCCAGAGGGTCTCTGTTCCTTGAAGTTCGTGCCACCCCACACTCATTGAGCCCCACCTGTGTGCCAGGAACTGTGCCAGGTGCCAGGGCAACCAGAAAGGTGTGCCTGCATCTGAGGGTGTCGGAGGGGCCTAAGGCCACATGCATCACCTCTGTGTGGGGTCACCCCCACCCTGTGCCCAAGACCATGACGGGCTGCAGGGTGAGAGCCAGATGGTCTGTGGTGGGCAGTGTACAGGGTGTGAGTCTTGGCATGGGTCGTCCTGGTGACTGTGGGCAAGTTGCTCAAACTCTCGGGACCCCAGTTGCCCTATCTGTGAAGAGAGGGTGCTAGTCCTGGCTGCCTCGGGCTCAAGGAGAGGGCCAATGGGAAGCCTGGGAGCCACGCGATGCTGGCACAGTCCCGTCCTGGTCCTGCAGATACTTGATGAGCTTCAGGGTCACCATCCCAAGGCTCTGAAGACTCAGGAAGCCTGCGCCCAACAAGGCTGGTTCTCACTCTCCGCCCTGCTCAGTGGCCCTGGGGAGAAAAGGTGGTCCAAAGCCATTTCCACACTTTATAGCCACGGGGCAGAGTGCAGCCTGGACCATACAGGCACGGTGGCTCTGGGGTGGGGATTGGGGGGGATGAACACCAGTTCCAGAGTAACAGATGCTCCACCCCTGGAAGAAAGGACCTTGCACTGAGGTGCTGCACTTCCTGGGTGCTGGGTCTGAGCAGGCTCATATTCTGTGTCACCCAACCCATTTCCCAGGTGAGAAAACCAAGGCATGGAGAGGTCAGGCAGGTAGACACCTGGGAGCTCACCTAGGAAGGGAGCAGGCCACAACCAGGAGCTGCTGAGGAGACCGAAGGAGGCCTTGTCCCTGCAAAGCTGCCCCTGACAGTGGACAGGAGACCGCCTGAATGAGTGGGAGTCACAGGGGATCCACTGGGTCTTTGTGTCCCTCCTGCACCAACAAGACCTTCAGAGTGTCGGCTCCCACTCCCCTTCCACCTTCCAGATCTCATGCCAGCTTCCCTTTGGGCCAGGACCACACAGAGAGGCAGATGACGTCCCAGGTCAGCCCAGTGGACACAGCTCCCAGCACCTGGCTCACCCAACATTCCCCCAGCCCCGAAGATACCTCAAAGACCTGGGACTTGTCCCTGAGGTTCCTGGGCCAACCTGAGTCAGCAGGGCACTCTGCGCTGGTTGTAAGAGCTGCCGTAGCTGACATGCAAGCCTCAGGCTGTGTCACAAAACATCTGTAAGACCAGTGGAAGTCCTCTGCCCAGAGTGCCCCTGCCATGTCTGCCTGCATCGGGCCGGCCATGGAGCCCCCTTACCAGCATGCCTGCCCAGCCGTCCGCCCCGTCCTACTCTCAGAAGCCCCGCTCAGCCGGGGGAGGAAAAACAGGCTCACAGGCTGAACTCAGAGCAGCCTACCAGGTGGGCAAACCGGGGCTCTCGGCCAGGCCTTCGGGCACTGAGTCTGGACACCCTTCCCTGTGATGTGGTTTTCTGACAACTCAGAGCTCCAACTAGGGAGGCACCTCCAAAAACAGCATCCCAAGGGCTCATCCGTGAGACAGGCTCGGTGCATCTGCTCAGCCTCCTCATCAGGCTCTTCTCACCCCCCTGCTTGGGACTCAGCCTTTCCACCCGTAAAATGGAGCAGGGGGGATGCTCTCCTGGGCCGTGTTCACCCCTACTGAGTGAGGGACTTGTCGAGTGCTCTTTGGATCCCCATGCTGGGATGGGGAGGCAGTGAATTGGGAAACCCCTAGCTCAGGAGCCATCACACAGATGGCACCCAAGACGTGGGTGAACTTTTGAAGGAAGGGGCATCTGAGTGAAACATGTAACTGTCCACAGACTGGCACGAGTGGGCACCACATGGGAACCGGCCCAGGCTCCCCGAGGCCTGCACAGGGCCCAGTGCGCGGGCTCGGCAGACTTTGGGCGTAAATGCGCTGGTGGACGATGTTGCCGCCAGCCAGCACCCAGGTGCCCAGAGGCCAGCCGGTGGGAGGGTTTGGGCCATTTACGTTTACTGTGATAGGACAGTGTTGGATTCCAGTGTTTCATGTTTCTCGCTCTTACGGGGTTTTCTTCCTTCTTTCCTGCTTCTTTGATGCACATCACGTATTTTATAGTAATAGTTCTCAACGTGAGGTCACAGAGCCCTGGGGAGTGCGGACCCTGTTGCTGTGCCCATGGGGCCCACGCCTCTCCTGTGGAGAGCAGTCCCCAGTGTCACGTGCTTTGGGGCTCCAGGGGCTGTGACACAAGTGGGGTAAGTGCCAAACATTAAGGAAACGTGCAACAATGTAAAACAGTGCTACACTCTCTATATTTTTAAGAACAGAGTTACTTTTGTAAATGATACCATATTTCCCCATGTATAAGACAGCACTTGTTTTTAGAAACATTTGGGGGTCTAAAATCTGGGTGCATCTTATACAATGGTTGTAGATTTTTTTACTTGCATTTCCCACCTTTTCCTGCTTATTTATGTGCTCCTTCTTGAAGATAGTGGTTCGTTATCAGACACTGATGAGGACAAGCTAATGGATGGGAGTTTTGACAGTGATGAGGAATTGTATGAATTTTATGATGAATAAAACTTAAGTTCAATAGCTTTATGTAATACATTTTTTTTTCAAATTTTACGCCCCAAAATGAAGGTGAGTCTTATACATGGGAGTGTCTTATATATGGGCAAATACAGTATATATTTACACGGGCTGGTTTTATCGCTGTTAACAATAATTTCACTGAGTTGGGCATTCAGCTTTTTATTCCATCTCAGAGATGAGCAGATTGTAGCTCCTCTCCTTAACCTTGGTATGACCCTGGGCTGTGGGTCTCCTCCCTTGATCCCTGACATCTCTGCCCCTTGGCCACCTCCTGCCCATCCCCCGTCTGAGGAGATCGAGAGGTCAATCCATCCCTGGCGGCAGAGAGAGCTGGAGTCCCTACTGGCCAGAGGCAACTCCAGTTTGTCCAGGGAACCCTTGGCTCGACCCGCCTGGAATTCTGCCTCACTCTGTAGCTGAGTCCAGGCCTGAAGGGGCAGCCAGGAGTGAGAGGGCGGGCTTCCCGCCAGGCACGTGGCCAGGGAGGGCCAGTGGAACTGACCTCCACAGCAGGGCTTTGCCTCTCTCCAGAGTTATTTCCCTCCGACAGGTCCCTGAGCATGGAGGTGTGTGAGGCTAGCAGTACGGCGTCGTGCTGGGCACACCGTGTCCAAGGCACCGAGCAGGGCTGACGTCTTCCCTGAGGGGCATGCCATCTACACGGTGTCACCACAACCCCCCAGTCTTTGTGCAATTAGAACCATCTCTATTCCTCTCCCTCCAACCAGAACAGTATCCCCTGGCCCAGCAGGGAGACCCCCGACTCCCTTCGAACCCTGGCTGCCCCCCTGCACATCCCTGGGACCAGGCTGTGTGCTAGAAGAGGGGGGAGCGGCCACCAGAAAAGACACATGAACCAGCCACACCAGAGCACCGTGGCCAGGGGGCCATAGCGTCCAGAATCAGACCTTCCTCTCTGTGGCTCTTCAGTTCTTTCTTCACTAATAATTCTCTAACTCCTTGGCCTCAGGACCCCTTTGACTCTTAAAACACTTTTGAGGACCCCATACAGCTTTTGTTGTTATATTTCACTACTTTCTATGACAAAAACAAAAACCAAGAACTGTTTTTTTGCTCATTTATTTGTAAATAACAATAATAAACCCATCACACTCTAACAGATGACATAACTTTATGAACAATTACTATTTTCTAAACCAAGAAAATGCCAGAGTGGGAGGGGCGGAGTGTGAGTCGCTAACTCAAGTGTGAGCATCCCTTGTGGCCCACAGAGGGCTACAGGGCTGATCTGGACAGTCCGGGTTATTCCACGAGGCACATAGGTGAGACTTGGCACAGAGCCCGCCCCCATCAGAGCTGGAGATTGCTCCTGTTTTTATTACCGTCTGCTCAGAAAGACCAGCTGGGCTTTGATCCAGTGTGTCTGACTCAGGTTCCTGATCCCCTAGTCTAGGCGAGGGGTGGTGAGCTCTCTCTTCTCTGATGGTGAGCGCCCCTCCCCTCGCTGTCTTGGCCCTCAGTCTGCTGCAATGGAGCAAATATCAGAGATCAAACACCTAGGAACATCAGGAAGGAAGAACCTCCTTGGGGAAACTGAGGCAGAGACTCTGTAACCACAGAGGCACCTGGGGGTCAGGGCAGGACCAAGTGCACCACTTCTTGAATAAAATTACCAACTGCTGACAAGCTTGATGTAAACTCTGCCCGGCCACCTGGAAATCCATTCCTGCCAGCCTCACCTCAGCAGAATGGGGCCCCTGACAACCCTCAGATGTGGTGCCCAGGGGATGATCTCTGGGCACCGAGTCCTTGAAGTGCCTGTGGGGCCAGAGCCTCACAGGTGTTGGTGCCTGCCTCCCACCAGCAGTGTCAGGCTGCACATGCCAGGAGAGTCAGACCGGCAGGCAGCAGGAGGCAGATGTCCTACCCAAGCCCAACACCAGGAGACAAGAGGCCCAGGTGGCTCCTTGCTCTTCCTCGTGGACTGCTGCTGTGCAGGAGGGGCGAGGAGGGGCAGCAAGGGCAGTCCTCCCTTGGGGAACCTGAGAGGCATGTCAGCACATGTTGTCAACAGAATGCAATTTTGTCTGTTCACTCAACCCAGGAGCACGGGGCCATCCATTCTCATCTGGGACAGCCCATCTGAATGCAGCTCCTGACTCCAGGAAGGGCGTGACAGACACAGTGGGCGGGGGGGGGCACACCAAGGGTGGAGGAGGTCACCCCCCACACAGGAACTGTCCCCAGTGACTAGATGGTGCAGGGGAATGTCCCCCTGTGGGTGGCTGGTTGGTAGGACAGTGCAGACGAGCACAGACCCCTGAGGACCCTCACAAAGACTGTGCTGTGCTGAAGACATCACACACAGGAGCCTGGATCCCCATGTGATGGGCAGGAGCTCACCCAGAGGCGTGGGGAAACTGAGACCCAGCTGAGCAGCCCACCTGGGGACTTGCAGCCGGCAGCCCCTCACTGCCTCCCCACACTGCCCATGACTCAGTGTCCCCTGGCACCACCCGTCTGAAGGCAGCGGCCATGCTGGCTCGGTCCACAGATCCCTTTCAACATGTGCCCAGTTCTCAGCAACAAGGGCTCATTCAACCCGTCCGGCTCACACTGGGGGCAGGGTAGGGAGCTTGGGGAACATTTCCTAAAGTGTAAGTCATGCACCCCCCACAAAGGGCAAGGAGAGGCCATTCCCGGAAAAGGACACTCGTGCGCTAAAGCGGGTGAAGAGACAGCCAGCCGCGCACACACAAAAGGACGCTCAAAGCTGGACCCACCAGATGGCAGCAGGCAGAGAAGGGACAGCCCGTTCTGGGTCTGAAAATAAAGTGTCCGGACTGCACCCTTGACCCAGATGCCACAGAGCCTCCCGCTGCTGCCCTGGGGCTGACCACGAGCCCCACACAGCCCCGACTAGAGTGCCCCTGTCCTCCCCAGCCGTCGTGTCTTGCCAGACCCGTCCTATCTGCACGTCAAGTCCCCACACGGCTGGCACCTCCTCTGGAGCCAGCACGTCCCCGAGGGTAACCCGAGACCCTCCGTCCACCATGTTTGGCTTTTCGACATTTTATTGTGCACGCTTTACCGACTGCAGACACCCTGGTGGTTCCCTCGCCTCCCACTTCCACCTGCTCCACATCCGTCAACCCACGTCTCAGCTGCAGACACCACCAGACGTCAGCTCGGTGCTCCGGCAGGCCCGGCACCGCCTGCAATTCCGTGTCTGTTTGTTCTAGGCAAAATTTACTCACAGCGAAGTTCCCAAGCCTAACCAGACCAGTGCCTGCCCCGCCCAAACCCCGTCACGACTACCGTCATCAGCCTGGACTTGCACCGTCCAGTGTGGCAGCTACTGGCCACGTGAGGCGACTCAAGCTTAAATTTAAGTTAATTAAAATGAAATAAATTTTACAAGTTCCTCAGTCATTCTGGCCTCCTTTCGAGAGCTCAGTAGCCACAGGTGGCCAGCGGCTGTCTGTCGTACGGGACAGAGCAGACCCAGGGTCGTAGTCGCAGCTGCCTGAGAAACTCCCTTCAGACCACGTCTGATTTTTAAAATTCAGTTTCCTTCACCTATTTTGTCCACAGCCTTTAAAGGGGCTGTTGCTAAGAGGTAAACTGAGGCACACCCACGTTCTCTGGACAACACCAAGCCACCCGTGGTTTGTGCAGAAGAGCCGAGAGGCACAGAGGGACTGTGGGTGGCCTATGGCATCAGTCGTCCCCGGGGCTGGTGGGCTCAGGTCTGAAAACAGGCTCTGCTCTGGGTCCAGGGTGTCAGAGCACCCCCTTAGCGGCGGGCTGAGCTGCTGTCATGTTCCTCTGATGACAGGAGCGGGACCTCACTGACGGAGACAGGACAGGATGCAGAAACGTCGGATCCCCAGTGTCAGCCCACTCACGAGGGAAAGTGGGTTTCCTTCACAGTGTCTGACTTTCTAAAACACTCCCCACCTCATGTTCCAGCTCTCCCAGGGCCCTGCTTGCCGGGAAAGGGAGCTTCTGGATGCCCTGGTCCTCTGCTCCCTAAGCCCATTCACCCCAGTGGTGAAAGCAGTGGCCAGCAAACGCCCCATGGGGTGAGAGAGGCCTTGCAACCACATGGAAGCTCCGCCAGGCTCTAACAGGTCATCCCTTCGCCAAGAGGTTAGCCCCACACGCTTGGGGGCAGGGGTACTCCAACAAAGAGACCAGCTGGGCAGACAGCCTTGGCCCTGTCCCTGACGCTCCCAGACGCGGCTCTGGCCCCGCATCTGAGTTCTGTGTGGCCTCCGAGGGAGGCTGGCGCCTGCGCCCTCAGATGGGCAGCCTCGCCAGGTCCCATGGTCCTCGGAAAGAAAGGCATGGGGAGAGGACAGCAGTGAGCTGCAGAATTGAATAGAGGTGCTGGCTCTGGTGGCGAAGGAGGTAGGAGACAGAAGGTTGTGACGACTGGGAGCAGAGCTGGACACAGGCAGTGGGGGTGCTGTTCTTTGAGAACCAAGGGTCAATGGTCATGGGCATGGCAAGCAGTTTGCTGAAGCATTATTGGGCTGCGGCCAGGAAGCTGGGGCTGGGGGCCAGGCTCTCAGCCAGGAGGCTGGCCGGAGCAGCCAACTGTGGGCAGCTTTCCCAAACAGACAATCAGATGGCCCAGTTAGCTGAGAGGAGCTCCAGTGCCCAGGTGAAGGGGCCAGGCTTCAGAGACTAAGAAAACTTGGCTCAGATGTCCCCAGCCACTGGCCAGAGGTGTCTTCTCAAACACGTTCTCTGTGACAGTAACACCCACTTACTGGGATTGTAAGAACAAAATGTGGTCAATCTGATAGAGTGCTTGGCCCAGGCCTCACTCGGGGGAAGTCACGTGCCACTGTTCCCCTTGTTCTGACGGTGATTGTGGTTACTTCTGATCCAGGCCAGCCCCCCATCCTCTGGGCTCTCCGCCGGGCCTCGCACGCTGGCTGGAAGCAGCTGGACAGAGAGGGGCAGCGTTTAGCCACCAACATCCCCTGCTCATTGCTCAGGGATCTGAAGCTGCCTCTGCCTGGGCTCGGGTCCCGGGAAGCAAAGCCTGGGCAAGGGATGGACAAACTGGTGAATGTTAACCAACCGAATCAGAGAAGACAGCCCCAGACAGATGCAGATGCATAGCGACCCCGGCGCGGGACGGTGCAGAGGCCGCCACCCCCAGCCGCCAGCAGCCTTCTGTGTACACAGCAGCTCTCACCTCCCTCCCTGTCAAACAGAAGACAAGTTTTCACCTACAGTCGCAGCCCTCAGCAGCCAAACGTCTGAATGGAAGTAATTTCACAAAGGGTCTGACTGACAGGCGCGAACAATAAAGTCAGGGATGTCCGGGTTATCAAAGCAGACCAGGTGGGCAGGCGAGAGCCAGCATGTCCCCAGAAAGGCCCCTCATTCCTCGCTTATCTCTCAGGGGCTTGGTGGCCCAGGGCACTTCTCTGTGAGCGCTTTCTAAATCTCGGTGAAATTCATTACTTTTGGCGAGATGGAAAACGAGGGGCAGGAACTAGGTTTTCAGCAGTTAGAATCACTTCCCCGGGGGAAAGTCCTTCTTGTTGTGCGCCCTGGATTCCGGCCACACACTCGGGGCTTGAGGCTGGCAATTCGCAAGCAAGGTGCCCCTCCATGGTGACCATGTGCACGCACGGGTGAGTGGCAAGCATGACCTCAGGGTCAGACAGGCCTGCGGCTCACTCATCTAGGCACAGAGGTAACCCACTCTGAAGCTCCGTTTCCTCACCCATGGCAGGGTGGGGGTGGGGCTGGGGGAGTCAACCTACTTGCAGGACTTTTGTGCATTCCCAATGGGAGAATTTAGCGGCCTGTGTGTGAAGGGCCAGCCATGCGTGCACGCCTGGCAAGGATGCAGCACTGCATGGAACAGCATGCTGTGCACCTGGACCTCAGAGGCAGCCCTCAAGCCCCCAGTCCAGGCCCCTCGGTCCTGGCTCTTAAGAGCAGATTCCTGAGTCTGGAATCCGAGGGTAAATCAGGAGGGGAGGCTTTCTGGGTGGCCCAGCCATAAATCTTGAGCAACAAGGTGGCTCAGTTTCCCCTCCTACAAAGTGGACTGAGTTACCTCCGGTGGCCGGGGGAGGCTAATGAGTCAGTGTTTGGAGAACACTTCTCGGATAAGAGGAAGTGTCTCTGGGAGGGGCTGCCTAGTGGAGGTGAGTCAGGTGAGTGCACATGCACACGTGAACATACCCAGCATGTACATGGATTTGTGCACACACATGCTCACTCTATGCCTGTGCACTCACACATGCAAACAGACCCCCCACATGCACACAGCACTCCCATGTGCACACAGCCCACACACATGCACTCACATGTGCACACATACATACCACACATGCATACACATGCACGCACACCTAAGCACACATGCACTCATGTGCACACAGCACACACACACATGCACACACTCACATATCCCCTGCTCTCAGTGTTCTGCCCACACCCAGAGTACACAGGGGCGCCCAGCCAGGCTCACAACAGGGCCGAAGTCCCTCACTTCCACCTTCTCTGGCAGGACTGCAGTCCTGGTCCAGACCTGAGTGAGGGCCCCGGGCAGCCCTGGGCACAGCTGTCAGTGACTGCTGCCCTCCGCAGCTGGCAGGTTGGCCTGAGAGAAACAGGCAGGAGGCGGCAGTGCCCAGAGGTGGTGCTGGATGTGGGTCCCAGCCCCGCTTACCCTCCTGCATCTGGGGACAAAATCAACCTCCTCTCCAGCCAGAACCTCTGCTGTTTCTGGCCGATCTGTGATAGCACCACCTCAGGCGCCAGGATTCTCAGGGCGGTGAGTGCCGCGCTGGCCGGTGACAGCCCCTGAATCCAGCGTGTCCCCCAGCAGAGATGCACGTAAGGGCAGAGTACACGCAGAACATCCAGGACTTAAACCAAGTGAAATATCTCAGGAGCATCGTTCAAACGAGCTACGTGTTGGAAGACAATGCTTTGGATTATTGGGTCAAAATGCATGCTCCAAATTGAATTTCTCCTGTGTGTTTTTACGCCTCTTATTGCCGACACCAGCAAATTTAGAATTACACGGGTGGCTCATTCTGTCGCTGCTGGGCGGCTCTGACCTAGAAACACCTCCCTGTCTTCATGTAAGGACACAGGGACTGCAGAAGAAGCCAAGGAGTCTGTAGGTGCTGAATGAGTGAATGTGTTCCCTTGAGGGAAGCAGGTGGCCTGTGAGGCAGGTCACAAGTACCCAAGGGGTGGAGGGGGCCCGTCTTTTCTGGAATTTTTTTATTATTAATTTGAGAGAGAGAGAGAGAGAGAGAGACATTGATCTGTTCCTGTATGTGCCCTGAGTAGGGATTGAACTAACAACCTATGTGCTTTGGGACGATGCTCCAACCAACTAAGCCATCCATCCAGGGCTTCTTTGGGATTTTTAATTTAAACAGCAGCTTGGGCAGAAGCCACAGCAAAGCAGCCGAGCCCGTTCCCAGACAAGCTGGCCCCCTCTCAGGCTGGAGACCAGGAAAAGCAGACGCGGTAGCGTCCAAGGTGAGGTCAGAGCCACGGGGTCACTTGCAGAAATAGCCATGGAAAGGCCAGATTCAGCAGAGAAGACACCTGCCCGGATGCTGCCCCGGAACTCCCTTCTCCAGGCCTGGGGGCGTGTGCAGCTTGTCCCATGGCCGGAGGGAAGCGGGCTCACCTCCCACCGGCAGTCACCCAGAGCCTCAGCCCATCCATCACTGTCGGGCTCTGAGACCAGCCTGGCTGCAGCTGCTTCCGCTGCACACAAGAAGGAACAGAGCAGGTCCTGGGGGCTGGTGCTGGCAGGGTGGCGCGGGACCAGGCTGAGGTGCCCTGCCAAACACACACTAGCCTCCTTCTGGGGTCACATGGCCTTACCCGGTCTCTTCTCTCCCAGCCCCAGCTGGACGGAAGCCCTGCGGCGACAGGCATCAGAGCCAGGCCAGCCTCCACACGGAGCTGGCTGAGTGGCTTTGACAAGGGCTTCCAGCTGGCCACCGTCTCCTGAGGGCCCACCGAGGGCCAGAACTTGCGAAGCCCTGGTGTGTGCCAGGAGTCCATGTGACCCGGGCCAACTCTGGGCTGGCCCTGGGGGCAGTAGGCTGCTGGCCAGGGCGTCCCGAGTGTGACTGCTGCCTTTGTACCAGGTGTGCGTGGCTCTCTCTCCTGGGGCTCAGCACACCTACCTGCACTTGGCCGTGTCGCACGAGCCTGCTTTTATCCATTCATCTGTCAGCATCAGTGTGACCTCTGGGCGTCTGACGTGTCCCCCGGCCCCCATGCCCCTACAATGCCGAGGAGAGAGGCCCCTGTCACCAAGTCTCTGCTAGGCTGGCTGGAAATTGGTGGTATTGTCTTTTCTGTTCCCACCAGCGGCCACTGCTTCAGGGACAGTAGTCACTCCATATGGCCTTCATTTGAGCCAACAGGGCACTTTCTACAGGTCCCAGTAGGCCCCACACACAGGTGTTGATCACAGCAGCTGGGGAGGGCAGTAGAGGACCCACCTGCAGCCTCTGGGACTACGCGACCACCCTTCACTGAGCCCTCTGCTCTCATAGAGGCTGCACACGGGGACTGTCCCATGTGGGGGATACTACCATCATTCATTCCACCGTCCCCATCTTACGGTGGGAAAACTGAGGCCCAGAAAGCTCAAGGGACTTTTCTGAGGCCACACTGCCCAGCCTGGGCCCAGGCCAGCCTCTTGCTGACCCTACTCCCAACAGCAAATGAGATGGGGTCACACCACCTTGGGGTTTAGTGGGTGGACTGGTCAGCTGGGTTGTCCTAACAAAGTACCACAGCTGGACGGCTAAAACAGCAGACACTTAATTGCTCAAAGCTCTGGAGGCTGGACATCCAAGGTCCAGATACTTCCAAGCCAGTTCCCGCTGAGATCTCTTCCTATCCTGCAGATAGCCACCCTCTCGCTGGCTCCCACCTGGCCTGTCCTCTGGGCACCTGCAGGGCAGAGCTCTGGTGCCTGCCTCTTCTCCTACGGGAACACCAGTCCTGAGGAATCAGGCTCCACCCCACAACCTCACTTACCTGATCACCCCCAGGTGGGAAGGCAGGAGCCACCAGAGTCTACGTCCTGAACGCTGGGCACCCAGAACCAGCCATACCTGCACCCGCCACACTGTCCCCAGTACCCCATGGGCGGAGGAGCGGTACATGTGAACACAGCCTTTGATCACCCATCACAACAGGGAGGCCTTGCTGGGTTTGCCACAAGTTCACCTATTCGCTCCAGTGGATTTGATTTGCACCCAGGGCTTTCTGACTCCAGGTTCAGGGCTCTTTCTACCAAGCCCCCCCACCCAGCTCCCAGGACGAAGGAAAGGATGGGCTCCTGGCTCCAGCTGGGCAGCCAGAGGCCCTTGGCCGCCCTCCTTGGCTGGTCCTGGCCTGATACTTGAGCCTGACTCAATTGTTCTTTATCCAACAAGGGATCTGGTGGGGGCTGGGGAAGGCTGGGACTCACCCCAGCCTGGAGCCAAGAGGCCTGAGAAGAAAGGTCACGCTAGGGTGGCTGCCTCTGACTCCTTTGTCCTGAGCCAGCTCCTGAGTGAAATCAGACTTGGAGAGACTCTCGGGTGTCCCGGCTGGGCACTCGGCCACCACCCATCCCAGAGGGGAAGGTCCTCACTGAGAAGCTCACATAGGGAGATTGACCACCTGAATGCACCCCACAGCTGCACTACCCCGCCTCCGGCCTCTGTTCCTTCTGCACAATGGAGTCTCCCTGTCAGGGGTTGGGGTGGGTCCATCACGGTGTGAGGAGCACAGAGCAGGCGTTCAGGATGTCCCACCCAACACTCAGGACTGTGCAATGATGCCTTGTGCTCAGAAACTCTGTTCCTCTGAGACCCATGTGGCAGAAGACGCGCCCCCAACCCTGGCCCCCAGCTGGAGCGAGCCCCCAAGGCTGAGGCACGTGGGTGGGGGGGCCCTTCCTTCCCTCCCTTGTGCCCCTGGGAAACTCGTGAGCACAAGACTAAGGGGACAGCCATGGGCAGCCGTTCATGTGTGCACACACTCCTTGGAAGGTCCCCCTGTGAGGACACCCCCACAGAAACTCAGCCATACCACAAAGGGAGCAGAGGTGTGTCAGCGCCACGGGGACAGGGCTGTGTCTCGTCACGGCTGCAGCCTCTTACCGAGGGCCACACCTGACACTGAGGAGGTAATGACAGCTACTGGGTGGACGGGCGGACAGATGGGTGGACAGACAGACAGATGGATGCTTGGATGAGTGGGTGGATGAGTGGATGAATACACAAAAGGAGAAATGGTGTGAACAGACATGCAGGCAAGGTGGGTCCTGGACACTCAGGAAGCCAGCTCTTCACCTGCACAGTTGGAAGTGGTGTCTCAGTCAGGGACTTTCCGCCTCAGTTTTCAGGCTGGAACAACAGCCCAGATTCAGCTCAGAGCTCCCCAGAGCCACCGCACAGGTCCATGGTACAGCCTGTATGAATCATACGCAGGGTGCTGTGTTTTTAGCCTCTCTGCCAACTTTCAAGAAACATGTTCAAGGATTAAGAAGACATAGACTTTCTAAGTTTCTTCCTTTCCTTTTCTCAGGAGGCAGTCTGCTGGCTTTTCTAAATTACCAGCTATTTCCTCCAGCAAGTTCAGACATGTGTCTCGGCCCCCAGAAATGAGACATGTCTCTGTGCCTCTTCCTGAGTAGCCCTGGGATCCGAGGGGTGCAGCCACTGTGCACAGACCCTCAGAGCAGGGAAACAAGGCCCATGTGCCTCCCTACGGCGGCAGCCGCTGGTCCAGGGGGAGCTGGGGAGAACAGGAGAGGGTGGGGCGCCTCCCCTCCCCTGCTGGCCTGGACCCAGGAGCGAAGATGTTGGGACCTGAACACCAGAGAGAAGCAGAGATGTTCACTTTCCTCCTGTCCCACCACACGCTGCCGGACAGTGGGGCAGGTTATACACCTACTGCATGCTGAAGAAAGATGAGACCTTGTCCTGAGAGAGAGCGGGGCTACCATGAGCCAGCCCCTGAAGTCATTGGGGTCCCCTAGCAAAACCCCTGTGTTCCTACACAACCCTCTCCCCCCTCGCACATGGCTGAGCTTTCAGTCACAGAAGGTAATGGCTCACGACCTCTCCACTTAAAATAAACACAAACCCTCCTGGCCCTGGGCCAGCGACGCCCCAGAAGTCGCCACCCTCCACCCTCCTGCTCCTCCTCCTCTGCTACACAGCCTGTGCCGGTCCCCAATCTCCTCATCTTCCAGGTCTCGGCTCAGATGAGACTGTTCCGGCCCCACCCCGGAAGGCGTGAAATGTGTCTAGAGCAAATCAGGGACCGAACTGTTAATTTTACATTTTTATTTCTTGTTTACATAATCTCATTTTAGTTGCTTTTAAATCTAAGTGTAAGGGCTAAGCAGGCACAAACAATTGTGAACAAGCTTTGTGTGGACGCAGTGTTCACCAAAGCTTCATTTGTGACAGCCACAAATGGCAACCAGTGCAAATCCATCCCACGGTCCCTCCGTCCCAGGGTCCCTCCGACCCAGGGTCCCTCCACCCCATGGTCCGTCCGTCCCAGGGTCTCTCCGTCCCAGGGTCCCTCTGTCCCATGGTTCGTCCGTCCCAGGGTCCGTCCACCCCATGGTCCGTTCATCCCAGGGTCCCTCCATCCCAGGGTCCCTCCATCCCATGGTCCGTCTGTCCCACGGTCCCTCCATTCCACAGAACACTGTGCACTAATAAAAAGGGAAGGCCTGGTGATGCTCGGAGTTGAAGGAGCCAGATGAGATTACATAGCACATGACTTCACGGACATAAGACAGTAAGAACTGCCACCTAACTTGAAGTGACGGGTGGGGTGGGGGTGTCCCTGGCCGGGGAGCCAGGAGGAGACGTTAGGGAGGTGGGCATGCTCATTACCTTGATTTTAAGTGATGGGTTCACAGGTGTATACTCACATCAGAATTTATCTAAATTCACACTCTAAACACACGTACTTTGTTGGAGGACCCTTGTACCTCAACAAAACTGTTTTTAAAAGAAACAAAAAGTGAAGTTGGCATACTAGGATAGACATATGAAAAGAAAGATGAAGCTGGGCTCACTCCTCACACTTCACACCAGCAGTGAGCGACCCCCGGACCAGAGCCACACATAAAGTGAGACAAAATGGAACTTCACGAGGTGGACCCAGTGCTGGCTTGGTCCTGGGCTGAAGGGTGGTGCTTCCACCAGTCTGCCCACATGAGCTGTTTTCTGGCCTTGATGCTGCCCACCTGCCCTACACGGTCACCCGTCAATGAACATGGGGACAGGCACCAGGGACCTCTCTTTACCTCCGCCGCCTCCTTGTAAATCCACAGTTACGTCAACACAAAAAGTATTTACAATAAGTAGGTAAACCAACCATCTATGAAGGCCTGAAGAAAAGCCCAAATGGGTCTTTGTATAATTTCTATGCTTAAAAAACTGCTTTCTAAAAATATTAGAAATTATATAAATGAAAAACTGGGAGGTGTCTTTAGACTGCACCGCAGGCCAAGAGGGGGCGCCCCGAGGTAAAGGCGGCCCCCACAAACAGAGAAAGTGGCAGATATCGAGCACCTCCCCCGGGCCCCTCACACACCAGAGCTGCCAGTGTGGTCCCCCTGACTCCAGGATCCCCAAACACCTCCCTCCACCCACACTGAGCCCCAGCCCACGGCCCCTATCTTGGGGTTCAGACCACAGCAGTTCCCACCAGGTATCAGCAGTTACTGGGATTTGCACCCGTCCTCGCCCCCAACGTGCCCCAAACCAACTGGTGCCAGGCTGGCAGGGAACATTGTATCCGCAGCTGTGTGCTGGGCCCCGGCCCTGCAGAGATGCATGGCCATTTCAGTGCCCCTTGGGAAGGGAGGCTGTGCCCAGGGACCATCCCAGAGCGGCTGCTCTGGAAGTTTGTTGGATGAATGAGCAAATGAATCAACAAGTGAGTGCCCTGGGCCTCTTGGGTCCTGGCTCATGAGGTCGATGGAAAACCCCTCCCCACCCACTGAGCCGGGAGACTCCTCTTCCTGAGGCTCAGGGGGTCTCTCTCCTAAGGCTGGGGCCTCGGTCTCCCTGACAGGGTCCCTGCTTCATCTCCTCCTTCTGCCTCTCTGTCTGTTTCCATCTCCCTTCCCTCCTCTCCCCCAAGACAGCTGAGGAACACCTCTCTGCTTAGTCCCCAGCTGGGCCCTGGCTGCTCCTGTGAGAGCTGAATGAGACTTCCAAGCCATCAGCCCAGCTGGGACCTCTGGGAGCATGCACTTTCTTCTGTTCTGAGGCAGGGACCAGGGTCTCAGAGGGCAGGAGGTGCCCGCACAGTGACACTTGGCAGTCAGGGTAGTCTCTTTGTCCCAGGCTAACTGAGAGCTTGAGACTTGCTACCCTGAATCCTGACCTCCTCAGCCATGGTGGGGAGACCCCGCTTAGCCCTTCCCATGGGCCTGGCCCAGCCAGGACTCCCTGGAAATGACAAAGGTGACTTGGTCATTTCCCTAGAATGATAACATCCCGCTACCCGGTCCTAGATAAACAAACAAACGTTCTGTCCAACGCTCTCGATTTTCCCAGACACACCCTGCCCTGCGTGGCCATGTGGTCCCTGGAGGGAAGCTCCGGGCCCATGCACAGGTGAGGGTCAGGTTCGCGGGCAGTAGGGAGCAGAACTGGGACCCGAGCAAGGCGCTCTGGGTCGTGCGGTGCTGTGACCCAGCCCAACCCCGCAGCGCCCTGTAATTTGACAGTGAGATCACCCCATCTCGGCCGGGTTTGCTGAAAACTCCCCATTCACAGGAGGAGGGTGAAATTTGTGGTGATCCCAAAATAGCCCCAAAGAGCTGCCCGCCACCCCAGGAACGCCCGGAAACCACACCCGGCCAAGGACAGAGGTCGCCCAGCTCCCAGGCCTTTGATGCTCTCGGAGACTTGAGGAAGCTTCCAGAAGAGCAGCAGGGTCACTGCTCCTCCAGGGCCTGGTCCCAGAAAAATGTCCGCTCCAAGGATGAATGAGTATGAGATGAAGGAGGGAAAGGAAGGGAGGGAGGAGGGCAGGAGGGAGGAAGGAACGAATGAACGAAGGAAGGAAGGGAGAACAGGTCTCCCGTCTGGCCTTCAGTGATGTTGGGCTGGAGACCTCCATCTGTGAGAAGATAATTCCAGCCATCCTCAGCTGGTCTGTGGTCTGTTGTCAGGGCTGCCCAGGCCACTTGCACAGCCAGCACACTATGTGAGCACTTGTTGTGTTCTGGGCGCCATGCGGGGGCTGAGCCACAGATTGCTCCCCCTTCCCATGAGGAAAAGAGAACCATCACCTGTGTGAAGGACGGGAGCCTGTGTGCAGACGTGAAGGGCTTGGCCAAGGTCACACAGCTGCCAGCAGCAGACCAGACGTCTCATACGGCCCTGGCAAGCGACTCCGTCTTTGTGTCTATAAAATGGGACTTGCTCCTTGGACCTCCCCCACGTCTGTGTGAGTATTCGGTGGGATCAGTGGGCGAAGGCTGCCATGCACTTACGCAGGAAATTATCCACTGCAATCATGCTGTCAGGATGCAGGCCTCAGCCCGGCGGGCGCACAGGTGAGAACACCTGGCAGCTCACCCTCCCTGGGTCCCCCACAATGGGGGCATGTGCTGTGCTGAGCCGTGGGCCCTAATGGAACCCACAGAAGCAGGGAAGACAGACCCCTTTTCTCTGCTGTCCAGTAAGGAGGTGCACGAGTTGCCCAGGGTCCCCACAGCATCAGGATGGAGTTCCCACCACAGGACGCCACAGGGGACCAGGGGCCCCCGATGGACCTCAGGAGACACCTGGCATGGGGAACCAGGCAGAGGGGAAGGGCAGGCCAGGTGGTGAGGACCATGCTCCAGATCCTCTCTGTGGGCTTTTTCTGTGGCCCGACATGTTCTAGAGAGGGAGGGGACTCTGTCAGCACAGCCTCAAGCAATGTTCCTGCCAGGTGGCATCTGGGGTCAGGGTGAGGTGGTCAGCAAGAGGTGGTCCCTAGTGTCTCTGAGGTCGGGGTGCAGCTCCTGCCCACCACACCTGACAGGACAGATGTGAGGTCAATCACCTCTCTGAGCCTCAGTTTCCCCCTAAGGGGGTTTAAATAAGAGAGTACTACAACTCTTCTTGGCCCCAGACTGCTGCCCCCAGGCCAGCACAGTGGATGAACAGACAGATGGACACTAACGGTTAACCTTCCTTGAGGATCCCAGGAAGGGCTTCCTGCCCCCACATCCGTGGGGCAGCTGGCAGGACACGTCCTGGCTCCCCGCCAGCTCCTCGACATGCCTGTGGGTGACTCCTGGAGCCCAGCCAGCTGCAGTCACATATCCCAGGGCCCCCTCAGCATTCTTGGCTTTTGTTTCCGATGACGCAGGGTCCACTGGGAAGGGTAGAGTTGTAGTGGGAGGGGGACTCAGAATCGTGAGGGGGGGAGCGGGGATAGACCATGTGGAAACTCCACTTCCAGGACAGTGAGACTGGGAGGGGTCCCCACAGACATGTGCAAGGGAGCAGAGCACACACTCAGGCTCACGTGTGGAGCACAGACCAGGGCCAAGACTGGGGTACAGGGAGGAGAGGACAGCACCAGCCCTTGGAGACATGCTGGGGAATTGGAGAGTCCATGGGCCTCCGTCCTGATGGAAAGGCTGGCAGGAGGCTCCCGCCCACTGGACAAATGAAGTTGGAGGGATGAAGCTGAAGGCCACTGTGAGAGCTGGACCCCTGCAAGGCCATCCAGGTTGTGGACCCAGCCCGCCCAGGCCTCCACGGCTGGGCCATCAGCCTGGCCATCAGCAGGCCCATCAGCCAGGCCCACGGGGTCAAGAGCAGCGACAACTGTGTCCTATTTATATCATCACTTCCCTGTCCACTGTCCACAGGCTGCAGCCGCAGAGCCCGCCCAGGAATTCCACTGAGATCGGTTTACATTTAAAATAAATCTTTCTTTAACTCGTATCTGATCTCCAGCAGTGAATTTTGGAAGCCGTGAGCACAGGTCCAGACGTCAAGACGGGCCTCACTGCTGGGCGCTTGGGGCGGAGGCCCAGCCTGGGTTGTCCCTGATCAGCGGCAACCCGGGAAACAAGAGTAGCCCTAACTCTGAGGCTTCCTGAGGGTCTGCCTGCCTTGGTCTCCTCATCTGGGCAGCAGACCGGAGGCAATCCTGCCCTGCGGGCCCCACGCTGACCTCTGTCCCCCAGCATTGGCTTTGTCCTTTCCCTTCACAGGGGGGTCCCTCTGGCTCTGCCCACCTTGTGGGTTGGCCTGGAGACCCATCAGTACACAATCTGAACACACAGGGCTTTGTTTTCAGGAGGCACCTGACAGAGGCCGATGGCATGAAATTTAACTTTGCAAATCCCAAAGATATGCCTGACCTCCTGGCTCTGGGGAGGGACTTGGAATGGGAAGGAATCTCAGATCTGGTTTGGGAACGCTCAATGCAGACCCCTCCACTATGGTGGACACTCGGCTGTCCTGCTGGGACTCAGTTTTCCCCCTCCAGGGGGCTGAGAGAGAGGGGACGGGGAAAATCCTGGAAGCCGCTGGGTGTACTCATGGCTGTAGGCAGCTGTAGTCCCAACCACCCAAAGCCTCAGCCACCGAGACCCGGGGTGGGGACCGCAAAGGCTTAGCCCTGACCCGGGCTCCCACAAAGCCTCCAGGGTCCCTATTAATAAATGCTTTCAAGGAGGTCCGTGTGCAGCCAGCCAAGAGCCTCTGGTCCTGTGCTCAGAGGATAGTGGGGTCATCAGCCCCTGATGGAAACCACAAACTCAAGACCAGAGCAAGGAGACCGAGTTTGAGGAGACCAGGAAGCTTGTCCAGGGTGGGAAGAGCGTCCAGGCCCAGTGAGGCCACAGCGTTCGTCAGCTCCAGCCTGGGAACCAACCCCTGACACAGACGAGAGGGAGATGGAGACTCCAGCGGCACCCACCCCGCATCCCACCTGGACCCTAGCTGGACTCCCTCTCACTCCCGCCTTCCCACACCCCTCCCCCAGGTGACCTGACTGGCTTCCAGGACTGAATTATACCCAACTGGCTTCACCAGGCGGCAAGGATTAACCAAACTCCCCCGACCACTGGAGGGCAACCCCCAACTCTCAGGAAACCCTGAAGAACTAACTGCACAGCATCCTGGAAGGGGTCATCACCCCTGCGGACACATGGGCTGATGGGAGGAGGCAGAGGTCCTGGTCAGCAGAGGCAGTGCTGGGCTGGGTACCTCTTCATTTACTGGGTGACTCTCAGGAGCTGGCTGCTTCACACTGGGAGCTGGAATGCTAACTACCTCCCCCGCTGGGGCAAAGGAATCCAGCTGGGGGTTGGGGGCACCCGGGCCCCGAGTGCCTGGGAGGGGCTGGACAATAGTGGTTCGCATTACTGAGCGCCTACGGCTACCAGGCTTTGGGCAAGTCCGCTCTATCACAGGGTCCTTCCCATCCTTCTGAGAAGGCTGTGCCGTCGTACTGTCTCAGGGGAGAAAGCCCTGGCTTGAGGACCGGAGACAGGGAGCTGAGGGGTGTGGAGGCTGGCCTCACACGCACTTGCTGACGCAGAGGAGGGTGAAGTCCCAGTGCAAGCGGATCCCCCATTTCCGAGAAAGGGGAGTGTGCTCTGACCCCAGGGCCATCCCTTAAGCAGCTGAAACCACCCCAGCAAACATTGGGCACCCACTGTGTGTTCCTCAGAGTACTGAAGGGCAAGGGCTCACAGTCTAGGGAGGAGGATAGAAGGAAGGGGCAGCCCCTGGTGCAGGGAGTGGGGCTATGAAACTGCAGCAGAGCAGGGACAGGGCACAGTGTCTGTGTGTGTGTGTGGGGGGGGGGTGCTTCAGGGACAACTTGATCCAGGAGCTGCTGCCAAGCCGGGTTCTGAAGGCTGAATAGGAGTTTTCCATTGGGAGATGCATTCCAAGTGGAGAAAGAAGTATTTGCCAGAAGGTGACATCTGTGAGAGGATGCTGAGTGCCAAACTCATCAGGGTTGGAGAGATCCGTGGTGCCCATTCTCAAGGGCCTTGTGCACCAGCAGGGGAGGCTGAGCGGGCCCCACAGTCCTGGTTCCAGCTCTCAGTTCCTCCACCACCTTGAGCTCCTCCACCTAGTTCCAAACTTCCCCTCCAGCTGGGAACCGGAGATGGCTCCGGGAGGCGCCCACCCAGCAGCAGCAAAAACGCCTCGGCCAGGACACCAGGCACTTCCTGACTCTGGGCTCAGACCTCCAGGGGGCATGGCAGGCAGGCACAGAGGGGGCGACATTCCAGCTGGCATTCCAACTCCTCCTCGACAGTTTGTCCATTTCCTGCCCTGGCTGCAAATGTCAACCGTTTCCTTCGTGGGCCACCTCCGGCCTCTGCCCGCTGCCTGGCCCTGCAGTGACCTTGGCGGGGACAGGACAGTCCTTGTCCTGCCAGCTCAAAGTTTGGAACCGGCTGTGTCCTCAATCGAACATCCTGCCAAGAGGCCCCTGGATGCCAGTAGGGGCACTGAGCCAGGTGGAGGGGAGATGGGAGCAGTCTCTGTGCACCCCCAGCTGCAGGCCCACCTCATGGCACATAGATGGTGCCTACTGTATGCCGCGGGTGAACCTTGACCTCTAACCTTGAACACACAGACAGTCTCTCACTCAGTCTTGCTCAAGGCAGAGGGACCCCAGGATGTAGATATGCCAGGACAGAGGGCTCCAGGCCTGAGGCACCATTCCAGGGTCCAGTGCTCTGTCAGCCTCAGCAGACCCCAGGAAAGACTGGTGAGGGTCCTTCCAGAAACTCCGCAGAGCAGACAATTGTTTCCTTGGGGGACATCCTCGCTATATTCAGAGAATGTCCCACCTATGACAGCAGGGTCCCCGAGATGAGGCCGGGGCTTCCCAGCTTACCTTGCAGCTCAGGTGCAGCCCTGCCTGTGATCAGTCTCTGCCCATCAGAGGTCCCATGCCAGGCTTCCTGAAGGCAGGTGTGGGAAGGCTTGTTCAGTGAAGGTAAATAAGACGTCCCCTCCTGAGGTCTCTGGCCATTGGCCTGCAGCACCCTGAGGGCTTTGAGAGTTTGTTCAGGCATCTCCCACAGAATCTGGGGGTTTCTCTAATAAACTACCTCTAACAAATGTCTTTTCAGCATAAACCAGCTGGGGAAAGCCTTGTAATTGCTGCTAAGACCCATGCCGCGTTGGGCAGGAAGCGAGGGCCCTGGAGAAGTGGCCCCACAATGCTGGAGACCATGGCCACTCAGTGGACAGTGGCAGCTATACATGGTGCCCATCCAACCCAGAGACCCTCCTGCTCAGCTCCCAGCCCAGCCCCAGCCTGGGCCTGGGTCTATCAGGAAGGACCCTCCCCTGATGTCCCCAAAAGCAGATACCAGGCTGAGCCCCTGGGGGGGGCGGGTGTAAGACCCCTGCTTTCCACACCCGCAGAGAGGCTGTAGCCTTTCTTGGGGTGTCTGTGGACTTGACCTTGTCAGCGGTGCAACTTTGTCCAAAAGAGAGCTTCACCCTGATGGTGTAAGAAAGATTTGGTGAGATGCTGGAGAGGGAGGGTGGGCCCACGGCCACCCAGCGCACAGTTCTCTGGCCACGGCAGTGCCAGGGATATGTGCAGCATGGGCACTTCAGGAAGCCAGAGGGCACCCAGTCCTGGCAAGTCGGCCATTAATGCAGTCATGAGCTCAGCCCTGGGACAGACAGCATGGACTCCAGCACATTCGAATTCAGGAATTTAACGGTGGGGCATCCATGCAGTATTTATGCAATAAATCTGTCCATTTGGGGGTTTTAATATGTCATAGGAGGCTCCTCCCCAACTCCCCCCCAAAAACAGAATCCTGGGAAAACCTCCTTCCACTGTTTCCCATAAGCCAGGTGCGAGCAGCCGCGCGGTGCCGACAGCAATTCCCAGGGACACGTGGGGGAGGCTGCCACAGACAGGCGGATCAGGCTGGCAGGTGGCTCCCTGCTTGCCGGGAGCCCAGAGACTGCAGGGTCTGGTTGTTCTCCCCCAGGGGCCAGGACTGCAGCTCTGGGGGAGGGTGTTAGCCCCCAGGACGGCAGCCAAATCCAAACCGGAGAACCGGGGAATCCAGCTCGCAGTGTAGTGACCACACTTGCAGATTTAGATACTAGGGCAGAGGCTTCAAGCAGACTTGTAAAAATCTACTTCTGAGCTAAATATTCAAGTCCGATACCCTTGAACCAAATTTCAACCCTGAAGTCGGAGCGAATCATACTAATCTGATAGACCCCTTCCCCACCCAAACAGCTCCCCTTCACCCCGATCTGCCTGGGACGTGAACCAAAGGCCTGTAGTGCTGGGTTTGGGGTAGGGGCTGGTGAGCAGGGAGCACAAGGAACAACCAGGCATGCGGGCAGCCAGACCAAAGCCCCAGCTTGCAGCCCAGCTGAGTGCTGGGGCTCATGGGAGGGGCTGTCCCAAGTGACTGCCCAGGCCCTGGCCTTTGAGGACGTGATATCTGTCCGTTGTTATCTTTCTGGTGGCCCTCCTTCCCTCTGCAGCTGCTGTGTGACCTGCCATTGGTTGAACCGGAGGTAAGAAATGTGCATGGGACACGTGAGAGGGAGCACCTGCCTCCACACAGCCTGAGCGTAGGGGGGACCACTCCCCACAACAGACAACAAGGTCCCCCAGTCAGACAGGGACACACGGGGCTCAGAGCTGAGCGAGCCTCAGCCCACACCCCGCCCGCCCACAGCCCTCTGGGCCCTGCCTGCTCTGGCTGCTCCTGCAGAGCTAATGCAACAACTGGCCCCAGGCAGGGGAGGGAGCAGGTGTCAGTAGGTCCATCCTATGGTCCAGCTGTACAAAGACCGGCAGACGGACTGCTGATGGCCAACGGCCCCCGCCTGCACGCTTGCGCCAGCAGAGGAGACCGGCAGCCAGCTCTTTCCAGACCCTGAGCCCACCAAGAGCCACCATGTGCCACGGGCCCAGTGCCCCAACCTCACGCACACGGCAGGAGCAGGCTGCTGGGGCCACGTCGGTGCTCGGGCGTCCACCTCCCAAGGGCGGCTGGGGCTGCCAGCCGGTAGCAAACATGCCGCGTCTCAAATAAAACAAGTCATCCGAGGCTGGGAAGCCACAAGAGGAAACAGCTGTGTGCTGCTGGCTGTGAGCACGTGTTCCAACGCCCATCTCTCAGCTGGCCTGCTCAGCTCCTGCGGGATCTGGGTTCTTGGCCATTTTCTGATGGTAGAAGGCTGTGGAGAGGGAGCAATGGAGGCCTTGGAACACACACATGTGGTCACACGCAGAGATCGACTGGCAGACCCCTGCTGAGCGCCACGCTGTGCCAGGGGGCCGGGGGGGCATGGAAACGGGTCAGAGATCGCAGCACAAGCATAAGTACAGACACAAAAGAGGCCATAGGCAAAATGCTTTATGTCTGCAAGACATATATGCAAGGTCGTTACTGTGTGTTCTACTTAGAATAGCCCTAAATAGGGACGTATCCAAATGTCCATCACTACCTCCATCATCTTCTCCATCCTCATCATCACCACTATCATCACCACCATCATCATCATCATCATCATCACCACCATCATCACCACCACCACCATCACCATCATCACCACCACCACCATCATCATCATCACCACCATCATCATCATCACCATCATCATCACCACCATCATCATCACCACCATCATCATCATCATCACCACCATCATCATCACCACCATCATCACCACCATCATCATCATCATCATCATCATCACCACCATCATCACCACCATCACCATCACCACCACCACCATCACCATCATCATCATCACCAACATCATCACCACCATCATCACCACCATCATCATCATCATCATCATCACCACCATCATCATCACCACCATCATCACCACCATCACCATCACCACCACCACCATCACCATCATCACCACCATCATCACCATCATCACCATCACCACCATCATCATCACCACCTCCATCATCTCCATCATCACTAGCAATATCATCCCACCACCGTCACACCATCATCACCATCACCCACCCCATGACTTATTTTCTTTAAGATGTGGGCGAGTATTCTAGTATTTGGGGTTCCCAGGTACTAAACTCTGAGATGGACCTTCAGACTCTGCTCTGTCCCACAGCCCACCAGGCTTCAGTCAAGGCCCTGCCCCCAGATGCTGAGATGTGTCCACTGAGAGCCCAGATGAAAATCATTCTGATTATGTGGCTCAGACAAGCCACAAATATCTGGACACCCTTCATTCTCCCTAATGAACCCAAGGGTGTTAACTTTATGGTAATTGCGTGACTACGTGACTTGCGCAAAGCTCCTTGGCTCCCCTGGGAGCCAGTGCAGCAGCAGCCCCAGGACCAGAACCCTGAACTCACGCTTATGTAACCCTTGTCAACATTCAACGTGAGAACAGCCCAGCTGAAGAATGACTAGCACCAATAAAACTTTTTACGAGGCTGGTGGTGGAGCCTATATTTGAAACAATTCTGTTAATCCTGGGAAGTGAGCGCTTGCTCGGAACTGGGAAGCTCCCAAAGTAAGGATGGACGTTTCAGCAAAGCCCTGGGTGTCCTAAACGGAAGAAAGAAAACTAGATGTCAAAATGCCGGGGAACTTCTGCAATGTTCCCCAAGGACTCCCTCTGTGCTGTTTTTCTTTTTTAATTTTTACTCGTTGACTTTAGAGAGAAAGAAGGGGGGGAGGGAGAGAGACATTGATTTGTTCCATTTATTTATGCAGTCATTGGCTGATTCTTGTCTGTGCCCTGACCAGGGATCAAGCCACAGCCTGAGCTTTCAGGCCAGCGCTCCTCTGTTCTCAGTGCTGCCCGGCCCTGGACACAGATGCCGTCACAAGGCGTGCCGGGGGTTCCCGTCTGCTGGAGGGAAGATGGCAGAATGAGCCCCACATAGGACAGGTATCACAGAAAATGGCAGCCCAAGCAGATGCCATCACACCCCTGCCCCGTATTCCTCTTCTTACCGGGACAGTTATTGGATCGGGGCCCACCCTGCTCCAGCATGACCCCTCTTAACTAGTTACTTCTGCAGAGACCCTGTTTCTACTAAGGCCACAACCAGATTGGACATGAATTTTGAGGGGACATTACTCAACCCTGCAGGGCCCCTATCAGCATGTGAGCTGGTTTGTGGGTGTTCATGTGTTGACTGTCTGTGTCCACCTCCAGGCCATAAGCTCCTGGGGTGGACACATGGCCTGGTCACTATGGCACAGCCAGAGCCTGAGCCATAGTGCATGCTCAACAAACCGCTGAACGGACGAATGACACAGGGCGCCGTCGTGGGCCTGACCGCTGTGCACCCCAAACAGACTCAGGGAGGTAACCTGGGCCAGAATCAGGTCTGGCTCTGCTGGATGACCGAGTGGCCATTCACCAACCGGAGCCCCATCTTTTCGTCCATACAATAGGGTGGGGCTCACATTTTCAGGTTGAACTGGGGGTGTGGTCCATTGATGGACAAGGTCTAATGGGGATCCTGCAGGTATCCAAGATGTCGTTGGACAGGGACGAGTCTCAAAGAAGAGGCTGTCTCCACCCAACAGTCCATGAGCTGAACCACGTCTCTGGGCTACTGGGTTGAATAGCCCTGGGCAACTCCTCCATGGAGCCATTTGTCCACAGTGGCCGGAGAGCAGCACGGCCCCCAGGAGTCACGGGGGGCTGGGATAAGACCCAGCTGACAGAGGAGGCAGTGGGCTGCCCAAGACGTTTCTAGAAGGTGACCACACTGGGGTGTATGCTGGGCTTCCTCACAGGACAGCCAGGCCAGGGTGTGTGTCCCATCTTCCAGAGGACTAGTGACCATCTCCTGGCAGCTCCTCAGACCCCGGGAAGGCCCGAGCGTAAACGGTGTCTTACCATTAAGATAGAAACTTCAATGACTGAAAAACATTAAAAATAGATCTGCTTACTCAGTCCTCTCTCAGAGTTCTCTGGGAAAGAGTCCGCTGGCCGGAGGGCTGGCCCCACGGGCCTCACACTCAGGGAGAAAGCGTGGGAGGGGTTCTGGGAAGAGGGTGCCCTGCAGCTGGTGGGCCGCCTCAAGGCCGACCCCGCACAGTCCCTTAGTGACAAGGAGGGGACACCACTCAGGGTACCCTGCTGTGGCATCCACCCCATGGCATCCAGTACTGATCACAGCTTCTCTGGACCCTCATTCTCTCCCTTTCTCTCCTTAAACTGCCTCCCCCAGCCTCCCCTCTGCCTCCGTTGTAGGTGGGTGAGAGGGCGCTGGCTGGCTTCCAGCCCAGCCTCTCCTCTCCCAAGCCACCTGCCTCCCAGCCCTGTGCAGAGGCCCGGCCTCCACCTCACACACCCGGTGACCCATTTGGTCCTTGGCAGGAGCGCAGGTGCTCCTGACAGCAGGGACTCCTGGGGCTCAGGGACAAACCCTCCACGCAGAGCATTCTATGTCACGATGGAGCCTAAGGAGAGGGGAGCCAGTGCTTCCAGGGCCCTGGACCCACATGTGTGCAGGGGGCAGACCATCCCGCCAGCGAGGCAGAGGGGAGAAAGGGACCCCTCCAGACAGCCGCACGCAAGGCGCTTCCAACCAGGTGGGTGCCACACGCTCCAGGGGTTGACCAGACACTCCTCCGAGGGCAAGGCTGCCCAGCCCTGGACTGAGTTAGGGCAGGCTGGGCTGCTGGGGCCCCCGAGGGGAGGAGAGGGGCAGGGGACAAAGCCTGCCTGCCTTCTGGCCCTGGTGAGAGCTGGCCTCCTGACTGGGACCCGTGGGGCTTCTGAGCCCCAGGCCGACCCTTCCTCAGACATTTGCCCACAGCTATGAGGCTCCTGAGCCTCTCTAAGGAACCCAGGCTGCAAGTGTCCCCTCAAAACCCTGAACCAGCCCCTCCTCCACCCAGGCCGCGTCCAGGCTGCAGAGCGAGGGCAGAGGGCCGAGGTCACCATCTTTGACTGGAAGGGGGCCTGGAAGGCCCCACTGTATAACAAGAAGGAGGAAGCCCAGGAGGAACACAGGAATGGAGGCAGCAAGCTGGCCAAGCCCTGAGGATCCCGAGAGGAGAGCAGCCCTGTCTGCAGTGGGCCACCTTCCTTCTGTCCTCGGGACACGGAGGCAGCCATGGCTTCCCACAGAAATCAAGCCCAAACCACAGTTTCCCACGAGCCCCAAGTGGAATGGGCCCGGCCACCACAGCAAGCCAGGGCAGGTCCCATGAGCTGCAGGAGCTGGGCCACGTCCAGGCCAAACCCCTCACACCCAGGACCCTGGGGAGCACTCTGCTGGGGGCCGGCCTCCAGTGGAAGCCGGGAGACCAAGGGGCTGGCATGGCGATGGGGATCTGGCACCTGACCACTCATTGACTGGTTCCAGCAGCTCTGAGGAGCTGCCTGGCTAGGAGCTGGCCCCTTGACAGCGGCATGTCTCTGAAGAACGGCTTTGTCTAACTGGTTTCCAATGTTTGGAAACCGAAGGCTGACCTCACCTAATCTCTCCATCTTTTCCTCTCCTCGCAGGCAGCTCATTAGCAGAGCCTGATACCAGGTGCTCTGAGTCGGGAGCAAGGAGGGGTGGGGGGTGGGCAGCCTGTCCAGCCTCCCCCCACAAGTCCCCCTCCCCTTCCACACCGGTGCTCAGTGCTGCTCCTGTTGGTGCAGAGCTCCCGAGGTGAAAAAAGGCTGCCCACAGTTTGTCCTTCTTCCTGGGACACCTGCCCCTGCTTGTCCGGAGGACATGCTCAGGCTGGAAATCATCCCTGACCACCCTCCCCAGACCAGGCCAGGTACCCTTGGCAAACCCTCCCACACTCCCAGAGAAGCAGAAGACCCTAGTGTTTAAAACCAAGTCTGGCCCAAGTTCAAATTCTGAATCCTCCACTTAAAAAATTAAGAGCAAGTCCCTCACTGAACCTACCCCTCACGCTCTTCCTATAAAACAGAGGCTGTTCCTGGCACCTACCTCTTGGGGTGGCTGTGATAATTCAAACATTTAGCATCTACATACACACAGCACAGGATCCAAGCAGGGCTTCCCATGGCTGCCCTATGTCAGTCTGCAATTATGTGTATCCATGTGATTAATACTGGACCTGCTCCCTTAGAGGTCAGTGCCATAACGACAAAGATTCAGTGACGACTCAGTGACGGCTCAGTGACGGGACTCAGAAATGTTTTGAATGGATGATAAATGGATGGATGGATGGGAGACAATCATGGGGCCAGAGCAGCAGCTTGACTATGCAAGGGGCACCCGGCCCATGCCTAACAAGAGGAACCATCTTTCCACTGGCACTGACCAGTGCTTGCCCCCCACTGTGGAATTTGGGGGGGGGGCAGCCAGAGAGAACGTCTTGTTTCCAGGACAACCAGAGCACTTCCACTGTCCGTGCTCATTTCTCAGGAGTGGAAGAGGAGACAACGTCACTCCGCCGGACTGCTGGAGGACTTGACGGCAGGTGTGGGGAGCCCCGCCCTTTGCTCAGGGTCCCCGGGTGCCGACTGGGCGCCAATGCGCAGGACAGCGGGCGAGAGCTGGCTGCTCTTCAGAAGCCAGAGCAGAGATCAGTGTAAGGCTTCCTCCCTCGACCCCCAACCTCAGTGGGCTTTGCCCCCCAGCAGTCCCTCCCTCTGCCCCTCACCCTGGTCCCCCTTCTCCAGACGGCCACACAGGCTGGCTCATGCTGGAGTCGCGAGGCACTGCTCTGTGAGAAATCCATTTATTGTCTTCTCTGCTTGGGAAGTTATAATCTCGAGGCTGCAGCTTCCTAAGGCGTTGCCATGGAGATGAATTTTCTGTCATAAATAAAAGTATTCTGGGGTCAGGAGATCTCAAGCATAACTAGGACAGATTTTGAGGAGGAAAATGCCAGAATTTTTGAAACACATGAGATGATGATCTGAGCTGCTTTTTCCGGAGGCTGTTTTCCAGGCTGCTGTGAATTTGGACCAGGCGCCCAACCCGCCTCTGAGAGCAGGTCTGCCCCTGCTCTGTCCCCTTTCCGTCCACCCTTCTCCCCTCGGTCAGGGACTGGTCACGGACTGGAAACGTGTGACCTGAACATGGAGTTTGAATCAGGTTACGTTTCCTGGGGTGAGGTCTGGGGGAAGCAAAGGTGTGTTGATTCCCAGAGTTCCTCCAGGCCACAGTCAGAGCCCATGTGCTGCTGTGTCCTCAGACATGTCCCTGGCTCTGGCTCCGGGCCCAGCTGGCTCACCCTTGGATTCCTGGCACATTCCTCAAGTCTCCCAGAGTGCTCAGGGGGCTCAGGTGTTTCCTGTGGAGCTTGGGAGAGGGTGTGACTTCCCAGGTATCTGGCCCCATCCCCACAGACACAAGCTCACTTCCCACCAGCCCCATGGAAGTAGCTGCGAGGATGTCCTTTTGTTCAGGGTCACTGCAGGTCAGTGTTTAAGGAGGTGGGGAGGTGGGAGGAAGGTATGCAGAGCTGAGGGGCCTCTGGACACCACCCAGGCAGACAGCTCAGGCCTGCTGCCAAGAGCTGTTTGCCAACTACTCCCCCCCCCACACACACACACAGACACACAGACATACACACACAGAAACACGCATGCAGACACACACACAGACACAGGTATTAGGTAAACCAGTCCCCTGCATACACGCACAACACACATATCCACGTTCCATCCTTTGAACAAAGAGGCCCCAATGTCCTGCTGCCGAGTCTCTGTTTGGGAGGGAGCATTAACCCTGAGAAGGTAGCTTAACAGTATGAAGAGGGAGGGGGCAGAAAGGGAGGAAGGGTCTACTCTGGTGGATGATGCTCTTGGAGTTCAGACGCTCAGCTATGGCTCCCATTCCCACGTCCCCATTTTGAGGGTCCTCTTCAGAGTGAAAATGCCCAGGTAGGGAGGCCTTAGGTGTCCATTGAGAGGTCCCCAAGAAAACCCTCCTTCACCTGCAGATACACTGCCAACCAGGACACCTGATCATTCCAGAACATTCTCAGGCCGAAGGGTGGAGGCTGAGCCCGGCTCTGTCCAGCCTCCCCAGACCTGCTTTCAGCCAGGGCTCTGCCTTTTGATGAATTGTTACACTTTATTTATTCAAACGGCTCCATGAGGACAAAACCAACACAGAAAGTGGCTGTGACCCCAGAGCTGTATGCAGAGCGGCTGGAGCCCTTACCACAACCATCTGTCAGCAGGGGCTGTTTCCCTCCCCTGAGGCCAAACAGGGGCCATTCTGGGGGCAATGACCCCTCAGTTCCATGTTCACCAATGCTGGCCACCAGCCTTGACACTTCCTTTATCTGCAGGAGGGCTCTGACTCTACCACCACCTGAGAAGGGCATTGCAAGCATGCGCACTGCTGGGCCCAGCAGGGGTGCCAGCCACCAAGGGGACAGCAGGAAGTGACAAGGACCCTTAAGTGCTTGCTTCCACTTCTAGAAAAACTGCATGCCCAGGAACTCAGCCAGATCCTGCAGGGAGCAGGGGACAGAGGTCATTTCCATGGCCACAGAGTTAGATTGTGGCTCAGCCATGGGGACTCCTGGGAAGCCAGTAGAAATCATGACTTTAAAGAATATTTAACAGCCTGGGAAGGTGCTTTTCTCACAAGCAGCAGACAAACAGAAAGAAGTACATACAAGGAATGCTCTAGGGAAACTAGAAAAGCTGAGGCAAAGGCAAAGGAAAACACACCAAAATGTATGGGGTGCAGATAAAGCAGTGCTTAGAGGGAAATTTATAGCTGCAAACTCCTATGTTATAAACAAAAGAAAGGTCTCAACTATATAACTTAATCTTCCATCTTAAGAAACTTGATCAAGAAGAGCAAACTCGCCCAAAGTGAGAGGAAAGAAATAGTACAAATTAAATTAAAATAAATAAAATAGAAGAAAAAAGTAGACTATTAATAAAGCCAACAGTTGTTTCTTTTTTTTCCTGAAAAAAAAGAGATAAGACTCAAATGAAAAAAAGAGAACATTACAGAAATAAAAAGAATTATAAGGGAATACTATCAACAATTATTTGCCAAGAAATTAGATTAACCTAAATGGAATGAACAGACTTCTAAAAACACAAACTACAGAAACTAACTCAAGAAAGAAATGACTCCAAGAAAAATCTGTAACAGGCAAGGAGATGGAATTCATAATCGAGAACCTTCCCACAAAGAAAAGAGCAGAAACAGAAGCTTTCAAGGGTGAATTCTACTGAACATTTTAAAAAAGAAATAATAGCAATGCTTCCCAAACTCTTCCAACAAACAGAAGAGGAAGGAACGTATTCTCAGTGGGTCATTTTTATGTGCTAACACCAAAACCAAAGGTATCACAAGAAAAGAAAACCACAGACCACAATCCTTCATGCAATAGACATAAAAATCTTTTGACAGAATATTAGCAAACCAAATCAGCAACACATAAAAGTAATACTTATGCCTATGACCAGGTAGGATTTATCCCAGGAGTACAAAGTTGGTTCAACAGACAAAAATCAATTGCTATAATATATACTACATTGATAAAGAAAAAAAATGTGATCATCTCAATTGATGCAGGAAAAGAATTTGACAAAAGCCTAACCCCTTGCCTGACCAGGTGGTGGCACAGTGGATAGAGCGTTGGACCGGGACATGGAGGACCCAGGTTCGAAACCCCAAGGTCACCGGCTTCAGCATGGGCTCACTGGCTTGAGCATGGGGTCACCAGCTTGAGCCCAAAGGTGGTTGGCTTAAGCAAGGGGTTCCTTGCTCTGCTGTCGCCCGCCGGTCAAGGCACATATGAGAAATCAATCAACGAAAAACTAAGGAGACTGCCTGATCAGGCGGTGGCGCAGTGGATAGAGCATTGGACTGGGATGCGGAAGACCCAGGCTCGAGACCCCGAGCTTGCCAGTTTGAGCGCGGGCCCATCTGGCTTGAGCAAGAAGCTCGCCAGCTTGGACCCAAGATTGCTGGCTCCAGCAAGGGGTGGCTCAGTCTGCTGAAGGCCCGCGGTCAAGGCACATGTGAGAAAGCAATCAATGAACAACTGTGGTGTTGCAACGGCAACGAAAAACTAATGATTGATGCTTCTCACCTCTCTCCATTCCTGTCTGTCTGTCCCTATCCATCCCTCTCTCTGACTCTGTAAAATAAATAAATACAACATGAGAAATCTTAAAAAAAAAAGAAGAAAAACTAAGGAGACTAAGGAGCCACAAGGAAGAATTGATGCTTCTCATCTTTCTCCCTTCATGTCTGTCTGTCCCTATCTGTCCCTCTCTCTGACTCTGTCGCAACACACACACACACACACACACACACACAAACTCAAAGTGGATCAAAGACCCAAATATAAGAGCTAAAACTATAAGAGCTAAAAACCTTAGCAAAGAACAAGGCCATCAATGTTCACCACTGCACCACCTAAAATCATCTTATGCACAATGTTTTGGGCACCTCCAGTCTCCTGTGGTTTGACCCTGCAGATGAGGGAACTGAGGCCCTGTGAGTCGTGGGCACCAGAGGACACCCCCTAACACTGGGCTGCATCAAGGATGCACCAGGTGAGCTCTCTCCGGGACAGCAGTGAGTGAGCCACCAACACACAGATGAACCTCTGGAGGCCCGGCAGCCAAGCCCCAGCCCCAGGTTTGGGTCTGGCTTCCCTGTCGCCGGCCCTGAAGGCAGTCCGGTGGGTGCTGTTTAGATGCCCCTGGCTCTGGTTCCTGGGGAGGACAGAGAGGAGTTGGCACTGCCAGGCCAGGGAGCCCTGGACCAGAAAAAAATGAGAAAGTGCCTCTGAGGTCAGGCAGAGTTCACGGGCGCCCGTGGTGCTGAGCTGAGACTCCTTGTTGACAAGGCACAGGGCCTCCAGCCCAGGTGGCAGCCGCCTCTCTGGAAGTGCAGGTCCTGGCAAGTCTGCTGCAGCCTGTCTCTCTCCGGAAACGCAGCTGTAGAAAGGCCTGGGGCCCTCCCAGGGAACTCATGGAAATCTCGGGACCCCAGTGGGGCACTGTTCTCAGGTGATACCTGCCTGTTCTCCCTGAGGCCCCTGAGCTGGGACTAAGAAAGACCCTGAAGCAGCTGGACAGAGGCCAGGATCCCAGTGTCTGTCCCCAGCCAGCCCACCAGAGGTCCATCCTCAAGCACCAAGAGAAGGTGCCCATTGTCCCACAAAACCATCCCAAGCTGCCACAGGATGACACCCAGCCAGGACCACACACAGTGAGAGAGACCAGCAGCACATCTGGGTGGTACAGCAGGAAGAGCCAGACGGGGCTGTGATCCCAGCCTCCCAGCCCAGGCCTCTGATGGGCCAGTGCTGTGATGGGCCCGGCCTGCCCAGTGTAGAAGTGCTGATGAGGGCAGGCTGCCCCACTCCTGACAGTCTGACAGAGTGGACTTGAATTAAGGGTGAGGGGCTCATAGCCTTGGCTCCACCGCAGCGGGCTGAGTGGGCAACGTTGTAGCCCCTGTGGAGCTCTGTTCCCCCAAGCCTGGAGCCTGCCATGTGTCCCCCACCTGAGGACTGCCCGGGAGGAGCTCGGAGGGGAGAGGTGTTTCTGTCAGTCAGTCTGCCCCCAGACACCAGGACCACAAAGGGCATTCTGGGTAGTAGAGGGCCAGATGACAGAGAGGACCAGGAGCATGGGAAGGGGAGGGGGCAGCTCAGGACTCCGGCCCTGCAGCAATGGTGTCTGGTGCGTGGCGGGATAGTCCTCCCAGGAACGCTGCCCACTGATCAGCAGGCCAGAGGCCAGACGGTGAATACTCCACATTTTTTGGCAGCTCAAGGGCTTGGTTGGAAACAGCCAGTTTTAGTCTGTAGAAACCACACGTGTTGCGTCCCAGGCCCCTCAGGGAGTGGGGGTGGATTCTAGCCTAGACCAGTGGCGGGGGGACAGGGAACAGGGGGTGAGAAGCCAGCTTCTGCATGCTGCCGTCACCTCCAAGGCCAACCTGGGTCCTGGCCCCCAACCCAGGGATGACCCTCGGGGTTCCTTGGCCAGTACAGTCACAACAATTTGTGATTGAGGACCCAGGCTCTGAGCAAACAGCCTCCTGACTCCTTCGGGGACCACTTGGGGACCTAGAGAGAAGACTGAGTCCCCAGCCCAGCTTCTAAGGTCCAGGCTGGTGAAGAGAAGACAGGGCCCACAGGAAGACACATACTGTCAGCTCAAGGTGTGAACAGGATCAGGTGGCCCCCAGGCCCCAGGGGAGCTCAACTGGGGAGGAGGGGAGACAGCGAAGCCTCCACTCACTTATCGGGGTCACCAGCCCACCTTCATCTCAGCTCTGTACACTTCTTACAGCCAGCTACACAGCACAGGGGATGGAGGAGAGGGGGAAGCCTGTGAGGTAGGTGGACAGCTCGGAGTGTGATGGACAGTCCTGGGGTCTGGCTTCAGCCACACTCACCCACCCTTATCTAAGGAGCAGCTCCACTCTCACCCCACCCTTGCATGTTTCAGGGTGGGGTGAGGAAGACCCTAGACTAGACTCCTTCCCAACACAGCTGCCAGCAGAGAAATGACCCACCACCCAGGTGACATGGCAAGGTCATCCAAGGTCATTTGGGATTCAACCAGTTCCATGCGGAGAAGCCCAAGGCCACACTACTGAGTTGGTCTAGGGAAGGGAAAAGAGCTGCAAAACCATTAGCTCACACCCTGCTGGGCTGCCCAACAAGTGACCCTCCCACCCGGGTAAGACACAAGATGATAGGCCACAGGCCTTACAGGACAATGCCCAGAGAGCCTTGATTTGCACCCAAATGGACAGAAGATTCTAAGTAGGGCAGGAAATGGGGGCAGGGGTCCCGGGTACCATGGAGGTGGGTGTGCTAGTAAGGGCAGGCGACATATGACCCCGGGGAAGGCAACGGCGTGGAGACTGAGCCACGTCCAGAGCTGTGGGGGCAGTGCCCACAGCACCTCCCACATGGGTGTCCCCCCAGCCGGGTTACTGCTTAACCCCTTTCATCTTAATTGTTCATTTAAATTGATATTTGTGTAAGTTAAACTATGTCACTACTGAAAGTGAACCACAGCATCAGAACCAGGTGTATCCAGACGCATCCCAGCCTGGGCTCACCTGGCTGGTACCTTCCAGAGAAATCAAGGCCTCATGAGACCAGATGACCCCACAGACAAACCTGCTGCCCTCACCCCCCTCTCCCCCGCAGAACGCTGCGTCTCCCGTCATTCTCTTCTGCCCGGGGTCCCTCTAAGAGGGTTGACAGGCTGAGCACACAGCTCCCCGTCTCTAGAATGGGGTCAGAGGAACCCGAGGCCAAGTGCACCCAGAGACGGTCTAAGCCTGACCAGGGCCAGTACCAAAGGGTGAGACCCACAGCACTGGGCAGTGAGCAGAATGGTCGCTTTCCAGCCAGGTCCACTACCTCGCAGACCAGGCACGATGGCCTGGATAGAGAGCAGATGCCCCACTACAGGGACACCCATCACCTGGAACCCAGACTTCACAGCGGCTGACAGGATGAGGCAAGGACAGGTGTGACCAGGTGACCATGGGCCTCCAAGCAGGTGTGCAGGTGGACACCTGAGCTTCCTCAATGCCGGACCCAGACACGAGGACATGCCGGGGCAGCTGTAACATGCTTCTGAACAAGCAGGCAGCTGACTCGGAGACCCCAGAGGGTCCCAGGTTCCCCACCCCTATGCGCTAGCACGGCTGACTCTGACTCTGCTCTGAGCTGCAGCCCATACGTAGGCCCCAACACAGGCCCCTGGCTCAAGGGCACAGGACTCAAGGGCTGTGAAAGCCAGCCCAGCCACACCCCGCTGCGCTCAGGTGCTCCCAGGGCGACGGTGAAGGGTGGGAAATGCTGGTATGTGGGCAAAGCCTGCAGGCCGTGTGGGTGAATCTCCACAACCAGCCACAGTGCAGGAGGCCCGAGTCCCCATGCCACCCACTTCCTCCAGCACCACCACGGTGCCAGGACCATTCCTGGTGGCACTTTCTTCTTCCCAAGAGCACACCAGGCTTTCCTGCCACCATCGCTTTAATGGGTAGACCATCCAGCCGCCTGTGCCATGCAAAGAAAAACTTGAACGGTATTATTGGCATGTCATAAAAAAAAAACGTGAATGAGTTTATACATCTAACATCAGTCACGGGCACAGTGTTGCAAACAGCACTGCCTGAGGTGCCCAGCGTGGGGCCTGGGGCAGGTCCACCCCAAGCTGGGGGCACTACACCCCAGCGGCCAGGCAAGAACAAGGGAACAGTGCCACCATGCCCACCCCTCTCCCCCCAAATTCCCAGAGGCATCATACAGAGAACTCCACAGAGATGTGTGCTGGAGAAGTTTTTATAAAAAAATTCTTCGACAAACACAGGGATGCCGGAGATTCTCCTGTCACTGAGGACAGTCCCACGGGCAACAGGGTCGCTATGGCCACACGAGCCTAGTGGCCTTGCAGATGAGGACAGCAGCATTTCCTGACTCAAGGGCAGGGAAAGCGAGGTCAACTCACTTCTGGATTAAAACCCATCATCACCCACTTGGGCAGCTCTGACGGGTGGACGCCCCCCCCATCTCCACATGGCTACACACTCCTGCACGGCAGCATCTCTGGCCCATTCCCGAGAACTGGCTGCACCCCGCAAGTTCTGATCATGGGGCTGGTCCAGGGCACCCCTGGCCCAGAAGCCTGTCCTCTCCCGGTGACCACCTGGCAGCCCTAGCCACTGTGCAGGGACCATGACCAGAGGCAGAGCCAAGACTCAGTCACACAACCAGGAAAATGTGACAAAATGTGTTTCGAGTATATGGGTTTTTTGGTGTTTCTTTTTTTTCTCTTTTGATTAAATAAAAAACATAGCAGGCTCTCAGGTATATAAAACTGGTAATATTAGATAAAAATACAAACTTCACCTTTACAGAACAAAAACAAAAAAACAACACACACATTTTTTTCTTGAGTACACGTAAAGCGTAACATCTTACCAAAAATAAAGAATTTAGGTTGTCCAAACACGGGGCAGCAACTGGGAGCCGCCTCGCTGGAGCACTGGGGGACAGGAGATGGATGGCAGTTGATTGGTTCACGCATTATTCTCTCGAAAATGGCTTAAATTAAAAAGCAAAATAAGAGGGGAGCAAGGGAGGAACACGTGAGCCGGAAACACTTAGGAAATGATGCGTAAGTGGATATACCGTGTTTATTTTAATACAGGTTGTTTGTTTGCATCCTGCTAGGAGGAACACCACCTCACTGTCCTGTTACAGCAGCCTGGTGTTATCGGAGTCAATGTCATCCAAGAGATAATTTAAAAAAAAAAAAAAAGCTAGGCAAAGAGTAAAAAGGAAAGCTTAATAATCACTTTATGGTGTAAAAAAAAAAAATCCCACTTAAGGCTCTTAGGAAGGGTTCTGTATAGACTTAAACACTACAGCAAGGAGATGTGGCTTCTAAAGTCCCCATGGCGGTTCCCAAGACGCCCCGGCTCCTGCAAGTCCTGGGGGCGCCCGCGGCACCTGTTCAGCCTCCCAGGAAGAGCCGGCTCCGCCCGTGTCCTCGGCAAAAGCACCTGTGACCACGCCAGACAAAGATCCATCCGCCGAGCTGTCTGTCGCTTCCATCCCACCGGCGGCGCCCCTCTGTTCCCGCGACTGTTTGGGTATTTCTGTGAGTCAGTTCTGTTTGTCATGTTCTGTGGTTTTGTTTGCCCGCTTTCTCTCTCTCTTTTTTTTTTTTTTTGACAAGGAAGCTTCTTATTGTCTCACTGAGTGCTACAATACTTGCTTTGATGTCACATTAAACAAACGTATACACTGTCTCTTTGTTCTCCAGAGTGCGCGTGGAGACAGTTTTTCACGGAGGAGAACAAAGACCGCACGCTGGCAATAAGCACCGTACATAGTAGGTTCAGGAATGTAACACGCCATGTACATCCGTGTCCCGGGAAAGGGCTGCTAGCTTATCCTCACCTCACATCTGCAGGGAGAGGGAGAGACAGATACTGAGAAGCAGGACCATGGGCACACGCACCCAAAGTGCATGTTCAACCCAATCAAGGGTGCGTGCACGCACACACACACGTGCACACACGCACACACGCGCGCGCACAGCGGCAAGTCTTAGGACCTGAAGTTTTTGTAAAATTTCTCAAACCACATGTGGCTCATTATCCTTTCTGTAAGAGCTCAGAATCTCACCAAAGAGCAGGCTTCAGGCGAAGCCCATTCTCCCACTTTACACACAGGGGAAACTGAGGCCCAGAAAGGCTCCTTTTTCTTTCTCCTCACCTTTCTCTTTCTTCCAGCCTAGAACTTGACGTGATTTCTGGAGCTCTGGCAGCCATATTGGGCCATGAGACAACCCTAAGGATGGGTGCCACCAACCAGACAGGAGTCGTCTCTGTGACCAAGAGAGCAGCTCACCCTGACCCCATGTCACCCATTCATTTGTCATTCTAAAACTTGTACCACTCGCATGCCCAGAAACTGAATGCTAGCAGGACCCAGGAGAGGAGGAATGCATGCCTCTCACATTGGGGTCTCTGCCATCAGCTGACCCACAGAGCCCAGAGCCCAGTGGTCTATAGACTACATGCACAGATGGCACAAAGCCACCTCCACACCACACCCTTGGGCTAGAGTACCCTCACGAATGCACCTAACCCCACAGGCCTCGAAAACTCCTGACCTGGCAGCTTCCGGCAGTCACAGTGCCAACAGCAGCCCAGGCTCTCAGACACCTGTCTCTAAGAATTCCTCTCACCACTATTTGTTTTGGATGCCATGGGTTCCCATGTGCCCAGAGGCAAGCGCCAGGCTCTCCAGAGCCACAGAAGCCAACACCAAAGACCAGGAAGGCTTGAGACAGCGTCCCCCATGCTGACTGGCTGCCCAAATCCCATTTCCTTCTGGGAAGCTGTGCACCTCTTTCAAAGACTGCACTTCCCAGGCTCCCCTGCAGCGGAGGGAGGGCCAATGAGATCAAAGTGCAAGTCGCTGGGTGGGATGACTCCAAGAGGGTTGTTTGACCCTTCTTCCCACCTTGTTCTTCCTGACAGCCTGGAGTATGAATGTGATTTCTGGAGCTTTAGCAGCCATTTTGGGCCATGAGGCACCTCTGAGGATGGACAGCACCAGACCTAGACAGAAGAGGGCCCCTGGTGACACTGAGACTGCCATACTTGCTCTGGTCTCCCTGTCTTCACGTGAGTCAGGAATGTCCACCTGTGTCCACGGCCCTACAGGTTTACCAAGCCTTTCAGATGGGATCTACTCAGCCTTGAGAACCCTGAGCTGCACTCTCTACAAGCCTCAGTTTTTTCATCTGTCAATGGGATGGGCAGTCTGCCCGTGCTGACCCCACTGCTGCTCATGAAACCCCAATCACTCCACTCACAGGACACCTCTGACCCCAGATCAATGAAAAGACCAAAGCCAGAGCAGGGCCTCCGGGGGGAAGGGCCTGGGTCAGGCTTCCGTGGGGCGGGAGGGGCGGAGTGGGGAACGGGAGCAGGAGCCCCACAGCCCAGCCAGACACCAGAAGCTCGCAGAGCAATCAAGGCCAATCACGCCGCGTCCTCGCCTGGGTGATTCGCCCTGTGATCAGTCATCACGCCTCCCCGCGCGCACAGGACGTGGCGCATCCAGCGACGGCTCCTACCTGGTTGGCTGGTTAGGTGGGTTTTAACCTTTTTCTTTTCCGCTTTTTACCTGACTCCCTACGCCTTCCTGTTAACAGAAGGGCAGGGAGGGTGAGCAGGCCTAGGAGAGGGCAGTCAGATAGCCCCTGAAACCACACACACCTGGGCTGCCTGTCTTCCTGGAAGAAAACTAACTCCATTAGTGTTGGCATGGACACTTCCTGTCCCCTTGGGCCGTCCCCAAGCCACTCTGCCTCTGGGCAGTCTGTCCACAGAGGGAGGCAGTGACCCCCACCGACAACAGTGGCCAGATGTCTAGCACCCGTCTTCCCACAACATGTCGGCTCTAATTACCCCAACCGGACAACCGACCAGGGCAAGAGAGTTAAAATGCATGTCGGCCCCTCCTCACTCCAGCCTGAATCTCCTGCCAGAGCCACGCAGCAGGGTCCCCCTCCCTACCGGTGCCCACAGGAGGCAGAATTCGCCCCAGCAGGTCCCCAGGGCAGGTTGACCAGTCGCCAAGTGGCTCACTGACCTCACACAGCCCCAGATCCCACCGCCCAGCAAGCCCCCTTCACTGCGACCCCAGGAGCCAGGCTGAGGAGCCCTGTGCATCAACCAGGACGCCGGTGACGAGAACACGGCAGCTCACCCGTCTCCTCTTCTCGGTAGTCCGGGTTGGGGCTGGTGGGCGTGCACGTGCACTCCAGATGCTCCTCCAGCCTCACCTGGACTTCTTTTAACTTTGGCTTCTTCCTGATGTACTCCACCTTGGCCACCTGCCAGAGACAACAGACCCATCCGTGAAGACCTCACCCCACCAGGCCAGGAGGAAGCCCGACCTCCAACCTCCAACCTCTTCTGGTGGAAAGGCGGGGTGCCCAGCGAAAAACACGCTTCAGGCAGCATTAGTGGTCTGGTCCCATCTTACCTGAATGTACACCCACCGTCTGAGTCCGAGGGACATGCGGGGAGCGGGGGCGGGAGAGGTGTTTGATTCTGTGTTTTGGGGGCACCCGGCTACGTTCCCCAACGTGCACTTACTACAGGAGAAAAGCCCCAGCCAAGCCCGGGGCAAGGCTGCTAAGTGTGCTCGGTGCCCAGGCGTCACCCTCCCTCCTGACCACAGCCCACGGAGGAATTAGCGCAGCCCTAGGACATCCGAACTGGGGTCTGGATAAGATTGGCTCCAGACCAGGACTCTGGGGCTCCAGGGCACTTCACCGGGCCCACGAGGACAGCTGGGCCAGGCCAGCCACAGCCTCAGTCCCAGGCATGAGGCCCTTAGATGGCCACCAGGCCACAGGTCTCCATGAACTTGGAGGAAATGTGGGCAGAGACCCTGAACAAAGCCACCACTGCCCGTCCATGGGCCTCGCCAGCCGAGCACTCTCTGTGCACAGAACCACATGGCGGGCCTCACCCCTTCTCAAGGAGTACCAGGAAAAGAGGGCCCCAAGGCACAAGTCTAGGCAGTCAGGAAGTGGGCGGACCCCGGGCGCTGGCTTGTGTGTCCTGGGAAGGCAGCTCCACCCTCCACATGGGTACATACATGCATGCACATGTGCCCGATCACATACACCTGCCTGGGACCTCATCCTCACACGCACATGCACACACCTGGCCCCGCAGACTTAAAGCACGACCAGTGAGCCCTGCCAGGTGCTGACCCCTCGCTTCTGCTTAAATTATGGGTGAGGACACAAGTAACAGACATTGAAGACTTGACTCTCCCAGCTGCTCCCTGCACACCTCATGGGCTCCCATCCCCAAAGGCCCACAGCCGACTCTGATCTCCAGCGGGAACCACCGCAGACTCTCTGCTAGTCTCAGGACCCCACACAGGGAGCCAGGCACACGGTAGACATGCCCTCTGTGCCCACCCCTCAGGGTACCTACTCTATTCCCTCACTGTTCACCTGGGGACACTGAGGCAGAAAGGGAGCAGAGCCCACAGATTATAATCCAGGGCTGCTGGCAGAGGGCCCAGGACAGAAGACCCCAACCTGGGACAGTTGGGAAGGGGACAAGACGGACGGGGACCTTCCCCAAGCTCCTCTGCAAAGGCCTGAAGTCCAGAAGCCAGAGGACCCCAAGAAAGTGGGGTCAGCCCTACACCTGGCAACCAGGAACCCACCCCACAGGCAAGTTGAGCCAAAGGCTCGTCCAGACCTGGCCGTGGCCACTGTGCCAGAGTAACAGTTAACCCTCCACGCCCAGCGTGCTGGGCGCCCGGCCGTGGGTGGTGTTGAATGGCTCACAGCGCTCAGCCTCGCATGTGAATGCTGCAGCTGAGTATGAGCTGGGGAGGGGAAGATCTGTTTGGGTGTCAGCAGCCAAGCCAGGTTTGGGGCCAGGCCTGGGACATTTCCTGAATTGAGAATGAACAGAAGGCAGCCTCGAAAGCCTGGGACATGGCCACCTATCCACCTGCTCCTTTCTCCAGGAGCCGAGCCTGAGAGAGGAGTCCACAGGCTCCCTGGGCAGAGCCTCCGCCTTCCCATCTACAAATGGGAACATGGGTTATGGTCGGGGATAGACTAGGTCGCTTGTGTAAAAGTACCTGAAATGTGGGACCGGGCCACCTTCCAGAGAGACCCCTGGTGTCCACATGTTCATACAGGGCCCCCTCTTACTGAAATCAGCCACAGGCTCCAGGTATCTAGACAGGTCAGCCTGCTGCCCCAAAGGTGGAAGGGGACCCGTGAGGGCACTGTCCCGAGGGGGCAGAGCACCAGCCCTGTCCCGAGGGGGCAGAGCCCAGTAGCCCTGCCAGCCCTCAAATTAGAAACAAGTCTGCCTAGGTCCCTGGTCGGCAAACTGCGGCTGGCGAGCCACATGCGGCTCTTTGGCCCCTTGAGTGCGGCTCTTCCACAAAAGACCGCGTGCGGGAGCTACCTCGATAAGGAACGTACCTGCCTATATAGTTTAAGTTTAAAAATTTGGCTCTCAAAAGAAATTTCAATCGTTGTACTGTTGATATTTGGCTCTGTTGACTAATGAGTTTGCCGACCACTGGCCTAGGTGATAATAGGGGGGCCCCAGCTCCCCACCCCACTTCCTTCCCCTAGGACACAAACAGGTGGGACCCAGAGGCCAGCACCACACCCTGCCATGGCTCCTCGCTCTGAGCAACCATGTACCCCCCTCCACAGATGCCTTCTGCTGGGGGCACAGGAGGTGGGCAGTTGTCTTGCTCTGGGTCCCCAGGTCTCACCCAGTTTCCTCCCAGGCAAAAGGGGGCAAGAAGTTCCCCTCCATGGGGGTGGGGAGCACTCCAGAAACACCTCCTGCTTGCTCCTCTTGGCAAAGCGCACACAACACTGGCCACTTCAGGCCGGAAACCCCGTCTCTTCAAATAACCCACTTTTATCAAAGAAAAACAAACAGCAATTTACAAGACACCTGCTTCTGGGTTTGCAAGGACTCCAGGACGTCCACACCTCTGTCTAGGCAGGAAAAGCCTACATTCTTCCTACAAGAACGTGCTGTGAATATTAAGTTTTTAGAAGCACCCTCCACACTAGCCAGGTCCACAGAATGAGACATAACCTTGGCCCCCAGACGCACACGGAACCCAAGCAGGTCCCCAAGTCCCTCCCCCCATCTGCATCTTGGCGTCCAGGCTGTACCTTAGAAAACACATTCCAAGTCCCCACTACTAGGGGACCGTTTCATGGCCCATTTGGCCAGTACACCCAAGAATCCAGCAGTGACATCACCCCTTCTAGACAGGGGGCACCGAGCGCAGGAGGCTTGAGTTCTCACCGCTCACCAGCACCCCAGGCTGGGCTGCCCTGAGGCAGGCACCCCCAGGAGGGTTGGGGAGAGCCACGCTCCTCAGCGGACACCACCAGTCATCCTGACTGCCCAGAGTCAAGTCACATTATCCGTGATGAACAGCAGCACCAAGAACACCCTGTGTGAGTCACTGGAAAGCTCACAACCACCCTGTGAGGGCCCAAGCCAAGTGCTCCCACTTTACAGATGAGGAAACTGAGGCAACAAACAAGACTTCCTCTTTCACTGGGAGGAGGCCCAGACCTGGAGAGAGCAGAGGCTCTGAGCTTGTCCTTGAACAGGGACCTCCTAGCTCGAGGAACTCTGTCCCTCTGGGTGCGACTGCTCCTGAGCCCGCTGTTTCCAATACAGCATTCCTGTGTGTCCCCTCCCTGGCCCCATAGCCATCTGGAACTAAAGCCAACTCCCAAGGTCATGCGGACAGACCTCCCCTGGTTTGACAGACGAGTGAAGGGAGGGGAGACTCTTGCCTAGCTCGAGGACAACGCTTCCCTGAGAATTGTGACCCTATGCTCCTGAACCTGAAGCCTGAGTAGTGATACCTCTGGGGCCATGTCTAACTCCCCAAAGCCCAAGGTGCTGGCCTCCCTGACCCCCAGGGCTCTCCTATGCAGCACCAGGCACTCCTGCTCACCAGGGATGGACACGCACCAGGGGTAGACACGCATCAGGCATGGACAGGGAGGCTCTCACTAAGACCTTTACCCGCAAAGCTCTAGCGTTCTCCCTCAGGCCCTAAACTAGATAGACCCCATACAGCAATGGGTCCCAAAGTGCCCCCTAACTCCATCCACAGGACACAGAGGCCCATCCTGGGCACCCCAGGGGGACACAGAGAACCTGTCTTCCTGAAGTCTAGCAAGGCAGACCTGGGTCCTGGCTTCAAGAAACCTGGGGATTTCTCAGATCCATTCACTGAAGGACTTCAATCCTGCAGCATCATGTGGAACTTGGTACTCACAGTGGCTCCTTCACCCTGACCTCACAGAAGGCCATCTGCACTGAGCCACAGGGGAACACCACCGTCCTAGCCTTGAGGCTTGGGCCTGGGGGACAGAGTTAGATGTTGGGTCTGGGTGTCAACCCACACTGGGGGGCCAAGAAAGCATATGCTACTCAGAGAGGCCATTCAGGGAGCAGACAGCAAGTGCGGACCACAGCAAGCCCAGCTCAGAGAAGTCAACCCCTCAGAACCCCAGCCCACCGCTGATGGGAGCCGTGCCCTGGCCACCCTGAGGGGCCTGTGCAGTGCTAGGGGCCCTGCCTCCCAACGCCCCCATCAAGCTGCCGCGGGGGAGGGGGCAGGTCCCAGAGGACAGGTGAGCTCTGCCCCAGGGCTCACTCCTGCAACATCATGGAGATGAAGGTGAGGGGCTGGCCACTGACCCCAGCATGTCCAGACACACAAGGCCTGGAGGCCACTGGGCAGCCTTTAGCCAAGCTCACACTGGACAGTTCACCTCCTGAGCTTCAGTGAGGTGACCATCAGAAGCCCTTATGAATCAAAAGGCCAGAAAACCAGGCAGGTGCCATCTCTGGCCAGGACCTCCTCCTTCCCGGCACCTAGCACCCAGCACCCAGGCGCTGGGTCTGGCCAGCTCTGCCTCAACCCCAAATGGAGCGGAACAGCCTCCTGGATAGGCCGAATGGCCTCCACAATGGGCCTCCTGTTCCCACTGACCTTTTGTCCCCTTTCTGCCAGAACCCCAGTGTCTGGGGCCGGATGTTTCCCTGCCAACCCTCTGATGGGCAGGCAGGGAAGAGGAGGAAGGAGAGGAATCTGAGCAGGGTGGGGCACAGGCATGGGACCAGGCTGCTTGGTCTCCAGATGCAGGATGAAGCCCCTCTGTTCCCTCTTGGGCTGACCATGACACCATCTGGACAGGTGAATGCCCACGCTGAGTTGGTGGGGCCTGCGCCCCAGACAGAGGTGCACCCTTCCCAAAAGGGGCCCTGCCCCACCCACCCACCCACCATGGGGCTAGGAACTCTCCCACCTGCTCAGAGAGACCAGCAGACACAGACCGCTGCCCATTCCAGGACCAGACAGTCCTCAGCTTCACACCACAAGAAGCAAGATTGGGAACAGAGGTGTCCCTGGAGAATGGAGTCTACTTTATTCCAGGACCCAGTACCTCTGATCCCACATCCCAGATGCCCCCTAGGCTCACACACAGGGGCAACCCATCTCGAGCAGCCCTGTGCCTGTACCCTCAAGAAAAGGCCTCTGGTACCCACATTCTTGGGGCTAATAAGACCCCCCAACATACTCCACATGAGGAGAACAAGACCCCAGGGGACAGAAGCTGGCCATAGAGTGGAGGCCTTGCAAGCAGGGCCAGTGCAAGACGCACAGACTTGGTGTGGGGAGCATTGCGTGTCAGCCAGGCAGGGCCCGGGGCAATAGGCCGTGGAATGTGCTGACTAAGCTCCTAAGCAGGGCAGAGACCACGTCCCCAAGGTCAAGTCTGTCCCAGTGACGGGTCTAAAGGGCCTTCTCATGTGACAAGTGGCCCGATCGGCTACGTGGTCCTTCACTAGGAAAGTTTTCTCCCGGTACCTCATGCAGAGGCAGAGGGCGACATCCACGGACTGGGTGGGTGGTAGCACCGAGGGTTTAAAAGAACGTGTACTCAAGGACTAGGTCCTAATGCACACGCCCAGGCTCACATCTTCAATCCAGGACAATGGGCCCACCCTCCAGGGTTCTAACCCACCCAGAGCCGAGACGGGTAGCCACTGGCCTCTCCAGCCTCAGCCTCAGTTCCGAGAGGTCAGGAGATGCCCCAAAGCCTCCGTCCAACCCTGTCCTTCGGTAAGGGACAGGCAGGAACTGACGTCCAGATACAGAAAGCCTCCCAGCAAACAGGAAGGCTCTCTGGGGAGTTCCACCGCCCAGACACCCAGCTGCCGAGCTTCAGACCCACTCCACAGATGAGGCAAATAAAGCCAGGATGGGGAGGAAACCCAGACCCTGACCTGAGCTTCCAGCCATTGGGCCAAAAGCCAACCCCAATTTGGCCACCCAGAGTGACCTGAAGAAGCAGAATTTTCCCGTGGGACTCGGGCAGGAGGACAAGGAACTCCTCCAAGACCTTCCTGGGCCCAGTGCTGTCCTGGAGGTCACCATGTCCGGCCCCTGACTGAGGAAGAGCAGGGCCCAGGCTCCCGGGAGCACCCGTCCCTCCTGGAACAAGGGAGAGGAGCTTGGCTTCTCAGCACCCCCAGAAAGACCCTCCTAGAGAGAAACACCCCAACAACACATACGTTCAAATGGCTGAGGAGTACCCTCCCCAACTTACAGGCACTGCGCCCACAGCCCACACCAGCACCCCGTTCCTGTCTCCTGTGTCCCAGGGAGAGGCCTGGGGGCCATGCAGGCTGAGGGGACCCCGATCCCCCATGAAAGTGCTGCGAGAAAGACTTTTCTTTCCTTTGAGAGGCTGCATGTGGTGCAGGGGGAACCGGGATGCCCACGCCAAACCCCCGGACCTGCTCTCACCGCATCCACAACCCGCACCCAGGGCAGCTCACCTTGACGCTGCGGTGGTGCACACGGGACGGCTGGCACTTGACGCTGCTGGTGTTGCAGCAGCCGCTGCAACGCTTCACCTCCACGCACGGCGGCCAGATCAAAAAGTTGGCAGAGGTGGGGTCCACCTGGCTCCGAGGTATCTCGTAAATGACTGTCCTTGTCTTGCAGACGGCGGGGACGGCTTCCTCTGCAGAGGAAGAGCCTCGGTAAGCATGAAGGCCACTTCCTTACCCACTGAACCACCTCCAGCCCTGCCCGGGGCCACAGCAGCTGGAGGGCCAAGTCTGCTGCTGCCTCTAGTGTCACCTGTGTCCCGCAGCCCCGCCCCCAGAGTGCCGCTGAATTGTCTGCTGGGGGATGAGGAGCATGGGGGCCCAAGGGCGAACCCCCAGGGAGAGATGCAGCTGGCAAAGCGGACTGTGCAACACTGGGGCCAAGAGAGGAGGGAGGCCCTGTGTACCCATGGTGGTAGGGAGCGTGGAAAGAGGCAGACAGGCTATGGGGCTGGTGGAGATGTGGACAAGCAGGGAAACTGAGGACGGGACACCAAGATGGCTGGGAAGACCAATAGGACACCGCCGAGCACGCTGCTATGTCCCCAGGGCCAGGCCCTACTCTAGGTGGGGCCCAACCCACACAGGAACTGGTCACTGCCCCCAGGGCTCACGCCCAGGCTGCCCTGGACCCTCCCAGCCGGTTTGCTGTGGCTCCGTCATGAACAGAATAGCCACAGAAGGCCTAGGGGCAGGAGTGTTACAGCTGGCCTGCACAGTGGGCAAGGGACATGGTATAAGCCACGCCTGGACTTCTCCAGCACCCTAGGCCTGAGACCTGCTCCTGAAAGGTGACCGCAAGGCCATCCTCTGGCCATGAGGGCCCCTCCAAGGAGGAACAGGCCCTTCTCTGCTGTGCTCCTCAACACAGGCCAAACATTTCAGCCCGAAGCCATCAGCTCCTTATGGACACCAGGGCGGGCCTGACGGATGAGAAACCTACCCCTGGACCCCGGCACATGACCTCCAGGCCCAGCTGGGCATTGTGTAGTGACTGTCTGCCGACATCCAGCCACAGGACAGACCACCAGGAGGCCCTGCTACCCAGACATGTGTCCAGGGAGCCCTACCAGAAGGTTTGTGACCACCCACTGATGCTGTTGCCCCAGCCACACTCAGGGCCCCAGCACCCCAGAGCTGTAGCTAGAAGGAGCCTCCCCTGGGTGTGGAGGGCCCATCACTACCCCAATACACACACTCAGAGCTGCTCACACACACCAGAGCTGGCACAAGCCCAGCAGCCAGCATGGAGGGGGCACTGCCCTCTGCGGACAAGAGGAGCCCAAGATGCAACTTAAAGACCTAAGCGCTCTGTCTTCACCTCAGTACCAGGGAGGATGTCAGCTGTCACGTACATCCCCTTCTCAGGGCTGAGAAGACCTCCTTAAGGGCCCTAGGAGACCCAGCACGGATGCTGAGCTCCAAGAACAAGCCACCAAACAGGGAAGTCTGGATGCTGGCTGTTTGGCTGTCCCACCAAAGGAATGGGCTGCACTCCCAGCACCCCCCAGGAGACAGGAGCCTGGGGAACCTGACCAGGAGGGCCAGGGGCTGGAGCTAGGAAGAGGCCTTTGGTCTAGCCCCTTCTTTGCTCAAGGACACTTCCTTCCTCGCTGGAGCAGAACAGGCCCTCGAGGGAGCACCCACTCTTCGCAACTGGTCTGAAGAACATGACCTATATGGTCACAACAGTGAGTATCACCTGGGGAGGCCTGATTGCCTTCACCAGGATTCATTCACCCACACAGGGTGCTCAAAGGTGTAAGCTACAAAACACATCTCCTCAGAGGAAACGACAGCTCAGGCAGGAGTCACCTGCCCTAGGTGGCAGTCAGGGCCCAGAGGCAGCAGCCACAGTGAGCAGGCCCAGCCCGATGTCTGGGGGCTGAGTGGGCCACATCTGCAGCTGCACCCCCAGGAAAGAAGATGTAGAGCCCGCCACCCTCTGAGCCCCACCAGCTAGCAAACCTGGGCCCAGCGAGAGGGACAAGAGCCAACACCCTCAAGCCCGCGCTGAGGTGGAGCCCTCAGAGCCACACCTCACAGGGAGGGGCACAGTAGGGGGCCTCTGCAGGCAGGCCGCTGGGCTCCACGCTGCACCCAGCTCTGCGGCTCCCTGGAAATGAAGCACAACGTCTTCCACAGTGAGGCCTCCTTGAGAGCAGGCCCCAACAAGACCGGCACTTAAGGAATTTATGACAGCTCCCTCTCCAGGGGCTCTCGGCAGGGCCAGGCTGGGGCAGGGAGAGACACCCCTGCAGGAGGGAGGAGCCCCTGAGCAGCCTGGGCCTTTGTTTTCAGGAGGAAAGAGAAAAGGCTCCCCTGAGGCCTCTCTCCAGCTCCCCCACCCAGGCCCCCAGCTCACCAATGCTTCTTTTCCTCCGAATGGGCACAGGTCTCTTCTCGGGGGCGTGCTTGATGGCGCGGCCCCCATGGGCTCTCAGGCTGCTTTCCAGAACATCCTCAGCCCCTAAGGTATAAAGAAGAAATGGTGACCAGCTGCCCCTCCAGGCCTTTCCACAACACTTCCTGCAGCTCAACCCCACCCTTGCTCCCCAGGACCCTCTTTTCCTACATGGGGAGTTTCCAGATGAGCAGGGGGTGAAACACTCCCAGCTGCCAAAAACATCCCACCAACCTCCGCAAAGTCTACACAGACTCACTGTGCTTCCTCCGAGGAAGCCCGGGTGAGGGCTGAACCGTGCAGGGAAGCCCAAGGCCAGCCCTTCAGGTCAATAAGACCCAGAACCAACTGGCGCACTGCTCCTGGCCGGGCCCACCTCCCAGAGGGCACCTCGGATGGGGCTGCAATGAGGACCAGTGAGGCAGTGGCTGCAGACTTGTCCCGTGTGCCTGTGTCTCCCTCTCCCCCTCACTAACCCAACCCTGACTGAGAGTACTAATCTCAAGCATCAGAAGCAAGGCCAGAAGGCTGGCTTCTAGCCAAACCTCACTGTTCCTGACTTGAGTCCACTCTGAGGGTGAGACCCCAGGAAACATAATCAGGAAGTGAGGCCTCCCACTTAGAGTGGGCAAGAAGTAGCTGCAGGACGGGGACCCGGAGTCCTGGTGACTGACAGGCAGCAGGCGGTGTGCAAGAAGGAAGGGCCTTTGCCACCCAGTGCCTCAGGGCTATGACCACAGAGAAAGCAGCAGGCTCCAGAGCTAAGATCAGACCCAGAACCTGGGACCTGGGTGTCCCAGCTTCTGCTCCCCCAGCGTCCCCAGGTAAAGGTGGGTGGAAGGAACACAACAGTCCTGACACCTGCCATGTGGCCAACCCCAGCCCACTGAGACTGCCCACACCTGGATAAGGTGGGTGCCTTACCACCTTTGCCCCAGACCTGGGCGGGGGTCTTTTCCCACTTCTCCTCCTCCGTCCTGGTCTCCCCAATAGATACCAGGGCAAAGGGGTCCTGAGCAGCCAGGAGTTCCAGCAGCTCACAAAGGTCCCCATCTGCCACTCCCCGCCAGGGGTGACCTGGCCCTGCCTGGTGCCCGGGCCACTGAGGCTCCAGTGAGTGCCCACTCATTCTAAGCGAAAACCGAGTGCCATGCCTAAGGAGCAGATGACAAAAGATGCACTCTTTTAGAAGTCAGAGTGGAACCCAACTTTTCACTTAAAATGACTCAGTGTAACCCGGCCACTACTTTTTTGAGACCCAAAATAAGATCAGAACTGAACTACTCATGCAAGAAGAATTTCCCATCAACCAGCTGTTATAAGAAGCACTTTTTCACGAAAAAGTGACATTTATGAGTCATGTCCTGGTGGTGACCATCTTGCTATATCGCCAAACCCAAGAGCATCTGGTGGTTTCTCAGCGCCAAGAGAAAATTCAGCAACACCGCTCCCGCATCCCGGGGCCTTACTACAGCCCAGCGTAGGCTGCTTCCCTGGGGCTGGGTGCTCCTGAGCGTGCTGTGGGCACTGCAACCCAAGTCCAAGGACACGGAAGCCCAGGAGAGGGAAGGACAAGCAGGGACAAACACTGGCCAGACCCGTGTGTCTGTGTCTTGCAGACAGCTCAGCCCACACACCTGCCCTGGCCTCCTTCTGCCTAATAAACAGATGACAAGGGACCTCCCAGTCCATCCACCGGCTGAAATCTGAATCCACTTTGGCGACAAGAACCAGCAGAGTAGAAAGAACTCCTGGTCAAACAAGCCCACCTGCCGTCCCCATCAGGATGGGTGGTCAGCAAACCAGTCAGACCGCGCCAGGCCAGCGGGGAAGCAGCCCCATTCACGCTGGCGGGCAGTGACTGACAGGAGAAGGCCAGTGAAGCACGCCCTGGGACAGCGCTGAGGAAAGCTAACCAAGTGGTTTTCCTTTTGTCTTCTATGCAGATGTCCCAGGGACAACAGGATGGGGAGAAGTCCTCCAGCCTCAGATGGGATATTTATGTATCGGTTACTCAATGACCCGTGGGCACTGGGCCAGACCCCAGAGAACAAAACTCCCGCAGCCACTGGGCTGAAGGGTTTGTCCTCATTACAGTGAACAAACTCCATCAACTCCACAGTACGTGAAAAATCAACTCCCCTTCACTCCCACGCACGCCCTGGGGATGGAATGCTCAGGACCAGTCAGACTCTTGGTGTGGGAATCCTATGCCTCAGGGGCTCCTGCCACACCTCCCAGGACTTGCAAGCTCAGTTTCTCACCTGTGAAATGGGAATGTAGCCCGCCCATTGGGAGGAGCCCAGGATCCCACATGCCGATCACAAAGCTCCTCCCCTACATGGGAGGAGCCACTCTTTGAAAAGCCTCTTTTCAGCTTTGGGGATCTGTCCTCCCACTCAGGTCTACCTGGAAGGGTCCCCCTTGGAGTTACAAAGGCAGCAGACTGACACTGGGTTCCTCCACAGCCAGCCCCTTCCTCACTAATCCCAGACAGAGCTGTGACAGGGCCTGGCGGGGAGTCCAGGGCCTGGAGGAAGGCTGCTTACAACCTTCCCCAAAAGCCCGCTGTGGTTCAGCCCTCCACTTTGGGTGGGTACAGGGGTTGGGGGTAGCCCCCCCCCATCTCAGACAAGCAGAAGCAACAGGTGCAACCCCTGAGGTCAGGCCAGAGACTGTGTTCTCTGGTTTCCATGGAAGGGGACCAGGGCAAATACTTTGATGTGTGTGTCACAAAGGACGCCCCAGGGGCAGGTTAGTGAGCCAGAAGACCCTAGAGGCCCTCCTCTCTGTTCTCACCCTAAGTCGCCTACGGCACCTGATCCCCAAAAGTCTGACAGGTGGCTGGGGGCAGTTGAGCCACTCTCCCACTCCTTGGGGTGGCAGGGAGGGGAGCTCCCGCGGACTTTTATGGGGGGGGGCAATTTAAAACCAGCTGAGAACTGGCTGGTGCATCCTGGCTTTTTGGTTTAGACAGCCCCTCACCACCACCACCCCCAAGGGGCGCTGGGCCTAGAAGCCCCCAGCTCAGGAATGCCATCAGCAGAGCTCCAGAAGCCCTGCTAACAGCATTAGCTGTGGGGGTTGGGGGAGGCGGGGCTGCAGAGACCAGAATAAGAATGGTCCCAGCAGAAAGTCAATGGCCCATTTCCCGATGCAGTCCCAAGGCCTCACCTCTGCAAGGCTGAGAAAAAGCCCTGGCACCTTCTCTGGGAGGCAGTCTCCCCACTTTCCCAAGTCCACAGGGACCTGCAGGAGTGCTTTTCAGGCTCAGAAAAAACAAATCCTTCTCCCCAGGGCTACACATCAAGGGGCAGACAAAAATCCCCCCCCCCCGGGGGGCCCAGCTATGATCTCCAAGTGAAACTCTACCCCATCCCGATAAGGATCAGCCAGAGGATTTCCTGGGTCTAGAAACTCCAGAAACCGCTGGCCTCGCTGGAAGATGGTCTTGGCATGAAGTGAAAACCGTTCAGGCCTCTCCACCACCATAATTAGGTACAAATTTCCAGAAGGCCAGACCTTGTGATCTCCCTTGACTCCCCACCCCCACCCCTTTCGCAGAGTGGTTTCCGATGAGAAATCTTTTCACAGATTCTGCCCCCAGCTCCTGCGGCCCTCCACGGACACTTTTCTTTTGGGGCCTCTTTGAACTAACTACTAGTCAACAGAAGGTTTTCTGAGGCTGTTTCCCCAGTTTACACTGACACTGGAGTTCCCACGCTACAAACAGGTGGGTTAGAATCCTTATCCTCCTCCTAAAAGGGGCTCTCTCTGGTCCGCACTCCAGCAAAGCCACCCCCCCCCCAAACTGGCTCCTCTTTGCCAGCCACACCGGGTCCCCACGGCCTTTGCCAACCCAGGTCCAGTCTAACCGCAGCAGACACTGAAGAGCTTCTACACTCTGCTTCATAAATAAACTTTTCTAAAGTAGCTGGGCTCCAGGGCCTGAGGGTGAGCCCCAAAATAGTCCCCAAACAACAGATGTGTCCAAGGCGCACCGTTTTATTGGCTCGTGAAAAAGGAGAAGACGCGGGCTCCAACGACCAGAAAGGCCCAGCCCCAGGCAGGAGCGGAGCAAGTTCTGGGGATGCATCCGGACCCTGACCAGGAGCACCCGCCCACCTCCAGGACTCTGCGCCCAGGGCCGTTCCAGCCCCTCCTCCTTGGCTGGAGGGTAGGCCCTAGGCAGGCACACCTGGCCGGGGTGCCGGCGCCCTCTATGCGGCTGAACTCTCTGTGACACACGCGGCATGTTCCTTAAATGCAAAAACAATCTCTGGGCTAGCGAGCAGCCCTCGGCCGCCGCTGGGAGAGAAAGTGGTGATTGGAAGAGAAACTCCTGACTCATCCGCCTGGGCTTTTATGGCCCGGGATTGGATTCTGACCTTTCGGTGCGCTCCTGCGCGGCGCCCGGCCCGAACGCGGCGCGGGGCGCACTCACCGCCTGCCCGCCCTCCCGCGGCCTCCCCGCGCGCGAGGGAAGGGACGCGATTTACCTACGGAGTCTATCTCCAAGAGTCGCTGGAGGTCCCGGATGCTGTGGATCTGACTGTGCGCCAGCCTCTCAATTACCTCGCGGGGGATCTCGGCCTCCTGCAAGCAGAGCCACACGGTCAGCCCGCGGTCCGGCCCCACCGGCTCGCGCCCCCGGCCCAAAGCACGTGGTCCACGGACGGAGGCGGCCCCCCTCCAGCCTTACGCGGGCACCTCGCACGCAAGGCCACCGGACCTGCGCCCGGGCCCTGAAGCCGGAGGCCGGGGGTGGGGCTGAGTGAGACCCCCAAATTCTCCGTCCCCATCCATGTCTGCCCTTTGCAAAGAAAAGATCGCCCTTTAAATGTTCAAACAAAAGCCCACTCCAGTCCTTCCACCCGGGGTGTCAGTTACAGGCGGTCTGGGGGCAGCGAGGGGCCCGGGGAGTTTCTGATTTAATAGTGAAATCAACGCCCAGAAAGATCAAGTTGAAATGCGTCACGGATCGGCGACGAAAGTCACGGCAGCCCTAACACTTTAATCTAGCCAGGGGCTTAAATTTCACACCCCGGAATCCCGGGCCAACCTGCGGGGGAGAGGGTCTCTCCGTCTCACAAACACGCGCGCGCGCACACTCACACCCACACTCGCCCCACCCCGCTCCGGCCCAGCCGCGGCCCTAGCGCCGACTAGGACGCCCCAAATCCAGCCGGCGGCTGGAGGAGACTGCAGGAATGTGAGGGTTAAATATCTACCTCTCGCGGCTCCCGAGTCCTTGCCAAGACTACCCCCACCACCACTCGGCCTCTCCCTACTCTTTCCCGATTTTTAGAAAGAGTCGGGGGTCGCTGGGGAGAGGGTCTCAAGTACTAAGTTCCCACGACGAGGGTTGCAGAAAGTCATTCATCACAGCGAGCTCTCAGGGATTTGGGATACGAGATGGGGGGCGCCGTGGGGGAGGGCGTAGGGACGCCAGCAGTGGGAGGGCGCGGGAGCCTGCCCAGCCCCTGCTCGCCTTGCTCAGCCACCTGTAAGCAGGCCCCGGGCGGGCGGGGCTGCGCCGGCCAAGCCACCAAGCCGGGCTTGGGGACCAGGTACCTAGAGCTGCCCATCCCGGCTGCGGGGGGCCCTACCTGTTTACCCCCTGCTATTCCCCCTCCCCAGGCTCCACTGGCTCACACACACCCCCTTCCGCGCTCCCCGCACCCGGATACTGCATTACCTACCGCGCCGGGGTTCCCTCCCTGGAGAGAAACCCGCGCCCCCCGAAGTTTCTCCCCACTCGTCCACCTCGCCAATACTCCGTCCCTCCTCAGCAGAGCGACGCAACACGCTGGAAACTCACCAGACACACTTAGGCATGGCAGAAAATAGAACCCAGTTAGGAAAATTTTAAAAATCGACCACCCTAACAGAATTCAAAATGCGGTCTGCAGAGCCTGAGCCCTGGGAGCCCGGCCCGCGGGCGGCCGCAGGGGGCGTGCGCCGGGGCAATCAGAGAAGGGACGGGGCGCGGGGATGGCACCCACCTCGGCCAGGGCATGGGCGAGGTATCCGCAGCCGAGGAGCAGCAGGCAAGCCCAGGTCCTCATCGCGTATCGAGGCGCTGGCGGCTCGGCGAGGAGGCGATGCCGCGGGGCGGGCGCTCCAGCCGGGCTCCTGTGGCGGCGAAATTCAGTACCATCCCTCAGGGAGCGCGGCCCGGAGGAGGGTGGCGCGGAGAGCAGCGAGCCGGTGGAGCGCGCCCGGCGCGAGCAACGAGTGCAGAGGCAGGGAGAGCTAGCGAGAAGGAGGAGCAGGGAGTGCACGCCTGTCGCGCCGGGAGCCTCCTGGGCCGCCGGGTAGGGGGTGGGGACGGAAGGGGCGGAGGGCGGGGGCTGGGCCTCTTCCTTGGTGCGTTCCCGGTGCTGGCCGCTACCGCGCTCGCTCCCCGGCGCAGGCTCTAGGCGAGACCTGGCCGGTAATTTTGCACGTTTGCAGGCATCAGCCCCGAGAGGGAGCCCGGAGGGAGGCTGGAGCCGCCGCCGCCGCACCACCACCACCACCACCCATCACCTGTCTGGACGCCCGGCCAGGCCTCGGCCTCGGGCTCGCGCTCTCCCTGCGGGCTGCAGACGGCCCTACGCGCCCACTGCTGGCCCCGCGCTCGCCTCCGGCCTCCTCTCGCCACCGCTGCCGCCAGGCCGGGCACAGCGCGGCCCAGTACGGCGCGGCCCGGCGGCTTGAGTGCGCCCCTCCGCGGCTCGCGCTTGGCTCCGGCGCGGTGCTCCGCCCTTCGTCGGCCCGAGCGGGGCAGCACCCGCGGCCGCCCGGGGCCTCGCCGCGCGGGCCTGAGGGCGGGCGCAGGACCGAGCCGGCGTCGCTGCTGCCGCCAGCAGAGAAACAGGCGCGGGCAGGCCCAGCTCGCCGGAGTTGTACGGGCTCCTCGGGGCGCGCGTGTGTGGAGCCGGCCGGCAGCGGGAAGGGGGTTATAGCGCCGCCACCGCCGCCGCGCCCCTCCCCCGCCCCCTCCCTATCGCCTCCCCCGGATTCTCTGCCCCGGACCCGCACCTCGGAAGCGCGCGGGGGCCGCACGGGCCGGGCAGAGCCCGGCCGCTGCTGCTGCCGCCGCCGCAGTGAGCACACACACGCGCTCACGCAGGCAGTGAAATCCATCCAAGCCTCGCGCCCGGCACCGAGCACAGCCGCCGGGGCTCCGCGCGCCCCTCCCTCGAGCTTGCCCACCCTCCAGTGCCAGCCAGCTGCAATCCTGCGGCACCGGACGGGGAGGGGAGGAGGCCGCCGCAGAAGCAGACTCGCCTCTCGGGCCCCAGCGGCAGCAGAGGGCAGCGCCCAGAGCTGCGACGCCAAAAAGGGCAAAAGCAGGCCGGCCCCCGCCCCCCGCCCCGGCGCTCGGGCCTCTTTCCATGGTTGGGCTCCAGGGCCCCTGCCTCCCCCTCTCCATAAAAGGAGGGGGAGTGAGGCTATGGTGAGAGGTGGGGCGCGTTTGATGGCGCTTCTGGGGCACTCACCTGGCGGCTGCCACACGCCCCCGCCCACGACCCAATGCCTGCGGCGTCTGAATGAGGAACCTCCACCCACATCCCGAGATGGTAGAGCGTCCAGGGGCTGCAGGGTACCTCCTCCCCACCCTGGGACCATGCGTCCCCCAAGTCCCCACTCCCTCGTCAAGGCTGGGCTTCGGCCTGAGCCTGGATCTCGAGGGGGTGGTAGGGAAGGAAAAGAGGAGCCGCCAGTCAGGAACCCCTGGAGTGTGAGCCTCGAGCGCCGGATTCTCTGGACTCACAGAGCGCCACCTCCCGCCAAGGCGCAACAGGGATCCCTATGCGGGGGCAGGAACAGCGACGAGCCGGAGGCCTGAGCATGGCTGGAGGGCTCCCTGCCACAAAAGGGCGGGTGCGCCCAGGCTGGGTGGGTTCTACCCACCTAGACCAGGTGGGAGAGGACCCCGGCGTCAGGCCCTGTCGCCGCAGGGTTCGCCCTCGAGAGGATGGGCGAATATCCAGACCAGAGCTAGAGTAGTGTCCAGCCAAGCCACCCGAAAGCGAGACAGCAGAGGCCCTTGAAGGCTATGAGATGTGCCCCTCTGTGGGTGGGCAGGCAGCAGAGAATTCTGCCCCCAAGCCCAGGGCAGACAAAGGCTGTCCCCACCGGCGTCTTTCATCCTGGGCTGGGTCGTTCTTGGCATATCAAAGGCTGAGTCTAGAGGGGCTTCAGGGCGCTTACCTATCTCCAGATACTTGGGGGTGGGGAACTTTTACTGCAGGTCCTATAAGACGTCGGTGTTCAGGTCCCTTACACAGGCCTCCGCACACCTGCTGCTTCCCAACGCTTTGGGACTCCTTACACTCCCCCCGCCTCACCCCACCCACATGCTAGTAGGCTGGAGGTTGCTCAGGATGGAGGACGGAAACAGAACCAGGGAAAACTCAGAAACGTTTAGGAGCACGGGAAAGCCACTTGTCTGTCCAGGTGGAACCTTCTGTTGGTTTGGAGAGGGATCACTGGAAGTTTCTGGAAGGCAGCCAGACACCACTGCCAGGACTCTGGAGTCCGGTGGGGGCTATCACACCTATGTATCCCAGAGTGCACCATACGGCTGAGCCTCGATTCCCTGCTGGCAAAGAAGACCCACGGACATCTCTTGGGGGTTAAAGCACTGGGTTTGGTCGCGGGTGTGGACATGAAGGGAAGATGGTCGCTGTCTTGCAGGCGGGGGTCTCCAGCACAGAGGGCCTCTGCCGCCTCCGAGCGGCCTGGCATTGCAGGGGCCCCCAATTCGAATTTGGGACCAGCAGGGAGGTCTGGGGTCGTGGAGGGGGATGCCTGTGGGGTATGTCTCAGACCAGAATGGGTGTGGGGAGCAAGCCCGGGTGCATTCTTTGGTGGGCCTGGAGACCCTGGGAGGGGGAGAGGGTTGCCCCTCTCCCTCTAATCACTAAAAATACACCCCCCACCCCGGGCAGCATCGTCATGGCAACCACCACAACAGTGGCTATGCGAGGGTGGCAAAAACTTCTGCAGCCGCTGACAAACGCCTTAGGGAGACTCAGGGCACCATGCATTGGAGCACCAAGGCTCGCCCTGGGATGGGACAGGGACCCCCTCAGAAGAAACTGGCGGAAACTGTTTCTGACCTGGAAATGGAAACCGTAGGATTGACTTGACCAAGAGGTCACACCAGCTTGGGTGCGAACCATTCCTGTGTGGGACTGCCTCCCAGACCCTGGCTCCTCCTCAACGCCCCACCCATCCAGGTTCCAGCGGCCCTCACCTCAGCCCCTGAGGAAGGAGAAGGGGCTGCGTGAGGAGGTGGAGCGGGATACTTAGGAGAGAAGGGCCCTTCCCTGCTCCCTGGCCTGTGGGAGCTCGGCACAAACCCAGCCTGCCAGGGCAATCCCTGCTGATCAGGCTGGATCACGTGCTGCTTTCTGCCCGGAATCAAGTTTCCCTGCCAGCCGATCACTGCAAACATTTGATAATGAGGCTAAATATACTTGAGTCAGAGGAGGTGCAAGGCACTGTTCCGGGCTCTGCAGGCGGGGACCCAGGGTCAGGCCAGGTTGGTTCCTGGGGGCGCAGGAAACCCCAGGCCACAGGCATGTGTCAGGGGAGGCCAGCCAGAGGGTCCCTGCTGGAAGAAGGAGATGCAGGGGGATCTCCAGGCTGGGGAGATGCTGGTGGGAGGTAAAGGTGCACCTGACCCCTGAGGGAAGTCCAGTCGCCCCCGGAGCCGGTGCTTCCGGGCCATCTCTGGTGTCCCAGCCTCACCCAACGTGCCCACAGGCCCATAATTAAGGTGAGTCAGGTGCTGCAAATAGGCAGAGCAAGGGGCCACTGCGCAGCTAAAGTGACTGGCTGGGCCTCCCCCTCGAGTTTCACCCTGGCACCCAGGAAGGTGCAGGAAGGGCCTGGTCTATTCCTCAGAACCATGTAGGGCTGGAGGGGGACCAGTGCCTTTATTAGGGGCTGTCACAGAGCCCAGCTCTTTGTGTAGTGTGTAGTGGTGCTCACCCTAAAGCCCAGACCTGATGGAGACAGCATCCTAAGTGGTGGCTCCCACGGCCGGTGCTGCTCTGCATAGGCTCTGCCCCCACGGTCACTGAGTGGTGACCCTGCAAACCTACGGCTCACAGAGGGGAGGGTGAAGGATGATGTGGCCACAGGCAATAACACCAGCAGCACTGAGACCCACACCCACCTGATCCAGGTCCCAAGGTGCAAGGCGATGGGGAGGGCACACCCAGGCCTGGCTATCCTCTGCCCCTTGGTCTTGGCCCCGTTGGTGTGTTTGTCTGTAGACTGCCCTGAGCCTCAGTTCTCATCTGGAAAATGGGGCAAGGCTGTCATACGCACACATCACACGTACACAGACAGAGCCTGGCGTCCGTGGGCAGGGCACAGCCACCCAGGTCATACAGGTGGAGGGCCAGCTGGGCTTCCACACCCAGGCTGCTGCTGGTGCCAGAGCAGATTTCAGAACAATTTGTAATGATGGCACACCACAAACCCCTTTATCTCTGGTCGAGGCTTTCCTGGTTCAGGGCAGTTAATCCAGGGACAGACTCCCTAAATGGGCACCTCCTTCAAGATCAAAAGTGCCCAGGCAGGTGTTAATTAAGTCATTACCTCCGGGTACCCCCAGCCCCAACCACTAGGAATCAGGCCTTTTCAGTTCAGGCCCCCCCAAAAGGGGGCAGGAACGTCATTCTCAGTGTTGTTTTTAACTCCCTGTTAAATATTTGTGTTTTCTAAAATAAACAAATGAAATTTAAAATAGCCCACAAGCAATTTGCCAATATTTTTTCAAAGAACACTTATGTCACAGGGGTGCTTGGTGGCTTCAAGAAATGAAGGCTAGCCTGACCAGGCAGTAGCGCAGTGGATAGAGCGTCGGACTGGGATGCGGAAGACCCAGGTTCGAGACCCCGTGCTCGCCAGCTTGAGTGCGGGCCCATCTGGCTTGAGCAAAAAGCTCGCCAGCTTGGACCCAAGGTCGCTGGCTCCAGCAAGGGATTGCTCGGTCTGCTGAAGGCCTGTGGTCAAGGCACATGTGAGAGAGCAATCAATGAACAATTAAGGTGTTGCGATGGCAACAACAAAAAAAAGAAATGAAGACTAGGCCCAGATGGACTAGGAGAGAAGCCACCAGCTGTGGGTGGTGTGGTGGGATGTTTGAACCGGGGCTGCTGCTGGCGGGGAGTATACTGTGCAGGTAGAACAGCCTCAGAGGACTTAGTATAAAAGAAAGGGCAAAGAATTTCTCATTTGTGATTTTTATATTAATTCCAGGTTGCATGCAATGATAACAATTTTTGGAATATTAAGTTAAATAAACTATATATCATTGCAATTAATTCCACCTGTTTGTTTCCTTTGTTTAGTGTGGCTACTAGAAAATTTTAGATGCCATGTTGCTCAACGATGTTTCTACTAGATGAGGCTAGTGTAGACATCCAGGGTTCACATCTACACGGGAAAGCCAAGTGGGTGAGGGACTGTGTGTGGGAGAGGCGGGGACAAAGCTGTCTCCTCCAGGAAGGCAGAAGAGTCCTGGAGACCGGCAGAGCCAGGGGTCAGGTCTCATATACTCCCAGCCGCATGGCTGTGACCTTGAACTGTTGACCACCTGGGTGGCTCAGTGTCCCCCCCCCCCTGAATACCAGCCAGCTCAGAGGACGCCTTTCAGAAAATACTTGTTCACTCAACATATGTCTACGCCAGGCACTATGGGAAGACTGGGTGACCACACTGAACCGGTGTCTTTGGGGAGCTCACCATCTCAGGGGAACAATAAACAGGGGTGTACTATTTCAGGGAAGGGAATTGGGGTGGGCAGAGAGGCCTCTTTGAGAAGCCAATTTTGAGACAATTTAGATAGGGCCTTCTAGGCAGAGATAACAGTCACACAAGCAAAGGCCCTGGGGCAGGAACTGGCTTGCCTTGTTCAAGGAACAAGGATGGTGGGAGGCTATGAGCTGGGAGAGATAGGTGGTGGGGCAGACCATTTTGGCCTTGAGTCCAAAGTAAGGAATTTGGATTTTATTCTAAAAGGATGGAAGCCATGGGGGTGGGGAGTACCTGTGATGGAGGTGGGGCTGTGGAACAAGAACTCTTTTCCCAGAGCTGGTGCCTGCAGTCGTCAGGAGTCATTCAGGTGGCCACAGCCCCCACCGCATAGCCCCGTGGCTGAGCACCTGGCCGAAGAAGTGGCCATACCCTCAAGGGGCTCAGAGCAGCACAACTTGAAACAGCAAACGTCAGAAAACAATCTAAACCCAGGTGTGAGCAGACAGGCCCCCTTCCCTCTTGTCCTGCTGTTGGGAACTGTGTCCACGTGGATGACAGCTGCAAGGACACACCGATGGGCTCCTGCTCACTCACACCTGGCTGTGTTGAGGTCCTGTCTTCTAAATCCTAACACCATCCACAGTGGGTCCAGCCGCAGGGCTGCTGGTCCGGTTTCTTTTCACCCAATATCCAGGTGATCTGTGATGTGCTCATATTACCTGTCTAAGAAACTCAATCACTTCTATTTTAAAAGAGAAATTTGGATGACAGAAGCCATGATTCTGGGCTGGAGGGTGTGGGGAGGATGGGAGGTCCCCTCTCCTCTCTGAGCCTGGAGTTCCCTCTGAACCAATGGTACTGCTACAGCTGCCTTGGCCTGGGAGCTCAGAGGGAGGGGGTCAGGTGGGGCAATCCCTGCGTCCTTGTCAGGGAAATCATAGGCCAGGAGCAGGGCAGGAGGACCCCCACTCCCTGTCATGAAGAGAAGTCACAGCTCACGTCTACCCTCCAACTCTGTAGACATTAGGACTCTTGGTTGTGTGACAAGAACTAAACTTAAAGTAGCCCCAGAAAACAAGGCGTTGGTCCACATAATCACAGGGCTCTGCGGTGAACAGCTTCAGGAGCAGCTGGATCAAGGCGCAGCCCATATCTTCAGAACCAGCCCTCAGCCTTCATCTTCCACTCTCTGCAGGGAAGACTGCAGCAGCAGCCCTCACCTGACACCCTCCTGGCCCCAGACTTTTCAGAGCATCAAAGCTGCATGCACAGTCCCAGTCTGGGGGACACAGTGCTCTGATTGACCTGGCTGGACCCAACGCCCAGGACTCATTGGTTTACGTTCAGCCCTTCAGGCAGATGAGCCCACCATGCCCCCTGGTCATCAGAGAGGGGGATGTGTTGGAATCAGGGCTCACTCTGTCCTGAGGGATCCTAACAGTGTCCTTCCTCTTGGGGACTTGCTGTCTGTTCTTTTGACCTTGATGAGGGGGTATGAGACCAGCAGAGGGTGAACTTGAAAACCCTCCCCGTTCCTGGCTGCTAAGGAAGCATTTTCATCTGTGGCTGTTTTTCTCAACAAGAGAGAGCAAAGTACTGTCAGATAATCTTATCCTTGTCCTGCTGTGACCCTCGGGACATCTGTGTGTATGGAGGGGGGGCATCGCCTCTCTGCAACCCGCTTCCCTCCGATGGGGCAGTGGAAGGTGGGCAGCTTATGAGTCCCTCAATTTCCTGAGCACCTACTATGTGCCCACTACGAGGGCATCAGAGGGGCTGTTATGTTGTAGGCAGGAAGAAGCCCAGGCCCAAGGCCCATAGGCACCTGCTAGCTGTGCAAACTTGAACAAGGGCTGCACCTCTCTGAGCCTCAAAGACAAAAGGGGACAAATGAAAGCAGAGCTTGCTGTCCATCAGGTTGCTCAAGGTGATGTTGAGGACTAGCTCAGCACAGAGCCTGGCGCGACCGGACTGCAGGTCACGTCTCACCATCCGTCACAGTCAGGGCTGGGCAGAGATGTGGCCTACAGCCGGGGCTCAGTGCACAGAGGGGTCCAGTTCCCTGTAGCCCAGAGTAGATGCAGTCCCATGCGCCCACATCCTCTGTGGCATGGCCACACCTGTCAGGTCCTCTACATGGAAGCTTCTTCCGGCTGATTCCCTCATGGTGAGGAGGCGGCTGCCAAATGCAGTTTGTCTTCCCTGTCCATGAGCGAGAAGCAGAGACAACATCCCCCCAGGCAGGAAGGCTCCGCGGTCCATTCCTGCATCCAGTCCCTGCTCCTGATGCTCAGAGTCACCCAACTTCACGATGCTGAGGCACTGGTCAGTTCGCAGGTCTCTGACTGACCTAACAACAGCAGATGACCCAGTGATCACCTTCCTCTTGGACATGGTCCTTTCTGGCTTCCAGGACTCTCCTGAGCTGATTTTCTGCATCCTCCCAGACTGCACAATCTCCTTTCTGTGGGGCTGCTTCACTCTGGGGAGCCTGGGCCCACTCCTGTCTCCTTCTCCTCCCCCCTACCAGGTCCGCTGACCTGCCTCACAGCTTCAGGCTGATGATTCTGAAGCAGGATCTCCAGCCCAGACCTCTGTCTTGAAGCCCAGATTCCAAAGTCCAACCATCCACTCAGCACCTCTACGTGGTAACCAGTGGACTCATCAACCTTAACCAGACCTGCTGCACTCTGATCTGAGACCCCGTCTTCTAGCCCCTTGGACCAGCATCTCAGAGCCAACCTGGAACCTCTCTCCACACACTGCCTTCCCTCAGGAAACCTGGTGGCTCAACCCTCAGTGACTCCAAACCTTGACCTGTCCTCCCATTACCCCCCATAGTCCCAGCCCCCCCATTCCCTCACCCCTGCAGCCTGTTCTCAGCAGGATCAGCCCCATCCTCCTCTGTTCCCAAGTCACCCACACGGCTTCGGCGCAGGGGGCACCAGAAGGTGCTCAAGGAACGGGACACGCTCCTGCCAGCACCCTCCCGCACCAGGGCCTCCCTGAATCACAAAGCATGTTCCCCGGCAGAGAACCGGTTATCAATAATTCTGTGCTCCTCACAAGGAGCAAAGCTGGTGTGGGCAGAAAGCAGAGGCAGCCCCTGGAGCCCGGGAATGCTTCCATTAGCAAACCTCGGGGTCTGGCCCCGGCCCAGCTGCTTCCTGCGAGATCCTGGGAGTCAGGACTGCCCACTTCCACAGCCCTTGTGGCCTCTGACTATGGACAACTCCTTCTGCACAGCATCAAGGTTATGGGAGACCAGGGTGCTGGACCTGGTGCAGCCACGCTGAGGCTTCAGGCGTCACTTGACTAACCAACACGACAGCCGGATCCTGGACAAGGGCAGTTCAGCACCTGGAAGACCGGGTCCAATTCCAGGCCCTGTGTCTTCCTAATATGTTCCATAGATAAGTCATATCACAACTTTGGACCTCAGTATCCAGCAGTGATCACAAGTTAGCCCAAGACTGAGAGAGGAAAACCACAAAGAAGATTGATCGCCCCGTTTCTGCAGTTCAGGGAGTTAGGAGCGGTCTTATCAGCAAGGCTTCTGGGGCTGATGGGAAGCAGGGTCCACTGCCCAGATGGCTGCCCCTGTTGCTATGGGCTGGAGGCCTCTCTCTGTGCCGTGCTTAAGGCTGCATGCGTGTCCTCACAATTCTCCTCCATCAGCTTCACCGTACCCCACTGGTCACTCAGACCAGCCCTGCTCCCTGTGGGAGGGGATGACCACTTGGAGCTCCCCACCTGGGGAGCCACTGCTCTCTTGACTGAGAGGTCTTTGCCGGGATAAGCCCTCTCACAAACCAAGTAACCAGTGAAGTTGCGTGGGCAAGGCTCGGCACGGCTGTCCCCTCAGCCTCCCAGCAGGAGTTCCAGGACTCCAAAAAGTGACCCCTGGGTCTTCCAGACTCAGCAGGAAGCAGTGATCAGGGGCCTGGGCTGGACCTTGTTTCATGAAGCGGATGCGTCCCTTCTGGTGGTGGATGGACATGGGAGGGAGCCTGACCTAGCACAGTCTTAAGGGTTCCTTCCCAAACGCCCACCCGCCCAGCTCCCAGGACCCCCAGCCTGTCCGTCGCCAGCTCTGGGTTTGAGAAGCTGCTCCACACACCCGGTCGTCTCCCACCCAGCAAGAGTGGGGTGAGAGCCCAGCATCAGAAGACGGCCTGCAGCTAGGCCTCAACCAGGCCGCACCACATCCTTCACCCACGGAGCCTCCGCTGGGTCAGCTGAGAAACGGGGTGAGGCACCTGGGATGCTGCAAGAGTGAAGTCAGGCAGGGCAGCGCTCAGAACCCTACCTGGCGCACGGGGGGCACCGCAATACCCAGGGCTTGTCAGCTCCGCATTCAGAGGTCTGGCAGCCCAGGGAGGTGCTGGGAATACCCCTGCCCCAGAGGAAACCTCCCAAGGGTCTCCAAAGGCCAGCCAGCCCGAGGGACAACCCACAAGGCCCGGGCCTTAGTGTCTGAACTGCGACAAACCAGAACCTGAGAGGCCCTACCTGGACCCTGCCCATCTGACAGGAAGGAAGCCAGGCTTCCCAAGGGGTCAAGGAGGAATCTGAGAAGGCTTCTAGGAGGAGGTGGCATCCGAGCAGAGCCTTGAAGGATGGCACCCAGCACGAGGCTTCTCATGCCAGGAATTTTCCTTCCAGCCTGACCCGCCCCTCTTATCTCTCTCAGGAAGCTGATCCCAAGGGCCTTCCCAAGAAGGGCAGCTCACCCTCCCCCGCCCTTCGGCTGGCTTTGGAGGAGCTATGTCACCCGTCTGGAATGCACTTTCAATTCCTCTGTCTCCCCTCCCCCTCTGCCCTCGTCCCCCATCTTTTCTCTTCCTCCTTCCTTCCCCTCTCCTCTCCCTTTCTTCATCTTAGTCTTCTCCCCTCCCCCACGGCACCCCCACCCCAGTGCCAACCCATCACTCTGACCAGCCACTCTGGGGATCTCTAGGACTCCCGTCACCAAGTAGGCTGGGGCAGGAGGGAGGAGGCACTCTCTAGCTAGGGGGTGGAGTTTCCTCAAGAAACTCCCCCAAACCCTCTGGGCTTGAGGGGGAAACGCAAGCTTTCAGCACCCCGCCTGGCCAGCACCCCTCCCCGCTGGCAGTCAGAGAACCCCACCTCCTCTGCACCTCAAGGCCTTTCTCTTCATGGGGTTTGTCTTCAGGAAGTGACTGAGCCAGGGCCTCATGTTGTCCTGGTGGCCTGCTTGGAGGAGGAGGCAGTTCTCTCCCAGGCACCCAGCCCACTCATGTCTGGGACAGCATTCTGTGGTTTCCCAGGTCCTTCCACCTGTCCACCTTGCATCCCTCCAAATCTCAAGCTGGTCCCAGCCTCCACAGTCTCCCTTTCCTTGGCCGTGTCCCCAATAGGAAGGCTGGATGGGGTGTGGCCCACAGGTGTTGAGAAGGGGGCAGAGTCCACATGACGCCACCTTCCTCTCACTCAAACAGCCCTGCCCTGCCCTTCCCACCTGCTTCCCCTCTCCTTCCCCAGGTCCCTCACCTGCCTTGGTGCACCTGCAGCTCCCAAAGTCTGTCTCTGGTGCTCAAGAGGTGGTCAGAGCCACAGGAGAGAACCCTCTGTGCCTACCAGACAGCTGGGTGCTGAACTCCCCTCAGAGTCGGCCCCAGGGGTCCTCCCACCCCAGGCTTACACCCTCCCCACGGGGTCTCAGACGCCTGCATCTGAGTTTGCAGCACGCACGAAGGCTCGGGCCTGGGTTGCACTCAGATCCTCACAGCTGGAGCTGGGGCAGCCTTGGCTGAGAGGCCCGTAGCACCGCCCGGCGAGCATCCACCCTCGGTGGCCATTTTGGCGCTGGGGTGCCTGGTCAGCTCTGCAGGCTGAGCCCAGAGTTGGTTCTGGAGCCCTCAGCAGGGCTGAGCTGGGGGAGGGGCCTGGCAGGGTGAGTGTGCAGGAGAGCGTTCCCAGGGGTTCACGCACCCAGGTGGGGACCGGGGTCCCTCTGTTGGACCCCCATGTGCATACCACAGTTCTTCCTGCCTCGAGCCCATCCTGGCCTCCCTGGCCAAGGCCTGCATCACCCACACCCACCAAGGCCAGAGCTCGACCTCGCTGCGTGGGTGCTGTTTCCCTGCCCCACTGGGCGAGCTTGGGAGCACCGGGTCCGGCGGTCCGTCTGTCACTGAGACCCCAACCCCACAGTGACTACTGGTGAAATTGTCTGAATAGTCCCTGAGTATTTTCAGTGGAACCCACGGCCACCATGTGCCAGGTCCCCTGCTTGGGCCATTCTCAGCCTAGAAGTGGCAATGGACGGGCAGGGACAGGTATCTGCAGGGGCAAGTGACATGCAGGGGTTGGAGACCCAGACGCGAGGCTGGCCAGCTGTGCCCAGGCCTTCTAAGCCAGTGCCGGGCTGGCAGGTTGAGCCATCATCCAAGCCAACGGCAGGGCACTGCTCACTGCACCACACACCCTCCTGTCATTGGGCCTCCAGGTGTCTGCTCTGCATGGTTGCACCCTCTGAGGCGGAACCTGGCCAGTCCTCCTGGGTTGGTAGCCTGGCCCATAAACAGGAGATTTTATGACCAGTGACAGGCCAAGCTGGTAGGGCCCGGTCCTGGTCCCAGCCCAGCTCTGAAGAGAGGACCATGTCTGGGCAAGAACAAGGGGGCACTGGCTTGCAGACCCCCAGTCAGCAGGTGACTTCCCTTCTCCGAGCTGCATGACCTCATCTGGAGAACGATCTCCAGGGCTGTGAGGTGGGTCCCGAGGACAGGGCTTGATGGCGGCCAGCCAGACTCATCATACAGTGTGTGTGGGTGTGCATAGGGGTCATTCTGTGTCCACGCATCTTCTACAATAAGCCAGCGAGGTCTGGAGCAGGCCACTAGGAATTGCCAGGCACTGGGGTGCTCACAGAGGGCCGGCTGAGCGAAGGAGTGGGGGACAGACAACAAAGCCCTACCTCCTGTGGCCAGGACACAAACACAGATGCGAGGGCCCCTCACCCTGTCGCCATGGACGGTGGCCAGAACCCCTCTGGCTTCTCTGGTCCCCCCCTTTCCCTCACCCTGTCACAGGGACAGTGTCCAGTCTGGAGCAAAATCTATCTCATCCAAGTCACCCTCGTCCAGGACTGGAGCGGCCTCTCTTTCCTCTCCCCAGCGCCCCCAGGACCCGTAGGGGCTCCAGCAGGTACCACCCTGTATCTTGAACACCAGCGACCCTAGTGAAAGGGTCCTATATGGGAAGGCTGCCACACCCACAGTTGGGTTGCTATGCATTCTTGAAGGTTCCTGGCCTCCCACAGCTCTGTCCTGGAGCAGCTGGGCCTCCCAGCAGGAGACTGGGCCCTCCATAGAGCTCAGGAACCCCACACCCACTCCCTGATGGTTGCCGTGTGCCCGTCCCATCCTGGCAGAGTAGGGAGGAAGACAGACAGGGTCCTTGGGGTCACAGGTGGAGTGCAGGGCAGGGCAGGGCAAGGAGCCAGGGACAACCAGTCTGGGGTCAGAGCTCCAGGAAGAGGGAGGTAGGTGGGCGGGTAAGGCCCAGAAAGGCCTGACTGGTGTCTGTTTGCAGGTTCCTAGGGCTACCTTTGGGCTGGGCTTTAGGCAGGGATGAAGGGGAGCAGGAGACAGTGGGAGGCTGGTGACAGTTTGGGGGTAGCTGTGGAGGTGACCAGAAGGAAGCCTGAGGCAGGAGTCCTAGACAGGAACATGTGGGGGCTGCAGGCACAGGGAGCTGAGACAGTTGGTCTGGGCACCTTGCCCACAGCATGGAGAGGAAGTGTCCTGGGGCAAAGCCCTTCTCCGGCTCAGAGCTGGATGGGGCATGTGGGTCTGGTCGGTGTCCCCCTGCCCGACCTCCCAAGCGGCCCTCAGACCTCCAGCCCCCAGGCCAGGTCGTCTAAACCCCAGTGTCCAGGGTATGGTCATAGCCTCGGGCAGTGGCTCTCTGAGTCTACCTCCCCCACTCCCTCACAGCCAGTCACTGAAATTGTCTTGGTCACCCGCACCCCTCCCGATGGCTACTTGCAGAACAGGTGTGGGAACACCATGGAGGGACTAATGTGCAGAATTCACATGGGGATATTTAAATTTGTGAAGTTCCCGTCATGGTTTAGTTAGTCTATAGAAAAAGTGAGAGACAGGTGTCCCAGGAGCCTGGTCGTGTGACCAGGGCTTTTTCCTCTGAAGCATGTAAAATGTGCTGGGGTATGTTTGGAAGCAACGACAATCTTACCAAAAGAAAAATAAAAGTTTCTCCTGACTCAGGTGACATGGAGGAGTTATGTGGGCCCTGGGGGGCCAGGTCAGGGTTCCAGCCACGGCTTCAGCATCCCTGCTGAGTCTTGAGAAATGCCCATGATGACCAGTTTTAAGCAGCGATTCGGGTGAAATGAACACCAGTTGGGGTTCCTTTTGCCTGTCTCAGTTGCTACAATGCGACGGCACTCTTGACCTCTCAGGCGTGGGATTCACCCTGAGCAAAAGGAGGGGACGTCCAAAAACCCAGACATTCTGGGCGGCCTCGGGCCTAGACAATGGGAGCAAAGCCCTGCAGGGGCAGCCTTGTCCGGAGGCCCCAGGGAGGTGGAGGCCCCAGGGAGGTGGTAGCTGGGGTGGCTGTACCTGCGGTCACCCAGCCCTCCATTGGGTCTGAGCGACAGACCACAGTCCCCCATGTCACCCAGAGAGGAGCGAGGACCCCGTCATGTCCCCGAGCATGTGGCCTGCTTCAGAACATTTGGGTGTCTGTTATGTGCATGGGGCTGGAGGGACAGCTGTGTTCAAGTGGACAAGGTCCCTGTGTTGGGGAGCCTCATCCTGGTGTGAGCAGGAGCGTGACTACAGGTGGGGTCTCAGTCCAGAGGAACAGAGAAACTCAGCACAGCTCACATGCTCTGTCATCTCCCCCAATGGGGGTCCTGCAGCAGCACCTGGGGGCCCCTCATCTGACATCCTCAGAGGCCAGCCTGGCAAGAGGTTGGCCCAATGAGCAAAAGGAAGGCAGGGGGACACCTCACCAGCTGTCATTTCAGAGGGGACACAGCAGCCACCAAGGGTGGGAACAAGAAAAGGGCATCCCTGGCTGGGGGCCCTTGCAGGGCCGTCCCTGCAACCCAGAGGGTGTGGACACACAGGCTCCAGGCTTGCCTTGTGGGGGAAGGTAGAGGGTTATGAAGATGAATGTGGGGTGCAGTGAGTGCTGTTCATGCCACAGCTCCCGATCTGCACCAGAGCTCAGGCCGACTCCCCACGTCTCACTTCACGAACGAGACCGTGGAGGCCTGGAGAAGAGAGGGAACGTGTGGATGTCACAGGGCTCATGAGAAATAGGCCCAGGACCTGGGGCACGTTAGGTTATTATACCCGTGTTTCTGCGCCCTCACCAGCATGCCAGATGCCGGCACTGGCCTGGTCCTGGCCCAGGAGGTCAGGGCTCGCAGCTCCTCGTCCAGTGTGGGCTGGACACACACCAGCCAGATGTCTCCAGCTGCAGCAGGATAGGGAAGTCTGACCAGGAGCTTGGAAAGGAGGAGGTCTGCAGTATGATGACACAGGGCTCTGTCTTGGAGGCACACTCAGCATCAAACCCAGTGACCTTCTGCATGGCAGGAAGTCCTGCACGTGACCTTGAAAACCCACCGTATACATGCAAGATCTGCCTTTGTAAGCAATTCCCATGGGAAGACTCCGAGGGCCTCAGTGGCCCTAGGCATGCTATGGGTCTTGGATCTCAAGGTCCAGATTGAGAAACTAAGTGAAGCTCCCCCCTACTTCGAGTCCTTGGAGCTCAAGTTAGAACCAGGTCAGATGACCCCTGGAAGAGGGGTCTGCCCAACCGGAGGTGTGACTGGGGCAGAGAAGTGAATCACCAACTTCCTAATTTGCTCACATCCCAAGTGGCAAGAGAGGTCCAAGAGGGGATAGAGAGGTCAGTGCGGTTGGTGACATAAAGGCTTCCTGGAAGGGGGTGGGGACGAGCTGCACCCTGACGAGGCCACGGAAAACTTCAGGGCCCATCTGGATCTGAGTCTCAGGAACCAGAGCCCCTGTGGCCTGCAGCAGCCATGAGGTGTTGAAAGGCCGGACCCCGGACCCCCACACCAGAACAGGCCACTATCAAGAGCCGCCCAGGCAAGGAGTCACCTCTCCCCAGGTCCTTGCAGTGAGGTCTGACCGTCTCCCCAATCTGGCAGCCGGGGGCTGGCAGGGGAATGCCCAACCTCAGAGTGAGTCACCACCTGCCCTCTGATTCATCCTGGGGCGGGGGGTGGGGGTGGGGGCAAGGTCTTCACTGCAGGCCCAGCCAACCAGCAGGGATGGCCTGCCGCCAGGCCGTGGAGCTCCTCTTGCCAGTTCAGTGCACAGCCGGCCATGAGAGTCATCACCCCATCCTACAGCTGGGAAGCCACAGCTCAGAGGACCGCGCTTACGAGGCCCATGTCGGGCAGAGCTGGATGGGGAACACAGAGAAGCCCCAGGACCCCGCAGAACCCCGAGTGGTCACAATGAGAGGACTCTGAAGGCCACCTGCTGATTTCTGGGCTCAGCCAGGTGTGTGTCCTGAATCCTCTGGCCAGAGTTCTAGCCTCCAGGAGATGAATGCCCTGGGGGGGCCCAGCCACCTCCCACTGCCAGGAACAGTGTCACTGTAGAGGGTGAACCAATGAATGAATGAGCAGGGCTCCCCAGCCCAGCTGCCCAGGTCAGGTCAAGGAGAGGCTCCCGGATCACATGTTTCCTTCCAGATACATTTGGGGTGCACTCCTAGGCTTTTTAGAGAGGAGAGGGGAAGCCCAGAGGTGTCCCAGGACTTCACTACCCCCCCCACATCCCAGTGAGCTCACCTTCTCCACGTCCAGCCCTCTGGCCCCTTGTCTCTGCTCCCTTAGACACCCAGTTTCTGTCCATTGCTTCCCTTTTAATGAAAACAGGGAGAACTGGGTACCCTTTTCCCAGTTTCCTCCCATGGTAACATCATACAATCCTTGTGTGACCCCGTGGCCGGACACAGACATGGACATTGACCCGATGCAGGTGCAGGTCACCCATTGAGCTAGGACCCTGTGCTGCCCGAGATAGCCCCCCTGCACCGCACCTGCACCCCGCCTTCCCTGTGTTGTCATTTCAGGGACGTGTGTCCACAGAATCACACGCTGTGAACCCCATGGGGGTTGCTCTGCTCAGCAACTCTCTCAAGATGCACCAGGCTGCTGCCACGTCAGCAGCGGTTCCTTCCGGTGGCCGAGCAGTGTCCCGTGGCGTGGGGACCACACAAGCTAACGCACCCGCTGAGAGACGTCCGCGCTGTTTCCAGCTTGGAGCTGGGTGGAGCTGCCCTGAACCTCCGAGGACAGATTGGTGTGAGCACGGCTTCCCTTCTCGGGGACGAGTGCCAACTGCGGTGGCTGGTGGCAGGGAACTCGCATGTTCAGTTCAGCTCTTGTTTTGTAAAGAAGCTGCTGACCGTTTCCCGGTGGCACCGTCCTCCTGCCAGCCCCGTGGGAGCGCCCGTGTCCCCGGGTCCTCCTAGAGCTGGGAGTTGTCACTGTTTTTATTCTGTCCACCCTGGGGCGGGTGGCACCTCCTGGGTTGACTGTGTGTCCCTGATGGCTGAGCATGCTCGCAGGGCCGTCTGTCCACATCCTGACTGGGGGGTTCGCTGCTTCCTCAGTGAGTGTGGGACTACCGTGGACGTGAGTCTGGGGACATGAGTCTGGGGACATGAGGGATGATCTTCTTCCCAGCATCCTTTGTGGAGAATTCCAGTGATTCCAATGTATCTGAGTTCCCTTTTAGGGATTGTGCTTTGAGAGTCAATTCTGAGAACAATTCACTCCGTGAGCTGTTTGTTTTTTTTTTTTTTTGACAATGTCTTTTTATTTTATTTATTTTTTATTTATTCATTTTAGAGAGGAGACACAGAGTGAGAGAGAGAGAGAAAGAGAGAAAGGAGGGAAGAGCTGGAAGCCTCAACTCCCATATGTGCCTTGACCAGGCCAGTGCAGGGTTTTGAACTGGCAACCTCAGTGTTCCCAGGTTGACGCTTTATCCACTGCGCCACCACAGGTCAGGCTCCATGAGCTGTTTTCAGTCAATCTTTTATAAGGTGTGAGCCTTTGATCAAAGCTTTTTGTTTTGTTTTTTAATTTTTATTCATGTTTTTGCCTGTGAAAGCCAGAACCTGAATTTCCCTCCTTCAATCTCCAGTTTGTTAATTTTTGTATTTATTCAAATACTTTTGGGGCTGAGTTAGTGCCCAGTCCGGGACAAGGTGAGTGAGTAGGCCCCTCACCTGCCTTTCTGGGGCTCACAGAATGGGGTTGCCCCCAGTCACACCCTGACCCTTCCCAGAACCTACCTCAGGATGGGGTTGTCTACGTGAGGCCCCCCAGAACAGCCCAGAGGAATAGGGACACCCAGAGGCCAAGGTGGGATGCAGGTCCCCTTTGGTCCATCTGCATGGTCACAACCCCTATGGACACCAAGGGTGGACAGTGGCCCTGCCCATGTGGACCCCTTCCCGGGGTCTCTCCTTTCAGCGGCCCTGGGGACTAAACAGGACAGGAACAATCGCCCGGCTTGTAGTGTCAGGCACACACAACACGCTTTCACGGGCCCCACAAGACGGGATCTGTGCCCGCCTGGTGCCAGAGGGAACAGGCCCAGTGCCCAGCTGGGGAGGGTGCTGCTATGGCCCACGGTCTCCCCCCTCCCCGAGCAGCATGCAGAGGCTTCCTGCGGCTGCCAGCCAAGCCAGTTGGGTAGGGGGCAAGAGCACCAGCCTCAGGGACTGCCCCAGGTTCTCTGACACCCTATAGCCCCACTCCCTCCTCTTGTGTGTGCGCTGGACTGGGAGGCTCATTTCTAAGGAGGAGAAAGTGCATCTGTGTTCTTGGACGAGGTAATACGTTCACTGCAGCCCCTCCCCAGTTCTCTGGGTCACTCGCTCCCGGGAAAGCCAGCTGCCAGGCTGTGTGCGGAAGTCCCAGAGAGCCATGTGGTGAGGAACGGAGGCCTCCCCCACGGGCCCAGTCAAGCCTTCGGAGAAAGCAGCCCAGCCTGCCTCATCTTGATGGCAGCTGCAGGGGTGAACCGCCCAGCCTAGGGGTTCCCCATTCCCGACTCCCGGAAGCGTGCCATTCTAAGCTGCAGCAAGACAGCGGGGGGCTTGGGAGCCAGGGCCGTGCCGACCCCCTGAACACACCACACCGGCATCCTGTGCCCCGCCCATCAGTATCAGGCCTCGACACCCTCCCTCAGAGAGACCCAGCTCTTGTGCTGCGGGCGACCTTGCAGCTGACTCCTGCCCGTCTAAGGAAAACCCGAATCCATGGCCCCAAGGGGCAGCCGCCCACGCAGCCCTGCCAGACCCGGGAGCCACCCCGAGCTCTGCGCGCACCAGAGCCTGTGGCACAGGAGCTCGGTGGTCAAAGCCACGTGCGGCCACGAGACTGAACCCCGCACACTGGGATGCATCCGCACGTGAAGTGCACGTGATTGCCAAGACCCAGCTCCGAGGAAAGCTCGGCTCTTTCCTCGAACAATCCCTCTGTGGATGACGTGCTGCACGGAGAGCATTTTGGACAGACTGGGTTAAAGAAGAGATGTTATTAAAACCAGTTTCTACACAAGGACAGACAGGAGGAGGGTGGTGCCGGGACTGGCCGGGGGGGGGGGGGGCGGGGGCAAGGGTTTCCCCGGGGACAGAGTCTCCGCTTGGGAAGACGGGAAGTTCTGGGGATGGACAGTGGTGATGGCCACACAGCCATGTAAATATACCTCATACCCACGAACTGGACCCTTAAAAACGGCTGAGATCGTACATTGTTATGAGTATTTCACCACAATAAGAACAAAAGGGGGAGCTTCCTCCACAGGGGGTTTCAGAGAGCACAGGAGCCGGCAGGGGCTACTTCACTGCACATTTAATGGTACATGCAGCACGGAACATCGAGATAGACACGGCGGCCAAGCCCCAGGCCTGCTGCTCAGGTGGTTGTTGGACTGAAGATCCAGGTAAGGGAGGACGGAATCCGTGATGACTTGGGGTCTGGGGCCCAGGGGCCTGAGCTTGGGTATACACTGCACAGGCGATGCCTCCTGGTTCACGGGACTCTGGTTCTCACAACCCTGTCCGGAGCCATCTGAGGAAACCCCCCTCTCCCTCACAAGGTCTCCCAGGAGCTGTCTTGCAAACTTGGGACAAGCGGACACTGCTCAGACCCCTACTCCCAGAGAATGGAGCTCACCTGTGTTGGAAAGTCCTGAGCTCACAGGGAGTTTCCTTCCCTTTCTGGGTGTCTCTGCCCAGCACGGGGGACAGCTGGATCTGAACAGCAAACAGGCCAGTGTCCCAGACCAGCCGACACAGACTTTCCCAGACAGGTGAGCACCCCATTCACTCCTGTACACATGTGTGGGGGGTCCCCCTGGCCAGAGTCAGAACCTGGCCCCCTCTATGTGGCGGGGGTCAGCTTGTCACCCAGAGGCTCTCCTGACCCTGGAGGAGGGGGTGACCAGAGTGGCCATGGCCTTCATAATACCACGCAGGGCCCCCTGGGTCCCCACAGCCTGGCCCCGTGGCCACAGGGGGTGAGCACGCTCTGCACCCCCAGAAGACGAGGGGAGGGTCCCCTAAGACAAGCCACAGAGCAGGAGAGGCAGATGTGTGGGGAGGGGCAGCTGGCACCTCCTTGGCCTGGGGTGCGTCTTGTTCGCCCTTGTTTTCAAAATACACAGGTCACTATTTTATTCCAAACGTGAGTCCAGCGGCAGCAGGGGTCGGGTGGTGCCTGGACAGGAAGGAGCCGGCAGGAGGGAAGGGGCGGGAAGGGGCGGGCTCAGACAGTGAGGGAGATGAAGCTGTTGTAGCGCTGGATGTTCCGCTTGAGAATCTCGGAGCAGGGGCCCAGCACGCGCTCGAAGCGGGGCCGGTCCAGCTTCACGCACTTGAGGGGGCCCCGCGCCACCACGGTGGCCGCCCGTGGCCGGTTCAGGAGCAGCGCAATCTCCCCTGGAGACAGAGAGGATGCTGTCAGGAGCCTGGCCAGGGAGCGGGGCTGCCAGATTTGGGGAAAACCACCCAAACCTCAGGATGCTGGGTGACGCTTGATTCTGTGAAACCAACGGATGCTCAGTCTACGTCTGTCCCACGAGGGTGCGGGGGACACTTACACTGACACAGCGTTCCTTGGTAGGCTGACATTCAAATTTAGCATCCTGTCCAACCCCGCCCCATGGGAGGTCCTGCGCCCCTGGGGTCAGCCCCCGGCCAGGAGGGTGGGTCAGCTGATGCCTCATCCCAGGCTCTGCGGCCTCCCCTGGGGCCCCGGTTGGCCTCCATCTTCACACCTTCCCAGGACCCCACGTACGGGAGGGGCTCCCCACTCACCGAAGTAGTCAGAGGGCCCGAGACGCCCCACCTCCACATACTCCTCGTTCGAGGACCGGCGCTGGAGGACGGAAGCCGTGCCCTGTGGGTGCCAAGGGGACACGTGAGGGTCACTTGGCCATGGGTTGCCCAGCCAAGGGTCACATGGGACGGGGCTACCCCTCCCACCAACTCCCTTCCATGCGCCCCCCACTAAGCTGAACTCCCTGGTCTCCTTGTGGACGAGGGCATGGCCTCTGGCGTCTGCGCCGTGGCTCCACGCTCTGCCACTGCGCCTTCCAGAGACCTGTCCTCCCAGCTGGTCCTCGTGTCCCCGTGGGAACTCACGGGCTGGCGGGGGCGGCAGGGGGATCGACATGCCGTGCCCGGCTGACCTTTGCTAACTCTCAAGGACGAGGAGGCGTCACACCCGGTGGGCGGGAGAGCCTGGTGCTCAGGGTCATGTACCCGGTGGAGCGACACGGCCCCTCCCGAACCCCGACAGGTCAGTGTCTGCAGACCTCGCCCGGCTCAATGATTAACGCCAGGCTGTCGGGGACGAGACAGAGCCCGGAGCGCGTGACCCCAAATGCCTCTGCCCTTTGTGGCAGGACGGCAGCCAGGCCGTGTGGAGTGGGAAGGTACCGGGTAAGGACATTGGTGTGGAGGAGGCTCTGACCGCAGGCCCCTTGCTGACCGTGTGACTGGGGCAGCCCCTTGTCTGTGGGCCCCCGAGATGGCTGTCCTCCGTAACTAGGACCTGGTTGTCGCGCAGATGGGGAGCGAGCGTCAGGAACGGCCCAGCAAATACGGCGTCTCCCCCGCAGCTGAGCACCCCCAGCTTCCTGATTTTAACTCTGAGCCCCCGCTGGTCACAGCTCCCTTCATCTCCCCTCCCCAGGGTGCCGTGCACCCTTCACAGCTGAGGACATCGAGCGGCTGAGGCACGTCCAGCATGCCTGCTGCCCATGCAGCACCGGCGAACGTGACTTTGTTTCCAGGCGGGCTCGGTTCACCCGGCTCACCCAGACCCAGCCTCCTCCAAGCTGGCGGCCGTGCCCAGTTAATGTATAACGCCTACCATGCCACCGTCTGGGAGACAGCAGGTCAGGGGACCCCGTGATGCCGCCATGCCTGGACCTCCCCTTTCTGGACCCCTCGACTGGCCCCCCTCCAGGAGTCAGGTGTTTATAACATGAGCTGATGGACAGAGCAGGACATGTAAACGGCCAGCTGTCTCCACCGAGACAAGGGGCCTACAGGAATGCAGCCCTGAGCCCCACTGCCAGGGTAGTGCCCACTGTCCTCGGTCTGGGTCTGGCATGGGCAAAGCCTTGGACTCAGGGCCATGCTGGGGGTGATGGCTGAGCGTGACACACAGGGTCTGGCCACCGTGGGGACCTGACGTCTGGTACCACTGGGTCCACAGTCAATGAGCTGTTGTGACAAGTGTGACGTGTCTGGTGCCCCAGAAGACCTGCACTTTTTTGTTCATGACATACAAGGACTTCTCGGTGAGACTCCAAGCTGAGGGCATCTTCAGAGCCCCACACTACAGAAACACCCACTGGAGGCGGCTGGAGGCAGAGGCTGACTGCCTGGCCTGCCGCGGGCTGTCCGGTGGCAGAGCCCCTACATGGAGGGGCCACGTGGGACACAGCCACCACCTGGGGACCCACAAGACATCTCACATTCTCTCAGCCACCTCATCAAGGGGGTTCTTTGTTACAGCAGCTAAAGCTGTCCCCAACAGACTGGCCCCCACAGAACATCCCCATATGGGACCGCTCTGCCCGCCCGTCAGCACAAGACGCCACGCTTGACAGTGAGGAGGGAGAGACGCGGGCAGATGGACCAGGAGGCGGGGCGCTCACAGGCACAGCTGGCGTTCCCACGACACGGCAACAGGCATGACCAGCCCATGCCCGCGAAGCCGTGCAGTCTTGGAAACGGCCCTCGTCCAACCTGCGTTTCCCAGACGGACGCGCAGCGGCTCAGACATCCTCAGGGAACAGTGAGCTGGAATTTTTTGAGCTGGAAAAATACACTTGCCCAAACTCCAGATCATGTTCCCCAAACTTCTCAGTTATTGACTCTAACCCAGTTCTAAAAATAAACCAGGTCACAGACCCGAGGACAAGCCTGGAGGACGCAGGAGGGAGAGGTCACTGCCCGTGCTCTGGAGGGCAGAGGATAAATCACCTGCTTTCCTTCCAACTTTTTGATTTTTAAACATTTTTCTACTAAATCAAAAACAAATCGACCTTTTGGTTTTCTAGAGTGGGGCAGGCGTGACTCGGACAGAACAGAAAAGCAGTCAGGCCACAGGGACAGTGCACATCCAAGCAGCGTCTCTGGGGCTTCCTGGTCTATCCAACGGCCCCTCTGACCTGGCGCAGCCCGAGGGGTTGGGCTCAGGGGCTTCGGACGGCCCCCATCTATGGCTCGCAGCACACTGGGCACCTGAATCAGCGTCTACCACCCACACTGGTCATCACAGCCCAGACAGAAACAAGCGCCCGGAGAGCAGGGTCAGCACCACCGACCGCACCCACAGAGGACATCACGGCACAGAAAGGAGTGAACTTGAGCCCCGAGGCCAGCCCTGGGGTGAAGGAGCCCAGACCATCGAGCGTCTGCCCTCAGAGCCCGCTTATAGAAGAATAAGAAAAACCTTGTTAAGTAAACTTAACATCATCACAGCCGTAAGGGAAGCCAGCGTCACTTTCGTAAAGGTAAAAGGTGACTGAACAGACCGTGCAGGAGGAGCCCAGCCTGGGACAGTGTTAAGAGACATGCTAGCCCGGACTCCAATGCCCCCGACACACACAGGTCCCAGCGGAGACCGAGGAGGAGCCTGTCCACACTCTGGACGGCACCTCCTGCGGTCTCCTGAGTCCACACCGATTGTGGATGCACAAGCCACAGCCTCGGGAAGGTCTTTCACTCGCGAGCCTCTCTTTCCTTAGCCACAAAGTGGGTACAATGTCAGTCAACCTGACGTCATTAGATGCCGTCAGAGGATCTTGGCTTCGGAAGTAGCTTCACGGACGTCAAGCGTGACAGATCGTCATCGGGGCCCAATACTCGAGTAAATTCAAAGGGTGGTTGGGACATGAAATGCTGGTTCCCAGGCTCTCAGCGTTCACAAGAAATTCCCACCTGGACAACAGCCCTCGGACCCCGGAAAATGACTCACGACGGCACCTGCTTTGCCTTTTTGTTTTATGTGAGTGTACTATTTGCTGGTGTCTTTCTGCATCTCCTAGTACCGCGTGTGTACATAAACACACATGCCGGCATTCATAAGGACGTGTGTGTACACGCAATGCACGCATACATTCACGTGCACACACATGCACACGCACACCCCCAGAGATACGCATGCACACACACATCACAGCCTATGCCTGTGAACACCTCCCAGGCAGCTCTGTGACTTTTCTATATAAACGGGCCCTGTGCAAACATTCGTAAAGACACATCCCCTCACAACACGCTGCTTTCTGCACGTGGAAGACAGTTTCTTGGTCTTCACTGAAAGTCGTGTCCCTCCAAGTCCATTCCTTGTCCCCAGAGTGGGCACACCCCTGAGAGCTAGGGAGCTGTGCATCTTCGAGTGTGACGGCCCAGCTTCTTCTTGTCTGTTTGCCCCCGTGGGGGAGGGGGGGCTGCATCGTCCTCTGCAGAAGCCCCGCCCGCCTCCACTGCGCACGTCCGTCACACATGCTGGGCCACAAACTCCCAAACTGCACAAACACACTTGGCTGGTGAGCAGCCCGAGGTCGGTTTCGTGCCAACATTTAATGGATCATCCATGAGGTCGGAGCCTTGGCGCGGGTACAAACCGGCAGCTTCCGTGGGAAAACAACACAGTGACGTGGGTCTGGAGCCAGGGCCGGCGGCCGGGAACAGGTGGCAACAGAGGCTCCGCTGGGTGAGAGTCCCTGCTCCCAACCCAGGGTGAGCCGCCGTTCTGAAGCAGGCCACATGCTCGGGGACATGACGGGGTCCTCGCTCCTCTCTGGGTGACATGGGGGACTGTGGTCTGCCACTCAGACCCAAAGGAGGGCTGGGTGACCGCAGGTACAGCCACCCCAGCTGCCACCTCCCTGGGGCCTCCGGACAAGGCTGCCCCTGCAGGGCTTTGCTCCCATTGTCTAGGCCCGAGGCCGCCCAGAATGTCTGGGTTTTTGGACGTCCTCTCCTTTTGCTCAGGGTGAATCCCACGCCTGAGAGGTCAAGAGTGCCGTCACATTGTAGCAACTGAGACAGGCAAAAGGAACCCCAACTGGTGTTCATTTCACCCAAATCGCTGCTTAAAACTGGTCATCATGGGCATTTCTCAAGACTCAGCAGGTCAGGGCAGGAGAGGACCTCCAGGGCCTGGAGTCCCTGTGGCCCCCACGGAGGCACTGTGTGGCCCCTGCAGTGACCTCAGCCCTGCTCAGCTGGACAGCTGTGGATGCTGCCCCTTGCTTCTCCCGGCCTCAGTTTCCCCACTTGGAAGTAAGACAGCACTCACCCTGGCTTCCCAGGCTCTGGCCAGACGCAGTGCCGTCAGGGGTTGGTATCCTCTGGACGCTGGGACTTTTCTCATCGATACATTGGGAAGATAATGGTCACTACACCTCAGGGACTTGTAGGGTCAAAGGGGCAAAATACAGAAACACGTGACACGGTAAAGGCGCAGAAGGTGTTCGCAGTCACCGCCGCCAACATTATTAGCGAATTATAAAGGGGCGGTTGGCTGGATAAAGACGATGTGTTCCTCTAGTTGAGGGGACACATCAGCCTTAGAAAGGAAGGGCTCTCTCTCACCTGCGGCCATGTGAATGAACCCTGGCTAGAGTGTGCTCAGAGAAATAAGCCAGACACAGAAGGACAAACACTGTCTGATCCCAGTCACATTCACAGAGGCAGGAAGTGGAGGGGGGGTGCCAGGGCTGGGGGTGAGCGCCCCACAGGGACAGTCTCAGTGTGGGAAGATGAGAACGTTCTGGAGATGGGCGGTGACCATGGCCGAACACTGGGAACGTGCTTAGTGCCACTGAGCAGCAGAATTACAAATGGTTAGAATGGTTGTATATTTTACCACAACGTAAAGAAATCGGAATTGTTTGAGATCTGGACACCCGATCCTGACTGGCCCTTGGCCCGGGCCCTTCGGTGTCCTGATGCTGCAGAGTCCACAGGGCTCCCTATGAGCCCCTTGTCCAGGTGGGCCCCTATCACCCCCCTCAGGTTCCTCCCACCCGTCCTGAACCGCACAGGGATGCAGTAGCCGCGTGCTCACCACTAGCACCGGGAAGCCCTGTATCAGGAGTCTTTTACCCGAGGCCCCCGGCAGCCAATCGAGAGGAGTGGTGAGGCCCAGGTGTCATGGTTGTGGACTGGCACCGGCTGGAGGGACACAACCCATCAATCTCACTGAGGCCAAAGCCACCCTGGGACGGGCCCTGCTCCCAGCTGGTAGGCAGTGGTGGAGTGCAGGCCTGACACCCCCACAAATATCTTCACTTAGAAATGCCCATCTGCTAGGATGTCCTGCCCAGACATCCGTGTTTGTGGTGAAGGCCTTTGGATGCTGCTCAGACCTCCTCCTGCAGAGTCAGGGTCCCAGGGTCAAGTGGGACCCCAGTCACCTCGTCATCGGGGCCACCCGCCCTGCCCTGTGTGACGATTTGTGTGGGAGCCAATCTGGGCCCTCCGGCCGTGTGGGGACAGGGGGTGGACTGCTTTTCATACTTTGGGCGAATGTGTTGAACTGCTGTGTTTCTCATATGAGTAAAAACATCAGAAAGAACCACCAGGGGACTTGCAAAGTCAGGATAGAGAGGGGGTGCTGTCCCCCACGGGCAGTCGGGGGTGGAGAACGGGACGGCTACACGTCACCTCCAAACTCACAGGCTGCCCCATACCACTGACCCTCACGTAGACTGTGGACTCTGAGTGACAGTGATATGAGGATGAACACATGCCGTATGGGGGAGGGGTGCTGATTTGGGGAAAGGTGGAAATCTCTTCCTTTCCCTCAATTTTGTTATGACTTAAAACTGTCCTAAAAAAAGTAGTCTTGCCTGAGCAGGTGGTGGCGCAGTGGATAGAGCGTCGAACTGGGATGTGGAAGACCCAGGTTCGAGACCCCGAGCTCGCCAGCTTGAGCGTGGGCCCATCTGGCTTGAGCAAAAGCTCGCCAGCTTGGACCCAAGGTCGCTGGCTCCAGCAAGGGGTTGCTCAGTCTGCTGAAGGCCCGCGGTCAAAGCACATGTGAAAAAGCAATCAATGAACAACTATGGTGTCGCAATGGCAACGAAAAACTAATGATTGATGCTTCTCATCTCTCTCTGTTCCTGTCTGTCTGTCCCTATCTATCCCTCTCTCTGACCTTCTGTCCCTGTAAAAAAAAAAAAAAAAAAGTAGTCTTTATAAAAAAATAAACCCAGTCAGACCCTGATAGCTTCCATTGCCAGGGACCCAGGCCGACAAGGCAGCAGACACCTATCACCACGGGCAGGCCACCTGTGCCAGCACAGAGGACAGAGATCGTGGGCTCCGAGGGAGGTGAAAGGCTGGGCAGCGACATTCCACCAGGCCGTCTGGAAAATGAAGCCTGGCCCAGACAGAAAGCTTCTCGTTTCCGGCTAAAAGAAGCTGGACTGAGATGGTCGCCGTCAGCACTGACTGTGGCCCAAGAGTGCTGATCTGAGCTCCCCTGTGGGTACAGTCTGTCACACACCCCGAGCACACCACGCTAACCACTGGGAAACCAGGCCTGGCTTGTGCAGGTGCTGAACCGTGAACATTGGGGAGCACACGTCCCAACTCTTTGTACCGAAGTGCAGGGTGTGGGGGTTCGGCCAGCCTCTCCCACGCTGTGTCTGCACCCCACAGCCCGGTGCCCACCCTCCCTGGCCTTCTCCACCTGGGAAACTTCTACTCAGCCTTCAGTGCCCAGCTCCACCCGCCCACCACACCTTCCCTATGGGTGGCGATGCCCTGTTTCCTCCCAGGCCCACGTCCCTGGCCTTCCTGCTTCAGCCTGACCTCTTCCCCATGTGGAACCCCGGCGAGTCTCTGGACCGTCAGTTGGGATCTCCTTCCTCTGCGAATCAACAGCCCAGAGGCCGCCGTCACCCCCTCCAGCCGCAGTGGTGCCTCAGGCTGGCGCACAGTGGGGCACAGCAGGTGCAGAGGGAGGGCGTGTGCGTGGGACCGGGTGGTCCCAGTCTGAACGTTTCGAGACGACGGAGAATTCTCAACCTCCTCCTCCAGACATGACGAGGGGCAGTTCCTAGACCACCGGGAGCCCCACACAGTGCTGTCCCATGGTGGTGGACATTCATAAAGTTAATTCTCTGAGAGGAAATAAATCCCATCTAGCGTTTCCATGGCAACGCCTCCTGGGCGCAGCTGGTGTGAGAGCGGCGGAATTTCACTCTCGGGGTTCTGTGTGAACCGGCTGCCAGGGCCCAGCTGCCCCCAGGCTGCGCAGGGGACACAGCACAGGAAACCTGAGACAAGGGCTTGAGCCCCCACCCCTGGACGTTCAAGCCTTCCTCCGCGAGGTTCCCGTAGAGCCCCGCCAGACGTCCCCTCCGACAGCTCTGGAGCCGTGGGCAGTCCGCACGCCTCATGGGCCCGGCTCTTACTCCACACATCCTGTTCCATTTCTGCCGGATCCTACGCCCTCTCTCCCTGGGGGGAGGCCGGCCAGGGTGCCCTACTGGGCACAGCCGGGCACTGAGGCTCTGCCCCTTGGGCTGCTGGGCAACTCCAGGCCTTTGGTCCCTGGAAGGGACGCTGAGACCACCCAGGCCACTTCACACTCCACAGGCCACCACAGGTCAAGGCCTCAAGGGTTAAAGATGCTCAGACCCCTGGGCCTGTGAGAGGCTGGCGCATATGAGAACACAGAGCTGGGAAGACCAGGCCAGGACGCCCCCCTGGGGGCCCCAGAGGCAGGTGGATGTCAAGGACTCGTTAAGTGTATGCAGGAGGCATGCCTCACGTCTGGGGGGGAAGTCCCCGCCCAGCTCCTCCACACCTGGGGGAACCACCTCCTGGAAACTTCTGGCGGTGCTGTGCAGGCATGAGCAGCTGCCACCACACACGCCCTGCTGACACCACCCAGGAGACAGCGAGAGGACAGGGCACCTTGGCGGAGGGTGGGGTGGGCTGAGAGAAAGGGGCCTCGAGCAGCACAGGTGACAATGGGGTGAATACGTGTTAAAAAGTACAGATGCACCATCAGCCTGTTAGAAACCGCGCCAACTGCGCAGCCCACACCAGAATTAATAAAGGGCATTGTCATGTCACCCCACGTGTGGCTGGGCTCTCCACCCACTGAAACGTTAACCAGCCTGGTTGTCACTGAGATCACAAGTATCAAACCCATGCTGACCTCCCGGGTGGGACGGCTACCCTCAGAACACACATGATGACACGCGCTTCTCCTCCTCCCGCTGTGACATCCTCGCCGGCTCCTTTCCCAGAGTACTTCCAGGTTCCTGTGCAGACCTGGCTTCCCCACTCAGCCATGAACCCAGCACCCAGGGGCCATCCAGGCGGCCTCCCCAACCAAAGGCAACAAACAGCCCCAGGAGACGGCAGCCTCGTGGGCCACTCCTTAAGCTGGTCCCCAGCGGTGCAGGAGAGAACAGTGCCGGTGGACCGGCTGACACCACGCGTCTGTCTGGAGGTAGCCGGGGGACCCGCCTGGCCCCAGGGAAACTACAGTCTGAGGCTGCATTCGTCTATTAAGTTGCATTTCAGCTCTAGCGTCTGATTCCCGTGAACCCTGGGTCTCACTGTGACTGACCAAATTTGGATGATCACAGAGAAAAAGGGGAAAAACCAAGTTGCCAAGGAGACCACTTCAAACACATTTTATAACTGCTGTGAAAACTATACCTTGGCGGGGGGGTCACATTCCAGAGGCCTGAAGATCACGGTGGACATGAATCGGCCCCACCCCCACACAGCACACGCACTCAGTCAGCACTGGGCGGGCACGTCTGCCACAAAGCCAAAATCTGTCCCAGAGGCCAGTGCTGGCCACTGTGACCATCGCTCTCAGGGGCCTTCTAGGGCAGGTGGCTCCAGGAGTCCAGCAGAGGAGGGTGGTCAGGGCCCACCTCAGCAGGGACCTCTGAGCATCCGCTGTTTATAATAACCACGGCCTTGGTGCCAGGTACGCCCATGAAAACAATGCTAACAGCCTTTAATGGACGAGCAGTAACAAGGCCAGAGCCAGCAGAAAACACCATCTGACTTCCATCGTCACCCAGAGGGGCCCACCTGTGACACAGTGTGCACAGGCTTCTAGGGTGAGAAGTGTGAGATGCACACACAAACACACCTGCACACATGCTCTCAAACACACACACACCATGTACACACACCATGCCCTCACACGTGCACATATGCATCGCCACACACACACGTGACACAACATACAGGTGCACACACGTGACACAGCATACATGTGCGCACGCTTGCTCACACGCACACAGGGACTGCCCAGCTGAGACTGCAGGAGCAGGGCCACTGGGACAGAAGATCGAGTCGGGCTGGTTCTTGGACCGGACCTTCACTTGCTGGCTGCATGTCCTTGGGCAAAGGACCAGCCCTCCCTGCCCTCGCAGGGCGTGGCCAGACCAGAAGACACCTGGCATGTCCTCAGCTCAGGTCCCGTTATCCATTGTTGACTGTGTGACCAATGGTGGGGACACCCCCCCCCTGAGCGAGGGGCACCCCTCGCCTATCTCCACCCCTCACACATTTCTATGATGTTTCCACCCGTGGCCTTGGACCCAGCCGGCAGCAGGCCGTGGCCCACAAAGAATAAAGGACGCTTGTCTGTGTTGGCCAGCGGCCCACTCCCTCCGCTTCCAGACTGTGAACTCTGAGGCTGCACAGCCCATCGAGGAAGCAACAGGGCTGTGTGGGGCCTGAGGGGACCAGACAGCAGCCTCACCCTGGGGCCGCCTCTCAGGCCCGGCTGGCTGTGGTCAGTCAGGAATGCAGCACAAGTGACCAGGTAGCACATTTTTAAAGAGAAGGAAGAGATCCAGATTTTTATGTGAAATATTCTGGTTTTTCGATAATGGCAATTTAGTCATTCAGATTTTGAGAAAACAAGTGTCCAGGTCAATGCAGAGTGTCCAGGGCCCGAAGGGGCCGTGAACACCAGGACGCAGACAGTACAGAGTGCACGGGGGTCTGGCCCTCCCGGCTGGCACGTCCTCTGTGAGGTGAGGAAGGTCCTGGGGGGTTACGCCAGTGTCTCCTCCCGGCCACAGGCGGGCACTGCCTAAGGCTACTACTCATCTGACAGCTCACTGGCTGGATATCCAAGGTGATGGCCCAAGGGACCAGCTGCCAGAAGTGAGCCTTGTCATGGGAGGGGGGACACCACAGAGCAGGATGCTGGCTCTAAGGACAGGGTCCCAGGGTGTGACCCCTAGCCCGGACGCCCCACTTCACTGCTGCTCCATGCTGTTGCTCGAGCGAGAGCCAGAGCCCAGGTTCAGGGGAATGACCCCCACATTCCCATGGGAATGCCGGAGACCCTGCAGCCGCTTTTGACAAGCAGGACGGCGGGTATTTGAGTACAGTGGCTGCAGGAACCTCCCTCCATCTCAGCATCAACCTTCATTCTCCTCACTGGGAAATGCCACCTAGAGAGGGTGTAACATCCAAGGTCATGTTCATGGTCACTGGATGGGGTGGGGGGGTCAGAGATGATTGTGAGACTCCTGGAGGCGGGGACACCACAGTCAACCAAATAATGTGGGAGCCTGCATCCAAGGGTCCCCCAGGTCAAGGTCAGCCCACACTGGCTTCAGAGAAGCCCACGCCCTCTGCAGAGTGGAGGGTGTCACCCGCCTGCCCCTTCTGTCCCACACAGAAAGTACAGGTAACTTCCTCTGCAGTGTCCTTCTGAAAACCGTAAGACAGACCCCAGGCTCTGTTTCCAGACCTGCAGGGGAACCCTAACAAGACACACATGCAGGCAGCAGGGTCCACTGTCCTGAGCTCTGCAGCCAACACCTCAGCAAGTTTCTAGGTCGAGTGGTCACTCTGTCTTTAGGCAGCAATTAGGAAAGGCCAGGCCTCAAGCATGTGGGGAGCTGGCCTCGGACGGAAGAACCTTTGGCACAAATGTCTCAAGTCACATTCGCGAGGAGGGAGCTGAGAACACGGAGTGGAGACCACATCCCATGCTGACCAGATCATCACTTGTTTCATTCTCTCTTCCTTCTACTTATGAAACATAGCAGCTGAACGAGGCACCTACTGAGGACTAGCCAGCTGAGAACCCCCCGCACAGGGGCTCCTCCCCGAGCTCTCATTCCACCTTTGGGTTGGAGATGACCTGGGTCCTGCATTCATGTGCCCAGTACTCGCTGAGGGTCTCTGTCCCAGGCTCAGGGCCGGGACGGGAGGGAGGTGACCAGGTGCACACTCTGAGCCTCTGCTGGTCAGTCAAGACCCTTCCCAGAGTTTCAGCAGTCCCCAGGACACATCTCCCCAGCCCGTGGCCCTGTGACCCTGCGCAGCTGTCTGACCCGTCCCGTATGATGATGCGGGCGACAGGAAGGAGACCCTGGAAATGCGGGACTTTATCTGTGTTGCTCACACCCAGTGGTGAGAACGCAGCCGTGCGACCTTCCTACCCAGTGGCTGTGGCCGGGATGGGCGTCCGGCTGCGGGGCTGGTGCGAGCCGCCACCCTCTTGGCCACACTGGGGGCTCCATGTCTCCAATGGCAAAGACACAGCCAAGGACTGTGCTTCATTGGTCGTGTGACGTGCGCGTCTGCCCGCCCTGAGCACAGAAACACAGGAACAAGCCAAACGGGCCCCATGCTTTGAACGCTGCATAAGCAGGAGGGCGGCCACACAGTCCAGCGGTCACTCGCTCATTCCTGAGCTCCTGCTTGGGAAGGCCTCCTCCCTGGAGACCGGCTGAGGCGCAGCCCCTGGGTGGGGATGCTGGCCACCACAGCTGCTTGGCCCCATCAGTGACAGGCTCGGCGTGACCGCCACAGATTACAGCCCCAGAGCCACCTGTCGCCAACCCTCGGCGGGGGCTCGAGAATGGGAAAAGTGGGTCACATGTGTCCAGTTGAGAAAGCTGGGGCCGTTTTCTAACATTACACTTTTACTCTAAGATCATCACAGACCATGCGCGGTTGTAAGAACACCGCGAGATCCCACAGGCCCTGAAAGGCCAAGTTCTGCTGCAAGACTCCAAGTGCCCAGGGTGTCCAGATTTTGACGAGGGTACACCTGCCACTGACCTCGCTCAGAGACCCACCCTCACGGGTATTGAACATGTCATCACAGGTGTGGGCTTGGGAACACGTGTTTTCAGAGGAAGACACGGCAGTGCGGGTTCACGGGGCTTGAGGCCACTGTGATGGACGGGGGGGGGGGGAGCTCCCAGGCGACGTGGCCCTCACACAGGCCCCTCTGGCACGGTGTGAGTAGGACCCACCTCTGTGATGATGAAGAAGTCATCCCCGGGCTCTCCTTGGACGACAATCTTCTCTCCATCCTCAAACTGGACGGGCTCCAGGGCATCGGCCACAGTCAGACGCTCCCACTTCTCCAGGGATTCTAGAGGGAGGGACAGGGAGCATCATCACCCCAGAATGTCATCTCAGAAAACAACCCCCCCACGCAGCCCCTCGGCATTAGGTTGTGGTAGAGTTAGTGGGACAGAGGGGACAGGGAGGGTGTCCCTGTGCTGAGGGCATGCACACGCGTCCACACAGGGGACATGGCTCTGGGACAGGCTGCCTGACTCCCACCACTGTGTCTAAGCCAGCCGAGTGTGAAACGCTTTCCTAGTCTTCAGACACACAGAGACGCCCGAACTTGACAAACTACAGGACAGCAGCCCCCGTGGGGCTGCTCAGGATCACAGGAATTCGGAGTGGCCAGAGCAGTCCCCACCCCCCACCCCCACTCCAGAGAAACGGCACTCGTCACCACTCACAGGGCACGTGCTGTGTTTACACTGCAAGACTGAGGCGTGGTGTGTTCCTGTTACTTTAGGCCAAAATACTTGATGCCCAAGGCCAAGTGTATCTCTGGTGCTTGAGAGTCCAGCGCATGTCCATCCCACCCCTCTCACACCTTCCCTGCCCTTCCCTGCCCACTGGTGTCCATCCCACCCCTCTCACACCTTCCCTGCCCTTCCCTGCCCACTGGTGTCCATCCCAACCCTCTCACACCTTCCCTGCCCACTGGTGTCCATCCCACCCCTCTCACGCCTTTCCTGCCCGACTGGTGTCCATCCCACCCCTCTCACACCTTCCCTGCCCACTGGTGTCCATCCCAACCCTCTCACACCTTCCCTGCCCACTGGTGTCCATCCCAACCCTCTCACACCTTCCCTGCCCTTTCCTGCCCACTGGTGTCCATCCCACCCCTCTCACGCCTTCCCTGCCCTTTCCTGCCCACTGGTGTCCATCCCACCCCTCTCACACCTTCCCTGCCCACTGGTGTCCATCCCAACTCTTCTCACACCTTCCCTGTCCACTGGTGTCCATCCCAACCCTCTCACGCCTTCCATGCCCACTGGTGTCCATCCCAACTCTTTTCACGCCTTCCCTGCCCACTGGTGTCCATCCCACCCCTCTCACACTTTCCCTACCCACTGGTGTCCATCCCAAACCTTCAGGAAGGAAAACAAAAACCAATGTGCTCCTTTTTCAAAGAAAATACAATTGCCTGATTAATGATTTTTTGGCAGCAGAAAACTTCCCTGGCCCGTACTTATCAGATGCTACTTATGTAGGTCAGCTGCTAAAAATACACAGCAAAGCCTTTATTTTAGATCTGGGTTAGGAGTGGGGATTTCTACGCTTTATAACTCCCGTCACTGCTACACGTGGCAAACGCCAAGTTTTCAACTAGCCCCAGGGTCGGTGAGAGAGCCCGGGGTCGGCGTGGGTGCCCGGGGTCGGCGTGGGTGCCCGGGGTCGGCGAGGGTGCCCCGGGTCGGCGAGGGTGCCCGGGGTCGGCGAGGGTGCCCGGGGTCGGCGTGGGAGCCCCGGGTCGGCGAGGGTGCCCGGGGTCGGCGAGGGAGCCCGGGGTCGACGTGGGAGCCCGGGGTCGGCGTGGGAGCCCGGGGTCGGCGTGGGTGCCCGGGGTCGGCGAGGGTGCCCGGGGTCGGCGAGGGTGCCCGGGGTCGGCGTGGGTGCCCGGGGTCGGCGAGGGTGCCCGGGGTCAGCGAGGGTGCCCGGGTCGGCGTGGGTGCCCGGTGTCGGCGAGGGTGCCCGGTGTCGGCATGGGAGCCCGGGGTCGGCGAGGGTGCCCGGGGTCGGCGTGGGAGCCCGGGGTCGGCGTGGGTGCCCGGTGTTAGCGAGGGTGCCTGGGGTCGGCGAGGGTGCCCGGTGTTAGCGAGGGTGCCCGGGGTCGGCGTGGGTGCCCGGTGTTAGCGAGGGTGCCCGGTGTTAGCGAGGGTGCCTGGGGTCGGCGAGGGTGCCCGGATCGGCGTGGGAGTTGCATGTGGTTCTATGAAGGAGGGGGGCCACTCCAAGCTCTGGTCTCAGCAGCTTTGCAGAAAGGTCTACATGGCACAGACGCTGCTCAGTCACTCAGGACTTGGTGTCCCCCACGCAGGCCACCTATCCACTGCCACTGCCCCTCGACACGTGCAGAGACTGTTGTGAAATCACAGCTGGGGCTGGAGGAAGCCGAGGCACACGGGCACGTAAACGCGTGTGGCGTGTGGGTTCCCTCACAAGGGCAACAAGAGGAGTGTGACTTTACAAGTCACGCTGCAGCTGGACGTTCACGTCCACATATCGATTGGCAAGTGTCTCCCATCACGCCAGGACACTGTGATGTTCTGAGGCCCAAACACAATGACACACAACAGCCTTACCCCCAGCACACATGAGGGCTGTCAGAAGAAACTGTGAAGGCAGCGTGTGGCCCGAGGCAACTCCTGACACAAGCATTTGGGGTGTCGTTTGCTGCAGTCAGGGTCCTTGGGCCAGAGGGGTCTGGGAGCTCACGGTCTACCCTTCCTGGGGAAAAGTTCTGCTTTGCCCCCTTCTGAGAGGAGCTGCCAACCCTGCACCTGGCAGGAATGCCACACTCAGGCGGGCAGGGGTCACACAAGGCAGCTCCACCCACTGGTCCCATTGGGACAGAGCCAGGGGGCAGCCCATGCAGGTGGAGCCCGGATGCACCAGTGCGAAGGGAGACCCAGCCCCACACGAACTCTGAGACAGATCCTGGGGCCAGAGCCTCAGGGCACAGACCCGGCTTCAGGGCACAGAATGGCTTCATTTCCAAATCTCCTGGAGCAGGTAGCTGAGAGAACGCTCCTCCTGTCCACCCCCAATGCCTGCCACTACTGAGGGGCTTCGTGCAGCCAATGGTGATGAGCTGCAAAGGGACTGGTCTTGTCAGAGCCAGTGCACTGGGTGCACTGTGTTCATGGAAGCGCCCGAGGGTCCACATGGGAAGGTGACTGCTGGGCGTCTGTCCAGTAGCACTCGGGGTCAGGCCACCCTTCCCCCTTCTGGCTCAGAGGGAAGGGGAGTAAACTGCTTCAAAGGTCCCGCGTTTGGTGTTTTTTGTGGAGTTAAATATCCCTCTCCTCGGTCCCCGGAAAGTCTTGGGGACCCACCTAGGAGGTGCCAACGTTTTGTTTTGCTAAATACAACACAAAAACAGAACCACCAGAAGGAAGCCAGACACAAAACGTGATTCCGTGTCCACGAAGCGTCTGAAGCGTGCAACTCCTCCCGTGAATGTGAGCATCCCTGACTCGTGCAGGTCAGTGTCAGGAGATGTGTCGGCCACACAACAAGAAGAACCGGGGACTCTCTCCCGTTTCAGAAGAGGGTTCAGAGAGGACGTGGGCTCCAGGAAGGGGCTGAGGCACTGGCACAGCCACCGGGTCCCCACACCTCACCCCCGACGTCTTCTGAAATTCGTGAGCCGACCTCCTGCACACAGGCACGGCTGCTGTGGCCAGAGCTCTCGGGAGCAGGGGCCTGGACTGGCGTCTGAGCCACTTTCCCAGTGCCCATGGGGGTGACCGGACGTCTACGGTTTCTACGACATCGGGACAGGCCTTCCTCTCGGCCTCACTGGACCTTCTGAAACAGAGGCCCCTCCTCGATGAGGACCCCCCGTCCTTCCCGTCGGGCAGCTGTCCTCGGTAATGGTCGGCACAGTTCCCCACTCAGGGACTGTTCCCCGGAGGCCCGATCTTCCCGGCGGGTCCTCCTCAGCTGCCCTCCCACGGGCACATCACCCGTTCCACCGTCCGCCTTTCCCACGCTTTTTAACCTGGAAGAGCATTCATCAGCAAAGGTCTCACGCCCCCACGCTGACATAAAAGCTCCGTACGCACCACACGGGGCTGCCAGCGTCTGGCGCACAGGCCCCCGCGTGAGCTGTTTCCTGCTTCTGAGGTCTATGTGCTCCGTGAAGGTCGAGCCACACAGAAATCCGACACAAACCCACAGCGTGTCTATCCCCCCGAAATGACGGGCGCGGGCCATCTGCACTTTGCCGTTACTGTGAAAACTGCTGTAATGAACCTCCATGTCCCTCCGTGTTCTGTATGCTCAAGGGATGCTCTCTCTTGAGGTCCAGAAAGGGGAGCGTGGCTGAGTGTGTCCTACCCTATGACCCCGGACTCATCGCCATGGCCTCACTGGTCGTCCTCGGTCCTTGATCTGTATCTTCAGTGCTTCCGTCCCCCGCCGCCTTCACCGCTGCCTCTGTTCTCCGGGGCACGGAATTTGTTCCTAGCTAATCCTACGCTGCGGCCTGTTTTCTGTCTCCTGGGACATGCCTTCCTCCTGGCTGGGCTCCTGTCCAAGCTGGACATAGGGCTGGATGGAGGTTCCTCTCCTCCAGTCTGTCCTCAGTGTGAGGGGCGAGCAGGGGCCCTTCCCGAGTCCGTGGCCTAGTTGGGGGGACCAGTGGGGCTCAGCCACGTCAGCCCCGAGAATCAGCCAAGTGTCTTTCGCCACAGGCTCACCGCACACAGCCGTGGGGGTCAGGCAGCTGCCCCTGCCGAGCCTGCATCCTCCAGCATCAGCCCCAAGTGGACATGCCCAGCCCCCCGTCCAGGGCTCTGTTCCATTTTCTTTCTTACTCCACTGCGTCCTTAGGGAAGGGGGCACATCCCGCTCACCACCTTTATGCAGTCTGGCTGGGACATTGTAGCAGGACGCTGGCTGGGTGGCTAGCTCCAGGGGCTTCTGGAGCCATGACACCTGGTGGTCACTCACCTGCCCAATGAGGTCCCTTCTGTGGTCACGGTCTAGAGCTTCCCTGTCCAAAACGGAAGCTACAGCCACACACGTTTACCGTTTACACTGACTACGACGCGCGGACACGCAGGTGTGCAGACTGACCCAGGATGGAGACCTTGCTGAGGAACTCCTCGTACATCTTGCGTTTCCGCAGTGTGCTGCCCTGTGCAGGAGAGAGCCAAGCAGAGAGGAAGGTGGGTCTTTGTGCCTGAAGCCCCCGACATCGCCAAATTTCCCCAAGTGACTCTGAGCTCTGCAAAGGACACCCTCTGAGCACTCCACACCCTGGAAGCACCTCCCGTGGCTAAGAATCAAGTGAGTGGCTACCATGTTCCATGCCCAGTGCTTCGTCCCCAAGACAGAAAACCCCGAGGGCCACAGTCCTGGCAGGTGTCCCCGCCTGCTGCTGCAGGACTGTGGCCACGCTCTGACCACAGAGTGATGGGTGGCCTCGGTGGTGAGCTGCAGGTGTCCTTAAAGAGAAAAGGCCCTTCCCGCTTCCCTTCATGCTCGCTGGGACGCGGAGGCTGTGGAGGGAGCTCCTGTAGCCATCCTGGGCCTTTGTGAACGAGGGAAGCTGGGTGTCAGGCCCCACAGAGCAACTCAGACCTGAGCAGACCTTCCCTAGTCCTCCAACATGAGAAGTAACGTGTGGTTAAAGCCACGGCTCTGAGTATCTGTCACACTGGGTGTGGCACCAGCATCTGCCACAGCCCCTGACCCCCCTGCACCCGTCTCCTGGTATTCATGTTATGTGGGGAACAGGGCTAACCGTAGCTAAGAGCTCTGTATTGAGGAATGACAGTGCTATGCTGGACAGGACTCGGTGGCTTTGGCCTCCCTCCCTCTCGACAGCCCCACAGAGGGGTTATGGTGCCTCGGGCTGACCACCAGCACCCTCCGGTCCCACTACACCCACACACAGCCCAGAGAGTTCCCAGGCCAGGGCCACCAGCAACGCCGCTTCCTGTATGACCCACAGAAACTGTGTTGAACAAGAGCTCCATTGTTGTCACGGGCCACTCAGTTTGGGGGACATTTGTGACTCAGCCACTGTTCGCACGTCAGTCAAACCCGACCCTAGCGGAGAAAATCATGAGCTCTCCCAAGGCTGGTGTAACAGCCCACCTGCCGCTGCCTGCCATCCTCTGGCCACGGCGGGCGCATGTCCTTTGTCCCTCGGGGCCACCTGCACGATGGTGCTGACTCCGTGGCTCTTCCCCATGCCACTCCCCCTCGTCCCCCCAGGCTGAGTGATGCATTGGTGCACACAGGTGATGGGCACTGAGCACGTGTGTAAGGAGACAGCAGGAAAGGAGAACATGAGGCAGAGAAGCAAGGCTCCTGGCATGCAGAAGGGCCCCAATGCCCGGGCATCTGCCCGAGCCCTCATCCCTGAGGGACACAGCATGGAGCATCTCGCCCGCCACCTCAGTCACTGTCACATTGATGCTGGCATTCACCAAGTGCCCCGCACGGCCCTGCAGTCACACACGTGCATGGTGTCACCATCAGTTCTTGGAGAAGTGAGCACCTTCGAGGAAATGGTCCAAGTCATCCCCCACCAGTGGTGATGCAGGGACCACCTGTCCTGCCTTCCCCTGACCCCGCCTCTCAGGGCCACCCCCTCTCCCTCGGACGCCGTGCTGTGGCTTTAGGCTCCAAAGAAGATTCGCCTGATTAGAAAGTCCACTGGTGTCTCCGCAGACAGGGCCCGTGGACAGCCACTTTCTCACACGGGAAAAGGGAAAGCACCAGCCCCCACCCAGGGGCAGGAGGAGGAGAAGCGGCCTGGGGAACATGGACCCATGAGCAGTGGGAAGACGCAGCCCCAGTACTCCCTGACCTGGGCCCACTGGCTAGATGGGCCAGACGCACAGCTCATGGGGCAGCCCCTCTAGCCGGAGGGGCGGCAGACGAGGAGGAGGGAGGAAACCAGGGAGGGGCTCACAGGAAGGGCCAGACGAGAAGCACGTGGCACTCACTGCCTGTCCCCAGACAGCTATGACAAAAATGCAGCAGCCATAAAGTGTGGGCAGGAATGTCGGTCCCCAGGACAAGGGATTTTCCACAATTGTCACTTCTGCTCCAGGACGCTGTGCTGACCTTTCCCGCATCTCCTGCTGCTGGGCACGGAGCACATACAGCACCTGCGTGTCCCCACACACCTGCCGGGGTTCCTCCAGACACAGGAGCCACACCCCGCAGGAGGGCAGACTGAGCCCACGACAGGCACAGCCCTAAGGGTGCTGTCCTCCCCCAGCCATACGTTCCAGCCCTGCACAGAGGACTCTCAGCCCGCTGCTTGAGAGAGAAGGGCACTTGTCAAGCACATGAGTGTGGGTTTGGGCATGCCACCTCCGTCTCTGAGCCTCAGTGAGATGGCGATTAAACATCTCAGCCTCTCTGAGTCGTGGTTTAAGACAGACTTCAACAACCGTTTCCTGTGTTATTAATGGTGGTGACGATGGTGGTGGTGGTGATGATGATGGTGATGATGATGGTAATGGTGATGGTGATGGTGATGATGATGATGATGATGGTGATGATGAGATGATGATGGTGATGGTGATGATGGTGATGGTGGTGATGATGATGGTGATGGTGATGGTGATGGTGATGATGATGATGATGATGATGATGGTGATGATGATGATGGTGATAGTGGTGATGGTGATGATGGTGATTATGGTAATAGTGGTGGTGATGATGATGATAATGGTGATGATGATGATGGTGATGGTGATGATGGTGATAGTGGTGGTGGTGATGGTGATGGTGGTGATGATGGTGATGGTGGTGATGGTGGTGATGATGGTGATGGTGGTGATGGTGGTGATGGTGGTGATGATGGTGATGGTGGTGGTGGTGGTGATGGTGATGATGATGGTGATGGTGGTGGTGATGGTGATGATGATGATGATGGTGGTGGTGGTGGTGATGGTGATGATGATGGTGATGGTGATCGTGTTGATGATGGTGATGGTGATGATGGTGGTGATGATGATGATGATGATGGTGATGGTGATGATGGTGATGATGATGGTGATGGTGGCAGTCGTGTGCTATTTACTGAGTACAGTGAAGGAGGACTAAGGGAAGGGCAGCACATTCTAACCTCAATCCCAGACTGCCCATGACCCCCACACTCCTAGACCAGTCTCGCCCTATCTGGGCTTCTGCATCAGGAGGATGACCGTCGGGAACCACATTCTTTGCGTCCTGCTCTCAGCTCCTCTCTCCCCCAACTTGCTACCAATACTCTGACGATGGCGTCTCCACCTCAGCCTGGAAGGCTCCTTGTCTGCTTCCCACTTGGAACAACTAGCCCACTACCAGATGGAGTTAGAGGCCTCTGTAAACAGGCACTCACCATGCTCCGTCCACAGTGGGCCTGCCCCTGGGAAGAGGTGAACAGAGGACGCATGGGGAAACCTGCCTGTTGCTACCAGATGGAGCTGCCTCCTGGGTCAGCAGCTTTCTCTGTCTCTTTGGGGTCTTTCCAGGTATGGAGGCTCAGTGAGAGGTCATAACCTGCTCATATCCACTAGGCAGCTCAGTGTGGGGTGAGGGCTGGAACAGGACGGCCTTGACCCAGACTGATATGCACACAGAGCTCTGCACTGTGCTAGACGCATCTGTCCCCTCCAGAGCAAGGGTGACACATGTGTCCTGATGAAGAACTTAAAACTAACAAACCCTCCCCTCCCACAAACACCCTTTCCTTCACAGTCACAGCGGAGAAGAGCTGCCTTTGCACTCGCCACCAAAGCCACGAATCAAGCTCCCAGCGGTCCCCCAGCTCCCATGGTGGTCGGGTCCCCGGGTCCAGTCCAGGGCATCGCAGTGGACCCTGGGCATGGCCCTGGAGCAAAGGAGATGATGCAGGTTTCCAGCTCCCACCCTACGACCTGTCACAGACAAGGGGCCAGAGGCCCTGGCAGGCAGGTGGGGTCTCGGTGCCGTGGCTCAAGACCCAGGTTCCAAAAGTCCCAGGCACATGGGGATCTGGACTCCTCTGCCCAGCCCAACCCAGCCCACAGAACTCTGAGCTCTAAACACCTGGGTCCCATGTAAGATTCACATGAGCAAAGGGCTCTGAAGTTTAAAAGAAAGAAGGAGGAGGTGGAGGAGTGCCAGCCCTGTGCTAGGCACCGGCGGGGAGCCTGCAGGAGCGCTGAGCCCTGGGCCCCATGACATCAGGCAAGTCATTTCATTTCAGGAGGTAGCACTCTCCCTGAAGACACCACTGATGTCCCCACCCCGTCCTTGTGCCCCACGGCATCTCAGCTTAGGGATATGTGGACGCATGAGGACCCACTCATTCACAACATCCAACTGCCCGGATGAGGGCCTGAGGCAGAAGCAGCAGGCCCTGCAGGGCCCGCCCTGTGGGTCGGCACACTGTCATTTTGCTTCCAAGGACAGGAGAGGCTGTGCAGACTCCCAGCACAGCTGTGGCTATTCTTAGTGCACAGGGACCCAGAATTAACACAGAGGAAGCGCCGGCTGCCTCAGTGGTTTGGGAACTTCCCTGAATATAACGTCCAGCCACAAGAATCCCACAGCCAAGAAGGGCTCAGTGTGGACGGTGGCGGGAAACAGTGGCTTCCGCACCCCTGGCCCAGCCAGGTGCATCCAGGAGGCAGGAACTGTGTTCCTCCTCTTCCGAAGTTACTGTCTCTCTCTGAGGAAGGACGCCTCAGGGCACCCAGACCCCAGGGAAAGAGAGAGAGAACAGGGGAGCAGACAGAGGAGAGAGAGGACACTATGTCTACTGGCACCATCCTGGGAGCAGGGCCATTCCTGGTGTGTCCATGGTGGGCGCTCAGAGACATTGGCCAAGAAGGGCTCCTCACGTGCAGGAACACCAGGATAAACATGCCTGCGTTGTGACAGACCAGCCACTCTGGTGGAACCAGGAGGGACCACAGGCAGACACCTCGTCCCTCCTTCCCGTTGGGATGCTTCCGAGACCAGCAACCCAGGACAGACGCCTCTTCCAGGCTCACATGTGACTGAGCTCACCAGGCCGGTTGCTGGACTTTCCTTGAGACACCCCCCCCCCAAAACCATAGCCTTCCCTGGAAATGCACCACCCAGGTTGGTCTTCAGGAGACAACCAAGCCCCAGGGGGTAGGTGGGAGCAAGCACCAACAGGTCCAGCCCCTGGGAGGGCAATTGGGGAAGAGGCCTCGGGTCCTGGCATCATGCTCACCTGGTCACCGCCCTCCTTGCAGGTAGGAACACCTAGGTCCCAGGCCCCACAGAAACTGGCTCTCAGCAAGGACGTCAGGAGGGCTGGCCCGGGGGCTTCCCTAAGCAACACCCCCTCCCTGTCAGGCTCTCCTGGACCACCCGACCAGTTCAGAAAAGCGCCTGCCCATGGTCACCTGGGTGAGCCCAGGCAGCCAAGGGGTGCAGCTTCCCCTAGGAAGGGTGTTTGGCCCCAAGCAGCTTCTGCCCCATGATGGGAAGGAGGGAACAAGAGCCCTGGGACCACAGGGACCCCCAACAGCACAGACACCCAGGTCCTTCCCATTCCTTCCCTCCTCCCTGAGTCAGCAGGCTCTCCGTCTTCACAAAGATGGCCCCCACACCAGTCCAGACACAGGCAGGCACAGGTGGGTTCAGGCCAACCTTCTGTACAGACTCCTTTGGAGGCTCCCAGCTACGTCTCTCATCACAGGACCCCACGTGCCCACCCACACTGGACTTTCGCTGGTCCACGAACACTGCGTGCTGGTTCCCAGAGAGCGCTGTTTCCAGTGCCCAGCACTCCCACTCAAGACCTCTGCTGGAATGCCACCTTGTCATGGGAGGGGCAAGGCCAGTGTGTGAAGCAGCACCCCCCACACACTCAGCTTTACTTTTCTCTGCTTTATCCTCCCCCCAGGAACTGTCACCATCAAGGGGGGTGTGCCGGCTTCACAAGTGCGGTGTCATGTCTGTGATGGCCCCTGTGGCCCCCAGTCCTGCAGACGGTGCCTGAAAACCATCGTGTGCAGGATATACACTGGGCAGGCACAGAAGACCCTGCCCTCTCCCCTGGGGAGGGTCATGAGCCGGTCTCCTGTGAGCACCCAAACCAACCCCACTGCCCTCGACAGCCCACGGTGGCCTGTACCTGAGAGGGAGCCTAAGCTGACAGGGGATGAAACACCTGGGGGTCAGTCCCACATGAGGAAGTCTGAGGCAAGCAGTCCAGCCACTCAGTGCCCTCCATGCCCCTGAGAGCCAGGCTCCCCATGTCTCTCTCCACTTGCTTGGTGATGGAGTTCATTCTCAAAGTCACCTCATGGTCCAGAATGGCTGCTAGAGCTCCAGCCATTGTGACACGTTCCCAACAGCTAGGGCCAAGTAAGGGAGGCAAAAAGGCTTCCCCAGTCACCTGCTGCCTTTTAAGAAGCTTTCCAGAATCCCCAACACACACACCCAGCTCCCAGCCCTGCCCGCCACGCTGCTGGGAAACCTGGGCCTCCCAGCCAGCTCTGGTCCTGGCCCGGGAGCAGCCTCTCGCCGGCACCACTTACCATGAGGATGCGGCGGTAGCTGTCGCGGTCGATGCCCCAGAGCTTGAGGTCCGTCTTGGCTTTCACAGTCGCCGCCCTGGGGGTGCCATAGATGAGCGCGAGCTCCCCAAAGCTGCCGCCCTCGCCGATGTTGGTCACCCACTCTCCGTTCACATACACCTGGGGGACAGCACGAGAAACATCATGTGATGCTTGGGGTCACACCACAAGGGGCCCTGGAGTTGGGGACAATGTGGCCACCATCTGAAGCCCATGGCTGGTGGGCGGAGCACCGTGCCCTCCTGCCTAGGCCTGGCCAAGGTGCCCGCCTCCCCCAGCCCTGCTCAATCCATCACTGAGTTCTGACATCAAAACCCCAAAGGCAGCCTGACCAGGCGGTGGCGCAGTGGATAGAGCGTCAGACTGGGATGTGGAAGACTTGGGTTCGAGACCCTGAGGTCGCCAGCTTGAGCGCGGGCCCATCTGGCTTGAGCAAAAGCTCGTCAGCTTGGACCCAAGGTCACTGGCTCCAGCAAGGGGTGGCTCAGTCTGCTGAAGGCCCGCGGTCAAGGCACATGTGAGAAAGCAATCAATGAACAACTAAGGTGTCGCAAGGGCAACGAGAAACTAATGATTGATGCTTCTCACCTCTCTCCATTCCTGTCTGTCTGTCCCTATCTATCCCTCTCTCTGACTCTCTCTCTCTGTCCTTGGAAAAATAAAATAAAATAAAATAAAAAAACCCAAAGGCAGGCGGCCCTCAGCGGTCAATGCCAATGGGACAGGCCAGGGCTGGAAATGGAAGCCTCCCACCTGGGGCCCTGGTGAAAAATAAGACCTGTCTCCTCCCAGGTGGGTCTTCCACCCAATTCCCTATGACCTCTTGAGGAGGGGGAAATCTCTCTGGACCTCAGTTTCCCTGGCTGCACACGTACGAGCTACACTCGAGGACGTCAATGTGGCACGCTCCTGCCCTGAGCGCCCCCAGCCACCCCCAGCCGGTGTTTCTCGGGCCTTCCTCCTTACGATGGCAGCTCCTGGGCTTGCAGTCAATGGGACTGGCCAGGCCCCGCCCAGAGGGCCCCCCGGACAAAATTCCCTTTCAGCCGCGTGGCTGATGTCCGCACAGGGTGGCCACTATGCATTGACCGCGCAGGTTCTGCATCCGTGCGAGGACAGTGCAGATTGTTAATTATGCAGAGCTTGTTACTATAAATTGGCACAAGGCACGCTTTATTCCCTCCGCGTGTCAACGAGCGTAAAGAACTGTTCCCATCGGAGAGGCGGGCGCATGTCGGGAAGAATGGATTGCGATGAGTCATGGAACCCATTCTTGTCGAAATCAATGACTCATTATCTCGGTAATAACTGGTGCACAGAATTGGCTAGCTAACGAAAAACCACACAGGTGATAACTCCATCACCCATGCAGGAGGGGAGGGTCAGGGAGAACTGGTCAACCACGGAGTTTCAAGACGGGGACAGCTGTGCAAGAAGAGGCTTCCCAGACGTGTGCGTGTGTCTCTTCCGAGAGCCCCCACCAGCTGAGGGAGCTCTGAAACCCCACCACCCAGGCTGAGCGCTGAGATCCCCACCCCTGGTCCCAGCCTCACCCTTTACCCCCACGGTGCCCTCCTGTCCCAGGAGGGGAGTCGGGCACACAGGGGGTAAGAAATGCCAGCATCCACTCAACAAGGCCCGCAAGGTGTCAGAACCCACTGTGCTGTCCTCCCCACGAGCAGCAGGGTGCCCACCTGGCTCAGCTTTGCCATGGAGGAGGGGCACGTGGAGAGAGGGCCAGCCATCCCGGGGTTTTAGGGTGAAGGAACGGCAGGGGCCGTCCTCCAGACCCTCTGCCTCATTTTCTCACAGGGGAGTGGGTGGTGAGGACCTTTACATTTCTGTCCGATCTCAATATCATGGAGCAGTAACGTGCAGATCCCGAGTGTTCAGCTTGGCAAGTTTTTCTGCCACTCAGATCAAGGTGTGGGATCTCCAGGAACCCCTGGTGTCCCTGCCAGGGGACAGGCCCCCTAAGGTATCACATGTGTTAAAAAGGAATCACACAGCACACCCTTCTGCTGCCAGCGTGCATCTGTGAGCCACGGTCCAGCCGACTCATCCTCACGGCTATGTAGTGGTGACCTGTCCTGTGGTGACGGGCTGTGTCTGGCATTGGGCTGTGACACAGAGTGCTGGTGTGAATGCTCCGTATGGGTCTCACAATCCTCTCTCACAGGGAAATGCCTGGGGTGGCTTTGGCTGCATCACAGGGGACATCACGGTCTCCCTCGTTTCCACATGGTTGTCCCAAAGGCACCCCTGCCAGTACCCACTGCACCGTCTCCACAGAGACCTGGCTGAGGTGTGACAGAGACGCAGCTCAGGGGACGTAAGTCTGAGATTGGGAGACCTTTGCTTGACTGGGGGGCCTGGGGAAGGGCTTCTCCCCCTTATACCCAGGTATCCAGAAGCTACCACCCCAAGCAGCAGCCAGGCGGGGACAGGACCCTCGTCACCTGCCAGAGAGCACAGGACCCATGGAACAGAGAAGGCATTCAGCAGAGCCACCCATGGTGACTGCGCCCCAACTTTCCCCAAAGACAGGGCGGCTGGTGCCGCAGGGCAGGGCAAGGGGACCCGATGCCTGGGTGTCAACACGGTCCGCGAGGATGCCTTCCTCCCCAAAGTCCAAGGACTCCCAGTGCCCTCTGGGGCGTCAGAGAGAACCATTGTGTGCGTGGACGGGGAGCCCACAGAGCACAAAGGGCCGTCTTTCTCCAGACACTGGCCTCTGTCACCGCAGCCAGCCGCACAGCGCTGGGTCCACCCCCGCTGGCACGCACAGGGGCTCCTTCTTGCTTTGTGTTTTTGTTTTCTCTTCTTTTAAAGGAAAAATGGTGGGAGGCTCCACTGGGCTACATTTACGCTCTCACCATTGAGTGTGATTTCTCTGGCTGAACCCAGAGCCCCAGCCGGCCACGCTATGTCCACACGGTCACTCCTTCCTCTGTGCAGCCATCCCATGCATGCCGTATGCCCCTCAGAGTCCAGCTCGGGGTCAGCAGTAAAAGGCAGGTGATTCCAGTTCACAGGACGTACTGACCATGGAGCCAGGCAGCCACATCCTGGGGTGTCCTGTCCCGACACTACACAGAAACCTCACTCCCACCTCTGCAGCTGGAATGAGTCTGGGGGTGGGTGAATCCACCCTCACAAAAGGCAAGGGAGGAAACGGGCCTCAAACAAAACTACTTCCTGAGCCCGAAGGGTTGGCAGCTGAGTGTCCTTTTAAGTAGAAATGCTATGTTCCACGAATAAAACAAATTGGAAGATATTTTTATACTTAGAAAAATGGATTATAGGTCTTGGCAACACACACACCGTGCCAGCCACTTTCGCCATCTCCGGAAAACCGTAATTTAAACCTAACCTGGTGCTTTGGGCATTTTTCATCACCTGGCTGACCCCTAGGGCACCACTGACTGGTCAGAGAGGAGCGTTCACGCTGCAGATGGGAAGGGTGCTCAGAATGCCCAAACTCTGCCGTTACCAGGCCGGGGTGGGGTCCCAGGCCGGGGTGGGGTCCCAGGCCGGGGTGGGGTCCTAGGCCGGGGTGGGGTCCGTAGAGGGGGGCCTCGGCCACAGGGGGCCACAATGCAGATGCAGGCTCTCCCCTATGCACCCCCAACCTAAAGAGAACAGGGTCACTCTAGCCTCAAAGCCACGCTGAGCACCTCGTCATCCTCTGTGCCCATTGCTCTGCACCCCGGCCAGGGCATCTCCTGCTCCCTGGAAGGCAGCTGACATAAACAAGCACACTGAGGACAGTGCCCGGGCCTGGGGAAGCATGGTCGTGCTAAGATAACAAGCATCAGGGGCAAGGGGCCCATTTCAGGTGAACATCCCAGACTGCACACCTCCCTGCACCTCAGCCCTGAGGCCGGTCTGTGGGAATCCCCGTGGGCAGCTGGGGGTCCCTTGGGCCAAGGGTGATGGGACGAGCACCCTGCCTCTCACACCCTCAGGCGACCAGTGCAGAGGGGCCAGCCTGGGGCCTCCCTCTGTGCATCAGAAGGGCGTCTTCGTAGTGCACTTGCTGGCATGGCAAGGCCGGTGTGGGGTCTGCCAGGCCGGGTGGTGGGAGGGCACAGACAGGAGGAAATAGAAGAGTGAGTTCAAGGGGAGGGAGGGCCACATGGGCCATGTCCACAGAGCCCCGCCAGCCCTGCGCCAGGCATGGTGAGCACAAGTCAATCTGAGCTCCGTGTGAACTCCGCAGAGCACCAGGCAGCAGGTGACAAGGCCCGAGCTCTGAGGTCCAGGGTGAGGGTATCTGACCCTCCTGCTGTCTGCCCACATGGGCCGAGGGGAACATCTCCAAGCCCCAATATTGGGCCCTCAGGCCCCTTGAAAGAAATGGCAGAGAACTTTGGACGGAAGCGTTGCACCCCGACCCCCACTCACGTCGGACACTCGGGTTCAGACGAGGTGGTTTCCATGCTCAGCACCACCCCAAGTTTTCAGATACGAGGCAGCCCTCTGAAGACGCTTTCGGGATTTAATTGGAAGATTCCTGCAACTTTGTGAACGTGCCAAAGGGAAGGTTGTTTCAGGGGAGGAGGAGCAGGCACCGAGATCGGGACCCATGTAGGCTCCTGTCGGATGGGGGTGGTCGCCTCTGACATCAGGACGGCCAGAGGGGGCGTGGGCACAGTTCTGCCTGGACCCGGGGGAGCTGCCAGCTGGGCAGGGCCTGAGGGAGGCACGGGGGTTTGTAGGTCACAGCAGGGTTCAGAAAGGAGCAGGACAGGTAGAGATACAGGGGCAAGAGCTTCACCCATGAATGTCCTGCCTACTGGCCACCACCCCCCCACCAACCTACACTACACCCCCGTGTATCCTCGGGGCTGTGCGAGGACCCCGCACACAGCAGCCACTCCATAAACATCTGAGCAGGAAACAAAGGGCGGGGCCCATGGGGGACAGTGAAGGCAGAGAGGGCCAGTGGAGGGACCTGACCCTCGGTGTCTCTGAAGCAGGGCCAGCTCCAGCAGCAGGGCCAAGGTCAATGCCCAGCCCGGCCACTGGCCACATCCGTGTCTGTCTTCTCCATTTCCTGGGCTGGTGTTGTTTTTAACCCACCGGCTCTGCAGGCTGGCTGGCTGAGCCCAGGCTGGGAGCCTCGCTCGCCTTCTAACCTCTCTCCCCCATGGTCTTCAGCGCCCAACCTCACTTTCTCCCTGGCGGGAGACAGAGGCTGTCCCTGCCCCAGACACAAAGGCCTGCCTGGTCCAGGGCCTGAGCTCAGGGTGAACAGAAAACCCTGGCTCCCATCTGAGGGGCCTCGGCCCTCGAGTGAAGTGTGACCTCACTGTGTGATCCTCGTGGTGACTCACTGCCTCTGCCACCACCTCCGGAAGCTGAGGGCCGCCTGCCTGTTCCCAAAACACGGCGACGGTGGGCACAGATGGGTTGCCAGAAAGATAAATAAGTCCATGACCCCAGAATAGTTCAACTGAACCGGAGGCTGAGTCCTGAAATACCTCGGCCAGGGCAGCCTGGCCAGGGCAGCATCACTGGGCAACAGGGCGGGCCAGGGGGGGCCACTTTGAAGGCCCACAGTTTGCAATGAAGGGGGAGGGCGTGGAAGCCCTCATATGTCGTGCCCAGTGCTGGTGTCTGAGGTCCAGGGCTGACTCAGGGGCCAGCCTGGGAGGCGGTGGCCTGTGGGGTCTCTCAGACATATCCTGACAGTGCACCAGGACCGTGGACCCCTAAAATGCGGGCATAGACTCAGTCCCTGTTCCTCAAGCTTCTAGTCTGCATGGGGCCAGCCTTACACAGCCACCAAAGTGCAGAACCAGAAACAGTGTTCTGCGAAGGATGGCTCGGGGCCAGAGAAACCGTGGCCGGAGAGGTGCCCACCAAACACCCAGGCTGACAGATGGTGAGCTGGCATCCAGTGCGCCAGGGAGGCCTGACATGTCGTGGCCACTGACTGCGGCCGGGTCTGCTCAAACAAGCCAGCACCCGGGACAGCGTACGAGCCAGTGCCGGGATACCGCCAGCAAGCCCTTATTTCAGACTGCGCGTAGATACTTCTCTGTGATCTTTTCAGTGAAATGGATCAAAATATCAGAAACGTGCCTCTCAGAAAGAAGGCTTGTCAAGACCTGAGCTCGTCAGGGACCCGGGGTTATGCAAAGTGCGATCAGTCTTCAAATCTGGACGTGGACTGAGGTACTACTTTCTAACACCAGTGAAGAGGTACTTACATCGACTTCTCCTTGGTCGATGACGTAGAAGTTATCACCTTCATCCCCTGTAACAACAGAAGAGATACAACGTGCTGAATGGGAAAGACACAGTTGCAACATGCTCTGGTAACCACCTCTGTACTGATACCTAAATCACCTCGTCAAGCGATACTAGGTCAGGTCTCCTCTATTTTTTAAAATTTCTTTAAGGAAAGCCCTGGCCAGATAGCTCAGTTGGTTAGAGCATCGTCCCAAAGCACAGAGGTTGCTGGTTCGATCCCTGATCAGGGCAGATACGGGAACAGATCGATGTTCTTGTCTCTCTCTCTCTCTCCCTCTTTCCCCCTTCCTCTCTCACTGAAGTCAATAAATAAAGCTTTTTAATTAAAAATAAATTCTCCAGGTAAAAATTCTATCTAGTTAAGGTATACAACACGATGATCTTGTGTGCCTATTCACAGTGGAATCCCTTCTGTCAGCTAATGAGCACATCGTCAGTGTGGCAAGTGCTCCTGAACCCACGGTCCTGGCACATCCCCAGTGTCTGGTGCAGGTCATCGGCTTTTTAAAGGGCAAGATGATCGCGATATGTTGAGTTAGCTTGTTAAGCACGTTGTTCTTACGTTTCACTAGTGACTTTCCCCAAAGATACACAGTGAGGGTTCTGTATTAATAGTTCTTAAAAGGAACAGCCTAATTTTCGCCAGTTGCTTCGGGCTCAGCGGAGGAGAGGAACGTACCTTGCTGTATGACGGTCTCCCCGGCGATGTGAGTGACGGGGAACATGGCGTCGAATATGTCACTGAAAAGAAGACACAGAGAAGAGTGTGAAACTTGCCCTGGCCCAAGCGACGGACCCACGTCCCTCACTCCCATGGAGATGTGGTCTTGTTGAAAGAAGGTCATGCCCACTGCGAAGCAAGCCCACGCACGTAAGTTCAAGGAGGAGACACAATCCTCCATGGCCCCGCTCTCCAGAGAACGGCACCAAGCCCCGGGCAGCCCTCTGGGTCTGCGTCTGCACCCGGAAAGGGTTTGCTGCCCGGGGCTTTACAAAAATGGGACCACGCTGTACACACCGCTGTGGACCCCACTTCAGAGACATCAGTAACAACACGTGACCACGTCTCGTGTCCACGAGCAGAACCTTACCAGGACCCGGTGTGAGTCCCGGCCACCTGCCTGCTGCATTTTCCCAGGGAAACGCTTACCCTCAAAGGTGTCCTGAGAGGCTGGACGCTGGGATGAGATGCCCAGTCACACCTCTGCAGCAGGAACCAGATTCCTAGCCTGCTGCTCTGCCAGCCACCAACCTGGCGAGGCAGCGCACAGGGCTGTGCCAGCTGGGCAGCCCAGACGTTTAATTTCCTAAATGCAGCTGCGAAGAGGACCGAGCAGGAGACCCGCATCCCCAGGCCAGCACACGGGTGAGGTGGGCAGGGCAGGACCCTTTATATCCAGGAAATGCAGCCAGAAATCAATGTCAGAGGTCAACATCTGGATCCCAAAATGCAATGACCAGCCTCGGAGGCTGCGCTCACCCACAGTGTGTGGTTCTGCAAAAGGAAATGTGAAGCCAGCCAGCCTGGGGGCCTAACTTCTGCCCATCTATTTAATTAAGGGGGGCTCCTAGGAAGCCTCTATGTGCTGGTCAGCCTGAGCCCCCAAAAAGCAAACCAGACCCAGAAAACCAAACAGCCCTATGCCACCTGTTTCTGGGGTCCAGAATACACAAATAAGTCATTCTTCAAACGTTAGCTGTTTTCTCTCGACTTAAGAAAAGCATGTCTGCCCTGCCTGGACTCCCACCCAGCACCTCTTGGACCCTCACTGTGCTCCCCACTCATACACAGTGTCTCCTGGGTGCCTGCCCAGCCCCAGGGAGAGGGAAGCAGGAAGAACCTTCACTCTGTGTGCTGGCGGCTGTAGCTCTGTTTACCGGAAAAGCCCGTTCACTCCTGCCCTTCGGCTCATGACTGACCAAGGTCTGGACCAGGCTGTGTCCAGGCAACGGCCGCACGTGCTGGGTCGGCTCAGCCCACCCCTCTCTGCGTGGCTGCCCTCCTCTCTGACCTCTACATCCTTTCAAACAAAAACCCTTTCCTCCCTCTGAGCACTTAATGCCATTAAAAGGCACTGGCTGCCTCTCCCCGTGAAAAGAAAAACAGCTCTGCTCTCATCGTGAAGTGACCTCTGGGAGGCCTGTCTGAGGTTGCTGTTCACGGTCTCTCACGTGTGCTCTGCCCTGCTCCTGCCTCCCGGGTCCACAGACACCGCTGAGCACAAGGGACTGTGCTGGGCGGTGGGGACACAGAAAGCACGCCCATCCTCCGGTGCTCGGAGCTGGCGAGGAAGAAACAGGGAGATGCTGCCGCCACCCGGCCCGCAGAACTGAGGGCGGGTGCCGCCACCGGTACCCCACGCCTGCGAGGTCAGCACTGCCGCACCAGACACGCTAAGTGACTGAGCCCGATGTCAGTGGCGAGCAGAGGGGAGGAGAGAGGGGAGGCTGCACCTGCTGTTCGTGTCACAGCCTGTGGTCCCAGGGCTCCAGGGGTGACCAAGGTGGAAGAGGACATGTGTCTGGACGAGGTCCGGGCAGCCCTGAAGGCCCCTCACCTGGGAAATCCCAGCTCAGAGTCCCCCCTCACCAGGACGCGGAACCTCCAGGCCCTTCATTCCTTCACCACAACCTCACGCTTCAGCAAACTGCCACGCCCGTCACCCATCTCGACAGGGTGTCTGGAACCTCTTTCTTGCCGGTGTGAGGTCTGCCTCGTGGGTTTTAGGCACTGGAGGTGGACATCTTCCTGCATTGGTGGGTTTACGTCTACATGATACCCGTCAGCAAGCTGACATCTGTAACGGAGTCTCCTCTTTGCTCTTCTTGTTCGTGCCGAGCGGAGTTTATGTGAGGAAGGTGCTTCCCTTCCCCACAGGCCAGTCAGCAAATGGTCTCCCACGTCGCTCTGAGGTCAAGTGTGACTGAAACCACAGACACGCACTGCTCTCCGTCTGGAGGCTCGATGCCCAGCCAGGGGGCTGCTGAGGCCTCTCTGCTAGCTAGCAAATGGCCACCTTCTCAGTGTCACACGTGGCCGGGGATTCTTGTAAGGAAACCGATCTCCTCATGGGAGCACTGCCCTGGTGACCTCCCTTGACCTTAATCTCAGCCCAAACCCCACCCCGCTAACCAAATACCATCACATTGGGGGTAAGGTTTTAACACATGAATTTTTTCACAAAGCAATTACCTTCTGCTAAACACATAGTCTTCATGTCTGTATCCGGGCCGTGAGGGATGGTATTTGGTTTCATCTTTCCCCAGCTAGCCAATGTCCCCAGAACATCTGTCACACACACTCTAAGGGTTTGCTATGAACTGGACTGTGTGTGACCACACCCCCCCCCCAAGCAACATCCTCTTGTTTCCTATTTCCCAGAGCGACCTGTGAGACTGAGAATGGACAGTTTGTTGAAGGGTGACCACAACTTCACTCGTAAAACCATCGGGATCGGGGCTTCTTAGGAAGTGAGGGTCTTTGGTCTCGTTTCACTTTCTTAGTGCCCACGAATCTTTTCTGCTTGTCTATTTCTTCATGCACCAACGTTGGCACCATTTATAAAGTTAGCAGCATTTAAAAATTAAGAATCATAAAAATGTAAATTTGGAGCTTTTATTTGAAAAAAAAAATAAAGATCTCACAACAAGGGGTCCGTATTCTCACAAAGCAAGACTTCAGCTCCTGCCCACCCTCCGGAGCGCTGCGCACAATGTTTACAGTCCCTGGGAGCCTCTGCCATGGGACCTGGTGCCACTCTGTCTGACACAACCACACACACCGGGACTCTGGGTGGGGAGCCCTGTGCAGCCCAGGACAGGAGCACCGCTCTACCTGAGCGTCTGGCCGCGCCCCACCAGGGGCAACAGCTGTGCTCCCAGCAAGCAGACATCTCCTTCCTCGCCACCTGGACAGACCGTGAGGAAGGGACCGTTGCCGCCTCGTGGACAGCCGCCTCGTGGCTTCCTCGGCTCGGCTCGGGCAGTCAGGAGACCCCAGAAGCAGCGAATGGCTTTCACAGATGGTCAAGCAGAGACTGAGGATGGGTACCGGACGCGCCCAGTTAGGCCCCTGCCTCCCACGCTGTAACCGAGCTCGGGGCTGGAAACCTCATCACAGCCTCTGCACTGAGGGCTCGGAATCGGGCCTGGGAGCCCAGCAGAAAAGCCCCCGCAAGAGGTGGGGGAGGGGGCAGCGGCCTCACGCCCTGGGTTCAGCAGAGGTCGGGGGCGTCACCTCCAAGGACCTCTCTTCCGAGACTCGAGTTCTGAGTCTTTCTTCAAAAATTCCATTCCCGGAGGGAAGAGACCAGCTGCCTGTGGTCACAGTGGGCTGCCTGAGAGGAGGTGTTTCGGCAGCCAAGACTGGGCGGCTGGCTCCGAGTTCGAGCTGGAGAAGCAAAACCAGGAGACATGCCGAGGGCCTGAGAAAGGTAGCCTGCTGCAAACCTGCCTGCCATTCAGGCCTGCCCACTGGCCAGCTGGACACAGTGGCCAGCATGTCCATTCTCTGGGCTTCAACTCCGTGGGTACAAAACAGGGCAGCCTCGCATAAGCAGCACAAAGGTCTGCAGAGCGTTGCATCCTCATCCATCCTTCCCACCTGAACAACCTTGTCCTCGCCTTCTCCGAGAAGTCCTCCAGGATTTCTCTCCCCATTACCACCAGTCAGGGCGCCTTGGCACCCCACTTGTTTGTGAAACGCTTGAGTTTTCCCCGTGTGCCCCTCCTGGGTCTGGACCCCCAAGGGCAGGATCATTCTGCAGCATGACCCATGCTAATCGCAGATGGATGAGACATCTGGGAAACCCCCCACCGACCTCCAGGCCACCCGAGCCCAAGAGGCAGTCGTGACCCCGGCCCCCTCCCACAACCCCTCGGCAGGCACGTCCAGCGCCAGGCGAGGAGGACAGCAAGTCCTGGAGGTGCTCCAAACCTCTCTCCCATCGCTTCCCAGGATGGAATGTTTTCTGGCTAAAAGGCACCTTGCTTATTTTAAACGCAGTGGGCTCATGGAGCAATCACAAGATCCAGGCAGCTGGTGTGTCCTAGCCACCAGACCTGCTTCAGCACGTGGGCGGGAGAGATCTGGAGAGCCACCAGGGCCCCGGGGACGCCTGTGTTTTCTCTCCACAGCTGCTGGATGGATCAGCGTCTCCTGGGCTTTTCACAGGGCTGGGCACAGGCCCTGGTCATGGGGGCAGGTGTACAACCTGGGCAGGACCCCTTCGGGGGCGGGGGATACCAGGGACACATGGTGTGATCTTCCTGTGAAAGCTGAGAACACAAACCGCCCTGGGCCAGGGCTCCCTGACCTGCTGAGGGTCCTGGCAGGGACGTCCAGGTTGTATGCACTTGAGGTGCATGCCTACCCCATGGGTGGTCTCTGTGGATGCCACTGAGACCCACGGCTCCTGCACAGGGAGGATGCATTTGGTTTTGTTATTAATTTGTCCTTTCTCCTGAGAGAAAAGCCCCCCCCCCCCAAAGCTCAGATGCTCCTCCCTCCCTCACTGCTGGGACTTCATGTTAAAGGCACAGGGCAGGGGCGAGAGCATGCCACAGGCCACTGGGTGTGCACACACCGTCAAAGGCTACCGCTCTTAGGGCTGGAGGTGCCCGTAGATCTGTGGAGACAGACGGGGATCACAAACCCCAAACTCAGCCACCCCCAGGCCCAGGCCGGGTGGGGACTGGAGGGTACCCCCCTGCACCCTGACCCGCGTGGAGTGAGGGTGCAGGACGGGTAGCCTTCCCTACAAGGAAAGACGGAAATGCACTGTTTTATGCCCCCTTCTGGTTTTCATGTGACAGTGATGGCTGGTTCCAATATGAGAGCCCCTGCTGGTCACGCAGAATGCGGCTGTGGCCAGACGCAGGCGGCCACCACCTCTGCTCGTGGTTACAGAGTCCAAGGCCAGAGAGGACATCACAGGCCCAAAGCCAGCAGCACCGAGGCCTTGCTCCCAACCCCATGATGGCAGCAGGAGGAGAGAGGAACAAGAACAGGGATGGGACCCTTAGTTTTCTGGGGCTCAACACAGTGAAGCCTGAGGCCCACGGGCTGCAGAGCCAGGAGGTCTAAGTCACAACCCAGTCACGTACCAGCAGGCCAGTGGCTGAGACTCAGCTCCTCACCTGTGAAAGGCACTGTGGCCAGGGAGGTCCACCAGGGGCTAGAGCAGCACCAGCCCAGTGGCCACCACATGGCATGTACTCCAACAGCTATGACCCCTGGGACTTCCCTCACCCAAAGCCCACCCTCCTCCAATGGGGTTGGGGATCAGGGGCCAACCCTAGCTGGTCCTGGGTCCCCTCCGTCCCCACCCAGAATGGTCCTTCATCCCAGCCAACTCCCTCCCTCTCCAACAGCTGGACCACAGTGACACCAGGTGGCCGGCACCTCCCACCTAGTGGCTAACGTAAGGACAGCACAGACACAGAATGTTCCATCACCACAGTTTACTGGGCAGCGTAGCTCTGGGAGTGTGAGGGAGTCTCTTTTTCTGTGTCCCAGTCCCTTTCCTCCTGGCACAGGGCGGGCACCACCATACCTCGCTCCCCCGTCTGGAGGGAACAACTCCGGCCGACAACCAGGTCCACCACAGGAAGATGTGAGCAGAGCATGGGGGCAGACAGGCTCTGTATCCTCCTTCCAAGCCTTGAGCTTGTCACAAGAGGGCATGGCAGGTCCTGTGTCCCTTGCGGGGGTTGGGGGCCAGGCAGCAGGACAGGTCAGAATAACTCGGGTGAAGCATGTGGATTCGGAACTAGGTCGCTTGTGGTCAACGCTCAGCTCTGCTGCCCATGGGCTGGGCAGCCTCAGCCCAGCTACCCACCCCTCCCCTGGTCAGCTCCACCTGCAAACTCAGGTTGTGACTCCACTCCTGACATCGCTGTGAGGGCTGAGGACACACACGGTTGGTTCAAGGACCGGGGGAACACTGTCTGCCACATTTGCTGCTGGCACCCATCCCCCGGAACAGCTAGAAGAGGAACCCAAGCTCCGGAAAAACTAGAAGATACATTTTACCCAAAGAAAGGCAAGCTTTGTCCACTGAGAACCACAAGACACCGCTGAGAGAAACAAAAGCCCTACATAAACGGAGAGACCTTCCGTTCTTCGTGACTTAGGAGTGACAAGATGCCCGTTCTAGATCAGGTTGAGCCATATGTTCATGGCAGGCTTTTCAAGCAGAAAATGATCTAAAACTCATAGAAACACAAAGACCCCTCCCAGTAGCCAAGACAATTTTTTAAAAGAAGAGCAAAGGGATTTCAAAACCGACTGTAAAGTCGCAGTCACAGTGACAGTGTGCTTTGGTGCGGTGACAGGCGTACACAGCAAGGGAGCAGCCCTGGGAACCCAGATACAGCCTCCATGTGGGGCTGTGGAGCTATCTGATGGAGAAGAACTGTCTCTTCATAACTGGGGTCGGGGCAACTGGCCGCCCACATAAGGAAAATGAAGTTGGAGCCTTACCTCGCAACATATACAAAAAGTAACTCAAAACAGATCACAGACTTCAATGGAAACACTTCAACCACAAGAATCTTTAAAAGATGTGCAGGGGAAAGTCTTCATCAATGTGGGTTAGGCAAAAAGGTCTTAGATATAATAACAAAGGCACGAGACACAAAGCATCGATAAATTGGGCCTTTGTCTAACTATTTTAGTATTTGTACTTTGAAAGGCACCACTAACAAAATCGGAAAGGTCAAACACTGGCTCGGACAACCACCTGCAAACCTTATATATCAGATAAATATCCAGAATATACAAAGAACTCTCCAAACCCCACACTCAGAAGACCAAGAACTCAAAAAAGCAAGCAAAACGAGGGAGCACACAGTTTGCAGGAGAAAGTCGCACACACGGCTAAGAAAGCACGGAAGCGATGTTGGGAGTCGGGAGTCCGGAGGGAAATGCAAATCAAAGCCACATGCAGACAAAAGATCAGGCTCCAAGGCACCTAGCTCCTGTTAAAACATAACGTTAGCTAACGACCCAGAAATTCCACCTTTAAGAATCGACCCCCAGGGAAAGGTGAGTGGGTCCCGCAAGGACACGTGCAGAGCGTCATAGCAGCACGGATCCACATGCTTCCCCAGAGGTGGGAAGAGAGGACTCACGCTCTACCCAATCGGACCAAGGACTACATGTCTACAGTCAAGAAGAAGAAAGCATTTTCTTACCATAAAAATAAGTAATAAGTTACTGGGGGGGGGCAGGGAGGGGAGGAGTACCCCCAGGCGTCAAAGGGTTAAAGAGCCCGGTCAGGGAGGCCTGCAAATTTGGGATTGGCAGCTGCAGGCCTGTAGTGGCCTCCCCACCACACCCCACCCCTCCACAGCTGCTCCTGGGTGTCAAAGCGCATCTTTGTTTCTGACTCTTAGCAACTGTTGCTTTTTCTGCAGGACAAGCGTGAACCAGCTGTCCGGCCTCACAAGATGCAGCCCAGGGGAGGCTGGACCTTCAGGCAGACTCAGAACAGGGAGAAAACACAGATTGTCCAGGTGGGTAGGTCCCTGTTTCACATCCGGGCCTCCTCATGCTGCCAGGACGGAACCGCACCCACCCCCATGCCCACACCCTAGCCGTGGCACCACAAAGGGGACGATGGCCCTGCGCAGAAAGAAATGCAAACGGACAGGCAGGACCCGGTCTGGAGGCAGCCCTGCAGCTCCCCTGACCCAGAGGTGCAACTTCCCTATGAGATGGCCTGAGTGAGCAAGCGGGGAGGTGAGGGGCGGACGCGGCACAGCCCACACTGCGGAGCCAGAGGAAGGCAGGGCCACCTTTCCGACACACCTTTCAAAACATGAGGCCAGTCCCTGTGACCCAAGTGCGCAGACATCTGTGAAAGAAATAAGGCAGGGCTCTGGGCTTGAAACCGTCCACGTGAAGAACACACCATGGACCCTTCTTGTTTCTTCTTTGTGCCTTCATGTTAAAAAAAAAAAAAAAAAAAAAAAAAAAGACTTCCCATTGAGATTGTGGCCCTGGCACAAATTCAGCTCACCACCATCCATTTGCTCTACCAACCACACCTCAGCTTCCAGCACATGTCAGCGGGTCTTCTCGCACCTCTGTTTCCTCCCCATGCTGTTCCCTTCACTTGTCCATGCTTTTCCGTCCGCTTGTCCATGCTGTTCCCTCCACTTGCTCATGCTGTTTCCTCTGCTGTCCATGCTGTTCCCTCCACTTGTCCATGCCGTTCCCTCCGCTTGCCCATGCTAGTCCTTTCACTTCTCCATGCTGTTCCCTCTGCTTGTCCATGCTGCTCCCTCCACTTCTCCATACTGTTCCCTCCACTTGTCCATGCTGTTCCCTCCACTCCCCGTGTTGTTCCCTCTGCTTGAATGCTCTTCCCCCTCTTCTGCCCATCCTGACGACCTGGCTCAGAGGTCGCTGGTTCTGGTAAGGGAGCCCCCCACCATGAGGGAGAATGGGCCCTTTCTTCCCCCTCAAAGCATTTAACAGACACCTAGGGGACAACCCGTGCCCCAGGAAAGGACAGTTTATTTCTTAAATACTGGTCTCCACTGGGAAGGACCCTGGAACAGGAGAGGAGGGTACAGCTGTGTCCCTGAGGCCACAAAGACACTCACAGCACAGAGCTTCAACCAAGGTTCACATTCTGGTTTGGTCACTACCTGTGGGAGCCAGGGCAAGTGACCTTCATCCTTCCCCTGGAACATGGGGTGACCTCATCAGTGACCCCACGCGGTACCACAAGTGTCGGGAGAGACCCATAGCTCTCAGCCACGTGGCTGGCGTGCAGTTCACTCCCAGGGAGCGTGAGGCACACAGGACTTTGTCTCAGCAAGACTGGCCTCTGCCCCAAGGAGCTATGTGACCGTGGGCCAGTTGCCTGCCTACTCTGAGCCTCAGCCTCTCCATATCTCTGACAAGATGCTGGATGGACCGTGGAGACAGGAATGAGTTTGGGTGATGATGACCCTCCTCCGTGGCCACCTCCCTTTCCCCCTGGCCTCTTCCGACAGTCTGCCTGACCCCCAGCCAACTGGTAAATTCCTTATATCCCAGCTGGGAGGCAAGTTGGCTATTTTTAGTGACCAGGGCTCCAGAATGGAGCCGAGCCAGGACTCGAGGTGTCCATCAGGTCTGAAAGCCAACGGGTCATTCCTTCCTGGGGCCTGTCACCACCATGAGAAGAGGAGGTGCAAGAGGTCAGCTCACCTGATGCCAGGGGCACCTTACCTAGTGTCCCTCCAGGGCCCTGTTCCCTGGGGATATTCTCCTTTCTGAAGAAATGGCCCCACTTCCTGTCCCTAAGCAACAGGGCAACTGGACCATCTACCCCTTCTCTGGGCCTCGGTGTCCCCATCTAGCTGGTGGGTGTTGGAAGCAGGGAGCTTTCGAGCATCTCAGGTGACATGAAGAGAGGAACAGGTTGTGTGTGAGAAGTGGGGGGTGCTGAGATCTAGCACCCTGGAGACTGCACTCCACCAAATGCTACAGCACAACCATGGCCCCGGGCAAGATCCCCTGCAGGTGCCAGCCCCAAGGTGGGGAGCCCAGGGTTGTTTCTTCTCCTGCTTCCATGGTCAGAGGGGCTGTGTCCATATTGTGCACCTCAACAAGGCAAGTCCCGGCATCCCTCTCAAACAAGAACTCCACCGAGAAGCAAAACTACAGCCCAGTCCTCCTTGTAGAAAGAATGACAGAACTTTTGATTAACTGGGAAACTCTGGGCACGTGGAAACTTATTCTTCTCTTTAAGAAGTATGGCCTTCCCCTCACCCAGGGATGAGCGGGGCCATGCATTGCCGCGGGGAGGGAGCTCAGCTCAGTGCAGCTTCATCCCAACGGCGTTCGGTTCCAGCTTCTCCCAGGCCCAGCCTGGTGGCCTCGGGCGGCCGGCTTCACTGCTCTGCCTCGACTGCCCCGACGGCACCCGGCCATCACCAGCCTGCTCTGTTCTCACAAGATGGCATACATGAGGTGAAGACTGGCTCAGAACATGCCACGTGCGTGCTACAGGCCTCAGACCGCGACCCCAGCCTCCCACTGAACGCCACATCTGACCCGCTGGGCTCACGGGGCCCACGGTTCGGTGACCTCACGGCCTCTGCCCAGAGGAAGCCTGGCTGGCTGTGTGCAAAATGAAAATCAAATTCTTTGCATGTTCAAACCGTGACCCTGCGTTTTCCAAAATGCTCATTTTGTTTTCTAGTCCTGCCTGAAAGGGAAGCAGAGTCCCAAAGCCAGAGCCGTGCTTCAGGGTGAGGGTAGGGCCACCGGGAAGCGGAGACGCCCTGGGCCCTCGGGCTGCGTGCGAGAGCAGCAGACAGGCTGTTTTCCCATCACCTGGGGACCCAAGCCAGTTTGTGGAAAAACAGACCGCAGAGATCTGCAGGTGGGAGGAAGAGTGAGCGACAGATAACAGGAGACAGCTCCAGCCAGAGGACCGTTTTAATTAGAGCTGCAGGGAGCGGGCGAGGCTGCCAGGCAGGCTGCCCCAGGGTGAGATGCCCGCCCCGCCTGCCCGCCTGCCGTCTGGCGGCCCAGGTAATGAGGCCCCCAAGGAGGGCCCAATGCACAGTGCCATGGCCCACACCACACACAGCACCTCCCCAGCTCCCAGGCGCGTGCAGACTCACCCCAGAGCCATGGTCGGAGCAAGACCGGAAGGGACCTCAGTGAATCCCAGGGCTCCCGTCTCCCTCCACCAGGCGTAGAATGCACCCTCGTGACCAGGTCAGATTCACAGCACATCTCAGGGCTCTAGAGCACCGTGGGCCACCTTTTGTGGCCCCTGACCAGAGAGTGACTGTCCCAGCACCCCCAGGAAGGACACAGCAGCTGACCTAGCAAGGGGGCTGCACCTGCTGCCACACCCCCTCCCTCCAGTCTCTCATCTGGAGTAACTCAATTCAGCAGAGGGGCTCTGAAAGCTGGCATGAGGACACAGGGATGGTGGGGTAGGACTCCTGCTGGAACCCTGGCTTTGTTCTGACAAACTGGTGTAACTTAGAACCAGGGGCAACCTTTTTTATTTACAAGGGGGAAACAAACAGCTCTGCACCCCCCCCCAGGCCCAGAGAAAGCCTGTATAAACGCCAACCAGAGGGTGCCCGCCCTCAAAGCGGACGCACGGCTGCTGGAAAACTGCTGCCTCCCCGGCGGGCGGCACTACCTTCTCTTAACAGAAGGGGCTGGAACACAATCTTCACGTTCTTTCTCCACTCAGGTATCTCCCCACAAAGTACAAGTAGCAAAAGAAGGGATGGTGCCTGACCTGTGGTGGCACAGTGGATAAAGCATCAACTTGGAATGCTGAGGACACCAGTTCAAAACCCTGGGCTTGCCTGGTGGTCAAGGCACATATGGGAGTTGATGCTTCCTGCTTCTCTCCCATCTCTCTCTTTCTTCTCTCTCTCTCTCCCCCTCTAAAAGGAATAAATAAAATCTTAAAAAAAAAAAAAAAGAAGGGATGGTGTTGTCACAAATTGGTAAGAGCAAAACCACCAGCCGGTGACAGCAGGTCACTTTGTCTTAAACCTGAATTCGGAAGGAAGTATCACTGAGCAGAAAGAGGTAATCACCCCACATGTGGGTTTATTTGCTCAGGAACGTCCCAGTGTGGACGCGGAAGGGGCAGCGGGTGGCCTCTCCTTCACAGCGGGCCAGATGCCCTGCAAATTTGGAGATAACGGTGCTGGCCCTGCACCCGGCCCCCGACCCCCGACCCCCGACCTGCGGCCAAGCCCCGACCACACTGCTAAGCCTAGCGTCTAGAACGCTGGGAAAAAGCAACCCGTTTGGAGGCCACACCAGGGAAATGTCATACAAAAGGTCGAGAGAAAGTCCCCTGCCCACTCCCTCTGGAGCCCATTTCCTGAACGGTCAGCCTGCTCCTTTGGGGGCCGTGGCCAGAAAAAGAAGCCCGTCGGATGTCACGATGGAAAGTGGGTTTTCCTCCGTGCAAAACAGAAGACCTCTAACACAGGCACACACACGAGAGCTTTCTTTCCAAGCCAGCCTCACAAAGAGGAGTTTACCCAACCATCTGCTTCCTCCACTTCTCGTCCACCTGGATCTCTGAGCCAATGAGGGCCTGTGGTTCTGGAAACTTGGGGCCAGGGGGCCAGGACCCCAGCACAGACCTTCCTGCACACACAGCTGGGATGCCCGGAGACATGATTTAAATCAACTTGCACTTGGACCAGGCTGGCCCTGAACAAAAAATTTTACTGAATCAGCTAGTGCTTGGGGCCGGGAAGAGGCCACAAAGGGTATGGGGAGTTTGCCTTAAACATCACGGTCACCGGAGGGCCCCTGGAAGGGGACAGAGGGCTTCACGGAGAAGGAAGGCTCCAAGTTCAGAGGGGCCAAACAAGGAGCTGGGTGGCGGCTCCTCAAAGTTATTCATGGAGTGACCATCGGGCCCAGCAGCTCCCTACAGTGCCCACAAGACTCACACGCCCACAGTTGCAGATTCAAGTGACTGGGAGGTGCTAACCACCCCGGTGTCCAACTGATGAACAGATGGACACACTGGGTCCGGTCATGCCACAGAGCATTGCTCACCCTTACAAAGAGAAGGGAATTCTGACACGTGCATAAATGGACCTTGAAATCGTTACACCGAGAGACGCCAGGTCACACATTACACGGTGCCACTTGCATGAGGAAGCCGGAGCAGGCAAGCCCAGGGAAACAGAAACGGGTGACAGTCCACGCCGAGGGCACCTCCTCCCAAGAGCTGGCATCACAGGGTGAGTCTGTGGGTCTGGCTAAACCCAGCCAAGGGCAGTCACTGCCCCGTCCCCGAGGGCTAGACTCTGGGTGAAGATTGGACGTGGAGCAGCTGGCCTGAGCCTGAAAGTCGAGGGAGTCTGTCTCAGTGAGCGCACCTTGGGGTGAGCAAGCCCGGGACAGTCTCCAGACCGCTGACCCCTGAGTCTGGACACCGGCCACCTTCTGTGTTTTGAACCATGTGAATGTAGTACCTATTCAAAAACCAGATGTAAATGACATTTTCGACTGCTGGTTACAGTCAAGTTGGAATAGATACAATGTTGCATCATCTGGGTCCCCCTGGCAACCAAGGACACCTGCCAGGCAAACACCTGGTTATGAGAACAGAAGCAACGGAAGCTCACTGTCCCACAGTCCTGGCAGGACCAGCAGGTGGAGACTGAGATGGACGCAGGCCTGGGGGCCTTGCCCGTGGCTACATCGCTCCCACTCTGCTTCTGGCCACACGGCCCTGTCCTGTCTGATGCCCCCGCCTGCCCCCTCAAGTCCACACCTGCATGACCCTCTGTGCCGTGTAAGGTGACACTCTCAGTTCCAAGGGTTAGGTCATGGTCATCGCTAGGAGCCGGGACCCTGTCCACGATGGGTGCTCACCAGCTGCCCCCGTGGACCTTTGGGTGGTTCTGGATGACACGTATTTTTAATTCTAAGCCCAAACCTTTCTCTTTGAACAGAAGAGTCCAGGCCACTGGGCTGCTCAGAAACTTCGGGAAAGCAGATCAACCAGGAAAGCGTGGGGTCTTATCAGTAATGTAAGAAATGACACCACCTCCCCTCCAACCTAAAACGGTAGCACCCAGGCTGCTGGGGGTATGGGGAACCCTCAGGTGAGAGGGAGACGGGCACAGTGACACAGTGTGGGCACACAGATCCAGGCGCACAGGGAGCACCAGCCAGCCGCAGGAGAGAAGTGAGGCAAGGCTGACCAGCGGGCAGGCAATGCAGGGTAGGTCCAGATGAATAACTGGCCACCCCGACCCATCCTGCCCACACGCTCCCGCACGGTGGACACTTCACACACGGCCTGGAACACAGGGGCTCCAACCCAGCTCCACCTGGGAGTGACCATCATCTCCATACAACTTGGACAGTCGGACAGACCTCCTGGGCTGGCCACACGCCGTGGGCAAGGAGGAGATGTCCACCAGGGCCCTGATGTGGGTCCTCCAGACGCCCCGCAGCCTCTGTGGGGACCAGCCAGCACGACGTCCTAGAAAGCTGTGAGACTAACGGTGTGGGCACCCACCCGGGGCAAACACCACTCTCCACTTCCTGAGATGCCACGATACCAAAAACTAGAAACCTCCTAATGACCCCGGCAACGGGAGGGACAGACACAGCGCTGACACCAACAGGCTGACCTTGTGCAGAAGAGCCTCCGGACACACCACATTTTCCCTGTTGCACGGCTGGCGTATGGCGTGCGTGACCCACCCACACACACACAGAGAACGGGTCGTCCCAGACCTCTGCCAGTCACACAGGAGGGCACGTGAAAACACTCTTTTTTATCATATACCTGTATATTGTTGGATATTGCACAGGACCCATATCAAAATGTGCTCAGTTAATCTAATGAAGAGTTAGAATTTGCCAAAGATAAAAAGGAGAAAGAACTTTTGAAATGTCATACAGCCCTAGGTCCATGCCGAGGAATTTACTTTAAACCATAGGCACTCAGAGAGGAGTGGACAGGGATGGTCTGGTCATCGTCTCGCTGTTCACAGAAAACTACGCCCAGTGACTCAGCACCCCCAGAGAAATGAAACCGACAGCCACCGCAACACCGTCACTGACAGAGACGTCCACACCTGGCAGGTGTGGTGGGTCCACGTACAACGTAATTCCGTTTGCGACAATAGAGTTAGTGCGTGTAAAACAAGCCCTTAACGGTTTCCCTGGAATATTCCCCATGGCTCTCTCTCTGCGAGTCAGGCAATGAGGGACATTTTTGTTTTCTGTTTTACCAAAACTTTCCAGTTTTTCTAGTTACTGACATAGTCACAATCCCCCAGCACGGCCTCCGAGCCACTCCACAACTCACAGCCCCCACCCACTCCCGAGGCCCTTCTAGGCCATGTGACTGTCACCTCCGGGCTCAGTCACCCTTCCTCAGGGCCCCTGGCTCCTCAGACGGGCAGGAGCAGCTGGACAAGCATTCCAGCCCCGTCTCCCAATGGGCAGGGAGCTCAGGGCTGACACGAGGTCCTCGCAAGGGAAACACGCTGGACTATTAGGCCACAGGGATCCGGGCAAAGGAGGTGACGGGAGCCTTCCGTGACAAGTTTGTGTGTGGGAACTTCAGGTGATGACCCAGAATTTAAGGAGGGCAGCCCAGGTGCTCACAGTACGTCATTTTTGGAAGCCGCCTCTACTCTGTGATACACGTCCCCTCCCCTCCAGACAGGTGTCACCGTGGTTCACAGCCCATGACCAGTGTGGCCCCAGGAAGGGCTGTAGGTCCCGCCCCGTGCCCCCTTCCTGGGTCCTACCTTCTCTCGTTGTCGTCCAGGTGAGCAAACAGCACGTTCTTGGAGATGGCTTTGGCCAGCGCCGTCATGGTCTTATAGTCCTTGGGGATGACCTGCGGGGAAGCCACAACAGTCAGGCTGTGGGCACCCCCAGGGTCCCCGCTTGTCCCTGAGGAACTCTGACATGGTTGCAAATCACACTGTTCCACCTTCAAGTGGTCATAATCAGGTGATGGTAAAGACCAACAACTTGCAGTATGATGGGCGTCACAATATTTTTTAAACTTAAAAGTTAAAAAAGAAAGAAAAGAAAAACGCTGGGGCGACCCGGGATGGCCTCAGCACCATCAAGAAGCTCGGTCTTGGTGGATCGGCTCTGGTGGGCTCTAAGCCTCCCGGAAGATGGCGGAAGAGCTCCAATCCCTGGTGTTGCTACTACATCTGTGTTGATTTCCTTAATTTGCTGTTTTTTAAGGCGACCAACACTTATTTAAAGATTTAAAAACTATAAAAAGAGACAACCTGCCTGACCAGGCGGTGGCGCAGTGGATGGAGCGTCGGACTGGGATACAGAGGACCCAGGTTCGAGGCCCCGAGCTCGCCAGCTTGAGCGCGGGTCCATCTGGTTTGAGCAAAGCTTACCAGCTAGGACGCAAAGTCCCTGTCTTGAGCAAGGGGTTGCTCGGTCTGCTGAAGGACCACGGTCAAGGCACATGTGAGAAAGCAATCAATGAACAACTAAGGTGTCACAATAAAAAACTAATGATTGATGCTTCTCATCTCTCTCCATTTCTGTCTGTCTGTCCCTATCTATCCCTCTCTCTGACTCTCTCTCTGTCCCTGTAAAAAAATAAAAATAAAAGGAAAAAGAGAACCTGAGCCGTGCTTGGGCCACGCTGATCTCACCCTCTGGTGGAGAAGAAGGGGAAGGTGGAATGGGCACTGGGCTGTGTACAGCCAGGGAGGGATCTGGGTCCCTGTTTGCCAAACCATCAAGCACCTAAATGAAGGAAAGGCTGGACTCCTCACAGCCCCTGCCCGGTGGACACGCCCAGTGTCCAAAGGGTCAGTCACTGAGTAATGAAAGGATCTTGCATTGCAAATCGCGACCCCCTCCACCCACAACCCATGACCTCATGTTCCTCCCCTCCTTTCTCTGAGCCTGGCGAGACCAGAGAGCCGCTGCAGGTGTGCGGAGACCCCGCACAAGAGCCCGGGCACACAGTTGCCGGCTTGGCTAGCAGCAGCAGTGAACATGAGGATGGGCTGCCCACCCAGCCCCCGGCACCCACCTTCCGGACATAGGACACGGCATCCTCCTCCGTGTACACCTCGGCGCTCACGCCCCCACGGCGGCAGCGGGCTTTCACCACGGGGTTCGGCAGCGTCGGGGAGACCTCCTCATCATGTGAGTCAGACTGGGAGGCTGACTTCTGAGCCAAGATCTGTCTGTTCTCTTCCTGTCGGGGGAAGACAGGGAGAGGATGTGGCAGCCTCGGCAAAACCCCTGGGACTATCTGCTTCAGGTGAGCCAGGAGCCAGAGGAGTGGAGGGTGGGGTGGGGAGGCAGAGTGGAAAGAAGAATGCAGGGTTTCCTCTACCTCACTGCCCATCCACCAAGCAGGTCCCTGGTGAACTCCTGCACGTGCTTGAAGGCCCGTGTCAATGTCACCTCCAGCAGAAAGCCTTCCTAACAGCTCCCCCATCCTCTCCCACCACCTGCAAAGCCTTTCTGTTCCCACTTGTTGGGAGTTCACATCATGACTGTGACGGTGCAGCAGCACACCAAGCACGGGTGCAAATCATGAAGAAATGCATGAAGAAACAGATGAACTCACAGGGTCAAGGTGGGCTTGAGCCCATCCCCCCATTGTATAAATGTCATGACCACGGACCACAGTCAGCTACTGGGTGTCGGAGCTCAGGGTGACGCTGCAGGGACCACAGGGCAGGGGACAGCGGGCTGACCCCACACACCTCAGCCCCTACAGAACACGCGCTGTGACACGTGCTCACAGTGGCAGGCGTGGGTGCAGTCAGAGGTTTCCAGCGGGACAGGCAGGATGCCCTGAGAGGGTCCACAGCGGAAGGGACCATGATCAGACAAAGCCGCCCCATCAGCAGCTCCCGAAACCCAGGAGGTTCAACGAGCAGCTCGGAAGTTTGCAGACAAGACCACTTATAAACGCAGTGGTTCATCGTGCAGGCTGGGGTCCCTCACAGATGGGGGGCTGGGCCAGGGTCCCCACTGCAGCCCCCTGTCCAGACCTCGCCTTGGACCAATGAGTGTCCCTGTCCTGGCACAGGGACGACTTTCCCTCTTGGGTGGCAAAGAGTCAAGCCAGGCAGGATACAGGTGATTCCACACACGAGGCCCGGGCGCCGCGGGTGACCATTATTTCTGGTTGGCATCCCTCCCCAGCCCCCTCTCAGGATGCCAGGAAAACCTCCCATTCTCTGCAGCCCCCCTTCCTGTCTCCTGTTTTCACACTGATGAACTGTCTGTGCAGCAGGAAGGTCAGGGCACAGGGTCAGGACAGGCTTTCCAGCCACAGGAATCTTCATGACAACAGTGTGGGAACGGCGTTTCCAGAAAGCTCCGAGGCCAGCATCTGCCTCTGAACCGGGTGGCACAGCTCCAGGGACTGTCCCTGTGGGTCCCCGGGGCCAAGCTCTCCCTGGGTCATAAGGGATGGTCACTGTCTCCTTCCAACTGTGTTTTTCCTAAACCCGGGGGAGGGGGCATGCAGACGTCCAGCTGAGAAGGAAAATACTGAGTGAGGAGGGCAGGAGCTGGGGGGACACTGGACCTGAGTGGCCCCCGGAAGACCCTGGGACAAGGGTCTCCTCCCCACGCCCCCCCTTGCTGGGGAAGGACACAACCGTCTTGTCCCTCTTCAGGGGATTTCTAGAGGCCGTTCATCACGCAGCCTCACATCCGCCAGAGGAAGGGCCGTGTCCACAGGGCGTGCCTTCCCAGGAGGAGGTGTCTGCACAACCGAGGACCCGGGACTACATGGGTGGTGGTCAGCGGCCCTGCCCAGAAACCACAGCCTCCCTCTCACAGCTGTAGGTCTCAGAGAGGAAGCAGGCCCGGCCGAGGTGGGAAACCGAGACCCGAAGAGGGCAAAGGACAGGCCTAGGACCCACAGCCGTTCAGCGGCAGACTGGGAGAAAGTGTTAGTGAAACATATCTGAGAAAGGACTTGTTCGCAAAATGTACAAGACCCTTAAAACTCAACAATAAGGAAACAAACAACCCAAATGAAAAACAGGCAAAGCTTTGAACAGACAGCTCACCGAGAAGCCCGTGTGGATGACAAGTACGAGAATGAGGAGGTGCCTCCGCACACCTGTCAGAAGGGTGGAATTCGGAGGGCTGACCACACCCGGTGCTGATGAGGACCCGAGCAAAAGGAGAGAAGGAGCTCCCATCACCGCTGGGGGGAGGGGGGTGCAGGCGGTGCAGCCACTTCGGAAAACAGTCTGGCCATTTCAACCCTGGCCGGTTAGCTCTGTCTGTTAGTGTCATCCCAGAATGCCAAGGTTGTGGGTTTGATTCCCAGTCAGGGCACATTCGGAAAATAGCCAATAAATGCACAAATAGAGCAACAAATGAATGCTTCTGTCTTTCTCTCTCTCTCTCTCTCTCAAACCAATCAGTGAAGAGAGAAAACAGCCTGACCTGTGGTGGCGCAGTGGATAGTCAACCTAGAATGCTGAGGTCGCCGGTTCGAAACCCTGGGCTCACCGAGTCAAAGCACATACAGGAAGCAACTACTATGAGTTGTTTCCTGCTTGTCCCCCCCCCCCACTTTCTCTCTCTCTAAAAATCAATAAATTAAAAACAGTTTGGCCATTTCTTACAAAACTAAACATACTCTTCCCATATGCTCCAGCAATCGCACTCCCTGGTATTGACCCGAGGGGGTTGAAAACTTACGTCTACACAAAACCTCCACAAGGATATTCAGAGCAGTGGTTCTTAACCTTTTCTGAGGTACCGAACCCACCAGTTTCATATGCGCATTCACCGAACCCTTCTTTAGTGATAAATAAAATATGACTTTTTTTCCAAATTCAAGACATAGGTATATGTTTTTTTTACTGGTGCACAAAATGAGCCGTGCATGAACATCACCTTGCTCAAAGAACAAAACCAACAAAGTGCATGAGCTCACAACAAATTACGGTATTACTTTATTCTGGCCTCCGCGGCAGAGGTTTCTCCGAACCCCTGAGACCGACTCAGCAAACCCCTAGGGTTCCATAGAACCCAGGTTAAGAACCACTGGTTTAGAGCAACTTTATTCATAACTGCCCAAATTTGGAAAACACCAATACGTCCTTCAATAGTTTGCAGAACAAACAGTGGTCCACCCAGATGATGGAATATGACACAGCACTAAAAACAAAGGGCTGTCAAGCCATGAAAAGACGTGGGAAAACCTGAAATGCACATTATTAAGTGAAAGGAGCCCTCTGACAGCGGTGCACATACTGTGATTGCAGGTATGTGACCTTCTGGAACAAGCAAATCTATGGGGACAGTAACAGATCAATGAATCCAGGGGTAGGGAGTGAACAGGTGGGGCAGTGACACTATGATCCTTATAGATTCACATACATCATCACACGTCTGTCCCAACCCACGGAATGCACAACAACAAGAGGGATCCCGACATAAACCGTGGACTTCAGGTAACAATACCTGTGTGTATCCAGTGGGCCCATGGGTTCCAACAATAAACCACACGGACACAGAATGTCTACAACAGGGGAAGGAGGGGAGCATGGGAGGCATATGTGACACTTGGTACATTCTATTCAATTTTTCTATAGACCTAAAACTTCTCCAAAAATAAACTATTATTTTAAAAAGCACATACAGTCGCTTTTCAACTTTATCCCACGTGCGGGATGGAGAGAGAGAACAAAGAGGAGGAAGAAACCCAGGAAAACACAGCTCCAGGGAAACATGCTCGGCCTCCTGAGAGAGCTGACGAGATGCCTGTGTCTTTCCCCTTTTCTGCCCTTTTCCGAAGATTCAGCGGAACCAACCTCTCTTCAAATTATTCAGTAATTTTCTGAGAACTTTGAACATTCTTTGGGAAAAAAAATGCTTTAAGCGCCCTACTGTCCCTTCGGGTGGCTGTATCTGGTTACATTAAAAAGCTTCCACAAGGGGAAGAACAGCTGCCGCTTCTTCAGCTCTGAGTGTGGGACACGAATCTGGACAGATGTTCGCAGCTGAGCCATTCAGCGTGACGATACCCGCTGTGTCCCGAACAAGCAGGGCCCACGCTGGGCGCTGAGCCTGGAGACGCAGTGAACAGCACGGCCGCAGCTGCCACAGTCGGCAGCCCTGTCCCCTCGTGTGTGAGGCTTGGGGGCACAAAACCGCATCACACTTAACTCACAAGTATGTAGAACGTGAGATAGATGGGAACGTGGAAGAAAAAGGGGGGAATGTGTGTCTAGAGCACAGTCCTGTGGGCATGGATTTCTAAACTGTCCTTCTCGTTATTGATGTGACTTATAAAATCATTCTGGAAATAAAAACTGACATGGGAACATGAACAAATGCCCCTTTTGGAAGTGTCTGGCCGTCTCTGATCTGGTGGCACTCAGTGCCTACGGAGGACCAGGAGGCCCTGAGAGAAGCAGGTCCCTGCAGCAGGCCAGCGTTGGGCCAGTGGGCCTGGAGAGGGGACCCCTGGGGACAGGGAGGAGGAGTAGCCGCACAGCAGGGCAGCACCAGTGGTCCCAGCATCAAGGGGACAGACATGTGGGCAGATAGCCCCCATCAGAAAGTAGCTCCCACAGTGCCAGGGCTGCAAGGCTGTGGCTTTGAGTCTTGTGGTTCCCTCTTTTCACGGTGCCCAGGGTGCACCATGTGGTGGCCTGCCCCCTGACAGGGACTCTGGGACCACTGGGGGAGTGCTCACAACCTGCACGTGGATGTTTATAGGAACTGTGTTCATAATCATCAAAATTTGGAAGCAACCCTTCGGGAGATACTGGGTGAGGCAAACCGTGGTCCTGGCAGACAGACGAATATTACAAAGTGATAAAAAATAAATGAGCTGGCCTGACCAGGTGGTAGTGCAGCAGATAGAGGATCAGACTAGGATGCGGAGGACCCAGGTTCGAGACCCCGAGGTCACCAGCTTGAGCGCAGGCTCATCTGGCTTGAGCCGAAAAAAAAAAAAAAAAGCTTGCCAGCTTGGACCCAAGGTCGCCGGCTCGAGCAAGGGGTTACTCAGTATGCTGAAGGCCCACGGTCAAGGCACATATGAGAAAGCAGTCAATGAATAACTAAGGTGTCGCAACAAAAAACTGATGATTGATGCTTCTTATCTCTCTCCGTTCCTGTCTGTCTGTCCCTATCCCTCTCTCTGACTCTCTCTCTGTCCCTGTAAAATAAATAAATAAATAAATAAAATGAGCTAACAGCCACAAAAAGACATGGTGGGACCTGAAATGCAGATGACTAAGTGCTGTGTGATTCCAGCTGCGTGACATTCTGGAAAAGACAAAATTTCAGCGACTATAAGATCCATGGTCTCCAGAGACCTGGGGGAGAGCAGAAGGGGATGAGTTCGGGGACTTCGGGACTTCGGGGCAGGAGAACTAGTGTGTGTGATACTTTAATGACAGCTCTGTGACACTATGTATCTGTCAAAACCCACAGAACTATAAGACACAGAAGGTGAACCTTGCTGTAACTACAGACTTCAGTTAATAGTGATGCATCATCATTTGTAGCAACTGGTACCACATTAATGCTGAAATGTTAACCAGGAAATCGTGGAGGAGGAGGGTTATGGAAACTCTCCGCGCTCTAGACTCAGTTTTTCTGTAAGCCTGGAACTGCTTTAAATAGTAAAGACTGTTCATTTTTTTTTAAGTGTCACTTAGAATAAAAAAATGAAATATATCACAGCGTAGGGAATGTAGTCAATAACGTACTATGCATGGTGCCAGATAGAGATATCAGGGGGAACACTTTGTAATGTGGATGATTATTACATTATGCTCTGCACCTGCAACCAATATGAAATAATACTAAATGTAAATAGTAATTGAAAAATAAAATTTTTAAAATGAAATAGGAGTAAACTAACAACATACGTGAAGGACCTGTAAATTGAAAATGGTAACTGTTGCTTGTTTTATTGATGAAAGAAAGCAAAGATGGAGAAATAGTCTGAGTCCATGGATTGGAAGATTTGATTGCTAAGCTATCTGTTCTCCCCAAATGGATTCATATATATGTACATAATGTAATCCCAATCAAAGTCCCAAGAGGATATTATTTTGGTCCCTATCACCAGGATCTTTCTAACATATACCTGGAAGGCAAAGTAACTACAATAGACAAAACCATTTTGAAAAAGAACAAAGTTGGAAGACGCAGCACCTGTGGTCAATACTGACTAAAGGACAGAGTAACCAGACAGCGTGGCATCACCAATAGGAGCCACCCCCAAGCAGACCAGCGAGACCCACATACACATGGCCAGTTAACTGTCAGCAAAGGTGCACCTCTCTCAGTGGAGAGTTCGTAGGTGCAATCCTAAATACAAAACCACTAGCCAGCCCTAGCCCAGGAGCTCAGTCAATTAGAGCGTTGTCCCCATACACCAAGGTCGTAGGTTCAATCCCCAGTCGGGCCACATACAAAAGCCAACCAAGAATGCATAATTACATTAAACAACAATTAATGTTTCTCTCTCTCCTTTCCTCTTTTTTAAAAAAACAAACAAACAATAAATAAAAATAAAGCACAAGCCATTTAAAACATATTGATAAATTAGACCTCAAAAATAAAAACATTTGCTCCATGAAAAACTTGGTCAAGAGAACGAAAAGATAAGCTAAGGTCAGAAGAAGACATTTACACATCCCATGTCAGGCAAAGAACATGTCAATACTGACTGAAGGACAGAGTATGACATCCCACATGTCAGGGATCCGTATATATAAGATCACAAGTTTAAGACATATAAAAAAAAAATCTTTATGCTCAATAGTAAGAAAACAGCCTAATAAACAGACACGAACAGACACTTGGGCAGAAAAGGTATGCCGATGGCAGATGACTATCTGAAAAGATATTCAAGCCCAGTAAGTCATTAGGAAATGCAGACTCCTCAGAGCCTCGTCGAGACCACAGCCTTTGGGAGCGGTTATCCGAGTGGTGTGGGATTCACTTCCATAAAAGGCCCTCAAAAGCCTGGCCTGAGTTCTCCCTTTTTAGGTGTGTCCACTGCTCTTTCCAAAAGTGAGAACAATGTAATCTGTTAGTTTTATTAAAGACCAAAGAGCTGGCCCAGATCATCGGATTATGTGACCAATAGACAAGGGGGAAACCCACTGCTGAACCAATATTCGGGAGAAGGCGCCACGCCAGCAGGAAGGGACAAAAACAATGGTCACAGAAGCCCTTGTCGGTGAGAATTTGGGAAGGCGGTGCGAGTCACCCATGCCAGGAAACGGTGAGCTCATTGCTCTTTTGGGGGAGCTGGTGAGATGGTTCGAGAGCCGTATCAAGTGTACGGACATCTTCTGCTAGGGCCTCACCCCCAACAGACATCTGCCGGGAGCCTCTTTTTCTCTTCCCAACCATCCCCTTCACACAAAGGTGTCTTCCAAAGAGAAAAACACCCGGAAGCCATCAAACGCAAAGCAACAGAAGGAAGGGGAAAACTATGACACTTCCATGAGATGGAGTGTTTTATGGCCACGAGATGTCATAAAAAGGCTACCAAGAGGATGTAGAGCAACCTGAATGCACTTAATGCCACTGAAATGGACACTTAAAAATGGTCAAAATGGTGAATTTTGTGTCACGTATATTTTACCACAATAAAAATGGCACTAAGAAGAAAAATTTTTTAAAGTGCACACATGCTAAAATGACCCATCCACATCCGTGTGTGTGGCGTGTGCTGCAAAGCATGGGAAGTCCCAGGAAAACATAGGGTGGATACAGGAAAGGGTGACAGGTGTACTTTCATGGCGTGATCGTTTCCTATGGCGTTTAAAATTCACTGTTAAAAGGATGATGGCCTGCTCATGACGCAACCTCTCAACGATCGTGTCCTGTGAGGCTCCAGGGCTGTGTCCTCTGTGAACACAGCCCATTTCAGCCCCTTAAGTCTCCACCTCAGAATAGCTGGCCCCCGAGATGACGCACACACTCACCAAAGCCTGAGCAGCAGGTGTCGTACCCGGCCAGCCGGGGGAGTAGCGCCCCGTGAGCTGGGCCATCCCGTTGCTCTGTGCCAGGCAGCTACACACCCCAGCTTCAGGCCTCCACACGCCTTCCTGCCCGTGACATGCTTCCGGCCTGCTCCCCCGCGCCCCGTGGCCCTGGCTCCCGGCTCCCAGGGAGAGGAAAGAGCATTTCCTGTCCCTTATCACGGCACTGCAGCCTCCTGGCGAGGGCAGGACTTGAGACTTCATGTCTGAGGGTCACAGATCATTGAGGACCTACTGCAAACCACCAGTTTTCTCCCCAGGAAGATGCACCCGCCAATAAAAGCATGCATTCAATTCCAGCGAGTTCACAAAACCACCCCGAAGCCAGTGCCTATCAGCTCTTACAGGAAAATAAATAGATTTAGCCCGTGGTTTTGCCCTCGACACAGGATAACATCAGACATTTTCTCTGCACTTGGATGTTACAGTTCTGTCACCTGTGGCAGAGGTGGGACCGCCCGGTCCCTGGCATTTCTATCAGCGGTGGCTATGGCCAGTGTAGGTCTCCTGCAACCCCTACCCACACTGGGGAAGCAGCTGTCCCCCAAAACAGACCCGTGGAAGCCTCAGCCTCAGCGCCTCAGTGCATGACTGCATTTGGAGGTAGGGTCTTTACAGACGTGATCGAGTTAACATGAGTTCCTCAGGGGGGCCCAATCCAGTGTGACTGTTGACTGTGTCCTTACAGAAGGGATATGTGAGGAAAGCAGAGATGGGTGATGCACCCACAAGCCCGGGAACACCCAGGATTCCCGCAAACCACCAGTGGCCAGGGGCCAGCCTGGAGCAGACCCTCCTGAGCCCGCAGGAATAACAGCCATGACACTATGAGCTCTGCCTCCAGCCTCCAGAACTGAGGACATATCTGTGGTCTAAACCCTCAGTTTGTGGACTTGTTACAGCTGCCCCAGCAAACTGATGTGGTCACCATGGTGACCATGACTTAGAATATAAGAACCCACACAATTCCCTTATTGTGGAACAGTAGGACACGCTCAGCTTAGAACCCAGGAACGAAGGCCTTCCTCATCACTGGCCTGTGCACAGGTGACCCTACCTCTTCGGGTCCTCGGTCCTGACCTGTCCAAGGAGGTGACAAACCACCTCCCAGAGCAAGTAGGATCAATTAGCTTCCCAGCCTCTGCCTTCGCCCAGGCCTCTTCCCTGACCTCCAAACTCATGGCCTCCCTGATGACTCACACCTACATCTCCAAAGCTCAGCTCTTAATTTTTCCATCCAACCCTGCTTTCTCTCACTGTCCCCTTCCTGGCATGTGGCACCCCCATTCACGCGAGGCCCCAGACCAAACCCTGGGAGTTGTGTCTCAGGCCTCTTTCCTTACCACACGCCCAGCCCACCAGCAAGACCTGGAGCATCCCCACGAGAACAAAGAGCCCGCCTGACCCTGTGTTCTCTGCCCTCCACCTCCACACACCCCGAAGACGGCAACAGCAACCCACCCACCCCACGGAACCACCAAAATGCCTCAGCCACTGAAATGACCCACTGGTGCAAAATGCACCCTGGTGAGCACCTCAGCTCAGGTCTGGCCTCAGCGTCCTGTCGTGTCAGGTCCGTGCCCTGGATGGCCAGTAAGTCCCATCCTGCGAGACGAGTCCCTGACTGGGGTTCACGGGTGAACCAACCAAGTTAAGTAGCTCCAGTTCTAACTAAGTTATGTTTTGAGAAGGTTAAAGATGTCATTTGGCTGATTCTCCCTGCAGGAATTGGTGACCCTGCTCCCCCAAGCCCCCATCCTTTGTCCCAGTGCTTGGGGACTGAAACTCCTCCCAAAGTGACCTCTTTAGATGACCATTTTCATCTAACTATTGGGAAAACAGACTTTTTAATTAAAACGGTCACAGCGGGGCTGTCCAGCAGGTGTGGAAGCCAGGGCACCGTGTAGGCAAAAATATCAGCAGCACCAACCAGGCCCCTCAGACCAGGAGTCTCTGTGGGAGCCTCAGGATTTCATGTCTGAAAAGCCACACATAACAAGCAATACCACGCACAGAGAAAATGAAGCTACAAATGTTAGTGCGGTGATACTTTTTATCCTAAAAGAATTAGAAACAACCCAATTATCTGATCAGGAGGGAAAGATTGAGAGAAGTCCTGTGCATCTTCTCAATACCACATTGCGCAATCACTTAGAGCGAGGTCTATGAAGCATCGTAAAAAACATAAAACACAAAACATCAATGGTCCCTATAACATGATGACCAACCACCGTGTTTCAAAAACTGTGTGAGGGAGGCCGGTGTAGAGGAAGGCCAATGAATTTTATTTCTCCTTTCTACATCTGACCTTTTCCAATTTTCTTTAAAAAGCATGCATTGCTCTAAAACAGTGGTTCTTAACCTGGGTTCTATGGAACCCTAGGGGTTCGATGAGTCGGTCTCAGGGGTTCAGAGAAGCCTCTGCCGCGGAGGCCAGAATAAAGTAATACCGTCATTTGTTGTGAGCTCATGCACTTTGTTGGTTTTGTTCTTTGAGCAAGGGATGTTCATGCACGGCTCATTGTGTGCACCAGTAAAGAAACATACACCTATGTCTTGAATTTGGGGGAAAAAATCATATTTTATTTATCACTAAAGAAGGGTTCGGTGAATGCTCATATAAAACTGGTGGGTTCGGTACCTCCAAAAAGGTTAAGAACCACTGCTCTAAAATGTTTCCTTCCTTCCTTCCTCCCTCCCTCCCTCCCTCCCTCCCTCCCTCCCTCCCTCCTTCCTTCCTTCCTTCCTAATGCTGGGTGGGGTTCAGGGACAGGAGGTGTTTAAAACAGCTGGGCTCCATTCATACCCCACAATACCGGGACGGGGACAGCTAAGTGGCCAAGAGGAGGAACCTTAGATAGCACCCAGAGAGTCAGGGTGGCGAGCTGAGTGCAGAAGGGAGATGCTGTCAGGGGAAGCAGAACCACGTGATGAATTTGTGTCCCGCCCCACTCTCCCCCCCCCCCAACCACTCCTCCCATGATGGACCTAACAGGGTCTCTCTCCTCGGGAGGGGAGACGAGGCATGTGTCTGAGAGGCATTCCCCACCCTTGTGTTCCATCACATCAATCAGTGATGGAACACAAATTAACATGGAGTCCAGACTCAGATGCCCTACTTACATTCACTCAGAGCCATTTTCTTCTTTCCTAAATGCCAACACCCTCCGCACCTGACCTGGTCCCCACCTCTGTCCCTTGAGGTGAACCCGTCAGTGAGCCCCATAAGTGATCACCATAGCCAGCTGTTCCTAAAATGGGAGACACCTTCCCCTGAATGACCCAGGAGAAGAAGGGGGCTCTGTGGTGGGGACACTCTAGGATCAGCCCACTGGGCTTCTCACTGGAGAAAGTCACAGGACGACATTCTCCTGGGCAGTCAGCAGTCTCCTGAGAATGACAGGGTGGGGAGAGGTGTGACCAGAGCTCTGCCTGGGCACCTGCAGAGGGAAGAGCAGGTGACCACGCCACTGACCTTCTCCAGCTTTTCAAAGTGCTCACGGAGGAACTTCATGGGGCGCTCGGGCTTGGAGACACACAGGTGCACAATGCAGTCCTTGAGCACCTGCTGAACCCCATGCTTCTGCACGTACAGCTCACAGCCCCTCAGACTCTCGTCCTCCTCCAGGGCGTGGGACGGGGGTGGCGAGGCCATGGTGCCTGCGGAGGGAAGCACACCGTGGCCTCAGCACAGGACCTCTCCTCACCACTCAGCAGATCCCATCCAAGGGGGCCCACCCATGGCGTGCAGGGCTGAGAAGACCACTGAGTGTCCAGCCACAGCGAGGTGGTCCCACTTGTGTTCATCCCTTCCCCTTAAATTGCTTCTAACGGATTGACTTTTAGAGAGAGATGAAGGAAGGGAGAAGGGAAAAGAGAGAAACATTGATTCGTTGTCCCACTTATTTATGCAATTGTTGGTGGTTGATTCTTGTATGTGCTCTGATCAGGGATGGAACCCACTGAAACCACCCGAGCTACCCGGCCAGGGCCTGTCCCTCCCCATTTTTAATAACAACTGTGTAAAGGTAAGTAAGGTCTGTCAGTGGCCTGGGAGATGGAGGAGCCCTGTCAGAGGGCTGCGGGGGGGGGGGGGGGGACGACTGCTTATCAAAAAAACGAAAGAGAAAAGGAAAACAACTGAAACCCAGCTGGGGGTCTCTGTGAAGATGGAGCCTGAAGAACAGTGGCCCTGTGTTCGCAGCCCTGTGCTTTGGACTTGGTCACAATGACCAGCCCGGAGCCCCGCCGCTGGGGCCGCATCCAGGCGTAGGGATCCACGCCCGCGCTCCCTCCCCAGGGTCTCCGCACTCCCAGCCCCCCCCCTCCGGCCTCCGCGCCCCCTCCCCAGGCCCGCAACCGGTCCCAAGGTCCCCTACGCCCCCTTCCCTGGCCCTCCGAGACCCCTCCCCGATCCTCCGCCCCCTCTCCAGGCCTCCGCGCCCCCACCGCCGGCCCAGCTTCCCGGGCCTCTGCGACCCAATCACGATGACACCGCGGGCCCGGGTCCAGCCACGGGGGCGGGGGCTCCGCAAAGACCCACATTTGCCGGAGTCTCCTGGCCAGCCGAGGCCCAGATCCAGACAAGCCGGGGTTCTGGCGCAGACCCCACCCCAGACCCGCGTACCTGGATGCGCGGCGCGCCGGAGGTTGGAGGCGGCTGCGTGGGGACGCGGGGACGCAGGGACGCGGGGAGGGCTAGCAGGTCCCCCGCACTGCAGCGGCACCGCCTTCTGCCCGCCCGCGCAAAGCGCTGATTGTCCCCACTCCCAGCACCCGACTGGCGCCACTACCCCCCCCCCACCTCCTCCCCACTCCCACCCTGGTCTGTTTTCCACGGTTGGGCTTCCCCCTTATCTCCCCAAGAACCAACCTCTCCCTCTTCCCCCGGGTTTTCCCCCACCCTCAGCCTACCCGTGCTCCCTCTCCCATTCACCCCTCCATTCCTGCTCCCCACCTTCTCTTGTCCCCATCCCCCCACTTTTCCCCCTTGGCATTCAGGGGGCACATTGCATGGAGCCCGGACAGGCTTAGTGTTGGACAAATGGGCCCCCAGATCTATGCGCAGCCAGGCCAGGACCACCACCCGGTTCCCTCCTGCACACACCTCCTCATCACCCTCCAGTGCAGATGGACCCTGAGAGTGCCACCCTGGCTGGTTGCAGCCCATGGGCCCTGGACGTGATGGCCAGGGCAGGTACTGCTCACACTGTGTCTCACATCTACCTGTCTACACCGCAGGTGCTGCCCAGGCTCAGGGGGCTGCTGTCAGCTGGGTACACCCAGCCCACCAGAAACTTGGCCCGTCAGCCTCTCTCAGCTGTGGCTTGTACTGAGCCCCTGTCTTCACATCCCCAAGGTGGCAACTCCTGCCGCTTTTCTGACCTTTAGTCTCTTCAGGCCACTCAGGTACCTATTTCAGTGGTTCCCCCTGAGAACTGCCTCCCCCAGCTCACCCCAGTAGCTCTCAGAGCATGACCCAGGTACCCCCACCTGCCAACAAGCCTCCCATTTCTCTTGTGGCCCCTACGTGGCTTAAATGGAGGGCAGCTGCTTCCACAACGTCCTGCTTACTTTCTGCTTCATCCTGAGGATCAAACCAATACCCAGGGGGGCAGAGACAGGGCATTACTGGGAATTGGAGCCAGGGTCAGTATCAAACCATGCCTGAAGCTAACCCTGGGCCTGGACTTTCCAATTGTGTTAACCAGCAAATACTTTTATTGTTTACACAGTTGGGGTTTTTTGCTTTTTGCAACTGAGAAACATCCATGTGGACACACCCCTGAGGTACACAGTCCCCCTCACCGCAGACACACCTATAAAATGGTCCCCCATAAGGAGGGCAGGGTCGTGTCTGGTGGCACAGGGTCAGTCAAGGAAGCTGATTGGACAAGTGGTGGCTGGTGCCCTTCCATGCAGGTGGTAGGAACCGTCCCTCATGGGGTTGGATAGGACACCATGTGGAACACAAGGTTGGCATACACAGCTAGGTCGAGGTTGCCACCCTGCTGGACAATGACAAATCCTGGTTTCTATATGCAGTCTTATTGAAACATCAATCAGTGATGGTGTTATCCATTCCAGTAAATTGTGGCTAAAAGTGTCCCTGCACCCATAGGGACTCCACCGTATTACCTTCCCCAGCAGAATGTATTCACACACACACCCCCCATCTGGGCATTTAAACTTCACTCCTAGACCCTAGGTGACCAAGCCTTGCCAATATCCAACTTCAAAGCCACATTCATCTCCCAACTTCAGTCACTCGCCAAGACTGAACGTGAATGCAGTTGCTGCAGACGCCCTCTGTGCACCCCACCTCGCGGAGAGGTTGGGCGTCTCTGGGGGCCCCTGGGGCTCCCTGTACTCCATAGCTCTCCTCACATGTTGCTGCAGAGCTATGCATGAGGCTGTTGGTTTATTTCTCTCTCAAAGGCATGGGTGGTGTTTTCCTTGTTCTTTATTACTCTGCAGGGCAAGGGGGAAAATGCATATATTTCTGGGGCACAGACAGGAAGACCCTGCATGTGTGCACCTGGACAGTGGAGGGGCGGAGGGGCCAGTGACCTGCGACGGGCCCTGGGGTGGACCTTGGACGAAGCAGGGGAACCCATGGCTCACTTTTGCACTGTGGCCTCACCTGAGGCCACAGGGGACGACAACCTGGTGGGCACTTTACCGGGCGGAGGCCACTGAGCCTCAAAACAAGGTGACATTACTATCCCCTGAAACCTACAGGTGAGGAACGGAGGGGACAGGCTGAGGATGGACCATGAACACAAACACGGATCGTTGTTCCTCTTACAGCCCAGCTGGCTCAGGGTTGACTTAAGCAACAGTAGGTGCACAGAGGTCGCTGAGGATGAAGACATAGGAGAGGAAGGGGACAGGGGAGGCCTCTGAGTGTGTGGTGGCTGGCAGGGTCCCTGAGGAGATGTCATCAGTGAGAAGTCCCCCCAGGACTTTGTGAGAACAGTGTTCTCTACGGTTCAGCTTCAGAATTGTTCACTGTGGGTCTGGGATGCAAAATGTCATGTATTTTGCCACAAATGTCGAAGTCTGATTTACGCATTAGCCTGGGGAGGGTTGGAGGAGCGTCTAGTCCCCACTCCACTTCACCCACCAGGAAATCAGGGTACCCATGTGTACCTGGGAGCAGGTGCTCCAGCCCAGCTGTGGAGGACGGCCAGCCTTCACAGGACCCAGGTGAGCCGCACCTGGACCTCTGACCCACAGACCCGGGGAGAGGACCAGGGCACGTAGTTTTAAGTCACTACATGTAATTGACTAGGCAGCAACTGATAATAATTCATGGGAAATCACGGAGAGGAGGCCCAGCTCTATGTCTGGGCTGGTGCAAGACGAGAAGACAGCTGCAGCTAGTTATGGGGTGAGGTCCTCATAAGTGAGATCAGTGTCCTCATAGAGGAGACCCCATGGAGCTCCCTTGTCCTTCTGTCACGTGAGGACACAGGGAGGGGCTCCATCCATGAACCAGGAAGGGGCATCACCAGACACGTGTCTGCCGGCACCTTGCCCTCTGACTTCCAGTCCCCAGTCTGTGAGGTTCCTAAGCGGCCTGAGCAGACTAAGGAAGAAGCATGCTGACTAGGACAATGCCATATATGGGAACAAAGATGAGAGAATTAATTAAAATATTATGAATGAACAGGGGATCAGAACAAAGAGTCCAGAAATAAACCCTAATATTTACAGGAATTTTGTCTGTTACGTATTGCGGGCTTGGACACCTTTTACATCTTTTACCATACGTCACCTATTCAAAAATCAGTAATTACATGACAATTTTGTCATCTTTCTAAAAAAGACAGGGACTTCAAAACACTCTTTATTTTCACTCCCCAAAGCACAGTAAAACCACAAAGATAACTTTATTTTTAATATTTACTGATTGATTTCAGAGAGAGAGAAACATCAGTTTGCTGTCTCACTGATTCATGCATTCATTGGTTGCTCCTTGTATGTGCCCTGACCCAGATGGAACTCACAACATTGGCATGTCAGGATGATGCCCCAACTAAGCTAGTTGTCCAGGGCCAGAACTTTGTTTTTTATTCCTTTTTAAAAAAATTTTTTTTTCCAGGGACAGAGAGTCAGAGAGAGGTATAGATAGGGACAGGCAGACAGGAACGGAAAGAGGTGAGAAGCTTCGATCATCAGTTTTTCATTGCTGTTGTGACACCATAGTTGTTCATTGATTGCTTTCTCACATGTGCCTTGACCGCGGGCCTTCAGCAGACTGAGCCACCCCCTGCTGGAGCCAGCGACCTTGGGTCCAAGCTGGTGAGCTTTTTGCTCAAGCCAGATGGGCCCACGCTCAAGCTGGCAACCTCGCTGTCTCGAACCTGGGTCCTTTGCATCCCAGTCCGACGCTCTATCCACTGCACCACCGCCTGGTCAGGCTTAAATGTTTTTTATTTTAATTATTTTTTTTTTATTTATTCATTTTAGAGAGGAGAAAGAGAGAGAGAGAAGGGGGGAGGATCAGGAAGCATCAACTCCCACATGTGCCTTAACCAGACAAGTGCAGGGTTTCGAACCAGTGACCTCAGTGTTCCAGGTCGAGGCTTTATCCACTGCACCACCACAGGTCAGGCTGTTTTTTATTCTTTTTAAAAATTTTTACTTATTGATTGTAAGAGAGAGGGGGAAAGAGGCAGAGAGAGAGAAATGTTGATTTATTGTCCCACTTATTCATGCTGTCATTGGTTGATTCTTGTATGTACCCTGACCAGGGATCGGGCCCAGGATGTCCATATGCCGGGCCAGCGCTCTGTCACGGAGGAAACTGGTCAGGGCCAGGACTATATTTTTAAAGGCACAAACTCTCGAGTACTGGGAGACCCAGAGAAGACCATAACCAAATTGTGGAACCTGGAAGACGAGTTGTCTTGGACTTACTGAAAGCAAGAAGGCTGAGCTGCAAGCCGGCAGAGGCAACGTCCAGTCCCCACCTCAGAACCCTCCAGGTACCTGGCAGTGGGAGCAAAGAGGGGAGCAGCTTCATGCCTCGGGGTGAGCAGCCCTCTTTTCCCAGGACTGGTGACCTACAGAGAGTGAGCCAGTTTCTAAATGGGGACACCACAGTGATGGGAGCGGAGCCATACGGGACATGAGTTGACAAGTGAACACACCCCAGATGCTGGCCCAAGCCCTTTGTCCCACTTGGGGCCATCTACACCCTCCCCCGCCCTGGCCACAGCAGTTCCCACTGGACAGCCTGCGCCAGCTGGCTCACCCAGCAAAATTCATAGTCTAATGTCCTTCCCATGTCAGAGCCTCTCACACCTCGTTTCCACAGCAGGCCTGTGACAGTGCTGGAGGGAGGGATGCCACACACCTTCTCAGAGGACAAACAGCAGCACCACGTGGCCCGTCCTTCTTATTCTTGGAACACCCACATGGGCACGTGGAGAGGAGCTACAGCTCCCAGCCACAGCCAGCATGGATGACTGGACACTTGAGTGACCAGCGTCCAGATGTGCCCAGCCCCAGCCTTCAGCCAGGCCCATCCATCATCACAGAGCTCAGTGGTTCCAGTTAGCTCGCGGAGACCTGCCTCACCCAGACACGTGCTTCCTGCAGGGCTGGCCAGCTTCTGCATCTTGTCTCTGTGAAAAGCATCACCATCAGTCCAGTTATCCAAGCCAGAAAGCGGAGTCCTCCTCAACACCCCCCTCCCGCAGCCCCGAATCATTGCCCAGTGCTATCTATAGTCACTGTGAACCTGCCACACCCTCCTCCCCCCACCCCGCCACCCTTCCGTCCAAACTGGGAGATGTTTCAGCCTCCTGACTTGTCACCCTTCTTCTGCTCAGATCTCCTCACCATCCCTTTGACACACACCTTTTCAAAAGGCCAGCCCAGGGTCTAGTGACTGCCCCACGCCCCCGTCACTTCCCCCCCCCACAAGGCCGTGATCCTGCTCCCAGAACCTCATTCCTCAGGTCCCACCTCCAGGGTCTCCCTGAGTAGGGCCTGCCCCATCAGGGTCACTCAGGTCACGATACATCTATTTGCACTGTCACTTGATTAGCTATCTCCCCTCCTGGTCACCAGCTCCAGAAGAAGGGATGGTGTCTGCACTGACCCACAGCTGCGTCCCAGAGCTGTACACCATGTCCAGAAACATCACACCTCCCACAGATGCTTGTCGGGTGAAATAATGAGTCAAGTGTGTGTTATTTGCTCAGATGAGTTTATTGCACTTGTTTAAATGGCACGCTTTCTACTACACGGAACCAGAACACTGCACAATGGGCCTGGAACGGGAGGAAAGTCACCTGCCCGAACTTACCTCTCGCTCGCTCAGAGGAGGGAGCTCTCAACCCCTGAAAAACCCTTGAACAGATCCACCGGCTATTGGCTCAAACACCAAGATTTCCAAGTGCTCCACTTACTATTAAGATGTAAAACCATAGGTGGGACATAAAAGTGAGACTATGAGACATGGACAAGAGAGTGGTGGTTATGGGATGGGGGGAGGGAGGGGAGGGTGGGATAGGGAGGAGGGGAGGGACACAGGGAAAACCAGATAGAAGGTGACAGGACAATTTGACTTTTGGTGATGGGTATGCAACACAATTGAATGATAAGATAACCTGGAGATGTTTTCATTGTACATATGTACCCTGATTTATTAGTGTCACCCCATTAGAATTAATAATAATAAAATATATATATATATATATATATATATATATATATATATATATATATAAAAAGATGTAAAACCAGAGTCAGCTCAGTTATTATGAGTGTCCAGTCCTGTGAAATGATTGAAACTACAAACTTAAAAATAAAAGTTAAAAACCTGAGAAAACTTGATAAAGGCAGTAAGGACTGGGTACTGCCAGGGATGGAGAGAGGCCCATCTGCTGTCCCCAAACTTGCCAACCAGGATCTGACCTCACCCATATCAGAACAGCTCTGGCAACAGCATTTCCAGAAACATCTTTTCTCACCGCTCTGGAAACCTGAAGTCCAAGATGAAGGTTCCCCCGAGCTGGTTACTCCTGAGGGAGAGAGTCCATCCCAGGCTTCAGTCCTTGGTTTGTAGCTGGCCATCTCATGTTTACCTAGAGCTCTGCCTGTGTCTATCCCCAGTGTCCCCTTCGATAAGGACACCAGTCCTATTGGATTAGGGCCCATCCTAACGACCTAGTTTGAACTTTGTTATCTCTGTAAAAGCCCTATCTCTAAAAGTGGTCACTTTTGAGGTCCTGGGGATTAGGACTTCAAGATAACTCCTGGGGATGCAATTCAGCTCTAACACTTCCAGCGGGGTTGAGGGGGGGGGATTCTTAACCACCCCTTCTCCCAGTTGGTTAACTCTTCCCTAGCCTGTGAGACCTGTGACCTGAGGGCCCCTGGGGTGTGCCCACACCATCGCATCCCATGTGCCTTAGAGCGACCCCACAGCCTAGGGGAGGAAAGCCTGAAAGGGGGTTACGGACTGCGACCTAAAGACATTTAAGATATACGATAGTGTATCAGTACCACGACTCGCCAGACAAACGTCACCAAAAGAAAGAGGGCTCAAGTTCAAAATCAGGTTTGGTCCTTTACAATGAAGGACACTGCTTTTCTGAAAACCCGCTGCACCCAGTGTCACAAGCGGGAACTGGCACTGCGGGGGTTCCCACGCGGGGGCGCGCAGCCGTGCGGGGCCGGGCGAGATTCCCGCGTGCCAGCGGCCCGCACCGCGCGTGGCCACCACCTCCCGTCCCTCCCCCGTGACCGCGCGTCCCCATCCACGCGGGGCGCCGTGTCCTGTCCGCGCTCCGCGCCGCCAATAAAGTTGCGTCCCGAGCGGACCGGAAGTCGGGCCGTAATCCGCGCCGCGCGTCGTAAAGGCTCCGGTCTCCCCGGGCGACGGGCAACGCGGGAAGATGGCAGCGCTGGCGGCGGCGGAGGCCGCGGCGGAGGCCGCGGCGGCCCCGGGCCGGGCGGAGGCTGCTGAGGCGGCGGAGCTGAGCCGCGCGCTGAGCCGCCTGCTCCCTGGGCTGGAGGCCGACAGCAAGCTGGGCCGGCGGCGCGCGCTTGAGGCCCTGCAGCGCGCCCTGGAGACGCCGCGGCCCGAGGCGCCCGACGCCGACGCCGACGCCGCCGCCTTCCAGGGCCCCTGGGCGTGCCTGCTGCTGCCGCGCCTGCTGCGCTGCCTGGCCGACCCCGCCGAGGGCTGCCGCGCGCTGGCCGCGCACCTGCTGGGCCTGGGCCTGCGCCGCGCCGCGCGGCCCCGCGACGCCCTGCCGCGCCTGCTGCCCGCGCTGGCCGCGCGCCTGGCCGGCCCCGAGCCCGCGCGCCGCGCGCCGCCCGAAGCCTGCGAGGAGCTGCGCCTGGCGCTCGTGCAGCTGCTGCGCCTGGCCGTGGACCTGGGCGGCTCCGCGCTCGCGCCCCACCTGGACGACGCGGTGCGCGTGCTGCGCGGCACGCTGCTCGACCCCTTCGCCGCCGTGCGCCGCGAGAGCTGCGACTGTGCCGCGGCCCTGGCGCGCGCCACGCCAGGTGCCCGCCTCGCGCGCCGTGGGGACCGGGGGACGCGGGGGCAGAGCGTGCGTGTGGGGGAGGGAAGGAGGCACATGACCCCCACGCGTGTCGGGCCGCCCCTGCGCGGTCCCCTCCTGGGCCCTTGCTTTCCTCCTGGACGCTTTCCCATCCCGTGGTTCTCGAAATGCAGAACGCACCGCTGAAGTTCAAGTGGGGCCTGAGATGGGCGCGTCCGTCCCTGGGAGGACTAACCCACGTGGTTGAAGGGACACACTTGGAGAAACACCGCTCCGGGCCTTCATTTCTTTTCAGCCCCTTGGTCGCTCCGGCGGCGTCCACCTGTGGACCGCTGTCCTCCCAAATGGAGAGGTCGCTTCCCATCAGTCTATTCTCCATTATTTTTGAAATGCTCCTCCGGCCCGGGCATTCCCTTTTCCTAAGCAGCCGTTTCCACAGCATCTTGCCCTGAGTTAGCTCTCTCCTTGCGGTATCAGGCTGGGGGGTGTGAAACGGTGTGGGGGGGACCATCTGCTTAGTCCTGTTGGGAAGGCTTCCTGGAGGAGAGAACATTTAGGGAAAGGTGGGTGATAGGTGGTCAGGAGGCACCGGGACATCATGAAGAAGCTTGGCAGATAAGAGCAACCAGAAGGCCAAGGTGACAGCCGGGAAGGAGGCGAGGAAGAGGGGCAGGTGGGGGGCTCGATGTTAAGTGCAGCCGTGGGTGCGGAGAAGGGGCCTGAGAGGCTCAGGTTCTGGCATTTAAGAGATCACTCCCGTGCTGGTGAAGAATGCGTTACAGGGATGGCGAGAGAGGAAATGAGGAAATCAGTTGGGGGCCATAACTAATCGGGATTTGGATGACACTGCCTTGGACTCGGACTTGGGCAGGGCAGTGTGCTAATAGAGATAGATGGAGGGAAATGGACCCGACGTCTTAAAGGTAGAACTGGCCGGATCTCCTGCTGAACTTGGTGAGGGATGAGGGAGGAGATTTGGGAGGACAGGAGACAAGGGAGGAATGGGGCTTCCTGTAAGATCCTTTCGGGTTGGGGATCCAAGTGCAGCTTCTGGTGGAGCTGGGGAAGAGGTTCGGGTTGGAGACGCCTCTGGGGGTTCCGGCTGTTAATGCATTTCTCATCGACCCCAACCACTTCGTCCCCGCTCTGCAGCAGCCAGATGGACTGCTGCCCATGCTTTCCAGCCTTTATGTGTGTTCCCTCCGTAGAGTGTAAGTTCCGGAAGGGCAGGACCGTGCCTTGCTGTGCCCCCAGCACATGGCACCTTGCTTGTCAGGAGGCTCTCATTGATTGTTGAGTAAAGGGCTCTTCTGCTTGAAGCATCACCCCAACTCTGCTCCATTCCCTTTGCCCTGTCCACCCTGGGTGAGGGGGCCTCTTTGGATCCCTGTCACACTGGGCAGCAGTAGTAGAGATGTCCCAAGAAATGGCAGAACTGAGACAAGAGCCCCAAAACCAGAGGGTCAGCTGGGTGTCTTGAAGACCCTTCCATTTCTGACTTCCTGTGAGGACCTTACAAGTAGGAAATGGCCTGGCTTTGCCTAAAGTAAGTGGGGCTGGTCCAGCCTCCCTCATAGTGCTGGGTGTCTGGCTTGGGCACAGCTGGATGAGGGATTGGACAGCATCCTCCTGGCTTGGTGTCTTTTTCTTGGTCAGCATCCCTCTCAGGCTTTCCCCTCACCACCACCATATTCACCTGAGGTTAGCTCAAGCCTCCAGCCTTTTCTCTTTGGTCTCCCCAAGCCTGAGTCAGAGAGGTGCTGTTTGGGTCACACACCTGTCCCTGTGCCTTTCCAGGTGCCGTGCCTGCAGCAGGAACCTTGGTGGGAGAGGAAGGAAGGCCCCAGGGGCAGCAGCCTATCCTGGGTGTCCACAGAGCTGGGCCAGGGCTGAGGCTCCCAGGAGGTAGCCCTGCTAACGGGCGGCCTTTCCTGTCTCACAGACCACTTCCACATGCAGTCTGAGTCTCTGATCAGCCCCCTGATGCAGAGCATCTCGCACCAGCACTGGAAGGTCCGGGTGGCTGTCATCGAAGCCACAGGCACAGTGATCCAGTTCGGCAGTGGGAAGCCCGTGGACGACGTGCTGCCTCACTTTGCTCAGCGGCTCTTTGATGACGTCCCCCAGGTAACAGGGTAACCCTGTTCTCTGGGCAGTCCCTTTCCTCCACAGGAAGTGAGCAGGCTTCTGTGCTGCTGTAACTCACTCCCCTTATCTCTGTTAAGATGTCCCATGTCCTTGCACCAGCCCCTGCTGCTCCTGTTTCACTTTGAGAAACTGAGGAGAGCTGAATTGTCTTGATACATTTGTTATTCTTAATCCCAAGGCATGTGGCCGGGCGCTTTCCTCCTAGGCGAACAGTCTCAGCTGTGTGCTTTTAGTTTACAAGCATCTCTGATGCGCTCCCACCAAAGCGGACATAGTAGAAAAGTCAGCATGTTGGCAAACCAGGCCTGGGAGGAGGAGGGAGGGGCAGGCGGGTGTGTTGGGCGTAACTTGTCCCATTGAGCAGCGGGTAGACAGAGATCTGAATACTGGCTTTCTTGTTGGCAGAAGCCAGCGCAGCGGGCACATGGGCATATAAAACAACACGGACCCGTGGCAGGGAGGCCATCTCCCCAATGGAGGAAACTGAAGGGGACCCCGAGCTCCCGGTCACATGGGTGGGAGGAGCTGTGGTCTCGGGCAGGAGTCCTCCAGAGCGGGTAGAAAGTGCCCCTGCTGTCGGCTGCCGTGCCCACTGAGTGGTGGCACGGCCCCTGCCCCTGGCGGTAGAAGAGTTAGCCACGTGCACGGAGCACTGTGTCCCAGCCTCTTCTGTGGCTCATCAGCCACTGTGTCACATAACCATCACGGACGTTTGTCATGTCTGCTTGCTTTCACTGCCCTGAAGTGTGGAGCTTGGGTGACACACTCAGCGTCCCCCAGCCAGAGCCAGCTTCAGGTCCAGACCGGGTGACACTAGAATGCTCGCTGGGCCCGGCCTGCCTCCCAGCCACAGGCACTCTGGGTGTTCGTCCCGGTTAACTTTTTTTTTAAAGCCTTGTTAGGCTATAATTCACATACCATACAATTTATTCATTTAAAGTATTCAGTGTTTGTGGTACATTACATTAATTTTGAAGTTTTTGGTGAAACATGGGACATAAAATTTTCCGTATTAACCATTTTTAAGTATACGGTTCAGTGGTGTGAAGTATGTTCACAACGTTGTGCGTTCAGCCTCACCGTCCAAACCTTTTTATTGTCCCAAACAGAAACTAGCTGTTGTAGTAGCTCCCTGTCCCCTGCCCCTCAGCCTCTGACAGTCTATAATCGTGTGTCTCTGGGTTAGTCTGTTCCAGGTGTTTCACACACGTGGACTCACTATCAGATCTGTGTGGCTGGCCTTTCTTACTGAGCGCCCTGTTTTCGGGGTGCGTCCGTGTTGTGGTGCAAGCCAGTGCTTTGTTCCCTCGTGAGGCTGAGTAGTGTCCGGGGTGCAGGTGCGGGCTTGTGTGCCCCTCGCCCGCAGGGGGGCATAGCTTGTTTTTACCTTTAGGCCAGTGGTCAGCAAACTCATCAGTCAACAGAGCCAAATATCAACGGTACAACGACTGAAATTTCTTTTGAGAGCCCAATTTTTTAAACTTAAACTATATAGGCAGGTACATTCCTTATCGAGGTAGCTCCCGCACATGGTCTTTTGTGGAAGAGCCGCACTCAAGGGGCCAAAGAGCTAGCTAGCCGCAGTTTGCCGAACAGGGATTTAGGCTATTGTGGACGATGCCGCCGTGAGCCTGTGTGCGGTACCTGATGGAGTCCCTGCCTCCCTTTCTGGTCTCACTGGAGTGGCCTGCCTGGGCTGTGGGAAGGTTCAGCTGGTAGAAAGGCCACCGCACTGTCTCCACAGTGGCCGTGGTACCTTGCAGCCTGCGTTCCTCTGCCGTCTCCCATGCTGGTCATTTTCTGGGTTTGTTTGTAGCCGTCCTGGTGGCTGTGCAGCGGTGTCTCGTGGTATTGATTTGCATTTCCCTAATGATTAGTGATGTCAAGCATCTTTTCATGTGCTTATTGCCATATTATATATTTTACATGCCACGACATTCAACTGGCATGTCAAGAAGCAGCTTTGCTGTTAGTATGTATGCGGATGGACTGAATGTTGTGACAACGTCTGTCCCGATTATAAGGACTTTTCCCTATTTCCACCCTAAGAGAGGCAGGGCACTGCAGGGAGTAGACTGGACGTCACGTTAGCATGTGCTCAGGAAGGTGGATGGTGGATGGGTTGAGAGAAGGAATCTTCTTCTCTATAGCAGTTGAAGTGACGACAGGGACTCTGGGGGAAGGAGGACATTCAGTGTCAGAGCAGCTGCTTTAGATCCTGGGAGGCTGGTGTGGTGAACCCCAGGCCAATGGGAACCCTGCCCGAGTGACAGGGCACCAGCATCAGAGCCCTTGGGTCCAGTCAGAAAGTCATCAAACGGAAGCCTGTTGCTGCTGTCAGAAGGGGGAATGAGCTTCAGAGAGGCCTGGCCTCTGGCCACAGGTCCCAGAGCTGCAGGGGTGGACGGGGTGGGGTGGCTCTGCTGGTTCTTGGGCCCTGCTGGAGCTGCACTGAGCAGCCCACCCCAAATTCATGTGGGTGCTGCTGGGGCCCAGTCCTCTGTCCTGTGAGGGCCCACGGCCAACTTGAGCCACTTTGCCTGAAGTGCCGGGGGGTGTACCACCTCCCATTGGCAGACCTAGGCAGTGACCCACACTACAGATGGCCCTTCCTCAAAGGCACAGCGCTGTGGTGCCCACACACCCAGAGCTCCAGGGGACAGGCGAGGCCCTACCTCTGTCCGTCCTGCTCCCCGACACTGATAGTTAGGATGCCAGGGCTAGACCTCAGGCACCTGGTGTGTTTTATGCTGGATTATTCTCTATGATGTCACCTGTTCAGATAGTCAGCAGAAGAACTGGGGTGCCCCTCTGGCTTACCCAGGAGGCCCAGCAACTGGCTTAAATGCCCAGGGCCAGACAGTGCCCAGCAGATTCCCCCACAGAAGGCTTTACAAACACCCCTTTGTTTGGCCGTGTGAGGTTTTGATCTCACGGCAAGGTCGAGGCCGGAGCCTGGCGGACGAGGCTGGAGCCCGACCGTGGCCCCACGTGCACCGGCCGTGCGCACAGCGAGCGGGAGCGTGCCCGGAGCGGTCTGGGACCCAGGCCTGGCAGCCAGCCCGGCCCAGCGGCTGCACAGGACAACGCCCACCCTTGGCCTGAGCGCTGTCTCTGCCCAGTGTGACCCTTCTGTCTCCCTCTGCAGGTCCGCCAGGCGGTGACCCGCGTGGTGGGGGGCTGGCTGCTGGGCCTGCGGGACCGGTACTCCTTCTTCCACAAGCTCATCCCGCTGCTGCTCAGCAGCCTGGACGACGAGATGCCGCACATCGTGTGAGTGGGCTTTGACCGCCGGGCCTCCTGTCCCAGGGCTGGGCGGCGGCTGCAGGTGTGGGCCCCTTGCTTACTGCCTTCCCTGAGCCATCACTGATGACCAGGTCGTGTCCCTTGCTCTGGGTTGTTAGGGAGCCACCCCGGGCCCTGGTCTGAAAGGGAATCTGGGTGTTTTAAATATAATTTTGCCTCTTTAATCCTTGGGGCTCACACCTAGCTCTCCATCAGTGCTCAGTACTGTTGGCAGACTGGTCAAACGCCCAGCAGCCTCTGCTCGGCTCTCGGGAGACACTGGGCACCAGACGTGGCCCCTCCCTGACCGTGTCTCTGTCCGCAGGCAGGAGGCCGCCAGCCTCTGGGAGCAGGTGGGCCTGCAGTGGCAGAAGGAGAACGAGGAGGACCTCAAGGATAAGCTGGACTTCGCCACTCCCCCTCCGGCCCATCACCCCTCACCAGGTGCGTGCAGCTTCCCGGGACTGCGCTGTGGGGGACAGCCCAGAGCAGGAAGGGCCACGCCGAGACATGGCAGCCCGAAGCCCCCAGGTGGCTTGTGGTGTTGCCTCTGGGGCCAGCTCTGCTGGGAAGAGGCCTCCTCCGAGTCTGGTGTCCACAGCAGAGATTCCCCTGGCTCCCACGGGAACCCCGCCGGGTGGACCCCAAGCGTGTGCACATGGTCCACTGAAGCAGTCGCCCCTGCTGCTGCTGGTGGAGACATTTTGGAAACAGGTGGCATTTTGTCATTTACCAAAGAAGCTGCCGCTGTCAGCTTGACGTAAAGCAGCACACACAGGGCCTCACATTGGGGTGATTTCCTCACTCGGTACAGAGGCTCCCTCCCCCACTCCTCATGGTGCCAGCACCCTGTTCTGGGCCACGTTCTTCAGTGCCGGTCAGTCTGAGCCTGGCCGCAGCCCCCTGTGTCCTGTGTGGGGCCAGGTGTCCTCTAGCTGTGGTCACTCTAGATGCCTCCAGCCCCACAGTCTGTACAGCTGTTTCTCAAGGTGAAGTAATGGTGAGAGCACACTGGCAAGGAGAGCGGAAAGACACCCCCAACTCTGACCACCCCACCCTGCAGTGTGAGGGACAGGAGCGGCCCTGGCGCCCACAGCCACACGTGTGCACCGCGTGGCGTTCGTGGGGCCAGCATGGTGCCTTCCTGCTCAGACCGGAGATGGTGGCATTGTGCCTGCAGCTCTGGCGCGCGCTCGGCAGTTGGTGCGAGAGGCAGTCGCCTGTTTGGAGGAGGTTCTAGCAGGGTTCTTCCCGACTGGGGAAAGCCTGAGTACACACCCAGTGTCATGTGGGAAACGTGGACCACAGGCTTGAGGGCTGCTCCTGCCCGTGAGGGAAGCTGCCTCCTTCCCTCCCTCCGTTCCTCCCACGGGTCGTGTGGGTTCTGATCGCTGACTAGGACTCGGTGCTGTTCCGACGGGAGGCCCAGGGCTGCCTCACCGACTCAGTGCAAGTCTGAGGCTCCTGTCTAACCCTCCCATGTCCTCATGCCCCATGGCAATGTCCTTGCCAGTGCTTGACGCTGACGCTGTGTCCTCAGGTCACGCCGCAGAGGGACAGGGCGTGGGAGACACTGCAGAGGTCGGACCTGTAGGAGCTCGGCTCGGCAGGGAGAGTTGGAGGGCCCGCTGAGGCTGGGGGGTTGAGGCTGGGGGGGCGGCTGTGCTCAGATCTGTGTCACGTGGAGCAGGATAAATTTACATAGAATTGAATCACAGCCAAAGTTAGTGCATAAGCATCAGATTTCATTAAGACTTTTGGAATTTTCCCCTAAAATGGTTTCTTTTTCTTTTAAAATCTGAATTTTAAATTTTCAGATTTTTTTAAGCACTTATGTCAGACTTGTCCTCCAAGTCTCTGCGGGCCGTCACTTGATAGAGCACCCAGCTCCTGGTGCCCCGGGCCCCGCCAGCTGTCTCATCTTGGTCCTGTGGTGTCCCCTATTGACCGGCTGTGTTTTTAAATTGTGACACAATTTACATGAGCCCACCCTGTCCTGGTGGAGCTGTGTGAGTTTTGACAAACACTGCCACAGGGTCTGCAGCCTTCCGCCAGCCATGTGGCCTTTTGTGCCGTCCCCCCCGCCCACAGCTGCTGCTCCTCATGTCCTCCCAGTGGCTCTGCCTTTCCCAGCACTCCCTTCTTGTCTGGGTTTCATGGTGTCGTAGCCTCGGGGTTGTGTTCCACTGTGGAGTTCAAGTCTGGGTGTCAGTCACCACTTGAAGGGCACGTGGGTCATTTCCAGGGTGTGGTGACTTCACAGGACGCAGGCTTTGTGTGGCCATCCTGTGGGGTGGGGTACACGCTGAGCAGAGGGCAGGGGGCCGGGTGCTGGCCGTACTGTGTATGTGACCACAGGGACCTGTGGGCCGTCCTGGGCACAGCAGTTCCCCGCGGACGGGATGTATGAGGTTGTCACCTCGCTGGTGTGTGGGCTCCGCTCCGTGTTCCTGTCATGTGATGCTGAGCGTCTTCTTGCAGACCTGAGCTTTGCACATGTGTTTTGCACAGTGCCTGTTTGGTTCTCTGTCCATGGTTTCGGTTGGGTGGTCTCTTCTCCAATTAAGAAGTTTCAGGAATTCTTTATACGTAACAGACGCAGGCCTTCATCGGACCCATGTTGTGTGGCTCTACTCTCCTATCCCAGCGTCTTCCCACCTGGCAGCTGGCGGGCACTGGGCTCCCGCCGCCCCCATGTCTCCCCTGCCTCTCCCCACCAACCACCACCCCCGCGACTCCCCCAGCTGACATCGTGCTGCTTCTGGTGAGACGTGTGTTCGTCATCTCGCTCCGAGCGCAGGCTTGTCTGTGCCTGCCTCCAGCACCTGGAGCAGGTGTGCCAGTGGCGGGGTCGGCTCCCCAGCTGTCAGATGAGTGAGTGCTGTGTCCTCTCTGCCTGCGAGACAGACGGCCCGATTGTGTGGCTCAAGCGCAGACCTGAGCGGTGAACAGACGAGCTTTGACAAGGTGGCCGTTAGCTGCTGGTAGACACTTGGCTCGAGCACTGTGCATGTCAGACAGGCTGCACCTGGACCAGGTTCAACCAGAGCCAGCTCTCCCCCCGCCGAGAAGACAAGGTGCACGTTTCCTGTTGCGACACTGAGACGGCGTGCACTGGGGAGGTCGGCAGGTCAAGCCCCACCTGACAGCGCCCCCCGGAGCTCGGCGCCAGCGCGCCCGGTGGGTGCTGGGACCACACCCGCAGCTGTTTTTCCTGGTGACGCTTGAGTGACAAGGAAGCCCCTCTTCCTAGTGGTGACTGGCTTCCGGAACCTTCAACACGGAGGACAGAGCTGGCTTTTTTTAACCCACTTTAGAAACGAGAGGAGTCCCGTGGAGTGAATGCTGTGGTGTGGACGGCCCCCTGCATGCGGCCCCGCGTTCTCGTGTTCACCGGAGCTCACTCTGGTCCACTGTGCCACGCATACCATCCTGGTGCGGGGACCGTGTCAGGAGGGAGGCCTGAGCAGGAGTTGTCAGAAATGTCCGCCGTGCCTGGAAGGTGGGGGAGGCATGTGTGCTCCATGGGACCCGCAGCGTCTGAGCCCCGAGTGTGAGGAGGACGGGCAGCTGCCCGCTGTGGGGCTGGCATCTGCGTCCAGCAGCCATAGGAGTGCCTGCTTCACACTCAGGCCCCGTGCTGAGTCTCCTACCAGGAGCACCGCGGCCACAGAGGCAGGGGCTGGTCCTCGGCGGGCAAGTCAAGGCCTGCACATGAGGGGCCAGTCCCAGGTCCCAGCAGGAGAGGCTCCCTGTCAGTTCCCTGGACCCCTTCTCAGTCGACCACTCGACCCCTGCACGGAGGAAAGGTCAGCCACTAGGCCCTTTCCAGGTCACTCTGCACCCCCCCCCGCTGACCACCTCATTGGCCCCCTATCATGAGAGTTTGTGAGTACAGTCCTGGTGGACCTGCTATCGGATGTGGGTAAACACATTTAAAAATCAATGCTCTGTTTCTGTCTGCAGTTAAATCACACTTAGTCTAACTGTGCAAACAGTAAGCCGAGTCCGTGTTCATGCACTCTGACCTGTCTGGACTTTCTGCTGGCCTCTCCCTGATCTAAGAGGCAGGGAGACATGCTGAAAACACAAAGCAAGGAGGAAGGGCACTTGTCCTCCCAGGACCACTGTGCTCGGCCCGAGCTGTACCTGAAGGCCTGACATCTGCCCATGCGTCGGGTGATTCTCCAAGGGAGGCTTATGCTCCTGACGGCAGCAGGCACGGTGCAAGGTGCCCGCATGGATCTGCAATAAAGCCCCAAGTCAGCTTGTCATAAAAAGGACTTGAAGATCAGAAGGAAATTGCTTGGTAGCAGGAAAAGGGAGGTAGAAAGGTACAGGTTGGCGTGTCACCATAAACACATAGCAGGATCCTTAGGCCCCCACGCCAGGGAACAGGTGTGAAGCAGGGGTCAAGCACTGAGCCCCATGGGCGTGCCCATCCCGCATGTACTGGCTCTCGGTGCCACAGACACTGACAACAGCATGGTCGTGTGACTGCCGAGCAGGTGCTTGCAGGGCCTTCCTCGGCACCCCACGTGGCTGGTGCTTTATGCACGGCGCGGACCTAGTGGTGAGAACCTACAGGGACAGAGGAAAGGACAGCCCCTCACCTGTGCTTGAGCGAGGGTTTAACTCAGACCCGAGGGTGGAGGGTGGTCACGGCAGGAAGAGCGCCTTCTGCTCTGTCTCCCCTGTTCTCCACCTGTGAGCTCCGGCACCGTGCTGGGTCTCGTTTGTCCCTCCCGCCCAGGTGCTGTCTTCTCACACATCCTCCCTCCCAACACGTCTGCACGGTCACGTTTGACTTTGTTCCAGTCACAAACAAACTGTGTTTGCAAGCATTCTTCTTGCCCACCACGTGTGTTGGCGTGCACAGCGCTCCGTAAGCACGGAACCAGCGAGCGTCGGTCTGCCTTTCTGCTGACATTTCCTCTCCGGGCTCCTCGGTTGTGAGCTCCTGCAGTTATATCTGAAGAGAGAAGACTCGGTGACACAGCCTTTCTGGGACCGAGGGCAGTGAGCGCCCTGGAGGGAGGGTGACCGTCCTCGGGCCACAGGTTGTGTCCCCAGCCATCACTGTCACTGTTGTAGGGGAGAGCTCACGGTGCTTGTCGAACACCATCAACTGGAACCAGAGCCCGCTGGACGTCCTGTGCAGTCAGCCCGGCAGCCCCTCCCGCTCAGGCTCAACCGCGTGAAGGTCCCACAGGGCACTCATGGCAGCCCCGCTGGAAATGACGCAGCTGTCCATCAACCGGTGTGGACGCACCAAGGTGGTCCCTCCATGCAGGGGAACAATTTAGCCCCGAAAGGAGGTTCTGTGCACACCAGGACGTGGATGCGTTTTGCACACATCTTGCTTAGTGAAAGACACTTGTTTGTATGAACGTAGAACTGTGGGCGCAGAAAGGTTAGCTGTTCCTAGGATGGGGGCGGGCAAGAAGCAGGTGGAGCAGTGCACACTGCACAGTCCCACCTGTAGAGCGTTCTGGAATGTGCAGTCCACCTGCGGTGCCGGGGGAGCCCCGTTGTTGCATGGGGCAAGGCAGGAGTGCGGGGCGCGGGGCGTTACAAGGGGCACAGGAAACTTGGGCGGTGGGTATAGCCGTTTTCTTGGTGCAAGTGGTTTGCAGGTGTGCCGGGAGGTCAGACCTGGTCAGGTGTGCAGGCTGCCCTGTCACTTATACCTCAACCTCACTGTAAAAGTCTGAATTAGCCTGACCAGGCGGTGGTGCAGTGGATAGAGTGTCGGACTGGGATGCGGAGGACCCAGGTTTGAGACCCCGAGCTCGCCAGCTTGAGCACAGGCTCATCTGGCTTGAGCAAAAAGCTCACCAGCTTGGACCCAAGGTCGCTGGCTCCAGCAAGGGGTGGCTCGGTTTGCTGAAGGCCCGCGGTCAAGGCACATGTGAGAGAGCAATCAATGAACAACTAAGGTGTCGCAATGAAAAACTGGTGGTTGATGCTTCTCACCTCTCTTCGTTCCTGTCTGTTTGTCCCTGTCTATCCCTCTCTCTGACTCTTTCTCTGTCTCTGTAAAAAAAAAAAAAAAAAAGTCTGAATTATGATACTTTGTTCTTTGTTGCTGTCTTGCGAGTAGGTTTGAATTAAGAGTTCAGGATAAAATCTGTAGGCATGCCGTGAGGAGGAGGGTGCGGTACGGGACTTTCCACACAAACCCTAGAGAGTCTGTGAGGTCGACGGTTTCTCCCTTTTTCCACCTAGAGACTCGCCCCGGCCTGGGCTGTCGGGAGCTCGTGTTCAGAAACCTCTACAAGATCCTTCCAGCCATCTGCCACGACGTCACCGACTGGGTGGTGGGGACCCGCGTGAAGTCGGCCCGGCTGCTGACTGTGCTGCTGTTACACGCCGAGGACCACATCACACAGCACCTCGAGGGCCTGCTCCGCGCCCTGCTCCTGGCCTGTGCCGACGAGGAGCCGGCTGTGGTCAGCAGCGTGAGTGCCGCATCCAGTCACACTTAGTGCACCCTGGTGGACGGCTGTCCGTTCGTCCTCGGGTTTGGGGGTTGTGAGCTATGAGGGGCCTGGGGACCGAGGACCCAGCGCCACGCTGAGTTTAGGGTGCCCCTGTCTCCAGGACGGCCTCGGGTCTGTGCCCAGCACCCTGGCCCAGCCCTGCTCCTGGTCTTCTCGGTCCTGTGACTCCCCTGAGGGAGGTTTGTAGAGGGAGTCGCACTGCCTGGCCTTGGGGATGGGCGTTCACACATCCTGCCACCCTGAGGTCACCAAGCTGTGTGCCTCTGTCCCTCCTCAGAGCCGGGGCTCTACAACCTGGGGCCCCATGTGCGTTTGTCTCACATCAGGGACCTGCCGGGACAGCCCTCCTGCCAGCCAGACACACTGCCCTAACAGCCAGGCAGCATCAGAGGCATCAGAGGCTTAGAACAGCAAGGGCCTGTTTCACACGGTGTTCTTAGCACCCAGTGGTCAGCAGCAGAGGTGCCCGGGTGTCCACCCCCAGCCCCTGCGCTTTCTCCACAGTGCGTGCGGTCTGCAGAGCTGATCGGGACGTTCGTCAGCCCGGAAGTGTTTCTGAAGCTGATCTGGCCAATGCTGAAAAAGTCGCCCTGCACCTCCGGACTCCTGGTCCTTGCCTCGCTCATCCGGGGCTGCCCGCGGGAGGCCCTCCAGCCGCACCTGAAGGCCATCGCCACGGAGCTGGCCGGGCCTCGCATCCGTCAAGGGTCTGAGAATGTAAGCGTGGGGACGGGAGGCAGCAACTTCCAACCTTTCTCAATCGTGACACAAAACTCGTTCATTTGTCCCGACCAGACGGCTGTTGTGCCAGCTGCTGTTCTTTCTGTGTGACGATCAGAGAAGAGGCCAGTGCCCCTCACCCATCAGGCAGGTCGTGCATGTTTTAAAAATTCTTGCGGCACCCTGATTGAAAATCACTGCCTGTCCGGTAGCCGTGTGGCCACCAGTTACCATCTGCGTGACTGCTGGTCACTCACTGCGGTGTGTCTGCCGGGGCCTGTCTGACCAGTCGCGGTGGCTAGGATGCTGCCGTGTCCCCGTCCTGCTGGGACCACACGTGCTTCCTGTCTCATCTCCACCTGGCACAGTGGCCATTTAAACTAAATTTTAAAATGCATTCCTCAGTCACCCTGGCCACGTTCCAAGTATCCAAGAGCCACATGTGGCCAGTGCTGCCGTGGTCCCACGTGCTCCCAGTGAGGGTCACCCGGTGGGCAGCTCTGATGAGCCCCCTCCTCCCTGCGAGGGGTTGCAGGCCCCTCCACACGGTGCCCCTACAGTAACACCCCACCCCAGCACTCTGGCCTTCGTCCACATCGGGGGCTTCCGTTGTGAGCCTCCAACGAGCTGCCTGAGGGTGTGGCCGCCCAGTGCCAGCTGCATGGCCGTGGTAGGTGTGTTTCCTTTGAAACGGAGCATCACACCTATTCCATCTGACGCAGCCTGGACAGTTAGGGTTAGTCGTTCGAAATAATGTTTCACCGTTTGCTACTGAAGAAAAGTAACGCTGCTTTTGTTGGGCTGCGCTGGACGTGGCCCCAGATCTTTCTGTGGGACGAGCAGGGCTGCCTCGGGTGGTCTGTGTGGGCAGCGCCAGCTCCAGACGTGACCACGCTGCAGCCACAGAGCTGGGCCCCGTGGGGCACAGGCCAGCACCGGTGCACTTGACGGTGGACCCGTCATAGCCTTTCTCTGACCTCCGAGTCAGAAGGGCAGCGCCCACAGTCACACGCGCTGTTTGAACGAACCGGGAGGCAGTTTCTAAAATGTGGAGAAAGGGAATTGAGATGGTGTCTCGGAAAGGGAGGTTGGAGGGCTGTCTCGTCTCGTCCAGGAGGTTTTAGCTGTTTCTGCTTCTCCCCGAGCCCTCTCTGACATAATCGTTCAGTCCATACACATTCTGCGTTTTTGCTCACAGGTGGTTCTGAGAATGATTTTGACCCCCATGGGTCAGTTTGCAAGCTAGGGGCATTTGCTGCCAGAGGGTATAAGTTGAGAACTTGTACTGGTGTTTAGACACGTAGCTTATAAGCTCCGCAGCCAAGAAAATGCAATTTTGTACCTTAGTGTCGGGTACAGGAGAGCTGGATCCCTGAACCGTCGATTTCAGGTTTGTGTTTGGCTCCTCGTCTGCCAGGGTTTTCCAGATGGTTTTCATGAGCGTTTAAAGAACGAGAGACGGCGTCTCACAAAGTCCCATGGCACGGGCATCCCTAGTCGAGTTCCAGGCCTGCCCAGGCCCGGCCGCCAGCGTGACGGAACGCAGACTTGCGGTCTGCTCCTTCCGGACAGACGGAAACATCGACATCTCCAGTGTGCGCGGAGGCACCCCGCTCTGACACGGGTGTGTGTACATGCGTGCACACGTCCTCAGGAAGTAGCTCGTGTTTCCTGCAGTTCCCCCCAGTGGCTGTAAGACGAGGCCATGAGTGTCTTTCAAGAACAGGTTGAAATTTGAAAGCTCCCGTGTGAAACAGTGTCCTGGGGACGCGGAGATGCTGCAGGTCTGGGCTTGGTGGACGGCAGCCCCTGCCGACACCCGCCTGGGGCTCAGCACAGGGAGCTCTTCCTCACCTTTGAAATGTCTGCTCAGGGACGGGGCCGAAGGGAGGAAACTGATAACATCGGGTCACTCCCTCGTTCCCACTCAGCTGACGAGCAGGGCGGGCAGCCCCGTGCTGCCTCGCTGCCGTGGGACTGCGCGGTCTCAGGAGCACTCACCGCCGGGCCTCGTGTCCCCTCCACTCTGCGCTGGTGCCGTGCAGAGCGGTCCATGCTGTTTCCTCTGAGACGCAGTTGTGGTTACAGCAGTTGAGGCTTGGGGCAGCGTCCAGCGGGTCATGGCAGCTCGTGGTGCCTCGTGTCCTAGAGAGCGAAGTCCGTTCTATTTTAATGACTGCTCCCTCAATAAAGACAATGGGTTATTTTAGAAGTCAGACAAAAATCATGCCCCAAAACCAACCAACCAGTCCAAGCCTGACAGAAGCAAGGCTGTGGGAGGAGCCGGGACCGAGGGTCAGCCCCAACCTGTGGTCCTCACAGGTCGGCATCCCGGTCCTGCAGGCAGAGGCAATCGGCCAACCCAACCAAGATGTCACCTTGTCATCCACATGAATCAGGAAGCCTTTTTTGTACTGTGGAATTTCACTTACCGTATTTCCTCATGTATAAGATGCTCCCACATATAAGACACACCTTAATTTGGGGGCCAGAAATTTGAAAAAAATGTATTATGTAAAGTTATTGAATTCAAGCCCTGGCTGATTGGCTCAGTGGTAGAGCATTGGCCTGGCATGTGGAGGTCCCAGGTTCGATTCCAGGCCAGGGCACACAGGAGAAGTGCCCATCTGCTTCTTCACCCTCCCCTTCTCCTTTCTCTCTGTCTCTCTCTACCCCTCCCGCAGCCAAGGCTCCACTGGAGCAAAGTTGTCCCGGGCACTAAGGATGGCTCCGTGGCCTCCACCTCAGGTGCTAGAATGGCTCCGGCCACAACAGAGCAACACCCCAGATGGACAGAACAATGCCCCTGGTGGGCTTGCTGGGTGGATCCTAGTTGGGCACACACGGGAGTCTGTCTGACTGCCTCCCCTCAGTTGTATTTCCCCTCAGTTCAGGAAAATACACACAAAAAAAAGTTATTGAACTCAAGTTTTATTCATCATAAAATTCATACAACTCCTCATCACTGTCAAAACTCCCATCCATTAGCTTGTCCTCATCTGTGTCTGATGATGAATCACTGTCTTCACATATTGCCTCGTCCTCAGTTCCATCTATGGCATTTGAAATGCCACAACCACTGTCTGAGACACACCCAGATTTTAGATCCAGATATTTTGAAAAGTGGTGCATCTTATCCATGGGGAAATACAGTATTTTTGTTAATATGCCATCACAGAAATGTCTTGAATGCCTGTGAGTAGGACAGACTGGCCCTCCAGGGCCCCCCCCCCACACCTGCACCCATTCCTGCCTCTGGTGTCTTGCCTGGTGCACCGTCCCCCACCTTTCTCTTAGGCTTGCAGGAGGGAGCGGGGTGTTCTAAACCAAATCCAGGTTCCTGGTCATTTCCCCAGAGGGAACTGTCCATCGCTGGTCAGATCACTAACACAGGGACTTGGGAGAACACAAGTAAAAAGTCCTCAGGCAACGAACAGAATTAACACGCGCTCATTCATTCCCGCCTGTTAAGTTCCCATTGTCTAGACAGCGCCCTTGTGGTTGACAGCCGGACTCCGTGGGGCCCCGCGTGGGGGGCGGGCAGCGGCCGGGGCTGACGGGCTCCCCGCTCTGTTTGCAGCTCCGTTACGGGGAGAACCTGCTGCTGTGCGTGCAGGCTGTGGTGTCCGTGTGCCGCGAGGACTGCCGAGGGTGCGGCCTGCAGCTCACGAAAGTGCTGGTGACCGTGATGGCGCTCGCGGGCGCCCCGGGCCTGGGCGACAAGGTGAGCTCTGCCGCGGGGTCGGGGTGCCCTTTCTAGACCGAGTGGACCACGAAGCGTGCAGAGACAAGGGACGAGCTGCCCCAGGGCCACAGCACCCGCTCATTTCCGTATCTCCGTGTGCGGACATTTTCATCCGGTGTCCAGTGCATGGACATGTAGGGAGGGCACCCTCACCCAGCCACGCGGTGGGGCGGGCACAGGTCTGCGGAGGGGAGAACGGCGGGATCTTCCTGTGTAATCACAAGAACCAAGACTCCAGCCTGACCTGTGGTGGCGCAGTGGATAAAGCGTCGACCTGGAACACTGAGGTCGCCAGTTCAAAACCCTGCACTGGTCTGGTCAAGGCACATATGGGAGTTGATGCTTCCTGCTCCTCCCCCCTTTCTCTCTCTCTCTCTCTCTCTCTCTCTCTCTCTCTCTCTGTCTCTCACTCTTTCTCCTCTCTAAAATGAATAAATAAATAAATAAAAAGAACCAAGACTCCAGGCGCTGACCTGTGGGACGGGAGGCCAGCCCTCCCTCTTCTTCCTGGGGGCCTCTTTGGACTTTGTGTCCGAGGGCCGAGTCCTGCGGGCAGCTTGTCACTAGTAACAGCCAGCGCTCCCAGACCCTGCAGACAGACTCATCCCAGCTGGCCTGGGGAGTCCCAAGACCTGGCATCTCTAGTCCCAGGAGGAGTGGGCAGGGCTGCATGGGGGCGCCTGTCTTCTCTCACCCTCTGTCCTGGGCAGCAGTTACTGCCACCCCAGCATCTGTCAGCTGGAAACCAAGCAGAGAGGACGTAGCAGGTCTTTACAGCTAATCTGCCTGTTCAGATCAGCCCCCTGAAGCCTGTCACACCCCAGCTGTGCTCTGCAGGGGTGCAAGGACAGGAGCACACCTGTCACGCTCATGGACCGGGGCCACGGGACCAAGCGTCCCAGTAAACACGCGCCGGTCTGTTCACTAGTTGAGTGCCAGCCTTGCCATCACGTGAGCAGAAATGCAGGTGGTCAGCCAGTGTCCGCAGCCCCAGGCCCTGGACCCCGCTTCCAAGGGTGCTCTGCCATCCTCACAGGGACGTGGCTGCAGTTAACCCGGCCATCCCAGCAGGCCGTGGCCTGGGGGGGGGGGGGGCTCTGAGCCAAGAGAAGACTGTCCCAGCCTGTGACTTACACCTTCCAGGTTCAGGAGACCATGGACATGCTGGCCGCGGTGGACAGTGGTGGTGACAGCCAGGACCAGTACCGCGAGCACATGAGCCCCCTCCTGGAGTGGCTGGCTGAGTCCCAGCGGGACTGGACCGTGCACTCCCCGGAGCTCCTGCAGTTCAGCGTTCTAGTCGCCCACGCAGGTGAGCCCCCATGGTGAACAGAGCTGAGTAAGTTACTCAGAGTCACTGTCACCTTTGGAGAAGGGGTGACAAACAAAACCTGGATTTTTGAAATGCTGAGAACATTATCCTGGAGGCTGGAATGGGGCTCCCGGTCAGACCCGCCCATGCTCCGCCTGCTCCTTTGTAGCCTGTCTCTCAGACACACTTGGCCACGTGGGTCGGTGGGTGGGTGGGTGCAGGGGCTGGGACCCTCCACCTTTTCCAGGTCTCCCTCAGCCTCACTGCCAGGCCTCTCCTGGAGTGAAGTGTCGCCCCTGAGTCTCCCCTGTGGGTTCCAGCGAGGCTTTCAGTACAGACGTGTCAGCGACTTGCTTCGTGCAGGGTGGGCAGGGAGGTTTACAGCTGTGCGTGCACAGCCCATTGTGTTCACTCTCCAGTGTTTACTGTTTCCAAACGAGTGCAGGAGCCAGGTGGTTCCCGTGCTCACAGCACAGGTGCGCACACTGGGGACCAGCCGTGCGTCCTCGGCAGGAAAGCCGGGTTCAGGTTTGCTGCACCTGAGGTGGTCCTCTAAAACCCGCTGTTTCTATTTCAGTTTTGAAAAGGTATTTCTTATGGTGGTGGCAAAACTAACGGCAACTTGGGAAAAAACTTTTTAGGGTCCACATTTTACGTTTTACCCAGGAAAACGTCCACAGTATAATGTTCAGTGACGGGCGCTGGTTCTAGAACTGCCAGTTCAGTAGCCCCACCTGTGTTTGCTCTGACTCCCTGTGTGTGCGCATGTGTGCGTGTAAAATCTGCTCTGTGCTCTGGGAGTGCTGAGGAGGCTTGCTTGCTCCTTTTCTTTCTTCCGTATTTTCCAAGTTTTGTGTAAGGAGCATGTACTACTATGACGAACAGAAAATAGGGTTTAGATACTTTTTGCTAGGTAAATTCCTCCAATTCCTTACTTACAAAAGTTCTGTGCAAAGATAACTGCTTTAGCCTGACCGGGCGGTGGCGCAGTGGATAGAGCGTCGGACTGGGATGTGAAGGACCCAGGTTCGAGACCCCGAGCTCGCCAGCTTGAGCGCGGGCCCATCTGGCTTGAGCAAAAGCTTGCCAGCTTGGACCCAAGGTCACTGGCTCCAGCAAGGGGTGGCTCAGTCTGCTGAAGGCCTGCGGTCAAGACACATGTGAGAAAGCAATCAATGAACAACTAAGGTGTCATAACAGCAATGAGAAACTAATGATTGATGCTTCTCACCTCTCTCCATTCCTGTCTGTCTGTCCCTATCTGTCCCTCTCTCTGACTCTTTGTCCCTATAAAATAATAATAATAAAGATAACTACATTAAGTTAATTGTAAGACAAACATAGAAAAACATAACTTTGTAGAGTCTAATAAGGTGAGGAGGGGGCTGCAAAGGAGAGAGGAAGGATTGGAGCCAGCATGGAGGAGGAGGAGAGAGGGAGGCTCACAGCAGGCCCCACATGGGGCTGGGCACCATGTCTGAGCTGCGTGAAGACTCACCGCCACTGGCGAGCAGATGAGGAAAATGCAGCCTTTAATAAAGAAGTATGGTGACCAGTGGTGGCACAGTGGATGTCGACCTGGGACACTGAGGTCCCCGGTTTGAGACTCCGAATCCGCTGGCACGGTTCAAGCCCCCCGGTCAAGGCACATATAAGAAGCAATCCATGAACAGCTAACGTGCTGCAACTACAAGTTGATTGTTCTCAGCTCTCTCCCTTCCTGTCTAGCTCTCTCATCAGGGGTCTGAAGTAGGATGCCCTTATTCATCTATGAATTTAGCCAAAATTTAAAAAGCACCCTCGGTGTTGTTGAGCGGAAGCCTCGGGTGACAGGACTGATGGGTTGTGAGGAGCCTGAGTCGATGCTTCTGGAGTTCCCCACGGGTTCCGACCGCGTGTGTGTGCATGTCTGTGTGTGTTCCGGCCTTTTCCAGCAGTCACACTCATGAGAACCTGTCCTGGGGAAATAATGCTAATTGTGGAGAAAGCCAGGTGCCCAGAAATACTCAGCGGGGCGTATTTAGTCACAGAAATTGGCAGTGGCCCAAATACCTGACAGGAAGTTAGTTACCTGCGTGATGACATACCGTAGGAGAAGTGCCTGTCAGCCCTTACAGCAACACAGGAACACACGCGTGCCGTGACATGCTGCAGAAAGCAAGCTGCCGACGCTGCACGCTCACCCTGTGCAGGGGGGTCCATCCTGGGAGGGCACAGGGCAGGGTCCGGCGGGCACGGCCTGGTCTGGTGGTTTGTTTTCTTAGCTCCCTGGGCACCCAGTGGCGCAGCGCACACCCAGCACACCCCTCTGCCCGCCGCAGGCTGGTGGCATGTCCCCCTGGGCCGTGGATGTCACGTCGCCCCCACTGTTTAGGCCAGAGGCTCCTTTCCCAGCGTGTTGATATGTGTGCTCACGTGTGCGTGAGGGGCAGGGCAGCCGCCAGCACGGGCATCTGGCCCACAGGAAGGTCCTCTGGGGGGACCAGCCCTGAGGAAGGACACCAGATGGGCGTGGACAAAAGGCCAGCACAGACGGTGGTGGGGAGGGCAGGGACAGTGTCCCTCTGGGGACTGCTCCTCGACACAAGGTCTGCTCTGTGAGCACCGCTGGGCCGTGCTCGGGCGCCCGGATCATGAGAGAAGTCTGTGACTCCCTTCCCCTCCTACCCTCAGTGCGTATGGTGGGCGTCCGGTCACTGTCGAGAGCCCCCAGCTGCAGGACGGGCCTCACCTGGCCCCCAGGCCTGGAAGTGGAGGGGGTGCAGGCAGCACGGGCAGGCGGTGCTCTGGCCTGCTCTGTGGTCAGTGAGGTCTGCGGGATGGCGGCACCTGCTCCACAGGCCTCTCCGTCCAGGCCGTCCCATCCCGGGGTCCCGCTGCGAGTGGGCTCATCTCCACACCTCACGCTTTACACCCCTCGCCCTACCCCGTCTGAGAAGACTTCACTGGACACACTGCATTTTTAAAAGATAATTTTTTTAAAAAAATGAAGCTAGTTTTCAGACCCCGGGTGTCAGCTGCCGTCTCCACCTTCAGAAGCCACTGCTTCCCAGTGGTCAGCAGGTCGCGAGAAGGGCGGGGCGGCTCTGGGCAACTCGGACGTCTCCCAGGGTCTTCGTTCTCAGTGACGTCTGTGCGTGGACACTGTCCATTGATGGGTTCTCTGTCACACTGCCGGCCTGCTCCTTGAAGTTCCCAGGACCCTGAGCTGCCCTTCCGCTGGGAGCGAGGGGCCCAAGGGAACCGTTGTTCTTGCCGTGTGCTGGGGCCCTCGGCCTCGTTATACCGTGACCAGCGCCCCGTGTTGTGTCTTCCCCTTATTTTAGTAGACAGACGTTAAGTATTGGGAATGACGTGTGCTGCTCATTTGTGGGGTGCCAGCTTGGGTGGGAGGCCAGGTGGCCTCCCCACGGGCAGTGGCCACTCACCGACCCTCCTGGCCCCGCCCCCTCTGTGAAGGAAGCGGACGGGCCCTCACCCGTGTGGACGTGTCCTCATGGGCCGGTTGGTGGCGCTGGCTGCACGGCTCCAGGTTGGTGCCCTGAGCCCTCCAGCCGCTTTCCCGGCTCACAGGTTTGTCTCTGGGTTGGTGACAGCCCATCGCACGAGGGTCAGGTCGCTTTGCCTGCTGCCCTTGGAGTCATTGTCGCATCAGCAGTGACCTTAGTCTAGAAAGCGCGTCCTCTGTGGCTAGGGCCTACTGCGGGCGGGGTGGGGGTCGTGTGGTGGGAAGCTCGAGTTCACGCCAGTCAGCTCCGTGAGCGTGCAGCTGCCCAGCCGGCACCTGGGCTGAGACCCCCATAGGCTTGGGACGGTTGTGTCCTCAGTGAGGAGTCCGAGAGCAGGTGCCCGCCACCTTCTCGGGCAGATGTTAAATAACTCCCATAACTGATTTAACACATTGCTTGACTTTAATTTTTTAAGAATTTGGGGAAATGTCAGAAAACAGAAAGTGTACAAGTTGAACAGAGTGACTGGGGGGTTGATAAACGTTCTCACTTTTCTTCGGTAATCGCAGGAGTCCACGACTCTTCCTGCAGCTGAGGGGCTGGTCAGTCTGCGGTATCGGGGCCCCCGTACCCCACAATGCAGACATCGGAGCTCTTGTGTTCCAGGCCCCGCCCTCGGGGAGGCACTGCCCCACCTGGTCCCCATCCTCCGGAGCTGCCTGCAGCCGGACAGGGACCCGCAGATGCGCCTGAAGCTCTTCTCTGTGCTGTCCCGGGTGCTGCTGCGGGCACAGGAGACCATGGACTCCCAAGGGTAGGTCTGTTCCACCGCCACGGCTTGCCCCACACTGTCCCAGGGAGGGGTGCCCCCCATCCCCACATGGGGGTCTCGGGTGGGAGCTCGGGTGGGCCTGCTGCCTGTGCTCGCAGGTCAACAGCGAGGTCAGGGCAGTGAGTGCACCACAGAGGGAGGCCCTAAATCAAAGTCCTTTTAGTGTGGTCATTAAAATTCCATTGAGCTAAAAAAGCTTTAGGGAACATTAACTATTAATGGTTTATGTATTAGCTGTTCTCAGTTTTAAAAGCCTTTTGGTACCTTTCAAACCTAACAAAGCATTGATTGAGTTGCTACTGATGGCAAAGCCTTTGAAAGGGCTTTCAGTTGCCTTGCAGCTGTGTGGGCTGCCCGGCGGCCCATGGACACACCGTCCTGCTGGGAGTGTGAGGAGGGGTGGCCGGGTCTGCTCAGGTGGGGCTGTGAGCTGTCGGGGGGCCCATCCCCGAGGGAGCCAGTCAGCACAGAGCAGAGTCCTGCTTTGTTGTGGAGGCTGATGGGGCAGTGCTTCCCACAGAGATTACTGGGTCGTTAGGACTTTTCTTCTCTGGATGTCACGCTGATCTCTGCTGCTGGGCCTCTAGCCAGACATCATACTGCAGGAACTTTGATTTCCTGCTTGTCTACAAAAATGCGGAGTGAGGAGGAACCATAAAACATGCCAAGTGCCGCCCTGGCCGCCGTCCCGGCACGAGGCAGACCTGGATAACACGTGAGGCTGTGTGAACGCCAGCCAGGTCGTCAGCTCGGGGCCTGTGCTCCGCCATGTCCCTGAGGACAGTAAACCCTACAGATCAGCCGCTGAGTCTGGACAGAGTTCCCGACAACTGCACTGAGCGTCATGGAAGAAGCTAGTACAGGGGAGGAAACCATCGGGATGGCTGTTCCGGGGGGAGCATGAGCTGCTTTCACGGGCAGGGGAGAGGAACAGCAGCAACGGCGGCTAAGAAACCCACCGTCGGCTCGCTGAGGTGGAGACCATCAAGAGGGAATAATCCATTGCTGACCCTCGTCGGTCAGTGTCCATTCGTCAAGTCGGCTGTTCTGGCCCCCCACCCGGCCTGCGGGTCCTGCTCTGAGGGGGGCTGGCTCCCGGCATCGGGCATTTCCACCAGATTCGCGGGTCAATCAACAGGAGCCTTGAGGAAGCAATGAGGACATCAGGGTCTCAGGATGAGGATGAGCTGTTTCCCCCAAGCGGGATGGTCCCCTTTGTGCTAAAGGGGTGTTCTCTGAGCAGAGCCCTGAGCTGTGTCCCCTTGGGACCCGGGTCTCTGTTCGTTCTGCAGGGATATTCCCCATCCAGACTTCTTCCCTGGGCACCAGCCATGCGGGAGCTGACCCTGTGCGTCTTCTGTGCACAGTGGGATCAGATTTTGAAAGTCGGGTGCTTTCTCTCCCCATCACATTACCGCCTCGGAGGGCGCAGCACGTGGCCACAGCCTGTCAGACGCATTAGGTACCCACTTCCAGTCAGGGCGGGCGCCTGCAAATCACCCGTAGGGGCGGCAGCTCTCTGCTTCAACACTAACGCTCACTGAAGACCAGATGGCCTCCTGACCCACATGCACTTTGCTGGCCAGTGTCTCACCTTCGCGTTGGCTCTGGGGGGCCCCCTGCTGGCGGCCACGGGCCGTACCTGCGGCCTGCCCCTGCGAGGTGTTCTCGGCAGCCAGGGTTCGAGCTGTGAGCCATGTTCCGAGTGTCCTTTACAGTGACCCTGCGAAACAAGTCAATGAATTACTTGTTCAGCAAAACACGCTCTGGTCTGTAAGCAGAGGCCATGGGTGTGGGGGACCCGGCAGCAGTGCTGCAGCTGGACTCTGTGGGTGCTGGCCCCTGCAGTGAGGAGCCGCCAGGTGGCAGCCGGGGTTCCAGTGCACATGCGTCTTGGTGGTATGGCAGGGTGGGTGGTCACCAGTGAGATGAAGTCCCCTGCTGAGCTGGTGGGAACTCGAGGTCCCTGGCACAGACCAGCAGCATCCTCACGGGGGTGAGGGGAGCGTGGTTGGGACCTGCTCGGCCTGTCGTGCATGGGAGTGACCGCTGGCCCTCTGGTGCTCCTGTGACGTCTCGGTGTAGCTCATGCCTCCTCCTTGGAGCAAGGGGAGTGACAGGTGAAGCCCCTCGGCAGCAAGGTGGGCCCCAGGGCTCTCTCGGCTCAGGACCCACAGCTGCTCCCAGGCCAGGCCAGCAGGAGCCCCCGGGATGGCCATCTCCCCAGGGAACGGAGGGCTCTCCTGCTCAGCTGTCCACTACTGCTGGCTTTGTTTCTACTGTTTGGTCTTTTCCCCTCAGCCCACTTCCCAAAACAAACGCCTCCTTCAGGGAGCAGCTGTCGGCCCTCCTCACCCGCTTTCCTGTGCTTCCTCCTCAGGCAGTTTCACAGCTACCTGGACACCGTGATAAAGGACATCTTGGTCCCCAACCTGCAGTGGCATGCGGGGAGGACAGCCGCAGCCATCCGCACAGCCGCCGTGTCCTGCCTCTGGGCACTCATCAGCAGCGAGGTCCTGTCGGCCACACAGGTGGGGCGCAGGGCGTCCTGGGCCCATGCGAGGTGGGGGTGCTGCACCGCGGGTCTCCCTGGGTCTCCTTGGCCGCAGCACGAAGGCGCCCACACCAGTGCTGCGTGTCCTCTGGGGGACGTGGGCGGGATCCCGTGGAACGAGCCAGTAGGATGCAGAGTGGACAAGCATTGTGTTTGCTGTGGTCATGTCGGGGGTTCTCAGGTTTCCGTGTTGAATGTTACTCTTTACAAGACGGGTTGTAATTGGGGGAGCCTAAGTGAACTGGGTCGGCCGCAGCTTTCCGCGCTATTTCTCTTCCTGTCTCCGGCTAACATGGGAGTGAGGCAACAGTAGAGAGTGTGAGTGCTGTGCTTCACTGTGCTTGTGAAAACGTCTCACCAGGTACTCACCGTGTGTGGGGGCTCCACCGGGCCCACGGCACGCTGTGCTTTAAGTTAAATGCCCCCCACATTTTCTTGGACACAGTACACAGTCACGCTGGTAAGTACCAGGCTGTTGGGAATCTGTGTCTCAGTAAGACTTTGTGGATAATGGACTTTCCATTGACCAAATGAAGCAAAAACTGTTCAAATCATCTTAAGTGTAAGATGCAGCTTCGGGTCTCCTGTGTCACCGTTTCATTGTATTTGTGTGAAAGCCCAGCCCATCGCTGGGCCGGCATGCGGCATGCGTGCGCCATCGTGGTCACGCCCGTTTCTGCGATGGCTGCAGGTCCAGGACGTGCGGGAGACGCTGCTGCCCCAGATTCTGACCACCCTGGAGGAAGATTCCCAGATGACTCGGCTGGTTTCATGCCGAATCATTAACACACTGTTAGTGTCTTCTGGTGGTGTGATTGACCCCGATAAATTCATCAAGATTTACCCAGGTAGGACATTCCTCTTTTCCATGTGTATATATTTGTTTGACAGTTGTTTCTTTTATAGGAAAATTAGGAAATGTTATTTTGACTTCTGGTCTAGTTGGTTCTGAGAGTCCAAACCTGGCAATGACAGATTAGAACATCGCACTGACTGACACGGGAACGGGACAGCTGGACCAGCTGGGGGCGGGGCCCAACAGCGCAGGGTGGACATACAGGTTCCCCCCGTGGTCAGGGATCGGCTCCAGGGCTGCAGGAGCGGTGGCCAGGCCCTGGGGTGACACAGGCCGGGCAAGGTGTGCTGCCCGTGGCCTGAACCCCCAATGTCACTGCCTCCTTGGAGCCGAAATACCGGACAAACCCCAGATGCAGAAGCCAGACCCCACCCCACCGAGCGGAACTTGGGCACAGGGGTCTGCAGCCAGGTCCCTGAGCACAAGGGGGCCGGTGTCTCCCCCAGCCTGACCCGAGTGCAGGCATAGCGTGAGCACCGCCTTGGAGTTACCTTTCAGAACCGCGTCTAAGATCTCAGGAAGGTGCACACGCTGCCTCCGTTGAAAGCACAAGCGGAGGCTCAGACGGTGACTGGGAACGAATGGAGGGCGGGCGTGAGGAAGAGAGTCCGGGAGAAGTTGTGGGGGAACATGTGGGAGCCACGCACCTGATTCCAGGGCGGCTCCCTCGGGGAGATGCACGGTGTCTGACTTTATTTCTTGAGCCAGGTGTCCTCATTAGGTAACGATGTGTAATTACCTAATGCTTGCTGTGTGCCACAAATATTTAGTGACTTTTAAAAGATGGTTTTTTAGAATTCCTGGAAATGAGAACTAATTACTGAAGTGGAAACTCGGTGCACTGGGTGAGCAGTAGACGGGACCTGGCCGAGACAGAATCGTGGCCTGAGAGGTGGTGAGGCCACGTGGGCCGCCGCCCCGGTTCACCTCCCCTGCACGGGTGGTGCGTGCTGGTCGTCTGCTGAGCCTCCAAAGACAGCGGTCGTGGAGGCCAAAGGTTTCTGGTAGATTCTGTGAGAAACGCACGCGTCTGATGGGAGCTCTTACCCGTGAACAGTCAGAGCGTCCCCAGGGGAAGACTGTGCTCAGCAGAACGGCCTGTCCTGGAGTCTCAGCGGACACAACATGGGCACAGTGGGCGACTGTCAGGTCCTGTGGGGACAAAGCCCTCGGCTCTGTCCCCAGAGCTACGGAGGGCAAGGTCAGCAGATGTCCCTCCTGTGCCCTCTGCTTGCCAGGGCGGGGGCTCCCGGCCTGATGCCCATGAGTGGCAGGCTTTGCATGGAGTCCGGGGGGCCTGGGCCACCCGGCAGGTGAGGAAGCACATGCAGAGGCACTCGGGCCCCTCCTGCCCTGTGTCTGGCACCACGCTTCTACCCGCAGCACCTGGCGTGTGAGCTCTGGGCGCCGGGGACCCGTGTGAGCACCTGTGCCGGGACTGGGGCCCTCAGCCTGCTCCACTCGTCCTCCAGAGCTCCTGAAACGCCTGGATGACGTTTCCAACGAAGTGAGGCTGGCGGCGGCCTCGGCCCTGGTCACCTGGCTGGAGTGTGTCAGAGAGGACGGCAGGAAGTCCTCCTACCAGAGTGACATTCAGTACCTGTACAGGGAGCTCCTCGTGTACCTGGATGACCCCGAGAGCACTGTCCAGGACGCAGTCTTAGGTAAGTGTCCTGGTGACTCGGAGTGGCCTTTGTGCAGCAGGCAGGGCGGGGTCCCTCGGGGCCCCTGTGTTCTCAGAGTCCCTGGACATCCTGAAGGGTGTTGTGTAGGCCGGTGGTATTTACTGTAATAGAAATAAAATTGAGCAAATTTTGAGAAATTTATTAATTTGTTTAAAGTAACAGGAAGTCCATTTTATATTAACATAAATAATGTGTATTTGAAAGATTTCCCAGAACAAAATATTACCAAGAAGGGTGTCATTGTTTTACGCTTTCTTTGCTATGCAAAAATTCTTAATTTGATGCAGTTCCAAATTTGTTTGTTTGTTTTTGCTGAGCCTGCCTGAAGGGACAGATCCAAAAGGACATCACTAAGTGATGTCAGGAGTTGACTGCCTACATTATCTTCTAGAAGCTTTATGGTTTCAGGTCTGACATGGAAGTCTGTAATCCATTTGGAGTCTGTTCTTGTGTGTGGTATAAATCCCAGCACCACTTTTTAAAAATATGTTTAACTGACTTAAGAGAGAGAGAAAGAGAAACATTGATTTGTTCCACTTATTTATGCATTCATTGGTTGATTTTTCCCCCTACAACAGGGGTCCCCAAACTATGGCCCGCGGGCCACATGCGGCCCCCTGAGGCCATTTATCTGGCCCGGCCGCACTTCAGAAGGGGCACCTCTTTCACTGGTGGTCAGTGAGAGGAGCACAGGATGTGGCGTCGCTCACGTACAGTACTATTTCCGGTGATGCGGGACGCACACGTCACGGCTTCGGAAGCGTGTCATATGACCCGTGTGCATATGTGCAATGTGCATAGGGATTTGTTCATAGTTTTTTTTATAGTCCGGCCCTCAACGATCTGAGGGACAGTGAACTGGCCCCCTGTGTAAAAAGTTTGGGGACCCCTGCCCTACAATGTATCGTCTGTGCATTGGTTGATTCTTGTATGCGCCCTGACTGCAGATTGAACCTGCAACTTTGGCATATCAGGAGGACGGTCTAACCAGCTGAGCTCCTGGCCAGCACACCAACACCGTTTATTGAATAGACCGTCCTTGCCCTGTTGTACGGTCACCCTCCTTTGTCATAAATTACCTGACCACAGAGACGTGGGTTTATTTGTAGGCTTTATTCTGTTCCGTTGGTCCACGTGTCTGTTGGTACAGCCACAGTGTGCTGCTTTGATTTCTGTAGACTTGTGTTGGTTTGATACTTATTTCTGGCATCCTGAGGGTGTTTGCTGTTTTACAGAGGTCCTCAAAGCAGGCAGCGTCCTATTCCCTGACCTGCTGGCAAGAGAGACAGAGGCCGTTGTCCACAAACACCGCTCCCCCACCCGCTGTGAGCAGCTCCTGCAGCACGTGCAGGCCACGCCGCCCGCTCAGTGACCGGAGCTCTGCCCGGAGGTGCCCGTGAACACGAGACCCCCGTTCACACCTGCGTTCAGCTCGTGGCCTTCACACCTCACCACAGGGCACCTTTTCATCAGCAGCCTAGGACGGGAGACTGACAGTGAGAAGAATGTATTTCCTGAGAAAGAGGCGCAGTTCTCCACTGGGACAACTTCTCAGCCCCAGCAGCTTCTGAAGTGACGTGCACGGAGTGGCTGTGCTCCTGTGTCCTGTTTATGCCGTTCATCGAGAGTCCGACCTCAGCCGCATGTCAGCCGGGCCTCCCGGCGGCCACACCAGCCCAGGCTGCGGACACTGCTGGCTCAGGGCTTAGCGGTTCTGTCTGGTGTTAAGTGCCCACCAAGGCAGTGCTTGACCACTTATTTTTAAAGCCAAAGGAATTTTATAAAGTTTTTAATTCTTCCTTTGGATTCTGTCTACTGGAACTTACTATCTCAGAAAATAGACTGAAAGGAATATGACGTCTTAGGAACTGTTATCAGGGAGGTTTTCCCCGTTTAGAATTTACTGGAAGGTAAATGGTTGTGGTCTATTCAGTCAAGTACCCTTCTTAGGTCAGTAAGGCTACCAGTGTTGAAAATAGAAATTTGATCAGATTTTGGTTGCTCTCGTAAGTAGCAGTGAAGAAAATTGTATTTAACTTTCTAGCACCTTCTCCGCCCAAGTGCCTAGAAGATTTCTTGTTCAGTGGTTTTATCTCCATGAGCCAAATACATGTTAATTCAAGGGGGAAGTGCTGCGTTTTGCAGAAATCAAATGTTAACATTTACGCTTAAGTGTTTGAAACTTAATTAAAAATATTTATTGTAATTATCTTGTATGCCTGTCTCTGTGTGTTTTGGTCATTAACTGACATTTTTAGAGATCACTCTATTTTTCCTTAGATTTCACCTCCAGGAGAAGCCAGCCTGGAGAATCCCAGGCCTCAGCTCACGGTAATGCCCTCTCCGGACACCAGGTGGCAGCAGCGCCGCGTGAGACCGAAGCAGGGCAGCAGGCTGTCCCCGGCCCATTGGGGGAGGGAGAGACCCGGGTGTTGGGATGGGGTCACAGCAGGCCCCACGAGGATGCCTTCCCCGGCGGCCGCACTGATGCCTACAGGGATTCAGGAAGCCCTCAGGTGTGGTCTTGCCCAGAGATTAGTTTCTGATTGCTCTCCTTCCTCAGTATCACCTGGACACCTGTTAGAAATGCCAGTTACCAGGCCTCAGTCCTGACCTCCTGCGTCCGACCGGTGGGGCCCAGGGGTTGGCCCTTTGGAGGGTTCTGTGCCCTGAGCACACACATCTTCGTGCCCAGCTTGAAGCCCCATCCTCTGTCCCTGGTCAGCTATGAGGGGTCACAGGGGCCAAAATACATGGCAGCTTGTCTGACTGGACAACATACTGAACTTGCCGTGCAAGAAATTTAAAGTCTGATGTAGTCCCGCTTGTTTACTTTTCCTTTTGCGGTCCCTGCCTGAGGGACAGATCCAAGAAGACATCGCAGAGAGTGATGTCAGGAGTTGGCTGCCTGCGTTTCCTTCTAGTTTTATGGTTTCGGGTCTAACGTGGAAGTCTCTAACCCACGTTGAGTTTGTTCTTGTATATGGTGTAAGAAAGTGGTCCAATTCCATTTTTTCACCGCCTTCGTTGTAGATCAGTTGACCGTATATACAAGCAAGGATTTATTTCTGGCTCTACACTCTATTCCACCCCTCCGTATGTTTTTCACGGCAGTTGTCGTGCTGTCTGATTATGCAGCTTCGTGGTATAGTTTGACATCAGGAAGTATGAGGCCTGCAACTTTGTTTTTTTCTCAGTATGTTTTTGGCTATTTGGGTGGTTTCGTATACACTGTAGGACTCCTTGCTCTGAGAAGAATGCCTTTGGCGTTTCGGTGGGGCCACTGCTTTGGGTAGGAAGGAGAGGTACACTCTTCCACTGACTTGTGGCTGCTTCCATCTCTGTCTTTGGTGTCCTTAACAGTGTTCAGAGAGCAGGGCTTGCACCTCTTTGGTTAAATTTATTCCTCACTATTTTGTGCTTTTTGTTGCAACTGGAAATGGGAGTGTTTCCTTAATTACTCCTTCATTTCACTCATTATTGGTGCATAGAAACGCCACAGGTTTCTTCACATGGATCCTGTCTCCTGCAAACTTCCCTGAGGTCATTTATTCTAATAAATGTTTATTTTTTGTGTGTGTTTTTTTTTGGTGGAGCCTTCACGGTCTCCTACATAGATTATTATGTCATCTCCAAATAATGACCAGTCGGAGGACAGCGAGGATGCCAGGTCCGGCAGCATGAAGATGAGCGAGAGGAGGCTGGCCGGGGGCGCGCTGGGGCGGGTGGCCGGGGTCAGGTCGCGAGGGCTGCGGCAGGGGAGGGCAGAGGAGGCATTCCCCCCTTCACTTACTACAGCGTTACTGCTCTTTCAGGGTTTCCTCGAGCACCTGTGTGGCACCAGACGAGCAGCAGGACGTAAAGCTCCCCGTCTCACCCGCTGGGGTGGGCAGCCTCTGTTTCCCGCCTCCCCGCTCAGGTCAGCCGGACTCCTGTGCCTCACCACGGCCACTGTTTCCAGTTAGAACAGGCCGAAACATTTTCCTTTTCATGCCTTCTTGGGGGGCTGATTCCCAGGGCTAGATCCACCGGCAGTATTTCCTGAGGAAGGCTGGGTTTTATTTATGGACCAGCCGGCCGGGCTGGCATTTCCCCCTCTTTGTGCCCCATGCTCTTAAAGAAAGTGACGGGCTCCATGAATTGCTCAAAATAACGGCAAGTTTGGTTTGCTTCTTATCTATTCACGGCCTTTAGTTACAGCTTTTTCTTTCCCCGTGGACTGAGCTTCTCATTGCCTTTATTTTTTCCTTATTGGAAAAAGAAAAGAGAGCCTTCCCCCTGTTCTCACTTTGACTCGGCCTCTCCTGCTAAATCTTGCCCCAGAATGCCCCCTCGTCCTGGGAGTTGTCTGTCTGAGAGCCGTCGGCCGCCTGCCTGCGCGCACCGCCCCCTGGTCCTCGCGCTCCGGGCTCCTAGTGTCCTTGTTTGCTGAAGCACCTCACAAGCAAGCGCTGCCTAGGAAGGGGTGTCTGCATCTTCAGCAAGGCCCTTCAGTTCTCTCTCCTGACTGGGAATCATTTGCGGAAACCACTTTCTGCCCCTCAGGATTTCAAAGTCACCCCTCAGCTCTGTTGTCCTCCCTCTGTTGACAGTTTGATGGTTACTCCTTCATAGGAGTCACATGTTTTATCTCCTGGTGCTTTTAAATCTTTATCCCTAATGTTTTGAGATGTCACAAGGACGAGTCTAGCTGGTGGTCTCTTTTTCATTCACCTTGTTCTGTGCGTGAGGGGCCTTTCACCTTTTATGATTTCCTGTTTGTTCTTAAGGATAGTCTCTGTTTTCTCTGTCCTGGGGATTCTGGGACATTGTCCCAAACGGGCCCCTGCTGTGTCCCCCATTTCTCACCGGGCTTCTCTCACTCTTTTTCTTGTTTGGCCATTTTTCTATGTCCTAGAATAGTTCAGCTTTACCCTCTAACCTTTCTATTAACCATTTTATTTCCAGCATTTACTTTTTTATATATATACAGGGACAGAGAGTCAGAGAGAGGGACAGATAGACAGGAACGGAGAGAGATGAGAAGCATCAATCATCAGTTTTTCATTGCGACACCTTAGTTCGTTGATTGCTTTCTCACAGGTGCCTTGACCACGGGCCTTCAGCAGACCGAGCCACCCCTTGCTGGAGCCAGCAACCTTGGGTCCAAGCTGGCGAGCTTTTGCTCAAGCCAGATGAGCCTGCGCTCAAGCTGGCGACCTCGGGATCTCGAACCCGGGTCCTCCGTGTCCCAGTCCAACACTTTATCCACTGCGCCACCGCCTGGTCAGGCCCACCATTTACTTTCTAAAAGTCTCTTTTTCTTTGAATGAACTTTATTGAGATTTAATTTACATACAATGACATAGTCTCATTTTAAGTGTATATTGTGATGAGTTTTGACAACTTCCTGTGTTCTGTAATCACCACCACAGTCAAGATAGGGAATGTGTCCGTTTCCCCCAAAGGCCCTGGGCGGCCAGTGCTCCGCTCTCTGTCCCTGAAGGTCACACCCGTCTTTCCTAGACTGTTAGCTCAGCAGACGTCTGTGAGACCCACCACACTTTTGGTGTCTGTCGGTGGATCCTTCCTTTTCTGCTGCTGAGTCATACTCCACTGAGTGGATGTAACCCAGTGTTATCTGTCCACCTGTTGAGGAACACGGGTTTCCCAGTTCATTTTTGTGTAACATCCGTGTACAAGTCTTCGTGTGCACATCAGTTTTCGTTTTGCTCGGGAAGATAACCGAGAGTGGAACAGCTGGATTGCACGGTGAGTGCGTGTTGAACTGTGTGACAAGCGTGTGTTTCCCAAAGCAGTTGCACCGTTTGACACCCAGCAGAGAAGTGTGAGTGAGGGATGGTGTGTGTGGCCTGAGTCTTTCTCCCATCGTGTGGTGTGGTCAGAACCTACTGAGATTATGCCGGAACTCAGTTTCTTGGACAGGCCCCTGTCCTACCTGGAAAGGTGGGCGGGAGCTTCCTGGGGCAGGTGTTGGCTTTGTTTCCTGAGGCATGGAAGGAAGAGGGGAGGCGGGGAGCTGGAGACCTTCCCAGAAGCCAGACCGAGGAAGGACTTACTCGGAAACCCAAGCTCATTCTAGGAGTGCTTCCGAGCTGTTTCTCCATTATCCCTGGAGAAGAGCTATGTCTGGCTTTGGACAGGGAGCGGGGCCAGCTGCCAGCTGCTGTGGCCAGGGCGTGGGAGAGAGCAGTTGTTCCTGCCCCACTTTAGTTAATCCCCTGCCCCCCTCCCCACCCCATGCCTATTCTGGGGTTGCTTCCTCCCCCACACCTCCCACTTCTTCCCTCCTTCCCCGTGTTGCTGGAACCTCTTCTCCTGATGCCTCCCTTCCCACTCCCCCCCACCTCCTGGTGCTTCTCCCCTCGTCATTCCAGCAGGCCTTAGGGGAGAGGGAAGAAACAGTGTGCTTACTCCTGGGGGGGGGGGGGTCTGTCCTTGCACAGGAAGGCTCTGCGTGTGTGCTATTCGGTGGAGAAAACAGGTAATAAACAGCTAACGTAGGATCCACTTTTATAAAAATATACACAACGGGTAGACATGAAAGTGTTCACAGAACTTACCTCCGACCCCTGGCTGGATGGTGGGTGGGTTAGAGCATCGTCCCCAAGTGCGAAGGCCGCTGGTTCGATCCCCAGTCAGGGCGCACACAGGAGCAGATTGACGTTTCTGTTTCTCCTTCCCTCTCTCCCTTCCTCTCTCTCTGAAATCCAGCAATAAAAAAAAATAAAATAATGAGATTAAAGCAATCTATAGGTTTGTTAATTTGTAAAGACTCTCATGTCTTTACATAGTGGCGCAGTGGATAAAGCGTCGACCTGGGAACACTGAGGTCGCCAGTTCAAAACCCTGCACTGGTCTGGTCAGGGCACATATGGGAGTTGATGCTTCCAGCTCCTCCCCCCTTTCTCTCTCTCTCTCTCTCTCTCTCTCTCTCTCTCACTCTCTCTCTCTCTCTCTCACTCTGTGTCTCCTCTCTAAAATGAATAAAATAAAAATAAATTAAAAAAAAATACTCTCATGTCTTCTCCAGACCTTGGTTAGGAGAATGGCAGCTCGCACCGTGGCTGGAGCCTCGGGTTGTGGCTGGAGCCCAGCAGGTCTGGATTTGCAGTGTTAACCTGCCACTTCCTAGCGCAGAGGGCACCTTGTCCGCAGCCTCACGCCCTCGCTTGTCAGAGCTGCTGTGAGTCCTAGAGCCTAGCACAGAGCCAGGCCCGCAGCACGCAGTGCTCCTAAGGGTTGGTCCTTGGTGTTCTGTTAGGTTTCTGTTTGATTGATTTGAGAGAGCGAGGGAGGAGAGAGATGAGAAGCGTCAACTCATAGTTGCGTCGCCTTAGTTGTTCGTTGATGGCTTCTTATATGTGCCTTGACCCGGGGCTTAAGCCGAGCCAGTGACCCCTTGCTCAAGCCAGTGACCTTGGGATCATGTCAATGATCCTGCACTCTAGCCGGTGACCTCAGGGTTTTAAACTGGGGACTTCAGCATTCCAGGTCTATACTCTGGCCACTGCACCACCACTGGTCAGACAAGTCTGTCAATTTTAAGATAAAAAACAAACAGACTGAGCTCATGGCTTTCCTGGGCACCCTCCAAGGTGAGTCACCCTAAAGGCACTGCCGGATATCCAGACCAGCGAGCTGCTAGGGGTTCTGAATGACGTCCGCCACAGGTAAGGACCTTAGCTGGAGAAGAGTTAGCATTGAACATTTTCCAGCATCGCTTGTCCACCTGACCAGTTGCTGCTTCTTGAGGCCATTACAAAGTGACCCATCAATTCTTTACACCAGGGACATGCAGCCACTTTATTGAAGCACATGAGTAAGAGGACATGACAGGTATGGTCACAGCCAGACGTTGTACCTGACCCCTCAACAGCCCATCCTGCCGGTCCCAAGCCTCAGAGGTTTCCTTGTATGTCACGTGACTCGGTCTGTGACCACTTTCTGTATGTGGCACGAAGGGCTGATAAAGAGCTGCTAAAAGCTTAACTATACTGCCTGACCAGGCGGTGGCGCAGTGGATAGAGCGCCAGACTGGGTTGAGGAAGACCCGAGGTCACCAGCTTGAGAATGGGTTAATCTGGTTTGAGCAAAAGCTCACCAGCTTGGACCCAAGGTCGCTGGCTCCAGCAAGGGGTGGCTCGGTCTGCTGAAGGCCTGCGGTCAAGGCACATGTGAGAAAGCAATCAATGAACAACTAAGATTTCGCAACGAGAAAAACTGATAATTGATGCTTCTCATCTCTCCATTCCTGTCTGTCCTGTCTGTCTGTCCCTCTCTCTGACTCTATCTGTCTGTCCCTCTCTCTGACTCTCTGTCTCTGTAAAAAAATAAAAATTTAAGAAAAGCTTAACTAAACCATCGTAAGTAACTTCTCTGGCAGGAGGGAGTGTGACTGAGGAAGCAAGGTGGGGTGCCAGGGCCTGCAGCATCCCTGTCAGCACTGGACTGAGAAGCAAGCCCAGACACAGACAGGGGTGTTTATGAGAAAGGGAGGGGGAACAGTTCTATCCACAGCAGGAAGGCATTGCTGTTGGTGCAGTTAATGCAACATAGTGACCATATTCTAAACTGTTCAGTTTCAGTGGGGCAGTCCTCATACCTGCTTTCTTGTATCTTTGCAAACAGGGAGGCCAGTGTTGCTTCAGACCCAGCCCAAAGCTTGTTGGGGTTTTTTTTGTTGTTTTTTTTTAAATTATTTTTTTAAGTTTCTTTTTATTCATTTTAGAGGAGACACAGTGAGAGAGAGAGAGAAAGAGAGAAAGGGGGGAGGAGCTGGAACATCAACTCCCATATGTGCCTTGACCAGACCAGTGCAGGGTTTTGAACTGGCGACCTCAGTGTTCCCAGGTCGACGCTTTATCCACTGCACCACCACAGGTCAGGCCCAAAGCTTGTTTTGCCTTTCTTTTTCTTTTTAATATACATGTACTTTTACATGCTTAAATTTTTTTTTCTAGTTATTGATTTTAGTAAGAGAGGAAGGGAGAGAGAGAGGAACAGGAACATCAATCTGCTACTGTATGTGCCTCGACCAGGATCAAACCGGCAACCTCTGTGCCTCTGGACGATGCTCTAACCGACCGAGCTATCCAGTCAGGGCTTATTTTGCCTTTTAACATCCAAAGGTTTCAGGCATCAGACTGCAAAGCAGTTCTATTGGAATGGTTCTCCTAATTCATCACTACTAATTACACTGTTAACTAGTCTTATGCTTGTTTTGTTTAAATAATAGTGTGTATGAAACAGAAACGTAAAGCACAGAATACTGCACAGGTTCGAAGAAACAGCTATTTTCACTTTCACGTTAAAGTGCTAGATAGCACACACGTGGATAGTTGTATTGTATCGGTGTTCCCGGGGTGGCCAGGTTTTGCTCTGTCCCGGCTGGCATGCTGCAATTCCAGGTGCTCAGGTGCATTGCAGCCACGAAGGGAGCACAGGGATCATGTGGGGGCTTGGGGCTGCCTCTGTGAGGAGAGGTCACACCACCAACCTGCCCAGCCCGAAAGGCCACCAAGCTGACTCAGGAGGGCAACTGGCCAGAGTGAGGTGGGAAAAGGTGAATGCTCACATGGCGCTTTATTTTATTTTAAGTAGATGGGCCAAAGTAGGGAGGAACCAGGGACGTCAGAGGGGCCAGGGACTGAAAACAAGCCGCTTGGGACTTTCTGCAGGGACCCAGCCCAAACCCCCCCCCCCCGCCTGTTTCCTTCTAGTTAGAGTTCCCCCAGCTCCTCTCAAATGAAAAATCATCTTCATAGACCAACTCCCCCACACCCCAGCACATAAACCATGTCAAACTTTCTTATGTGTTACAATGTAAACATTGTGTGCAGTGGCTCTCACCCAGTTATAACCCAGTCTCCAATCTCATCTACTTAGTAACTGTTACCACAGCAGGTGGGCCCCACAGCGCAGGGCAATACCACCAGGTGGCACTAGGTGGCACAACCTCTGCCCTGCTGGAGTCGCTGGGGTCCTTGTGCAATGGTCTGGGCTCGTTTTTATGGCCCGTGTTGGCTTCTGTTCTGTCACCTTTGGCTCACAGCAATTATTTGAATGAGACCCGCTTCCTGAGACAACAGGCCACCACACACAGGAGCCACTCCGCCAGTGACCCATGACATCCTTAAAGATGATCCTTGAAGTTAAGTGTAAAAGTGTTTAATTTCATGGTGTCAAACGGCACCAACCTCAGAGTCTTGGCCCAGCAGCCTGAGCCACTAGCCGTTCAGTGTCCCCGAGAGCAGGCGTGTCCTCCTCAATGGTCTGGAGCAGACTTGGCAAAAGTTCCCTTCTCTTTGACCCCGCGGTTCCACTTCCAGGGATTTATGTGAAGGAAGTAGGAGGTCAGGGACAAGGGCCCAGTTCAGGGGTGTGTCTGTTCACCGTGGAAGCTGGAAACGTGTGGGCTGGGGCTCCTTCGTTTGCGGACATCTCCAGCCATAATGGAACAGGATGGGGAAACGCATTCAGACAGTGAGAAAGGCAAGGCCACAAAGAACATGTATGCTGGAATTCCGTTTTTCCTTTTATTTAATTCCCCCCCCTCCCACTATTCAAAGAGAAGCATCAGCATCATTTTCTTTTTTGTTCCAATGAGCTGCTCCATTCAGCTGTGCCCTCACTGATTGCTTCTCCTATGTGCCCTGACCAGGGATTGAACTCTTGATCTCCGTGTGCCAGCACAAGGCTCTATCCACTGAACCACCTGGCCAGGACCTCCATTTTTATCTTTTTTAAAAATACATCAGACAATATTCTAAAATGGGTGGTTGTTGTTTATGGGTCTCTGTGGCGTTTTAAAGTGGTATTCGGGTTTCTTCCCTTCATACTATTTTTTTTCCCAACATTTTTCTGCAGCACGTCTGTATTGCTTGTGAAACCACATTGGCTGCTGTGGTGACAGCCACTTGGGGTGGTGAGGCTGGCTATGCCCGTGAGCTTCCCAGAAGGGGCCAGGCAGAGGCAGCAGGCAGGACATCTGCGTCCAGTTCAGGGATGGTTCCCACCCAGGGGTGTGAATTTGGGCATCATCAGCCCCGGCTGGTGTTGAAAGGGGTGGTGATGTGTGGACAGAAATGAGACATCCTGGGACAGCCCTGGACTCCCCAGCATCAGAGGAAGAACCTCGAAGTGGCCGAGGAGAAGACTCAGGGCAGCAGGGACCCTGAGTGATGCGGCCCAGCGCTGAAAGGGACAGCGTATCGCCAGGTCCCTTTCTGACAGGCCACGACAACACTTAAGGGACTGCTGCTTTCATAAGCCAGGTTCTCTGGCAACTGAAGGAGGAGATCTTTGGGAGGTGTGGAAGAGGGTTCCGGGGGTTCAGGGGGAGAGCCAGCGCACAGGCAGGACTTCCCAGCGGAGGACCAAGGGAGAAGGTAGAGGGAGGCCTAGGAAGGAGGGGTGGATCTTATGCTTCCTGGAATGCAAACTAATTTGCTTAGCAAAGAATTTGGGTGTGGGGTGTCCCTCGGCAGTTTTATTAAAACAACTATAGCAGGTTGAAGAATGACCCTAAAAATGTGTGTCCCTGGGAACCTTAAGTGTGACCTCATTTGGTAGAAGAGTCTTTTCTTTGCAGATCTGATCAAGGTAAGGATCTCCAGGTGAGGTCACCTGGGTCAGGGTGGGCCCTACATCCAATGACAACTGACCTTATAGGAGGAGGAAGAGGGAAAAGGAGACAGAGATGGGGAACCAGGCAAAGTAGCCACACAGATGGAGGGTGTGGTCATAAGCAAGGGGCTCAGGAGCCACCAGAATCCAGAAGAGACCGGGGAGGACCCTGCCCCCAAACCCATCTGGGTCCCACCACCTCATGCCAGCCATCTGTAAGCTCCCGCTTTGCAAAGCCCCACAACAGAGATAGAACCCAGCCAGCAGTGAGCACCCTCCACAGACACCTGGGGTCTGGGTTGTGTCCAGTTGTCCAAAGTGGGACCGTCTGGCTCTCTGTCGTGGTCCTTGTACCACTCCCTACGGACACACGTCTGCAGCCACAGCAGGACCCAGGAGCCTCGCCGCTGGCCGCAGGGCACAGCCATGGGTACAGAAAATGATGTTTCCTTGTGCCCCCCCCTCCCCCAGGTAGACGAGACTCAGCCCATGCAGAAGTCAGGCGGTCTCCTGAGTCTCTGAGGTGTGGCTCTGGGTAACTTTCCTTCAGGGGATTCTGCCAGCCCGGCCTTGCCCTCCCCGCTGACACTTGATCTAGAGGCACAAAGCCTGGGTTCGGGTTGCTGAGCGGTCTTCCTTCCCCTCTAGGTTTACAGCTGAAAGGCTGAAGCTGCCGCCCAGTGGGAGGTGTGAGCTCACCCTGAACACAGGGCCGCTGCCTCCTGGGAGCTCAGCAAGAGGGATGCTGCCCTGGTCTGCGAGCGGCCTTGAGCCGGGAGCGCTGACCCACCACCCTCTGCCCCCTGGGTCTCCACTTCTACCAGGCAGCCTCCGTTTCTCTAGCTATGAAACTACACTGCAGTGAGAAGACGGGAACCTTGGGGACAGACGCGGGGACTGCAGCGTGTCACCCAGCGCCCGGCCAGACACGGGCAGGGGAGCACAGGCCCAGGGTCCCTCTTCTCAAGTGAAACCCGTGTAGTGGGCTCTGGGTGAAGAGCTGGCACAGCCATCTGTCAAAGTCTTCCCCCAACACAGATCGGGTGGTTTAAACAACAGATCACGAAAGAAAAAAAAAAAAAGGTCTGAGTTGTTCTAAACAAGAAGTCCCCAAACTACGGCCCGCGGGCCAAATTGCGGCCACCTGAGGCCATTTTTCCACCACCCGCCTCCGCTAGTTTACACAGGCCTTTGTTCCGGGATTGTGGTCTCTACTCCCAGAGCTGAGCCCGCTGCCCTCCAAAACTTCCTAAATTCCAGGGGCGTAGTTGAAGGCAGGATTTCTTACTGTTATCATTATATAACAAAGGACATTGTTTACAGGAGTGCTCCCAGAGGGCCAGGCCCTGCAAAACACATGCTGGCCAATTCTCACAGGGACCCTGCCAGGCAGACATTATTATTCCTGTTTTACAAGGGAGGCAGTTGGGATTCAGAGAGGCTGAGACTTTGGTCAAGGTCACACAGCTCCAGCTGTCTGCCTCCTCAACCCACCTCTTCCCATTAACCCTTTGGGGAAAAGAACACAACAGTATAATTTTTTATCCTTAATACCCATTATTTTAATTTTATTTTATTCATTTTAGAGAGGAGACAGAGAGAGAGAGAGAGAGAGAGAGAGAGAGAGAAAGTGGGGAGGAGCTGGAAGCATCAACTCCCATATGTGCCTTGACCAGACCAGTGCAGGGTTTTGAACTGGCGACCTCAGTGTTCCCAGGTCGACGCTTCATCCACTGCGCCAACACAGGTCAGGCAATACCCATTATTTTAGTCCATACCTGTGGGTTAAAGTGTGAAAGGGAATCTCTTTGTAGAGGAAGTTTGAATATGTTGCTTCTCTGCCTTGACTTAAATCTGCTGTGCTCTTCATTAACTCTTTGGAAGCCAGGTTACAGCTCTGTTCCTTCAGATGAAATATAAGTAACTGGAACCCAACTTATCTAAATGATACGTATAGATATCTCTAGGGCATATACGTATATTGTTTGTATGCATGATATATCTTTAGTTATGTTTTATTAAGAGATGTTTTACATATGCTAGAAAATAATTTAATCACATTAAGTCAAACATTTATTATAAACATAATTTGTGTTTATCTAAAATTTATAACAACATAAAGTAGGAATCAGCTCGTTCAAGTATGGAGGCTAAAAGTCTCCGCAAGTGGGAGACCCAGAAGAGCCAAATGGTGTACTCCCCAGTTTGAGTCTGAGCCCAGCAGCAGGAGAAGATGGATGGATGGCCCGGGTCAAAGACAGTCAGGCAGAGAGAGACAGGTCTTTTTTTTTTTTTTTTTTACAGGGACAGAGAGAGAGTCAGAGAGAGGGATAGATAGGGATAGACAGACAGGAACGGAGAGAGGTGAGAAGCATCAATCATTAGTTTTTCATTGCCGTCGCAACACCTTAGTTGTTCATTGATTGCTTTCTCACATGTGCCTTGACCTCGGGCCTTCAGCAGACCGAGCAACCCCTTGCTGGAGCCAGCGACCTTGGGTCCAAGCTGATGAGCTTTTGCTCAAGCCAGATGGGCCCATGCTCAAGCTGGCGAGCCCGGGGTCTCAAACCTGGGTCCTCCACATCCCAGTCTGACTCTCTATCCACTGTGCCACCGCCTGGTCAGGCGAGAGAGACAGGTCTCTCCTGCTGGGCCCTCCATTCCCCTGCAGCTTCAATGGTCTGGGTGAGGTCCTTCCACACTCGGGGGTGGGGGGGGCTGTCTGACACACTACTGAATCCAATGTTCTTCTCATCCAGAAACAGCCTCGAGGAATCCCCCAAAAATAATGTCTGGGCACCCCATGGCCCTGGCCAGTTGACACATAAAACTAACCAGCTTGCTGCCTGTCCCAGTTTGCCTGGGGCCATCCAGCTGTTGTCCAGGTGTGGAAGATGAATTACATGTCCTCACTGCTCCATTCAGGGACACATCAGCCCTGTTCCCTTCAGGGTCGGGATGGGCACGTTGGCAGGAAGGGCCTGTCGTATCTCCTTCCCATGGGCTTCAGGGAGGGTTTGTGAGGTCACGGGGCACAAGTATCCCTGTGCCCTCCACACGCCAGCCAACGTTCAGTGTGATCTCCCTTCTGATTGCTGCCACTCTGACGGGGTAAAGAGGGGTGGGGCTGCTCTAACTCGCACCTCTCTGATTACTAAGGAGCGTCAGCATCTCTTTATACTCCTGGTGTGCATTTAAGTTTCATTTCTGTGGCCTGCCTGTTCGCCCCCTTTGCCCAGTCGTCTGTTGTGTTCCTGTCCTTTTTTGGTCTATTTGCAGGAGCGTCTCATCTATTCTGAATGACAGCCGCCTGGTCTGCTTTACCTCCTGCTCTGTCACCTGGCTGCTGGCTTGTTCATGGCACCTTTGATCGAACAGACATCTTTCATTGAGAGGTAATCAGAGCCCTTGATGTTTCGCCATAAGGACTGTGCCTTTGAGGTTTTGTTCAAAAAGTCCTCCTCCCCGACCCCTGGGACAGCGCCCCCTTCGATGCCTTCTTTACACACGGTAGTGTTCCTTTTCACTTAGGTTTTCACTCACCAGGAATAGTTTCATTTCTGTACAAATAAAACCTCAACAAGAAAACATGGCAAAATATTGGTACGTCAATTTGAGAGAGTGGAATTGAGAAGCGTATTACAACACTTTTCTGTGGTTCAGCATTTCTAAACTTTTAACGTCGCCGAGACTATTGAGTTCGCAGATAATGTAAAATAAAAATAACCCGTGAAGTCCCTGCTTGGAGAGAACCACTAGCAAGATTCTTCTTTGCCGTGTGTGTGTGTGTGTGTGTGTGTGTGTGTGTGTGTGTGACAGAGACAGAGAGTCAGAGGGACAAACAGGGACAGACAGACAGGGAGAGAGATGAGAAACATCAATTCTTCATTGCAGCTCCTTAGTTGTTCACTGATTGCTTTCTCATATGTGCCTTGACTGGGGGGCTATAGCAGAGGAAGTGATTTCTTGCTAAAGCCAGTGACCTTGGGTTCAAGCTGGTGAGCCTGTGCTCAAACCAGATAAACCCGCACTCCAGCTGGTGACCTTGGGGTCTCAAGCCTGAGCCCTCCACATCCCAGTACAATGCTCTATCCACTGTGCCACCACCTGGTCAGGCTGTGTGTGTGTGTGTGTGTGTGTGTGTGTGTGTGTACGCACATGGAATCACAGAGCACATATGTTTTTCAGTTAATAGCTAGTCATTTCCTGAGTCATGCCCTGGTCACTTGTGACACTCTAAGGTGCTGCTTGCTTCTTCAAGAACTGGCTTTGCCCTTGAAGTTGTCTCTCCCTCCTGTATTCAACTCTGTAAGCCATCAGGTTCTGGGCAATTTTCCCTACTGCACTCAGTTCACACTGACTAATCCAGGAGTGGAATCACTGGGTCAGAAGGCAGTTTCATTTTTAATTTTTTGAGGAGATACTATACTGTTTTCCACAGTGGCTGCATAAGTCTGCATTTCCACCAGCAATGCAGGTGGGTTCCCTTTTCTCCACATAATCGCCAGCAGTTTTTTAAAATTTATTTATTGATGCAAAGCCATTTCATTCAGGCAGTTGTGTGAGGTGCTATTTCTTTGTGGTTTTAATTTGCATCTCTCTGATGATTAGTGACATTATGCATTTTTTCCTATCTCTTGGCCATCTGTATGTCCTCTTTAAAGAAATGTCTATTCAGGTCCTTTGCCCATTTCTTAACTGAATTGTCTTCCTGTTTTTGAGTTATATGAGTTCTTTTTTTTTTTTTTTTTTTTTTTTTTTTACAGGGACAGAGAGAGAGTCAGAGAGAGGAATAGCTAGGGACAGACAGACAGGAATGAAGAGAGATGAGAAGCATCAATCATTAGTTTTTCATTGCTGTCGCAACACCTTAGTTGTTCATTGATTGCTTTCTCACATGTGCCTTGACCGCGGGCCTTCAGCAGACCGAGCTACCCCTTGCTGGAGCCAGCGACCTTGGGTCCAAGCTGATGAGCTTTTGCTCAAGCCAGATGGGTCCATGTTCAAGTTGGCGAGCTCGGGGTCTCAAACCTGGGTCTTCCGCATCCCAGTCCGACGCTCCATCCACTGCGCCACCGCCCGGTCAGGCGTTTTTTGTTTGTTTGTTTTCCTTTATCAAATATTAATTGACAATAAAGGCATGGGATTATTTTTGGACTCTCTGTTATGTTCCATTTATCTATATGCCTGTTCTTATGTCAATACCAAGCTGTTTTGATTACAATGGTGTAAAGCCAGTGGCCAAGGCCACCATCACAGCTGCCTGGCCAGTGCAGGTTTGCATTTGATTCAGATAGTCAGTAATGAAACAACGGAGCCAAGAACTGGTGAGTCATCAGCTTTAATTCTAGCTTGCACCCGGCGGGCAAGTAAAAACACACACTGGGCTCCAAACCCACTCGTTCAGTGCTCACAAAGCTACTGACTTATCCGAGTTTCCTAGCATCAAAGATTTCCAGCTCACCAGATTTATTCACCTCTGTTTCCCATCTCCTTCTCTCTGCACAAACTGGCTAGCTACACGGGGCAGAATCCCTAATCATGTAGAAACTCCCTACCATTCTGTGGCTAATTTTATAGACCAAATCACATACCGGTTGGGGTGGGTAAGGAGGGGCTCATGATCCCTTTGTCTAGAGGTCACGCTCATGACTTTAGGGTGAGAGGGTGAGTCAGAGTGTAGGAATTCTTAATTAAGGTACATAAACATTTTTTTCTAAAGGCTTTTAAGAAAAGAGAAGTGAAGGGATCTTAGGGAAGTTCCATCTTCCTTGCTCTGTAGTTAAACGATGATTATCTGACCCAGTTGTCCCTGCAAGCCAGCAAGCTCCCACATTCTTCTCCTTCCATTCTCCACAGAGAGGAAGGGGCAAGAAGCCTGGCCTTTCCTCTTTAAAGTGGTGTTACCGTGTTGGGCAGATAAAATATATTATGCTCACTTTGTTAAAGATGGCGCTGTCCACATGGAAGTTCGTTGATATTAATGTGTGTTCTGGAACAGGCTGTGGGCAGGCCGGGTCATTATAGCCTAAGGCTTAGTTTAAGAGTAAGCTCTTCCCTACACCCTTGACTGATTGGATGATGCAGGGTGGTGCACTCTCCTGAGGAATCCCATTATGCCTCAGATGGGTGGCTTTGTATCAGAGACTTTCTTGTCTGTAGATTGGATTAAGGGTTTGGCTTTTCTATGCTATAAACTGGGGCAGTCCGGGAGCTTGCTCTCTCTCTCGGTTCCTGGGTTCCTGAGATTAGTATTTGAGAGGAGAGCAGAGTAAGGCCACGTGAAGGCCAGGAGAAGCAGCAGAGATGGCAGAATGCTGAGGAAGAAGCCAGTTTGTTAAGAGTTTGTGCTGGAGGAGATGGGAAACAGTGGTGCATAAGTCTGGTGAGCTAGAAACCTTTGATTTTAGGAAACTCGGATAAGTCAGTAGCTTTGTGAGCACTGAATGTGTGGGTTTTGGAGCCCAGTGTGTGTTTTTGCTTGCCCGCCAGGTGCAAGCTAGAATTAAAGTTGATGGTTCACCAGTTCTTGGCTCCATTGTTTTATTACCGACTGTTCGAATCCAATGTGAACCTGCGTGGGCCAGGCGGCTGTGATAGTGGCCGCGACTACTGGCTTTACATACCGATACTAAGTTTTACAGTTCTTTGGCACCTTATCACACTGTAGGGTTCTCTCTATGCAGTATCATGTCATCTACATATACTGACAGTTTTATTTCTCTCTCCAATTTGGATGCCTTTTAATTCTTCTTCGTGTCTCATTTCTGTGGCTCGGACTTTCTGTACTATGTCAAATAAGAGTGGTGAAAGCAGACATCCCTGTCTTGCTCCTGATTTAAGGGACACACTTTTAGCTTCTGCCCACTGAATACAGTGTCTGTTGGAGATTTATCCTATACATCCTGTTCAACACCTGCTGCCTATGCAAAGGCGTATGTAAAACATACCCAAGAGGAGATAGATCTGTGTGCTCATGGAAGTACAGAGATGTATGGTTATAAACCTCGTGTAACCACTGCCATTGCTGTGAATAAAAGTGTCCTCATTAAAGTGACTGTGCAGATGTCCTCTGGGGAAGATGTCCTTCTCCAGGGCAGAGGCAGACAGGCTCAGGAGAGACACAGACAGGGAGAGAGATGAGAAGCATTCACTCTAATTGTATAACTTTAGTTGTTCATGGAGTGCTTTTCCTGTATGCCTTGACAGGAGTGTGGAGGGGGTGGCTCAAGCTGATCCAGTGACCCCTTGCTCAAGCCAGCGACCTTTGGACTCAAGCAGGGTACTGGTGCTGCATTCAAGCCGGATGAGTCTACTACACTCAAGCAGGCAACCTCGGGGTTTTGAACCTGGGACCTCAGCGACACCTCGGGTCAGGCTGTTTCTTTGTTTTATTTTTAATTGACTTATTTCTGAGAAAGAGAGAGAGAGATTCATTTGTTACTCCACTTAGTCGTGCATTCTTGGTTGCCTCCCCAATGTACCCTGACTAGGGATGGAACCGCATCCCGTAGCGTTTCGGGAGGACTGTCTAACTAACCCACTGAGCTGGCCGGTGGGACGGGACTCGGGCTTAAAGAAAGGACTGTTCTCGGGCCTGATCAGCTCCCTGACCTACGCGAACCTGTTTTCTCCTTTGCAAAGTGTGGATAAACAGCATTTTCCTATCGACCTCCCAACGCAGTCAGGAATTGGAAGGGAGGAGTAGGTGTGGGTCAGCCACACCTCGGAGGCGGTGAGGTCAGCTGGAGCCAGCCGGCGCCGGGGAGGGGCACCCCGCCCGGCAGCGCGCACCTGGGGTGCGGCGGGCACGGCTCTGCGCGGCGCGGGCTCCCGGGGAGCAAGGGGGCCTGGGCGGGCGGTGGGGGCAAGGGCGACGACGGTCAGAGAACTGGACAAGAGGCGGACTGACTGATGCCCGCGGGAAAATCGGGTCCTCAGGAGACTGTCCGGACCCCGCGCCCCGCCCTACGGCCCGCCGGTTTCTCTGCCTCTGACCCCGCACGTTTCCCCGCCCGCCAGTCAACCTCCGCTCGTGATTGGCCGCGGTTCTAAGTAGACCGCCTCTGCATTGGCCAAGGGCTTCGGACGGTGCGGTCGGAATTGGTGAGCACCCGCATTGCTCCCGCCCCCGCCCCGGGCGCGGCGCGCAATTGGCTGGCGCCTGAACGGTCTTGCTCCCGGGGCCGGGCCTGGGCGGTGCGGAGTAGGCCTCGAGCAGCAGCGGCTACGGCGGCGGAGGCGACCGCGCGAGGCAGGTGAAGTCCCGGGCGGGGGTCGGGCCCGGGCCGGGCTCGGGGTGCGGTCGGGTCGGGGCGTCGGGGGGTCGGAGGGTGGTGGTGGGGGGTGGGCCGGTGCCACTCACGGCGGTGCGGGGCTGCGGCGAGGCCCCGCCTGGGCCGTCAACGGCCGCCGCCCCCGCCTCAGCGCCCGCAGGGTCGCGGCCCGCGCGTGGCTGCTCCGTCGGGCGCCCCACTCGGTCCTCCGTCCGTCGGTCTGTCCGCCCCTCCGCCCCGCGGCCCCCTGTGGCCGCACCGGCCGCCCGCCCGCCCGCTGCCCTCGCTCTGCGCGCGAACCTACTCCGCAGCCCGTGTCCGTGTCCGTGTCCGTGTCTGTGTCCGGACGCCAGCGTGCCCCCACTACCGCCGTCCGGGAGGCCGCGTCACTGTCATCGCGTGAGTCCCGTTTGTTCTCCCCACTCCCCGCGCCTCTCTGGCCTTGCGCCCCGGGAAACTTAGCAGCGCGTTCTGGTGTCACGGCTGCGGGAGCCGCCCGGTACCCCTCGTGCGTGCGTCTGCGCGGCCCCATCCGGGCGACGACCCGGGGTGCAGGTGGGGGCCGCTCGGTACGCTGCGGGAAGCGCCCAGCCGGACTCACACTGTCCCCGTGCGCAGGAGACCCCGCGGCGCCCAGGCCGCGCGTCCCGCCCGCGCACCTGCTCGTTTGGGTTTGTACAGAAGTGCACGCTGCGCGTGGGTCTGCCTCGCGTCTCTTGATGGCGGATGATGCTCCTTTGTAGGAGTGCGACCACCTGCTTCTCGTCCCCGCCTCTCGGCGGACGGTCTGGCTGTCTCCAGGCTGGCCTGCTGGGAACCGTGCGGGGACGCTCAGCGCACGTTTCTGTCTGGGCATCTGTGTGCCTCGGGCGCGGTTGCGTGGCGGGTGGTTCGTGGCTGACCGCGGCGGTGGACTGTGCGCGTCCCACCCGCCGTGCGGGGGCTCCGGTCTCGCGCATCCTCACCAGCACTTTGTTCATCGTTGTTTTGCTTTACGGGCCATCCCAGTGCGCGTGGAATGGGACTCGTTTCCAATTTCCATTTGTGCTTGCCTGTCGGCGAATGATGGTGAACGTCTTTTCTTGTGCTTGGTGTGTGCACCTTCTTTGCAGAAATGTCCATGCAAGTTCTCTGCCCTGTTTAAACAGGCTGTCTTTTTGTTGAGTTTTAAGAGTTCTTGGTACGTTCTGGCTGCCAGATATGTGATTGTCACTTGCTGGCTTCCATTCTTTGGGTTGCTTACTTAGGGGGAGCCCTTGGTGTCTCTCTCTCTCTCTCTCTCTCTCTCTCTCTCTTTCTCTCTGGAAGTATGAGGTCAGCTGTGGGTTTAGTAAATGCCCTTTGTCAGGTGGAGGAAGTTCTCTTGTATTCCTAGTTTGTTGAATGTTTTTGTCATGAAAGTGTGGGGTTTTGACAAGTGCTTTTCTTGCACTGGTTGATATGATCACGAGGTTTTTGCCTAACTGTTCTTCAGTTCCTGGTGTGGCTCCGTCCATCCTGCACCCCCACTTTCAAATGCATATAGGTGCACTTACTTCATCTTTGGGGATTCCATGCTGAAAATTGAATTATTTCTCAGTATTCCTCATTGCAGGTTTATAATTAAGTTTTTTTTCTGACCTGAGTCAGTTTTAATTGATTTATTTACTTTTTGCTTTATAGCTTCCAAGTGTCTTACTGTTGATTTTCTTCTCTAAGTTAGGGTATATACTAGACACTGCTCACAAAAATTAGGGGGTATTTTATAAAATACCCCCTAATTTTTGTGATATATATATATATGCATGCCTTTGAAGAAGTCCTATTTGGGAGGGAGGATGGAAGAAAAGAGGGACAAATATATGGAGATAGAAAATGATTCGACTTTGGGTGATGGGTACACAACACAATCAACAGTTCAAATGGTATAGAGATGTTCACCTGAAACCTTATTGATCAATGTAACCCCATTAAATTTAATTTTAAAACGTTTGGGAGAGAGGAGAAGCTAAGCTCTATGTTGAATGCACCGTTTTTAAACTGGAAATCCTTAGTGACCTATTTTCAGAGGATGTTCGTATTTGATGGAGTGTCTGCTCATAACCATTGTCTCCTGGTCCTGAACTTAGGATGATCAAATGGTCTTCAGAGTCTGCAGACAGCCAGTTTGAATTTGCTTGCAGGAAATGCCAGGCAGCACTTCTGGTAGAAGAAGTGATGCAGGGCGAAGCCATGTGTTAGCACTGCAGCTCCCTCCCTTATTACCTAAACCTCTCAGGTTAGGGAGGGCCCAGGGAGTGCAGTACATTTATTTCATCAGCACTGCTGACTCAGGCTAAGTGGTCTGGAACATATGACAAAAGGGGATGCCCACACCTGGGTTCACAGGGCAGGTGGGACAAGACAGTGATGGTGGCCAAGCACAAGTGACGTCCGACCCAATTTGCTGCTGTGAGTGTGTTGGAGGGGCAGCTGTGCCCCCTGCCACCTGCAGGAGGGCTGTAGTAGTATTTTGTTGATTAGAAGCACGCTTTCATTTTCTTCTTCCCCTCACTTTGTATACTTGGAACTCACTGCTATTTTGACTGCTCACTGGATTTGATTTTCAGATAAAGGAGACTAGACTAGACCGGCTGGGTCCGTGTTTGAAATTGTTTATTTCCATTGGGCCAAAATAAACTTAGGATTGACAGTGGAAAAATACAGGAGATGACTGATACTTATCAAATGCTATTTATTATAACTATGCTATAATTGAGTCTATTAAGGAACTAACTCATTAGTTTTGCAGTTTGAATTCTATTTGTAATTAAGCACGCTTGGTAGCTAGGTGCTTTGTTTTTCATTGAGTCGCACAGGGACACTTGGTGCATGGTCACTGGCTTCAAATATTAGTTTGGGAGACTATGTGACAGATGCTTTTTAAAAATAGATCTTATTTATTTTAGAGAGAGGAGAGAGAAAGAAGGAGGGGAGGAGCAGGAAGCATCAACTCAGTGTAGTTCCTTCTCGTCTGTGTCTTCACTGGGCAAGCCTGAGCTTTCGCAGTGGCGACCTCAGTGTTCTAGGTCGATGCTTTATCCACTGCCCACCTCAGGTCAGACGACAGATGCTTTTTTAAAAAAAATTGTGGTTTTTTAAATTGATTGATTTTAGAGAGACAGAGAGAGGAAGGGAGAGCAAGAGAGAGAGAGAGAGAAAATTATTCACTTGTTTCACTTAGCTGTGCATTCATTGGCCACTTCCAGTATGTTTCCTGACCAGGTATCAAGACTACAACCTTGGTTTTTCTTCTTCTTCTTTTTCCAAGTGAGAGGAGGGGAGATACAGAGACAGACTCCCACATGCACCCCAACTGGGGTCCACAGGGTCGATGCTCTGCGCATCTGGGGCCATGCTTTCAACTGAGCTATTTTTAGCGCCTGAGGCAGAGACTCCAGGAAGCCATCTTTAACACCCAGGGCCCATGCGCTGGAACCAATCAAGTCATGGCTGTGAGAGGAGGAGGAGAGAGAGATGGAGAGAACGGGGAGGGGTAGAGAAGCACATGGTTACTTCTCCTGTGTGCCCTGACCGTGAGTCAAACCCAGGACATTCACACGCTGGGGCGACCCTTGACCACTGAACCAACTCTCCAGGGCCCACCCTTGGTTTTTCAAGACAACACTCCAGCTGACTGAGCCAACTGGCCAGGGCCAGGTCAGATGCTTTCTGCTGTCTGTGCCAGGAACCCCGTAGGCCCCAGACTTCAGTGTGTGGAAGTGACCAATAGTGGCTCAGTGATGGGCAGTGGATTGAGGCCTGCTTGCTTGGTCTTAGTCATTCTAGTTTCTTTGTTTAATTTTTAATTAACATAAATTGGAAGATGTGAGCTCTATTTAGAATATGAAAAACGTTAGTTTAAATGTTTTATTTTATTTTATTTTATTCATTTTAGAGAGAAGACAGAGAGAGAGAGAGACAAAGAGAGAAAGGGGGGAAGAGCTGGAAGCATCAACTCCCATATGTGCCTTGACCAAACCAGTGCAGGGTTTTGAACTGGCGACCTCAGTGTTCCCAGGTCGACGGCTTTATTCACTGCGCCACCACAGGTCAGGCAAAAAACGTCAGTTTAATGATTTCTTGACTCACTACTTGAGGCTACAAGCCTTTTTATCCTGAGAGGTACCCACTTTGGGCCTGGCACTTTGCATTCAGGAGGACAGGGCTTTACAGGGATTTTAGAGAAATGGTGTGGGTTAACTCCTTACATATATAGTATGACTACAGTCCTGTAACTACTGTGCCTAGTTATAATTCCTAGTTATACTTAGAATGAAGCTGGGTGACACAGCTGCTCTGTTTAGGTGAGGAAAGAGAAGTGCTCAGAATGCTCTAGAAGGACTGAGGGACCCAGATATGCATGGCCCTCACTGCTCCTCACGAGTCTGCTTGGCACTCTGGGCATGTTTTCTGGGTGTGGTCAGACAAGGAGCAGAGTGGTGAGAACTCAACAGTATTCTCAACTTAAGGGGAAAGGAAGCAGCCTGCAGAGCAGCGAGCCTTGTCCTACTGCCAGCAAGGGTTAGTTCTTGGCCTCAGAGAGTTCAGGGTCTAATGCCCGCCGGCCGGCAAGAGATGGTGTAGCCAGGGAGCAGCAGGGAAGAGGGTGATGCCTTGGAGGAGGGCACTGCGGGTCTGAAGGATGCTGTGACACTGTTGTGTGTGCTGTCTGTGTCCTGAAAGGCCCTTCACAGTGGCAAGCACAGAAGAAACCGTTGACTCTGGGCTTTTGCTGAAACACCGTGATGAGTATCACTGTGAGAGGAACTGGATTCTTACTGAAAAGATCTGGAGCACTTCTCATTGGGAGGTGGAAGCATGTGATCATGTCTCTTCACGTAGAGCTAATTATTTTCCCTGAAACTCAGAGCTCTTTTGTTAGGTAAACAAACGTATCTAGCCTCCACCTCTTCCTGTTGTTTCATCATTTCCAAAATAGAAATGTCACATCTTAGCAAGAAACTGTCTTTCAGTACAGAGTTGCTGCTGAAAACAACTGACTTCTTTTTATTCTGTTATTTATTTTGAATTAATTGTACTGTTACAGTTGTCACAGCATTCCACCCTGTGTGGGGCTGCAAGGAGTAGATTAGGTGCATCAGCTGATAGCAGCTGGCAGAGCTGGAGGTGAGGTGCTGTGTGCACTGCAGGAGCAGCCAGGGGCGGGCTCTGGCCACCAGGACCTCCAGCTGCTAAAGCCCAGTGAGGACCACAGCCTCACACTGCCTCACACTGGACACCAACCTTTTCTCCTTTTCGAAAGTAGTATTTATTGGGTAAATTATTTGACTAGAGCTAAAACTTACTCTTAAAAAAATTCAAACAGTCCAGAGGGGATAAGTGGAAAGGAGAAGTCCCATTCTCTGTAATTTACCATTAAATTTAGTGTAGTATTTTTCTGGATGTTTTAAAAACATACTTAGGTATATGTACAGCATCGTAGCATCCTATGAAGTTCTTTCAAACGTTTTCAAGTTATAGTAATTGATTCCTGATTCGCTATTTTAAATAATCAGTTCATTTTTAAAAATTCTCACTTAGTATAAATCATAGTTTCTTTTTTAATAAACATTGTTTTGCTTCTTGAAAATGAAAATACAGGCCAACTCCTGTTTCTTTTGTAGAAGTAATTGCGTGAACTATGGTCCTTGGGAAATAATTGTGTCTGACTCAATTTGTGGTTTTTAAAATTTATAGGCAGAAGTAACTAGGGGTTTTTTAGTCTCTACATTATTTGGTTTTAACAGATTTAAGATTCTGAGCAGAGTAATTATGGTAAAATTTAATACTAATTTTTAAAGGGGCACCTTTTAATTTTAGTTTTAAAAGTTAGCCTTCTGTACAATGGACGTAGTCATAAAATACCTGGAGAGCACATCTGCCCTTTGAGAGCGAGTGTGTGTGTGTCTGCATCTGTGTTGTGTCCCCACCCCGCCCTCCTCCTCTCTGGAAGGTCCTTGAGGGGACTGCCCAGCCAGCAGAGGGGCCCTGTGCTGTCAGCTCAGATGCCCCTCCCGTCCCCAGGGCACTTGTGGCAGATGGTGTGTCTGGAGCTGTGCCCAGAGCTGGAAGGAGGGTCCTGCCTGTCACTGTCCCCTTGGATTGCTGTTCTCTCTGTGCACAGGTTGCAGGTAAGCAAGAGCCACAGGTTCCGATGGTGGGTTCAGGTGTAGCGTTTCATTTGAATGAGGGTAGGGGTGGTTGACCTGAGGGTTCTGGTGGGACAGCAGCGTCTGTCACCCTGTTTCAGCTGGGTTTGCTTTTGGTCTCAGTCCACCCCGCCACTGACTAAGCCAGCTGATCGGCAATCTGAGCTGTACCATGCTGATCTCTGGACAGTGCCTGTGGAGCAGGTCCCGAGTGCTTTATGTACTGCTAATGAAATCGGCTACCTGCAGGATACGGTGTGGTGGTTCAGTGAGGAGACGACGTGCCCACGCTCCCAGCTCTCCCCCAGAGCGAGTCTCCCGAGAAAGCAGTGGGGACTGGTCGCATGTCAGAACCATGCAGTCTTACTGTTCTTTGGTTTTCCCATTTGCTTGTAGCTCTGTTCTCAACCCTGTGTGACTTGTAGTTTCTGAGATCTTTCAGGAATGTGTTTTAGCCAGTACGACATTCCAAATAGTAAAGATTCGCCTGGTCTGTGGTGGCACAGTAGATGGAGTGTCCACCTGGAGTGCTGAGGTCGCCGGTTTGAGACCCAGGCTTGCCTGGGGTCAGGGCACATATGAATGCTTCTTACCCCCCCCCCCAAATCAATAAATAAAATCTAAAAATAAGTAAAGAAGTAGTAAAGATTCAAAATATATATGGTAGTGGAACTAAACCCCATGTTCTACAAAAGCATTCAAGAACAGAAACTGAGCTTTGTGTCTTCTCTCCCCCATGATGTAAAATTAAAGGAAGGGGAAACCAGTGTAATTCAAGAAGGATGTTAACTCTAATTTTAAAGCCCTGGTAGGATGTGCATGTTGTAAAGATGGTTAATTCCTTAAGTTTGTAACCTAAATGGAACTGGTCGGTCCTTTGGCCTGTGCTGCTACCGGCATGTCCACTCTAGTCACAACGGGGTTGAGGAGACCCTGGGCGAGCTAGACGGTGGTGCTTTCTTCTACGCTTGTACGGCACTCTTGGCCTGCTGTCTCCTGGGGGGGGGGGGGTGCTGTTTCACTCTTAGGCCTGGCAGCTCAAAATTGAAAGCTGTCCATACTAGAAAAAGTATTCTCATGGGGGCAGTGGAGGCTCTCTGTGCCTCCCCCCGCCCCCCATATGCTCACCTGCCTGGTTGGGAGCGTCCTGCCTGGGGGCTCTGGGCCTGGGGCATGGGCCTGACTGAGCCCACCTCCCTTCTGCAGCTGGTGCAGGGGGTTTGGTGGCACTCAGCCTCTTCCCCCTGCAGTGCAGCACACTCACTGGAACATGGCTTGTGACAAGGTCATACCAGTGACAAAACTTTAGGGGGAAGGAAGGGAGTGGCCTAAAAGGGATCAGAAAAATGAGGACGGTGAAGCCTAGACCGGACCCCGCTTTGTCACATCGATTTGCAAAATGCTAACTTTGGATGCCTTCCAGGATTTTCTGATGACATTGAAAACGTTTTCAGTCCACTTTCACTTACTGCTTCAGTACTGTTCAGATGTTGGACGCAATCAGATCTCCCTTGGCCTCAGGCTGAGGCGGGTGGAGACCAGATCCTTTGGGCCAGGATACAAATAGGAAGGCTCTAGTGTTACACAGGGGCTTTAATTAGCAGTGATGTAAAGGGAGACTGCAGACGGCATTTTGAAAATGCTTTGCATTTATGTTTAGTTTTCAGTTAGAACCAGCTCAGATACACTTCTGAGACCGGGCTGGGCCTGGCCTTCTGACCTGCTGGCTCTGCGTCCAGCTGGCCCTGCTGCCCAGTGGACTTTGTCTTTTGTTTAGGCCGGGGGTGAGTGACTCTGTTATCTCAGGGGTTGCTAACTCAGAGGAAAGATACCTGTTTGTTTTAATTTAAATCATAGTCTATATAACTTTATTCCACAAAATTAAAGCTAATTCAAAGGGCATGTTTGTCACGTATCAGACCTGGCCTTCCATGCATTATTTCATGTGATCCTTTTTTTTAAACTTTATGTTATCCTATAATTTTATTTTATTTAATCATATTTTAAGAGGAAACTAAAGGTTAAGGTGTTCTGATCAGGAGGAAGAATGGAGGGAGAACAAGATAGCAGGGTTGATGGAGGAGAAGGACCAGGTGTGGAGAGAAGTAGCAAAATACATTCTAGTAACAGTAACGATCACAGTATTTAACCCTGAGTCCTCTGCACCCACCTGCCTCCTCGGAGCTGTCAACAGGGGTCTGGTCCTCCTGCCCTCTGGGCGAGGGCTTCTCTGGGCTGTGCAGTACAGAGCTGCCAGGACAGCACTGAGTGCGCCTCGCTGCGAACTGGATATGTTTCACTGGAGAGCACAGCCTGAAATGCCTGTGATTGTGGGAGCAAAGCCAGCAAGCATGGGAAGAAGCCAGGCCACCTGACCACACCCCTGTGCTGTGGTAGCTGCTGTGTGTGACCATGGTGATCGGGGCTCTCTCATCTTCCTTTCCCCCAGCCCCGCTGCTTGGATTCCCAGCCTCCTGTCTGTCTGTCTCCTCTGCTGCTCTCTTTGTGGCTCCTTGAGTAAGCTTGTGCCGAAATTCACCACTGTCTGTCACTCAGCTGTGTCTCCTCCTTTCACCTGTAGGATTGTTTAGCTGGTCGCTGCTGTGATCCTATCAGGCCCAGTAGTGGTACTCGGTCCTTTGATAGAATTTTATTTTAGAGACAAGAAGTTAAATTTCTTTTTTTCTTTATTTTTATTTTTTACAGGGACAGAGAGAGAGTCAGAGAGAGGGATAGACAGGGACAGACAGACAGGAATGGAGAGAGGTGAGAAGCATCAAGCATTAGTTTTTCTTTGCTGTTGCGACACCTTAGTTGTTCACTGATTGCTTTCTCACATGTACCTTGACCGCGGGCCTTCAGCAGACCGAGCCACCCCTTGCTGGAGCCAGCGACCTTGGGTCCAAACTGGCGAGCTTTTGCTCAAGCCAGATGGGCCCACACTGAAGCTGTCGACCTCGGGGTCTCGAACCTGGGTCTTCTGCATCCCAGTCCGACGCTCTATCCACTGCGCCACTGCCTGGTCAGGCAAGAAGTTAAATTTATTTTTAAATTGTGGCATAAGGCCTGCATTAAACCTGGCTGGCAGGGGTGTGGCGTAGCTTTGTCTGTGTCTCACTGACTGGTTGAAAAATGTCCCATAGCAGGTCCTGCCCTCTGATAGCTTTGGAAGACGTTTGTTGTGCATCAGAAATGAGCCAGTGTCTCTCTCTTGGGTGGCTAGAAATGTGGGAACATATTGATGTGACTTTTAAAAATAAAGGCCACCGTTCATGCTTTCGTGTACGTCCTCCTCCCCAGGCCAGGACCTGAGTCACAGGCAGACCTGCTTTACCCCTTAGCGCCCTGCGTCCCAGTGTTAGGATGGACTCGGCAGGCGGCTGGTGGGGCAGAGCTGGCATTTGAGCCAGGTGGTGGGGCTCTGTCCCTGTTCTCTGGATGTGCTGATGCCTCTGTATCAGTCATGGTCTTTAAACTAAATGCCATCACTTGTCTGTAAACCAGTCCCAGACTTAACCACTTGCCAGTTGTGGAGGAGCTGTTAGGGTTTAATGGTGGTCAGTAGTGCAGCCTTGCTGAGATATTAACATGAAAGATCACGTTGGGATTGAAGTTAGGGAGTTTGGGTTTTGTTAGTCAGTGAGTAACCAAAAGAAAATTTAAAAATAGGTCAGTTATCCACTCCGGAGGATGACCCACAGCAGCACACTGAGGTTGCTCCCTGTAGTATGTTGTGGTTGCTCAGTGAGCTACTACTAAACAGCCCAGGCAGAAGTCTGGTTGCCTGCTGCTGGCTGTGGCTCTGGTTCCGCTGGAGGACTGAGCTGACCTGGCCTGGCTGAGCCTCGGAACTGGACGCAGGGCTGGAGCTGCCACTGCCGTGAGGGAAGAGCCAGTTTGGCTGCAGGGTGGCTGCACCTCCTGGGATCTGTTCTCCGGTGCACACTACACACTGAGCCGGCAGGGAAGGCTGGCGTAGAGTAGACGGGGAGAGCGGGGCCACTGAGCCAGTACTGAATCAGTGAGGTTACTTGCGGAGAGAGGTTCAGTGTACGTGGAGCGCCAGGTAAGAATGACTCGTGCGCGTTGAATGCCTGTTAGTGGGCTAGGTCCTGGGGAGCGGCTAAGGACGTTAGGGTAGTTTTGTAAATGCAGTTTTGTGGTATTTGTTGAAATTAATAGGCACAGCAAAATTTTATATATAAACCATGTTTCTGTGGGCACTTAATTTTTTAAAGAATGTTTGACTGTTTCAATGAAAGTGGTGTGAATTGAAGCACACTTGTCTCAGCTTATAGCAGTCAGTCATTCATTCTGTTTCACTTTAAAAATTCAATGTATTTAAACTAAAAAGACTAAACAGTTCACCCATTCCTCCCACCTCCCACATACCATCTCTAGCAACCACCAGTCATTCTCTAATATTTTTTATTTAAAAAATTTTATTTTATTCATTTTAGAGAGGAGAGAGAGAGGGATAGAGAGGGGTGGGGGAGGAGCAGGAAGCACCAACTCCCATATGTGCCTTGACCAGGCAAGCCCAGGGTCGAACTGGCAACATCAGTGTTTCCAGGTCAATGCTTTATCCACTGAGCCACCACAGGTCAGGCTATTTAACATTTTTTTTTTTTTTTTTACAGGAACAGAGTCAGAGAGAGGGATAGATAGGGACAGACAAACAGGAACGGAGAGAGATGAGAAGCATCAATCATCAGTTTTTCGTTGCCATCGCAACACCTTAGTTGTTCATTGATTGCTTTCTCACATGTGCCTTGACCGCGGGCCTTCATCAGACCGGGTAACCCCTTGCTGGAGCCAGCGACCTTGGGTCCAAGCTGGCGAGCTTTTGCTCAAGCCAGATGAGCCCGCGCTCAAGCTGGCGAGCTTGGGGTCTCGAACCCGGGTCTTCCGCATCCCAGTCCGACGCTCCATCCACTGCGCCACCGCCTGGTCAGGCCCGTTCATTTTTATTGCTGTGTAATACTCCATTGTATAGATGCAGCCCAGCTTCTTGATCCACTTGTCTGTTGATGGGTGCTCCCATGTCTTGGCTAGTGTATATAACCCTGCAGTGAACATGGGGGTGTGTGTATCTTTTTGAGTTAGTGTTCTCATTTTCTTTGGGTAAATTCCCAGAATCGCTAGATCATATGGCAGCTCTAGTTTTGATTATTTGAGGAATCCCCATACTGCTTTTCATAGTGGCTGTGTCAATTTACATTCCGACCAAAAGTGCACGAGGCCCCTTTGCCCCACATCCTTGCCAATACTGGTCACTTCTGGTCTTTTTGATAATCGCCATTCTGACAAGTGTGAGATGGTAACTTGCAGCGATTTTGATTTGCATCTCTCTGATGATTAGTGATGTTGAGCATCTTTTCTTGTACCTGTTGGCCATCCATGTATCTTCTTTGGAAAAATATCTATTTTCACATCCTCTGCTCATTTTTCAGTGTTGGTTGTTTTGCTGTTGAGTTGTGCAAGTTCTTTACGTATTGTACTTATCAGCTCCTCACCAGATAAATGATTTGTAAACGTTCTCTTCCATTTGATCAGTTGTATTTTCATTCTGTTGGTCTGTGTCTTTGCTGCGTGAAATCTTTTTAGTCGTTTTTGTTTTTCGTTTCTGAAATGAGAAGCTAGGAGGCAGAGAGACAGACTCCCGCATGCGCCCGACCAGGATCCACCCGGCATGCCCACCAGGGGGCGATGCTCTGCCCATCTGGGGCGTTGCTCCATTGCAACCAGAGCCATTCTAGCACCTGAGGCAGAGGCCATGGAGCCGTCCTCAGTGCCCGGGTCAACTTTGCTCCAATGGAGCCTTGGCTGCGGGAGGAGAAGAGAGAGATAGAGAGAAAGGAGAGGGGGAAGGGTGGAGAAGCAGATGGGCGCTTCTCCTGTGAGCCCTGACCAGGAATAGAACCCAGGACTTCCACACGCCGGGCTGACGCTCTACCACTGAGCCGACTGGCCAGGGCCCAAAAGCTTTTAGTTTGATGTGGTCCTACATGTTTGCTTTTGGAGTCATCTCCAAGAAATCATTGCCAAGACCGATGTCAAGGAGCTTGCCATCTGTGCTTTCTCTTACCGTGACAGCTCTTTAACCATTTTGAGGTGATTTTTGTGCTCAGTGTAAGATAGTGGTCTAGTTTCATTCTTTTGCATGAAGTTGTCCAGTTTTTTCCAACCATTTACTGAAGAGTGTTCTTTCCCCATTGTGTCATTTTTATTTTTTATTTTTTAGTGAGAGAGGCAAGGAGAGACAGATAGGCAGGGAGAGAGATGAGAAGCACTAATTGGTAGTTGTGGCACTTTACTTCATTGATTTTTTTCGGACGTGCCTTGACTGGTGGACTCTAGCTGACCCAGTGACCCGTTACTCAAGCCAGTGATCTTAGGCTTCAAGCCAGTGACCATGGGGTCATGTCTATGATCCCACGCTCAAGGCCGTAACCTAGGGATTTTGAACCTGGGTCCTCAGCATCCTAGGTCAACACTTTATCCACTGTACCACCACCTGTTTGTGTATTCTTGACTTCTTTGTCATAAATTAATGGATCATGTATGTGTGAGTTTATTTCTTGGCTCTGTATTCCACTAATGAATATGTTTTTACGTCAATACTATACTGTTTATTTTTCTTTTTTGTGACAGAAACAGAGAGAGACAGAGGAGAGGGACAGATAGAGACAGACAGGAAGGGAGAGTGATAATAAGCATCAATCATCAGTTGTTCATTGATTGCTTTCTCTAATGTGCCTTGACCTCAGGCCTTCAGCAGACCAAGCCACCACTTGTTGGAGCCAGCGACCTTGGGTGCAAGCTGGCGAGCTTTGCTCAAGCCAGATGGGTCCGCGCTCAAGCTGGCGACCTCGGGGTCTCAATCCTGGGTCCTTCACATCCCAGTCTGACGCTCCATCCACTACACCACCGCCTGGTCAGGCGCCATATTGTTTTAATTACTGTAGCTTTTTATATAGTTTGAAATCAGGAAGCATAATGCCTCTAGCTTTGTTCTTTCTCAAGATTGCTTTGGCTATTTGGGGTCTTTTGTGGTTTCATACAAATTTTAGGATTCTATTTCTGTAGAAATCAGTCATTTTTACATAAATAATTTTTGTCCATGATGGTCTTAATTTTAGTTTCATCTTTATTCAACAGATTATGATTTACATTATTACTTACACGCATTTTAAAATAATTTGGAGTGTGAGATGAGGGAGGGAGAGAGAGAGAATTTTTAGCCAGAGGAATTTGAGGCATTCCAAAGAAATCTAGATAACAACCTGAAAAACGGTGTGCCCAACAGTGTTTTATTTATTTTATTAATTTATTTTTTCAAGTGATGGAAGGGGAGGCAGAGACAGACTCCTGCATGCTCCCCAACTGGGATCCACCCAGCAAGGCAAGCCATCTGGGGCTGACTGGAGGGTTAGCTGAGCTGTCCTCAGTGCCTGAGGCCAGTGCTTGGACCAGTCGAGCCACTGGCTGTGGAAGGGGCAGAGAAGAGGGGGTGGGGAGAAGCAGGTGGTCGCTCCTCCTGTGTACTCTGTCCAGGGAATGAACCCAGGACATCCGCATGCCAGGCTGACACACCATCCACTGAGCCAACCAGCCAGGGCCCACTATTTTAAAATTTAAAAATATTGTTTTCTTTGGGGGAAGAATGAAAGTATAAGCAGTACCTTAAGCTTATTTGTTATTCACCCTGCTTTCTAAAATGTTTTAAAATTAATTTTGAGAGAGAGAGAGAGAGGAACATTAGTTCATTGCTCCACTTATTTATGCATCTTTGGTTGGTTCTTGTCTGTGCCCTGACCAGTACGGAACCTGCAATTTTGCCGTATCAGCATGATGCTCCAGCTGAACTACTGGCCCAGTGCCACCCTGCCTTTTTTTTTTCCAAATAAAGACAAACAGAGGAAGGGAGAGAGAGAAGCATTCATTTATTGTTCCAGTGATTTGTACATTCATTGGCTGCTTCCTGTATGTGTCCTGACCAGGCATCGAACCCGCAACCTTGGTGTTTCGGGATGACGCTCTGTCTGAGCTTTTTCTGAAAACTTTGGCTGTCTTAGAAAGTATGTGACTGCTTCTTGACCATGCAATGAGAATTCGTTCTATTTTAATTAACAACAAAGAGACCTTATTTCAAAAGAATGAGACCATTTTGACACCTTTGGAAATAAAATTTCTTTTGAAAAGTATTCTCAAAAAAACAATAAAAGAAAAAAGAAAAGGATTCTCAGTTACTCCCACTATTCTTTTGAGAGTACGTCAATTTTCGTAATTATAAGTCAGTTGACCTGAGATTTCCCTTAGGTGCTGTTGTGGATATATCGTTTTAAGGGACTAAATATAGTAAGTGTTCCTGCATAGGACTTGTAACTAAGCAAAACCCTCTCTCCTTTGTTTAGAAGATAAGAAGCAGCACAGCCCTGCAGGCTTTCTGTCAGCGGGGTGTGTGCGGGGCCAGCTCTGCAGACAGGTGTCTGCATGTGCTCTGACCTAACCCCTCCTTGCTCTTTCCCGCCTTCTGCAGTATGATTTGAGATCGTGAACATGGACTTTTCTCGGCTCCACATATACACGCCTCCCCAGTGTGTGCCCGAGAACACTGGCTACACGTATGCACTCAGGTGAGCACGTGTTTTGTCCCTTCTCGAATGCCGTTGACCTGACGGGACCGCAATGGGATGGCAACCAAATGTTATATTTAGAAAGAAAATATGTATAAACTTTATATTATGCTATGGCTTTATGAAATTACTGAACTTAAATGCAAGTCGTGAGGTTGTTTAGAAAACTGTACGTTTCTGATGACTCAGTCATGACTCATTGCAAACAAATTGCTGTTCTAGACTCCACCCAAAGGGCTGTGGTCTCGAGAATAAATCTCTGTGGTTATGGCCAGGGTTTGTGACTTGCACTTTTGCTTGGGTGGTTTAGTTAACAGAACTGTCCTGGCACGATGGCCTTGAGAAGAGGCATTGTGAACAGTGTGTGCTGAAACCTCAGGAGCTCAGTTCTGTTTTCATGCGTGCTGACAGCACCCGGAGGCCTCAGGTGTGAGTCTTAGAAGTGGCTGGCAAATAGAGAGGATAGTTGAGATGAAAATGTAAAATTATGGGTTCATGCCAAAGGAAAATCAATTACTAGATTGGTTAGGATTCAGTTGGCATTTAGAAACCTTTGCACCCTGGCAGATGTTTAAGGCACACAGGGAAATGCTGTGTAGTTTTTTCAATGGCTCATCTTCTAAAGGGTAAAAATATAACTCAAACTTTAAGAAAATTGGAGGCTATTTTAAAGAAAATAATTTTTTAACAGCATTAGTCAAATTTCACACTTCATGATAGAGGTTTTATTTACAATTCTAGATCGTGCCAGACTTCCCATAGTAACAGTCTTCCTTGTTAAGTCCTGTAGTACTTCAGAACACTGAGTGGGCCGACTCAGGTGAGCTGTGCTTGTTGTGTATGAAGGATCATGAAAATAATTCTTGCTAATTTATTTTTAGCTTTTATAATGTATTTTAAATACAGGTTTTTTTTTTTAAGTTTTAGTGCTTCTAATTTCTTTTTTTTTTATTTCTTTTTATTTATTTATTTTAGAGAGGAGACAGAGAGAGAGAGAGAGAGAGAGAGAGAGAGAGAGAGAGAAAGGGGGGAGGAGCTAGAAGCATCAACTCCCATAAGTGCCTTGACCAGACCAGTGCAGGGTTTTGAACTGGCGACCTCAGTGTTCCCAGGTCAATGCTTTATCCACTGCGCCACCACAGGTCAGGCTAAATACAGTTTTTAAATGATGTGAGAGCCTGGGTCTCTGCACTGGGACAGGAGCCCTGTTGCTTCCAGTCACTGACCGCCTTCCTTCAGGCCGACCCGGGGCGGACGAGGGCGTGAGCAGTGGGCAGGAAGGGCAAGCGGGCAGCTGTGGCCTTGGAGGCTCTGCTGGCGGTTGTTGAGGGCAGCAGGGACCAGTGAAGGGTTTTAATAAGAAATGCTGTGACCAGGTCTGCTCTGGGAGGGACAGGACACTGCAGTGTGGGGAATGGGGGTGAGGGGCGTTCAGAGAGTCATCCTCCCTGCCTTGTCCTTCAGACCCCCTCTCCCGCCTTACACCCTGATCACCCGCATGCCAGTGACTGCTCCTGTGACCGCTCTGTGTGCAGCCCCATCGGCATTCCGAGCTGGGTCATTGGACTTGCAGAGGCTCCTCCAACCCCCCGGTCATTCCGTTGTTCCATTGCAGTGTTTTCCTGCTATGGAAACTGTCAAGCTATGTGACAGTTTGGAGAACAGGGAAGAGGAACACGCCCCTCTGCCTCTCAGCTGGCTACAACAGCTATCAGCACTTGGTCTCGTCTCTCACACCTCGCCAGTGGATTGTTTTGGAGCAAATCTCTAAAAGATGATATTTTAAAAAGTTATCCAAAATACCAGTATTATCACAAAAAGCTCCTAGGAATTAAAGTGACTCTTAGTAGCTCCTTGATATAACAGACACTGAGACTGTGCTCCAGACAGGACCCTCACGTTCTGCTTGGGAGGTGTGTCTCAGGTCTGACCTGGGCCTCCTGTGCACTGTGCACTGTGGTGAGAAACCGAGACTTGGGCAGCTCCAGGTTTCCGTTTGCTCGCTGGCATGACTGCACGGCAGATGGCACTTCCTGATGCATTCTGAGAAGAGGTGCATGCAAACCACTGTGTCCCCTTGAGTGTGGCGGTTGGTCAGTGTTTCCCGCCTGCCCCACTCACTGACACCCTGCCACCTCTCACAGGATGGGCATGGCAGCCCAGGGGAGCGCTGCCATGGTCAGGAGGCTCTGCCCCCGGACCCTCAGGGACCTCCTGTCAGACTGTGCACCTCGCCAGTGCAGGCCAGGCTTGAGGTGGGGCTCTGGCCTTGTCAGTCTCGGCGGACATTGGTTTTCACCTGGAAAGAAAAAGGTGTGGAAGTGGCTGTTGGTTGTACAGGGGAGAGTGTATTTTGAGGAGTGGGGGTAATCAGCCAACCAGACACTGCTAAGAAGCCATGCAGGGTGCCAGGCAGCGAGCTCTGCCCACGGGAGTCACTGTCAGCCGTCGCGGGCAGCGGTGCTTGAGCAGATGTGAGGATGAAGTAGTGGGTGAGGAGTGAGGGTACCCCTCTTTCAACAAGCTGTCTGATAAGGGAGGAGAAAGGGCATGCTCTGTGTGTGTGTATACATGTAAATACACATACATATATTTCTTTTCACCGTGGGGAGAGATGAGAGTACTGTAGATCTAGACGCTGATGGTGAGGAGTCCATAGAGATCGAAGACAGTAAGGTCCAGAAAGGGGAGGTTCGTGTGGAGCCCACAGGGTGGGCTTTAAGGTTCCTCCGCTATGGCGTGGCAGCGTGACTGTGGTCCTTCCCAGCCCGTCTGACCTGCTGCACATTCGCTGACGGGAGAAAGAAGCAGGGTCTTGAGGACTTGAGAGCCAGAGGTGGAGATGGGGGGTGGTGACGTTGGAAGTGAGGAGGGGACAGCATCAGTAGTGGCTGTGGGGACCTGTGGGGGTAGGGGTGGAGTCTCTTGGTCCCTTGCAGCATCTAGAACTGAACAGAGAGAGGTGTGGGCTTCACCTGGTGGGGGTGTGGCTGGCCACTGGGACAGAAGGCCTGTGGGGCTGGGCATTGCGGCTGGGGGACGGCTGTGATGATCACCAAGATTGGAAGCTTGTGAGGCTGGAGGATACTGGGTGGAAGGGCCAGAGGGATAGGTGACAAAAGTTCTCTTCTCCTCCCCAGCTCTGACCCCTGCTGTGAGCCCAGGCCTTGTTTAGCTCTGGGTGGTGAGGCGGGTAGCTCCGTGACCAGTTTGACGAGAACCTTCCAGTTGTCTCTGTGCTTTATGTGTAAGGAGATGTGATTCTGTTTTCCAGTTTGCTTTAGTAGAGACAGGATGAGCCTAGAGCACTTTGCTTTTTCCTTTAGCACTGTGTCCTGGAGGCCTTCCTGTGAGAGTAGGTTAGACCTTTTATGTTTCTGACAGCCTCGCAGCTTAGGAACTATGGGTGTGTCCTGTTTATCACACACGCACACGCACACATGCCTTGCATAGCTGCTCTTACCACGTTCCTCTAGCGGCTTCTTCCCAGTGCTCTCAGCAAACTAAAGGCTTGGAGCGCCCTTTTGATGGCGAAGGCACCCAGGTTCTGCGCTGGTGGCAGTGCCAGTGTGCCCGAGCTGCAGGGCGTGCTGGGGGCGGCAGAGAAAGAGTTCTGTGCACCTGTGTCTGCCTCCTGCATGTGTGCATGCTCCACTGCTCAGAGTCACACCTGGTTCGGACCTTGGACAGAGGTGGGCAGACCTGGACGTCACCGTTCTCTCCTGATGTCAAGTTGTTACCTAAGGGCTGTCTTTTAAGCCCAGTGGTGGCATGCCTGGGCCATACCTACACGATGCATTATGATTTGAAACAACATGCTTATCTTAAACTAAAATCATAGTTGTATAAAATACTTTTGGAAGAAAACGAAGGATGTTTACCTTACATTGAAATCATGGATTTAGCATCCTCACTGCACGCTCGGCGCAGCTCTGTGCAGCCTCCCATCCAGCCTCAAGGTCGGCACACACAGCCTCCAAAGGCATGTGTGGTTGTCACACGCCTGTGATCACATGCATCTTGTGTCGGCTTACTGTTGCTGTGACTGAATCTGTTCTAGTGTCAGATCTAATGAGTTTAAGAGGAATGTGATTATGAAACTAGTTTTATAGTATCAAGTATAATGCAGAAATGTTCTTAAGCTCATTCCCTTCACTCAGATTCCTAAGTCCTTCCCACGGCTGCCTCCTGAGCAGGAGTTGCTTCCCACTGCCGCGAGGGGGTGCCTCCCAGCATCCCATGGCACCAGTTCTGGGGAGGGGAGCCGGTGCCACGTGTGACACCCCCTCCTCCTGCTGTGGGTCTGTCTGCTTGCCTGCTCTGTCTCCCTGGTCTCAGGACAGCCTCAGTGGTGTCCCCTGCCTTCCCCTCCTCACACTGCCTGGTGCTCACCTTCCTCCTCGCTCGTGTGTGTCCTGAGTGAAAGGTGCGCTGAGGTGCTCAGGCCACCCAACTGGCTGGGCAGGTCAGGAGGTGTGGTCCCTGCCCTGAGGTGGCACAGAGTAGGTGCGCAATGAATGCTTCTTAACTTGGAAGAGCTTGCTAATAACACAAAAAGACACGGCTTCTGATTGTGGAGTTCCACGGAAGGAAATTGTGGTACGTTCTTGTCACAGGTTTGTCTCCAGCTCCGTGCGAGTCAGAGGCAAAGTAGCATTGACGGTCCTGTCACTTGCTTCCTCCTCTTCTGCGTACGTGGCCTCATCCAGTGACTGTAGGGACTCCTGGCCATGGTGTGGCCACTGCCTCTCCTACTCTGTCAGGTGCAGGTTGACAGGACTGCCCATAGGTGGGTCCTCACGGTCTCACCTGTCATAGAGCGGGTCTTAGGTCGGCTCCAGGCTGAGACCGTAGCCCCAGGGGTCGATCTCACAGGTGCTGATCTGGTGCCAGCGTCTTTTGCTCTGTAGAAAAGTTGTCACGTTGTGATGGCTGTTATTAAAATTCACCGTGGGTGACACGTTCTGTTCACTGCTTGTTCAGTCTCTTCAGAAGAAGTGCTGTGAGCATTCTCTTTCTCACACGTTTTTCTTCCTAGTTCAAGTTACTCTTCTGATGCTCTGGATTTCGAGACTGCACACAGACTGGATCCCGTGTTTGATTCTCCAAGAATGTCCCGCCGAAGTTTGCGCCTGGCCACCACTACCGCCTACAGCACTGAGGGCGGCACGGCGAGGGACGTGGACTCCTGCCCCGGCAGCTCGGCCTCCACGAAGGACAGAGTAGCCAGGTGAGCCCTCCTTTGTGCTCACACACGTGCTGACACCAGTTACAGCCAAGCTCAAGCGTGTGGGTCTGTAAGACCTCACTCTCGAACGTTGGAACACGAGTGCTCACACAGACCTGCACGTGGCATTGTGGCCTTGCTGCACGTGAGGGCCGACATGGCTCTGGGGTGTGTGGCTGTTGGTGCTGGTGCTCTGCAGGGAAGGTCTGCCAGTTCTCAAGCCTGGAGGGGCGCGGGCACCCAGGCTGTGGACGCAGCTCACCTTCCCTGCAGGACCTGCCCTCAGCTGTGCCGCCAGACTGTGTTGGGTGGGGCCATGGCAGACGGTGCGTGGTAAACTGTGTGCACTAACAGATGCACACGAGACATGACATCTTACCTGTGCTCGTGGTCTCTGCTGTGCCTGTCACCATTTTTGTATCCAGAAGGAGCACAGGTAGGTGAGGTCATGCGCGCTAGAGAGAGAACAGTGACGAGCTTCCCCCGAAGGGCTCTTTCTCCAGGGATGGGGACAGCAGCTGCTAGGAGGGCTGTGCTGGCAGCACGCGGGGCTGGCCTGGCGCCTGTAGCCCTGCTCCTGTGTCTGGGTGCTGCACACACCTAGCGGCCATCTCAGGTTCATTTGGGGAGTGAGGCTGTGCTCCTCCCCCCTGGAGATGAGGAAAGAGCACCCGGAGTTCCAGCTGGTGTGTGGCGTGAGGACAACCGGCTGTGCGGGGTGACACCTGACCCGGTTTCCCGATGCCTGCTCACATGGCGCTCTGTTCCTGCTGCCTGTTCCCTCCGGGGGGAGTGGCTGCCATCCGTCCTGGGAACGTGCTTGTCCAGAAGCATTCATTTTCTCGGCCTCCATCTGCATCGTTCGTGAGGCGTGGAAGCCACGTTAGAGCGTGGCCTTGGCCTGCCAGTCTCAGTGCAGTCTGGCTGCAGCTGGTGACTGCGAAAGAGAACGGACGTGCACCAGGTGGTCACTTGTGTTAGAAAGGAGGGGAGTGGCTAAGCTTAGAATCATACTGTTGTATACTTTTATACTTACGCAGTTTTTATACTTAGGTTATCTTAAGTTTTAGCTACTTTTGGGTCATAGAGCCCAAAATTAATGTGAAAACTATTTTGTTTATATACTTTAGAAGGAACTCTTGGACCCCAGCTTAGGACTCCCTTTTCTAGTTAAAGAAATGTTTCATTACAGCAGAAAGACATAAAAAGATGCTGCCTTAAAAATGCCGTGTTTGACCCTGGCCGGTGGCACAGTAGGTACAGTGTCGGCTCAGTGTTTGGATGTACTGGGTTCTTTTCCCGGTCAGGATACACAGGAGAAGCGACCATGTGCTTCTCTCCTCCTTTCTTCTCCCTCTTTTCTCTCTCTTCCCCTCCCACAGCCAGTGGCTCAGTTGATTTGAGCATGGCCCCAGGCTCTGAGGATGGCTAGGGTGGTCTGAGAGCATCAGCCTCTAGTGCTAAAAATAGCTTGGTGCTTGAGCATCAGCAAGACCGGGGTTGCCGGCTGAATCCTGGTCCAGGCGTCTGCAGGAGTCTGCCTCACTATCCTCCCCAAACACCTAAAAAAATGCTGTATTTATTCTCAAAACTTTTGTGTTGGTAAAATATAGTATTTTGTATTTACAATAAATAGTTTATGAACTAATTTCTTATTTTCTTCTTTTTAGAACAACAAAACAGCGCAGAAACGCCAGCACTCTGGCTTTGAGTGTAAATCGCGCCTCAAGGCAGGTCACTGATGGCCAGAGTGGCGGTCTGCAGGGCACGGCCTGTGTACGGCCACCTGTGCTGGACGAGTCTCTGATCCAAGAGCAGACTAAAGTGGACCACTTCTGGGGTGAGTTATCTACAGTTTGGTTATTTCTCAGATTCTTCTGGAAGAAGGAGGTCATGGCCAGTGGAGGCCAGTGAGGGTGAGGTTTTCTCTAGACTCACCCAGAGCCAGCGCAGGAAGCTGCCGCGATGCGACCTCGTGTGTGCCGATCAGGCACAGTCTGCTGGATGTGGACAGCAGGGCTGGCAGTAGTCAGCGGAGAGTAGCCACAGTGTGAGCTCAGGTTCCAGAAGCTCTCAGCTGCAAGGTGCGCACCCAGTGTAGACACAGCAGCAGTGCAAACAGCTACAGTGCAACCCAGTCCTGTTAGAAATGAGATGCTTCGGGAGTGACTGCGCTGCTGCTGCTCTGTCCCCTCGGTGTTCTGGCAGGCCCTTTGGAGAAGACCATGGACCCCGATCTGTGCCAGGACTTTGTGTGCTACTTTTGAGAAGTGTTAGGTTTCGTGTCTGCTGTTGTTTTGCTCGGCCAGCAGGAACAGTTCCCAGGCAGCGAGTTGAGGGTGCGTGTGCTAGGGAAACCATGCCTCAGACACTGGGTTTGTCCTGTGAGGCCTCCTGCATCTGCACCTTCCTCCCAGGCAGTGTGTGTGCACACGTGTGTGTGCATGTTCCTCAGAGACATCCTCTCCCCTCAGACCGAGGAGTGTGTATGTATATCTGGAAACATCTCCGTCAATTTTTGGCATATTAGAAAATAAATCTTGACCAGTGCCATCATACTGATTCATTAACCATTGTAACCTTTACTTTGTTGAGTGGATTTTGTTCTGTCTTGATCATTTGAGTTCACCTGCAAAACTATGTGTGTTTTAGGTCTTGACGATGATGGAGATCTTAAAGGTAATGATCTCAGTTCTTTTCTTCCCCCTGGTTTTTACGATAGAAGTTCTCGTTAGGTGTCCACAGAGCCTAGTAAATAGGACCTCTCTGCTTTCTGAAACTTTCAGGAGGAAGTAAAGCTGTCATTCAGGGAAATGGTGATGTGGCCACAGACGCAGCCTGGAGCAACGGCTACACCTGCAGGGCCTGCAGCCTGCTGTCTGAGCACCAGGACGGGCTCTCCTCTCACACCACTTCCCACACCACCGCCTCCAGGGTGTACTCGCGGGACAGGAGTCAGAAACGTAAGTCTCTCTCCTGGTTAAGACTTAGAGAGAGAGCCCTGGCCGGGGAGCTCAGTTGGTTAGAGCATTGTCCCGACACACCAAGGTTGCTGGTCATCCCTGGTCAGGGAACATATGACAATATCTCTTCCTTTTTTTCTCTCAGAAATAATAAGTAAATGTGTTTTTTTTGTTTTTTTTTTAAGAATTTATTTTTATTTTATTCATTTTAGAGAGGAGACACAGAGAGAGAGAGAGAGAGAGAGAGAAAGGGGGGAGGAGCTGGAAGCATCAACTCCCATATGTGCCTTGACCAGACCAGTGCAGGGTTTTGAACTGGCGACCTCAGTGTTCCCAGGTTGACGCTTTATCCACTGCGCCACCACAGGTCAGGCAATAAGTAAATGTTTTTTTTAAAAAAAGAGAAAAATATACCTGAAAAGGCAGTGGTGCAGTGGATAAAGCGTCGGACTGGGATGCCGAGGACCCAGGTTCAAGACCCTGAGGTCACCAGCTTGAGCACGGGCTCATCTGGTTGGATCAAGGGTCACCAGCTTGAAACCAAGGTTGCTGGCTTGAGCAAGGGGTCACTCAGTCTGCTATAGCCCCCCGGTCAAGGCACATATGAGAAAGCAATCAATGAACAAATAAGGTGCTGCAATGAAGAATTGATGCTTCTCATCTCTCTCCTTTCCTGTCTGTCTGTTCCTCTCTCTGACTCTCTGTCTCTGTCAAAAAAAAGAAAAATATTTCATATCCTCATAGTTCTTCCTTTTATAAACCTGGTATTATAGGCCTCAGCATCTACACTCTTTTATGTCATAGATTTGACCTCAAAATTATCAAAGTTTAAGAAACGTACCAAAAATTAGCTTTGTTCCTTCTGATACTCTTTCAGCTTACACTCTGTGTGGTTAGTGGTGTGCCTAGGAGTGTCTGAGATTCTGTAACTAGGGCTTTGGTCGAACTAGTGGAGCTGAGTGGTCCCTTGCAGATGGGCACATGCCCTGGAGGAGCAGCTCCGTGTGATGCTCTTGCCTCTGTGGCCAAGGTGGTCATGCCCACGGGCGTAAGACTTCCTGGTCTCTAGAGCTCGTGACCAAGGCAGCGTCAGGTTCAGGAACAGCTCAGCACTGGCCCTGTTGGGGTGGCAGCTCTCATTTCATGGACCCTCGAGTGTAGCCATGACCATTGGCAAACAGGGCGGACGTCAGAGTCCTGGCTGCAGTCACTGGAACACAAAGGTCCTCAGACAGGACTATTGGAGTTGCTGTGGCTGCCGTGACCTTGGCAGACCAGCCTGTGGGGCTTCGTCCTGGGTCCCCAGAGCTGCAGGCCCCTTCCTGGTTCACCATGTGGCTGAGATGCCCCTGCTGGCTCGGGCACTCCATGCAGTCGCTGACTTTCTGCCTGGTAGTCATGCTCAATATGGCATTGAGGATAGGGCGCCCTTTACATAAGGCTTGCATCACCTTGTTCCGAGTCCTTAGCTCCTAATGCGCTCGGTCCAGGTGCTGGCTGCCTGGCAGGGCTGTGTTTGTGCATTCACCTTACTTCTGGCACCAAACCCAGGTTGGCCATGAGGAGCCTGGCATTGCCGAGCACTCCCTCTGCTCCGGGCTCTGCCCCAGTGTCTGCCTGGCCCTCGCCACAGCCGTGTGGGACTACAGCTGCCTCCACCGTGCAGGCTGCCAAACAGGCTTAGTGAGTATGCAGCTTGCACCTTGCCTGCAGTGCTGGCCCTGCGGTCACTCATGCAAGGCAGCGAGCCAGGGCACAGGCCTTCTTGGCTCTAAGCTCACGTGATGTCGGGGTTGGGGGTGTTGAGGCTGCATGTTAAAGCATGCCATCACTGCGTTGAGCATAGCATTGTCCTTAGTGTGAGAGCGTGTTCCTCAGCTCTGTAGGAATATGTTGCTCGGATCAGAGCAGAGACGTGTGTAACTGACAACAGCCACTCTTTGTCCTGAGCTCAGTGACGCCATTAATTGTGTCTTCAGGTGTGCATTTGGGGGTAGCCTTGGACTCCCTCACCTAAATTTCCTGGCTTGAATTGCTCTTGACTGTGAGGAAAAAACAAGTTCTATGTCTCGACAGGGTGAGACTAGCAGCACAGTTTATTCTTGTGTTATTGCATATTAACTATTGCTTCATTTTCCATACAAACAACAAAATGGGATTTTCTGCTTCACATCAAAAAGGTTTTAAAAAGTTTCACAGTCTTTTCCTTGGAGCATCAAACCGTCCCCCACAACACAGGCTGCTGGCGAGTGTGTGTGTGTGTGTGCACGTGAGCAGAGAAACCCTCCTGTGAGGGTGAGGTCCCTTCAGCAGCATGTCAGGGCCACATGGCGGTGTCAGCAGGCACCCAGCCCCCTCCACACTCAGCCCTTCCTGGGTTGGCTAGAAGTGGCGGGAGAGAGCGGCACAGACTCATCTGTGTTGCCTAGGGCAGTGTGTCCCCCAGGGAAGGTGTAGGTTAGCCTTTGAAAAATGGTCTGTTGTCCTGGTGGCTTAGCGCAGCATTTTGCGTACGGGAACAGCCTTCGTTGCTAGGGCTAGGGACGAGGCCTCTGCTCCCTGGTACGCAGCAGCAGAGGGTGCCACACCGCGTCCATGGTCAGCCGGAGGAGGGGCACCTTGGACTGAGGCTGCTCTCCTGAAGAAGCCGTTGTAGCATTCAGATAGATTTTTAAAACCTGTTTCAACCAGTAGCCTTTAAATAAATACCACTGCTGATAAAGAGGGATTATGTACAATTTCAATTTAAGTAAGTTCTCCCAGCTGACTTCCCAAACACCCCATTCACCCTCCCACAATGATGCTGTGAGGGTCCCCAGCCCCATAGACTCTTGACAGGTCTTCATATTTTTGTACTTGAAAAGTTTTTCGGTTTGATGGATGAAACGTGGATTTGGGCATTTTTCAGCAAGACTGACCCTGCATCACCTCTCAACCCATGGCCTCCGCTGTCGCGCTCTGCACGGTGTGGGATGCGCTGTGGTGGGATTGGGAAGGTGCCCGCGGTGGGCCCCACTCTGTGCCTTCTTGTGTGGGCTGCCAGTTCCCCAGTATGTCACCGTGTTATGAAACTGTTTGAAGAGGAAGCTCTAATTGTATTTCTTTAAAGTCACTCCAGCTCCAACGTCACCCATCCCAGCTGGCTTCATGCCATATATCCTGAAGTCACTGAGGTTCTGCTGAGCTGGGCAGTAGGGGTGGGGGGTCCACAGCTGAGCTTCAGAGCACCTCCTGGGCCAACCGGGGGGACTGAGCACGTCTCCAGGTGATCCCGGGCACTTGACCGTGTAGAAGCAAGTTTCAACTGCCAGCAAAGAAACTTCCAGCAACTGTGACTTTTAGCATGTCACTCGCACGGTTTAGGTTAGTAGAGAAGGTGGCAGGAGATGTCAGGAAAGCAGGAAAGTGGGTGGCTGGTCAGGTAAGGAGTGGTTACTGCAGTGTGTGTGTGAACAGTATTGGTGTCTTATGATAACGTGCTGGTGAGAGCTTTGTGTCGACAGTTTCGCCTTGTTGGGATGACGTGTGTCACGCCAGGCCGTGGCCACTTGTCCTTACCGCGCTTCCCATGTTGTCTGGTGTCTGTTCAGAGCAGGCACAGCTCTCTCGGAAGCGGGTGGATTACTGTCTGACTCGGGAGGAGAGTCTGCTTTGTGGGAGGGAATTAACTGTGTCCACGGTTTTTTAATAGGCGGTGCGTCTTTCTTCGTGGATAGGATTTTGTGGCTGGCCACGTCCACTTCGTCATCTTTTTCATCATTCTTAGTGCAACTCTTTCGAGTGGCTTTAATGAAGCTCAATTATGAATCAGAAAATTACAAATTGAAAAGCTATGAATCAAATGATCGTGAATCAGAGAGCTATAAGTCAAAAAGCCATGAGTCAAAAGGTATTTAAATATATATATTTTCTCTTTTTTTCCACCAAATAATGCTTTCACGGTGGAGAAAGCCCTCCTTTTTCCAGTGTGGCACATCCACGTCTCTGCTGTCGCGGTCTTCACGCCGACTTCCGCGTGTGTGCTTTCGCTCATTCTCGAGGAGCTGCGAAGGGTTAACATGCTCTGCATGTGTTTCTTTTCCTGACAGTCGATCAGTGTTTAAACGCTTCTAAGTCACTTTTTAAATACTTAAATTAAAAGTTAATGTATTCAGCTTCTGATTCTACTATTTTAAAGCAAAAGCAGTTTATCTGAATGGCATCTAGAATGATGTTTTAAACACTGGGCAGGCCCATCTTTGTCCTGTATCCGTGGGCATATAATTTAGCCAGGTGGGACTTGAAAATCTCTTCCTAACCAAAGCCCTTGTCACCTGTCCTCTCCTGTCTTGTGCAAGCCTCTGGCTGTGCTCACCCAGGTGGCCAGCCTTGTGGGTGCTCTGGCTTGCTGGCTCCCTTGGGGTGTCAGGAGCCCATGAACTCGCTGAGCTTTCTAAGCCTGTTTTGCGTGTATTGCAGCTCATTCCGGTCACGGTGGGAGGATGACAGGAAAAGAGTGGCCCAGAGAGGACAGTCACCTCAGTGTGAATGGGGAGTCGTGTAAGTATGGCTTCGTCCTACACGGGGCTCTCTGCTCTTGGCGTTGGTTCCCACAGGCCACCAGTACGGAGGATGCGTCATTCCCATGAGCTCAGTGGCCCGCACTGGGTGGGTGGGCTGGTAGGGCTGCTGCTTAAGCTGTAGTAATAGAAGCCAGCAGCCACCAGAGGGCACTTGCTTTGAGTGTCTTCTGTTTTTCATAAATGAGTTTCCTAAGTTTTTCAAACTGCCATTGTTGTGCACGGTTTTCGGTGAACAGGGTTTGCATGTTATGTGTCACATTAACTGCTTGTCACCACCACCCACAGGTGATGACGGTCAGGGGATGGAGCACCTTGAGACACACACAGCCGCCCACTTGCAGTCTCCCAGGACCCTGTGGCCCAGCCTTTCCCGTGCAGGTCGCCTCACACTGTCCGTTGTCTCGTCTGGTGCTTCACACACACCTGTTGCTCCTGGTTCACACTTGACATTCGAGTGCTGGTTCAAAACTGACAAGATTCATGTTAACTTTGGTTTAAAATATGGAGCTTGTCTCTCTTAATAACTTTGTCACTGTAGTTAGCATAAACTAAATGTGTGAAAAACCTTATTTGAGATGAAACTAAAGGTTTAGAAAAGGCTGGTTCCCTCCTGTCCTGGTGTGGGAGTACCCTGTGCTCAGTGAGCGCTGTCTGCAGCATGGAGATTTATGTAAAGAGTTAGCTGTCTTCCAGTTTATACCTGTAAGTTTCTTGGTAAAGGGGCACCTTTCTATAGGCAGCCATTTATTTTTAAAGCTGAGTGTCTAAAATAATTTTCTCTTAGCTGTTAACAAACATAAAATAATAGATTTTAAAACATCCTCCAAAACCATATTTCTTTGCATATCAGCCTTGTTGGAATTACTTAATAGTTTCAGGAGCCAACACACAAAAGCTAATGTGAGTATATAACTTTCAGCCGTTACTCTTAAAAACAGAACAGAATTGACTCGATAAGCAGTTTCTGTTGTGTGTGATGTGTGGTTGCCAGGGTTACTGTGTTGTATCCTTTCATCCAGAGTACCATTTGTGACTCCAAAATGTCTTTCTTTCACTGGAAGACATTAGCCTGTAGGCTGGTTTTCATTTTGGTCCCGAGTCGTCATTGTTTCACTCTGGTGTCTGGGGTTTTATTTGCTTTCAAGTACCTCATTATCTCTCCACATAAGTCCTGCTGGCACCAACTGCGGGCCTGCGGGCAGCTGCCGGCCACCACGCTGGACTTCATGGGGATGTCCGCAGGGGGAGGGAGGACTGTGTTCAGAGAGCAGGGTTTTCAGGAGTTAATTTCAGTGTCTTGCTTGGACTTTAGTAGTTTGTTTTTCGTTTTTCTTGCAAAGGGAGTCAGCCTCCTGATATAGGAGAGCGTTTTGGTAAAATCATACTAGTAGGCGTTGTGTGGTCGCCGTGGGAGCTGGTGTTGAGAGTGCCTCCTGCATGCATCTCGTCTGTCACAGGTCACGTCTCGATGCAGGTGCTGCGCAGGATCGGAGCTGCGGGTCGGGTTGTGTCGCAGGCCGTGCTGTCCACCCTCTGGTTGGCAGTGGCGGCTCCAGGTGCTCATTCTGTCCTTGTGTTCGCACTCTCCGTGCTCGGGCCTCACACAGCTGCAGTGAACAGTGACCTAACCAGAGCAGCGCCCCTCGTCATGCCCCCGGGCTCTGCCCAGGACGCGCCTGCTCCCTCCTATGCTGGGTCTGCGTGGGCTCCTTGTTCCCTGGTGTTCACGTCTGTGCAAGTCCAGATGTTTGGTCTGCAGGGATGCAGTGCATGGCATGTCCCCCGAGCTTGCTGATGCACTCGTGAGCATCGTGTCGCTCTGGTGTGTGTTCCTGTGTTGGAGCATGTGGACTCCTGCTGTGCTGACTGGCATCTCACACCACCTCCTCCCTAACTGCAGTTCTGTCTGCTTTCAGTATCTGTTCGTGAGCTTCCTGGGGCTTCTTGCTTGGCGTTCACAAAACAGTGTGTCTGAGTGTCTACTTTTCCTCAGAGCATCTCCTGAAGCTGACTGGTGTGTTCTTTCCTAGGGAAGGCAGCCTCTGGAACGTTCTGGTGGCTAGGGAGTGGATGGTACCAGTTTGTCACTTTGATTTCTTGGCTGAATGTGTTTCTTCTTACAAGGTAAGAAAACTGATAAAGTCAGTTAAAGACCTGACTTTGTGCTAACTGCAGGGTTTCATTTGATTTATTATTTCATAATGGCTTAGCTTATATTAATATAGTTTTTGTAGTTTGGTATATTAATGGCATACATTTATGTCATTTTATATTTACAAAATGCTTCCATGTTCTTAATTTTTCAAATCACTCTTACGAGAAAGAAAAGGCTGGTGCCATTCCTGAGGGAACAGCAGAGAGCAGAGGTCGGGGACATGTGCAGGGCACACAGCCAGGAGCCAGACCCTTCGACTCTGCTCAGGGCAGTGGGCTAATGGCCAAGGCCTTCCGTGCCTTCCTGTAGCCCCCAGTGTGGCCTGTGTGCGTGTTGCTGCCCCTCGTGGCTGCGGCTGTGACTGCTCTCCTACACTGGACCTCTGCTGCAGAGCGGGAGGGGCGTGGAGTGCTGACCTGCCTCTCACTTCGCCCCACTTACATGGTTTTGTTTTGTTAATTCTTAGGTGCCTTCGAAATATTTGCAAGTTTTTAGTCTTGCTCATTCCACTGTTACTTTTACTAGGTAAGTACGATTTGACTTAGCTCCTTTGACGATTGATACATGTGTACGTAAGTCAGCGAAGTTCATGCACTTTGTGGCAGGCATCAAGTGTGCCCTTGCACATTTCATGGTGGTTTATTTCTCCTTCAAGGTGCTGGCCTCTCCTCACGGGGCCAGGGCAGCTTCTTATCCCTCCTGCCTGTGTTCAACTGGACACACACACTCCGAACACAGAGGACCGGTGACCCCAAGGACATGTTCACACCTGATACGTCTCACCAGAACCAGCCTCCAGAGGTAACCAGTTAGAAAGCTCTTACCTGGCGTTACAGATCTGCTCTTGAGAGTAACTTGTCCTACACAGTGGGGGACACAGGATTGTTCAGTCCGTTTTTAGAAAATATTTTTAAACATCAAGCTCCTCAATGCGCTGAAACAGTTCAAATAAACGCACCTTTAAAGTAATGTTATTCAGTTAATTTTAATTTCAAGAATAACAGTATTCATTACTTTGGAAATACAGGAAGTATAAAGGAGAAAATGAGAACGGCCCGAACCCGCCCGCAGGACAGTCACTAATGGTGGACGTTCTCGTGTGTGCACACTGTTGTTGACATTGGGCCGTAGGCTCTGTGTTGTGGTTCTGACTGACCTTGTGCTGGAAATTGCTTGGTGCCGGTTGGGGTCTCATTGCCATGGGAACGTCTTCTTCCTTTGTAGGGTGCTGCTGAGGCTTCCTCCTGGCATCGGGTGAGCGAGGTAGAAAGGCAGATGACCTTTCTGTCTGGACAGTGTCAGAGCCGTGACGAGAAGCTGCGAGAACTGTCAGCTCTGCTCCAGACACTGCAAGTGCGGGTGGACCAGCTGGATGAGGGGCGTGCCGGGATGTCGTCTTTGGTTAAGAGTGTAGTGGGGCAGCATTTGAAGGACATTGGTGCTGGCGGACTGCTGAGCTCTCAGGTGAGGCTGAGAAGTCCTGAGTGGTTGGTTTCCTTGGGGGACCGAGAGTGGGAGAGGCTTGGCAGTGGGCGTGGGCATGGGGCTCACGGTGAGGGGTAATGTGCTTCCTGCGCTGGCTGCCGGCCCGCCCACTGGGGAGTGCTGTGTGTCAGATCCCCCAGAGTGTGTGCTGCCCGCCCACTGGGGTGTGCTGTGTGTCAGACCCCCCAGAGTGTGTGCTGCGTGTGGGGCTGGGACCCAAGGGCCTCAACGTAAGTGTCCTGTTTGTCCTGTCGCCCTTCTCTCCAAACTGATGTTCCTTTTCTTGAGTTTCAGGATGGTTTCATTCAGGTATTTTGGATTAAAATATTTTAAGACATGCATCACCCCTAGTGTCTCTGTCTTAGAAGGGCCCATGCCATTGCCCACACCGCGGTCCAGGGGTCACTGGGACCTCCCCCCCAGTTCACAGGGTTGCAGGTCTGCTCCCCTGGGCCCCGCACAGAACCAGGTCTGCGGAGGTGGAGCAGCCCCCAGGCCAGGCTCTCTGAGAGGTTGCTGCCTCACCCTGCTTGCGCCCTGGCCATGTGGGAGCTCCAGGCATGTTCCCACCACTGGGTTCTTCACCTGGAAGAACCCAGAGCAACCATATGGTCATGGTTGCTTGTTTAATTCGCTGTCTTCTCCCACCTGGTGGGGGCTAAGTGAGTGTGAAGAAGGAATGTTTTCCTGACTGGTTTGCCTGCAGCGTGGTCTATGCTGATGGGTTCTGCCAGACCCACCTACCATGGTTAGGGCTGTGCAGCGGGCTCTAGCAGCATGGGGGGTGGGGGGAAAGGCGAACTGAGCCCTGCTGTGTCTTCTCAGGCACCAGGTTCTGCGGGGCTGTCCCACTGGACAGGCTCTGGGGCGGCTGGGCAGCTGATGAGTGACTCCTGCTTCCACCCCTGTGCCCAGGGTGTGCTCTGATCTATTTTCAGTTGTGTGTTTGTAAGTCGTGTGGTTATGCTGTGCAATGAGAGGGGTACAAGTTGAGTGAAACTCCCCATACAAGAATGTTTATCACTTTTCCTGTCTTCTGACCTGGATTTTAGTTGTTCTGAATGGACGATTCCTTTCTGTGCCCTGTTGTTTGTCCTGTGTCACTGCCCTTTGTTTATGTGATTGGCATTGATTCTCTGGACCTCCCAGGGTGTGTATCCTGTTTTCCAGAAGTTAGCTTGTGCTGAGCCTTCGTTCATCCCTCGTCACTGCTCATTACTCCCTTCTCTGCCCAGCAGGAGCGTGATGGGCCACTCAGGACCTAACCATTTTAGTCACCTGAGAACACCTGTTCCGGGGGCATTACCTGTGTTCTGGGGTATCGTTCTAGTTGGTTTATTCTTAGTAAAGGTCTGTGTGCCACGTCCACGTGACCATGAAACGACTGGGAGTAGACACGCAGTGTATCCATGACTTTTACTTAAATCACTAAATACAGTGGGTGCCACGTGACTGTTTCATCAGTGGATAGTGGTTGATTTGCTTTTGCCATGGAGTGTTTCCTGGTGATCACAGGATCTCATTAATGCTTTCATTAGCCGTCAAAGCTCTGTGTGCTCCAGCAGGGTCTCCGGCCCTGACGCGGGCATGAGGACGAGGCCCTTGTCAGAATGTGGGCAAGGTTGTGACCCACGCTTTCGCTTTTGGATGTTGTTTTGAAATTACTCACTAGGTTCTGTTTATGTGTTGCTCATCCTTCTCCACGTTTGTTTCTCTCCTTCCTCCTCAAGACCGACTCTGGGACCCTCCAGCATGAGCGTGAGTCACGCATCTCCTACTTGGAAGACATTCTTGAAAAACTGACGGAGAAATCTGAGGTATTCCTTCCTTTCCCTGTGGCCCCCAACAAAGTGCTCTCCTTGATAAAACGTCCACAAGGGTCAACCTTTTCACACCCCGAGCCTTTAAAGTGCCCCTTTCAGGCTATTTGCTGCTGTCCTATACAAAACTGAAGAAGAGGTCTCTGCCTGTGTCCTTCCCCTTGGGTGGTTCCGTCCCATCACTCTGCAGCTTCCTAGTACGTCCTGCTCACTGGTCCTGCTCCCGGTGCCTGCTGGCTGCAGACAGGGCTGCGAAGCCAGGGTGGACCCCGATTCTGTGCCTCCCACATGTCACTCAGCCTCCACCAGAGTCACATTGGCTCTCGACAGAAAAGAAGGATCCAAATCTTTTGACAGAGGGTACCAGTTTTGTGATGGGAAAGTTATTCCCAGATGTTGCTAAAGTCAGAGGACAGAGGCCAAGGTGTTTGCACTTGGCACATACAGGGCCCAGCAGAGAGGGCTGTCGGTGACTGTGGCCTTAGGGAGGCCACAGTCCTTTGGGGACTTGGGACAGCTGCTGTGTTACTGACTGTGTCAGACCAGGCACGTTCAGCTCATTAGTTGGTGACATGTTCTCAGGTGCTGAAGGTAGGGATCGCATATGGTCTCCTTCGCATTCAGCCTGCCCTGAGTCTCCAAGAAGTGACTGATGGTCAGGTTCACCCTGCCCACCTGGCGTGGTTCTGGCAGCCCCTGTGCTTTGAGCAGGCCCTCTGGTCAAGCGGGTCTTCCTGCAGGAATTTGTCATTGCCTTGCCCTGTGCTTGCCACTGAAGTCAGCATGCCCAGAGGCCCTGGTGTTGGTCGAGGAGCCACTTGTTTGCACATCTGTCAAGTGTTCTTGTGATGTATACGCTTCTCTGTGTATACTGTCCATGTGTTTTAAAACTTGCCTTTAAAAAATAAACACCACTCACCCGCCAGCCAGCAGGTCTGGACTTTGGAGGATTGGGCAAAACCCCAAATACATGTACACAGAGTTCATCGAGTATATGGCTTTGTGAAAACTCAGCATATAACTGTGTAAACAGATTGTTTCTCCTACTTTTTAGGCCATCCAGAAGGAATTAGAACAGACCAAGCTAAGGACAGAGAGGTAGGAGAATTGAAATAAGCCAATATCTATCTTGCCGTGGGGTGACCGTGCCGGGAGAGGCAGCTCTGGAGGGACGGGCAGCTGTGGGTCTCTGTGGGAGGCCCTTTGGTGCCGTCTGAGGACATCACTGCTCTCCATGCAGCAGCCCTTAGGGCCATCGTGCCCCTTGCTTTGACCTGGAGCGGTTGCAGGGCATCCTCAGGGTGCAGATGAGCCGCAGCGCACGTGGGTCAGGGGGCTGTGCCCGGAGCTCTGCTGGCACTGTGGGCTCTAGAGCTCAGCCCTGTCATGTGGGCAGACCCCTGCCTCTGAGACAGGCCATCTACACCCAGGCTGCGACCTGTCACAGCCGGGGCGGGGGCTCAGGCCTCTCCTGAGCCGTCTGCCACCTCAGCAGCTCCCACTGAGCCTGGTGCTTCCTTCCGCGTGCCCCCTGTGCTGAGCCCTCTGACACGCCACGTCCCTCCTCCAGACTGATGGCTGCTTGCCTCTTCACGCCGTAATTTTACCCATACAGTCTTCCCCACCCCCTGTCTGTCTAAGTATGACATAGTCACCTTTTGTCACTCAGTGATCCTGAGGCTCAGCCCGAGAGCTTGAGCCTCCCCGTTCTCTCCTGGCTGCTGTTGGGGTCTGGCCCTGTGTGTCGTCTGAGGGGTGGTGAGGCCCCACAACCCTGTGTCTGTAGACACGTGTCTGATAGGCTTTGATGTGGACCTGGGGCTGTGCTCTTGAGTGTGAATATTGATGTCGCAACAACTGTACCTACCCATAAACAAGTATTACTAGGACACTGCAGTATTTCATAGTATACACTTTCTATGCAAAAACAATTATTACAACACTTTTAGTCCATTAATCTTTTCCATTAACGTGGAAAGTTCATATTCAGTTTTGTGAAGGTTACTGAATAGTGTCTCTTACAATTGTGAGGGGAGAGAGCAAGTACTGAACAGCTTCATGAGAGCTGTCCATGCTGGGCAGGGTGTGTCCTCTCGGCGTGGGAAAGCCTCTGGGACTTGGGCATGACAGTGTGGAGCTTCGTGTGGGAGGACAGGGAGCAGTCACAACGTGGCTGTCTCAGGCCGCACTGGCTTCTCCTGCAAGAGTTCACTGAGCCTGTCCCTTCCTTCCATGGCCGGCCAGCGGGGCTGAGCAGGAGCGGCGTCTGCAGTCCGCAGTGTCACAGCTGGAGCGCGAGCTGGGCCACCTGAAGGCGGAACTGTCAGCGTTGCAGCCCCTGAAGACCAGCTGCGAGGAGGTCCACACCATCCATGAAAAAGTGAGTGTCCTGTCCACGTTCTGTGTGGTCCTAGAAGGCGAAGGAATGCCTGAGCTGATGTCTCATGTTTATCAATTTCTTTTATAAAACCTTCATTTTACCTGTATTTGAAGATTTTAAAGATTTAAAATAACATTAAAATAAAATAATTAAAATGTACATCCCGCCCCTGTCCAGTAACGTGTGACCCCGTGCTGGCTTTGTGCATACGCGGCACCGTGCACACACTTCCTGCCCCGAGCGAAAGCTTACTGCTCCCTTAGTCTTTGTCTCAGGTCAGAACATACCACAGTGTTTCTTCAGGCCCACATGTCCTTCTGCAGAAGAGGAAATCTAGATATTCTCAGCTGCGTGCATGAAATGGAAAAATCATTTGCATGCAAAAGTCATCTAAGTCAGTCAGTAGGTTGGGGACGAACGAGCACATCCTTGCTGTGCATAGAGCCTGTGGTGACAGGGGACACACAGTGCCAGTGTAGGCTGGCATGCAACCCCGGAGTTTCATCTTACTCAAGTCGCAAATTCAGACGAACGACTGTTCTTCAGTCCTTCAGTGGGAGTGAGGACAGGAGCGTCCTGTGCTGACTTGGGAAACAGTGTCCTCGTGGCTGGTGGGTTGTGAATGCCTGCAGCCTTGTGGGAGGCAATCTTAGGGCACTGACCAGTCACAGAGACACGGTGTCTGAAACAGGCAGCCGCACCGACTCGTCCTCCAGAGGCAGCAGCAGGGGTACAGGCGCACACTGAGTGTCGAGTGCCTGACGTCAGTGGGCAGGGGTCGCTGGGCTGCAATGCTGGCATGTCCGTGGTCAGGGCGGTGGTCGTAAAGGTGTGCGCCTGTGCTGAGGGCAATGCGTGGGCACTTTAGCATAGAGGCCGAGCTCGCCAGGGGCCGTCCTGTACAGGACAGTGTGTAGGAATGACGTGGACACGTCTAGATAGAACATAGTTATGGTCGTGTTTGAAGTGTCTATGCCTGGAAGACAAGGGGCTCCTCATCTCTGCACCGCCCCACGGGCCTCACACACCTGGGGCCGGCAGAGGCCTCCCTCCTGGCTCTGGGCGCACGCTCCATTCATACCGTGCTGTCTCTTACTTCCGTTCTCTTTCCTCATGGCTCTGCTAGGTCGATGCCCACGTCAGAGAGGCAGTCCGACTCCTGTTCTCTGACGGTCAGCAGGACGGCTCCCTGGACTGGCTGCTGCAGAAGCTGTCCTCGCAGTTTGTCAGCAAGGATGACCTGCAGGTTCTCCTACGCGAGCTAGAGCTGCGCATACTGAAGAACATCACCCACCACGTCTCTGTGACAAAACAGAGGCCCACGTCCGAGACCGTCCTGTCCGCGGTGCACAAGGAGGGGCTTTCTGGGATCACAGAAGCGGTAGGTACAGACGAGGGCCGTTGAAGTCACACCACGGTGATGACAGTTGAGCAGGAGGCACATGGCGGTGCCACGGAGGGTGCTCAGCCCAGGGCAAGGTGCAGTGAAGCCATCGCGCCCAGAGCCATAGCCGCTTCTTGGGAGCACTCTATATTTTATTAACCTTCTTGTCCCAAAGCTCCCGTCTGCCTGGTGTCCGCGCACCTTCCAGACTTACACAGCACGCCAGCCCCTCTCCCCGCTCCCCACTGCTGTCCCACCTCATGCACCAGGCGGCCTTCTGCTTAGGGCCTGGGAGGTGGTGTGAGCCCTGTGCACAGGCTCCAGCAGCCCCACCTGGTGCCAGCTGAAGTTTGGGTTTGCTGAAACATCCCCCCTGCCTTTTATTCCCAAAATAGAGCTAATTGACAGCATGTTCTCACTGAAACGTCTGGCATTAACACGTAGCCTTGTCTCTCCTCCCCGGGGTTCGCTGTCCCCTCCTGCGCATGCCTCCATCCAGCAAGCTCACGTCATCGTGAACAACGCGTTGAAGCTCTATTCCCAGGACAAGACCGGCATGGTGGACTTTGCTCTGGAGTCTGGCGGTGAGTGGAGGGACCTCTGATTACTGAACAAAACAGTCACCTGCCCACAGGTGCAGACTTAGAAGCTGCTACCTGCCCCACGTCCAACAGTAAGGACCTTGGTTGAGCTCTCGGAAATGAGCCTCCTCTAGGTGAGTCACTCACGTTCTGGTTTTAGGATACAGTCAGGGTCTTCCCTGGAAAGGCTGGGGCTGTGCTGACAGTTCTCACAGCAGTTGTGGGTGTAAGCCCATCTGCGAAATCCTGGATACTCGCCTCCCACAGAGCCACAGAGTCCTGGGGGGCCAGTCACAACACCCGTCAGAGAAACAGCAAACTCAATGGATGGATGTGGGCGTGCTAATTTGACTCTTCAAAGAAATAAAAAGAAAATTGTGGTCTGTTCAGTGCTGCATACTGCCTGTCTCCAGGCCCTAGACCAGATGTTTTAGGACCAAATTTACTTGAAAAATCAGAATTGTGGTTTAGTGAAGTATTGTGGTCCATGTATATGCCACATGTATACCTTTATGACGTTTGGGTCAAATGTGGGGACTTCTTTTTTTTTTTAGAGAGAGGGGTAGGAGCAGAGATGAGAAAAATCAGCTCGTAGTTGTGGTACTTTATTCTTTGATTGCTTCTCATACGTGCCTTGACTGGGGGGCTCCAGCTGAGTCAGTGACCCCTTGCTTAAGCCAGCGACCTTGGTCTTCAAGCCAGTGACCATGATCCCACGCTCAAGCCAGAGACCTCAGGGTTTTGAACCTGGGTCTTTAACATCCTGGGTTGACACTCCATCCACTGTGCCACTGCCGGGTCAGGCTACAGTAGGATATTTTAGGATAATTCAGAGGCTCAGAAATTTAGTCTGTTGGTCAGCAAGAGCAGAGCCAGCTGCTTTCTTGTTCGTCCTGCCCCTCCCGTTGTGAGGTAGGTGTGGTGACGTGCCACCACGTTCAGGAACCTTAGCTTCAGTTCTGGGAGTTTTTATTGTTAGTGGTTGTCTTGGCTGACTGTGGGACCAGCGCCTTGTCGCCTATTTAGTGCTTCCTTTCTGTTATCATTGAAATGCAATTCACTAACGTGACCTCGACCCTTGCAGCCCCACAGCTGAGTGGTTCCTAGTGCATTCACTGTGCTGTCAGCAGTCACCACCTTCCGGTACCATAACGCTTGTTTCCCAGATGGAAACCTCTCCCCGTTGGCAGACATGTCCCACTGCCAGCAGCTGGCCTGCTTTCAATGTCCTGCCACTTGGGCCTATTAATTCAGCCCTCTAAACCCTAACCCTCACCTGCTAGGTGACAGCAGCGCCCTGTTCAAGTCGTTATTCTTTAGTTACAAACATGCACAGAAGGTGGTGCAGAGCTGCTGTCCCGCTAGGTCAGACAGGGTGGGAAGGAGGCAGGACGCAGGGTCTGCTGTCGGCAGGCACAGACTAGCACCCGAAGCATCACACGCTTCGGACACTATTCTGGGACCGCAGTTAGACTGGGCTGAGCCTGAAGTAGAAGCTTCTTTACACAAGTCACAAACTTGAGAATTTTTAAAACATTTCGAGTAACTCCCTAAGGCGGGAAGTGATGCTCATCCCAAAGTGGCAGAGCCCGGCACTGAAGCACACCTCGCTCGCTTCCAGGCGGCAGCGTCCTGAGCACTCGCTGTTCCGAAACCTACGAGACCAAGACGGCACTCATCAGCCTGTTCGGCATCCCGCTGTGGTACTTCTCCCAGTCCCCCCGCGCCGTGATCCAGGTGAGAGCCCTGTCACTGGCCCCTGCCCGATGGCCTGTGCGTCAGGACTGGCATGATGAGGGTGCCGGTTACGACTAGCGTTGTGATGTACGGCTCAGCTGTTTACTAAGGTACGAGGTGCCTGCGGAACAGCGTGCAAACCATCTGTGTGCAGCTCTGCGTGTTCACGCAGCTGACACTGCAGAACAGCAGCCTCCGCCCTGCCTGTCCCCTCCGCCCCGAGTGCAGCCTGCCAGAAACCCACCCTCCACAGTTCCTCACCAGAGGCACGGAGCACCCCAGGGGCTGCGGGGAGCCTGTGTGCCTCTGTTGGTGGTGCGTGGTCCTTGGGGTGGCATGGGAAATATTTAAGGGCCCAAGTCCCTTCTCACGGGGTGGGAGAGGGGTGACTTTGGAGCTTAGGGCTCAAAGGATAAACCGAGAATGAAGATCTTTTCTTCATGTCGTTCACTCCTGCCGCTTCCCTCCCGCCTGGCTGCACAGAAGGCCTGTTGTGGTCAGCACCACAGAGCAGCCGGCAGTGGGGGCATGGGCTCCTCCCGGGCAGTGAAGAGTAGCCTTGCCATCGGCGTCCTGAGTCCCTGGTGTTTCCTACTCCTGCCAGTACCTCAGGATGGAGTGGGAGTGTGGGTCAGGGTCGATGCTGCCAGGGCCAGGCTTCCCAAGCTCGTAGTTTGCACACTGACCAGCATCAGCAACTGCTGTCCACCTTTGGGAGTAGTCTGTTAGGGGAGCCGTAGTGACACTGCCACATAAACCTGTGACTCTGCTCCTGTGCTAGGTGGCCTCCTCCCATGCTTGGGGACTGCAGACATCCTGCACTGGCATGTGTCTGGTTGTCTGAAGGTCTGTGAAATGCACAGTGTGTTGGAGATAGTCGCCAAGTTGCCACCCCTTTCCCGAGTTTGTCTTTGGTTTTGCTTTTGATGATTTTTTACCATGCAAAAATTCTTCCCCTTTTATTTCAATATTATCAGTCTTTTCTTCTGTTTTTTAAGTGGTTTTAAGAGCTTGTTCAACTATTAAATTTTAGTATTTTTCCTTTTCCCCAGCCTGACATATATCCTGGTAACTGCTGGGCGTTCAAAGGCTCCCAGGGGTACCTTGTGGTGAGGCTGTCGATGGAGATCCACCCAACCAGCTTCACTCTGGAGCACATACCAAAGACGCTGTCGCCCACGGGCAACATCACCAGCGCGCCCAAGGACTTCGCCGTCTATGTGAGTGTGCTTAGACTGGGGAGCCCCTGGGGGCCTCTCCTCCCCATCCCACTCGGGGCATTTCCCAGAGATGTGCCTGCACAGGCTGGTGACTCGCGTGCGTGTGCTGGTGCAGCTGCAGCTGTCCTTGTCCTTTCCTGTCAGCACTCCAGGCAGGCAGGCAGGCGGGCAGGCTCTCTGTTGAGGGAAACACTTCACTCTTCCCACGGGAGGATGCCTGGAGGAGTGTGTCAGCTGGTGGCCCGTGTGTGAGCAGTGGAGGACCTGGGGAACTTACTTCCTCTCGGCTGGTTGGCTGTAAAGGCAGTTCTCACACTGCGATGTTGAGTTTCCAGAAAAGAATGAAGAAATTGGAGGAAGACCTGCAATCCCAGTACCTAGAGAAGTCACCATTCATATGGCGGCATTTTTTCTTCCTTTTTTTAAAAAAAATATAGTTGAGACAATACTTCATAATTTTTTATTTTATTTTATTTTTACAGAGACAGAGTCAGAGGGATAAATAGGGACAGACAGACAGGAAGGGAGAGAGATGAGAAGCATCAATCATTAGTTTTTCTTTGCGACATTCATTGATTGCTTTCTCATACGTGCCTTGACTGCGGGCCTTGACAGCAGACTGAGCCACCCCTTGCTGGAGCCAGCAACCTTGGGTCCAACCTGGTGAGCTTTCGCTCAAGTCAGATGGGCCCAAGCTGGTGACCTCGGGGTCTCGAACCTGGGTCCTTCCACATCCCAGTCCAATGCTCTATCCACTGCGCCACCGCCTGGTCAGGCAAGACTTCATAAAATTTGTTTCCTGCCTTAAGAAAACGTGTTTCCCCACGGCAGTGAACTCTACACACACCTTTGAATAGCAGCTAAAACCCCACTGTGCGGCTCACCCGTGCCTTCCTCACCAGCTTCCAGGTTTCAGCACAGGAATGGCATCACCCCTCCCACCACTTAGACGGGCACTCAGGAGGGCACTTCCTGCCCGCACATGTGGAGTGGGCGCGAGTGTTTCTCGGGCCACCTACCCCCTGCCCCACGTGCGGTGTCAGCATTTCCACCAGAGCCGCCTGTCCATCTTGTAGCTCCCTTTCCAATGGAGCCCTTAGTCTCCGCTAACCTGACAGGTAGACACATCTTACTTTAACCTACTTTTTCATGTATTTCACGTGCGGGTTTTCTTTTTTATAGATTCTGGTTCTTACACTCACCTATCTTTGGGGAGCTTAGTTTTCTTATGACTATTTCAGCTTTTCAATCATGGGTTATTCTGTTATGGGGTGACTTCCCAGTGTCAGCTTTAATTTTGTCTTTAGTTATATATGCTCATTACCTGTAATTTCTTCCAGGGTGTTTTTATACCTGGAAAGTCGTTTCCTATCTGAAACACACCCAGACCTGTATTCCCCGTTGGTCATAGGCTTACCAGATACATTGTGGTTGTGGTCCAGGCCACTGCAGTAGAGCAGGTGTTGCAGGGGAGTGAGTCACATGAATGCTTTGGTCTCCTAGTGCACATAAAAATTATGTTCACACTTACTGTGGCCTAATTTGTGTGCAGCAGCATTATGTCTAAAAAACATACACATTTCGTATTCAAAAATACTTTATTGCCAAAACGTGTTAGCCATCATCTGAGCCCTCAGCAAGCCCTAACCTTTGTGCTGGTGCAAGGTCTTTGCATCGACGACGATGACCGAGATGGTTGGGGTGACTGTGTCCGTGTCTCACACTCAGACAGCAGTGAGGTTTGCTGCTCTGGCTACTCTTCCTTTCACGCGGGCCCTCTCTGCAGCCTCTCCCCACCTCACAGCCTCTGCAGCGCTCTCCCCGCCTCACAGCCTCTCTGCAGCGCTCTCCCCACCTCGCTGCCTCTCTGCAGCCTCTCCCCACCTCACAGCCTCTGCAGCGCTCTCCCCGCCTCGCAGCCTCTCTGCAGCGCTCTCCCCGCCTCACCTCGCAGCCTCTCTGCAGCGCTCTCCCCACCTGGCTGCCTCTCTGCAGCGCTCTCCCTGCCTCGCAGCCTCTCTGCAGCGCTCTCCCCGCCTCACCTGGCTGCCTCTCTGCAGCGCTCTCCCCGCCTCACCTCGCAGCCTCTCTGCAGCGCTCTCCCCGCCTCGCAGCCTCTCTGCAGCGCTCTCCCCGCCTCACCTCGCGGCCTCTCTGCAGCGCTCTCCCCGCCTGGCTGCCTCTCTGCAGCGCTCTCCCCGCCTCGCAGCCTCTCTGCAGCGCTCTCCCCGCCTCACCTCGCAGCCTCTCTGCAGCGCTCTCCCCGCCTCACCTCGCGGCCTCTCTGCAGCCTCTCCCCACCTCACAGCCTCTGCAGCGCTCTCCCCGCCTCGCAGCCTCTCTGCAGCGCTCTCCCCGCCTCACCTCGCAGCCTCTCTGCAGCGCTCTCCCCGCCTGGCTGCCTCTCTGCAGCGCTCTCCCCGCCTGGCTGCCTCTCTGCAGCGCTCTCCCCGCCTGGCTGCCTCTCTGCAGCGCTCTCCCCGCCTGGCTGCCTCTCTGCAGCGCTCTCCCCACCTCGCTGCCTCTCTGCAGCGCTCTCCCCACCACACAACTTATCTCCCTGTTGGAAGCCCTGCCCCTCCCTGCTTTATCAGCCAGTTTCTATGACGTTCCAGACCCTCTGTTTTTCGTTCAGTGGTTGTGGCAGCCCCTTCCCCAGGGTGACTCCTTGTCTGGAAGTCCTCCCTTGCTCATTCACCAGGAGCCCCTCCTCACCCACATATCATCCCTGTCGTGAGAGGACAGTGGTTCAGGCCTGCCAGCAGGCCCCACTTCTCATTCTGGTTCTCCCTGTTCCCACCACACTGCCCTTACTTCCTGTACTGAGGCCTTGAGCCCCCAAAGCCGTCCATGAAGGTTGAAATAAACTTCCAAACTCCCGGTCCTGTGGACATGTGGACCTCTTCCCATGAATCACGAACATTCTTAATAGCATTGAAAGTGGCGACTCCTTTCCAGGGGTTCTCAGTTCACTTTGCCTAGCTCCCCCAGAGGGACCACTGTCTGTGGCAGCTATAGCTTTATGAAATCTATTCTTAAATAATCAGACTTGAAGTTGAAATGACTCCTTGACCCGTGGGCTGCAGAATGGCTGTTGTGTTGGCCATCATGAAAGCAACCGTCATCTCATGTCCATCTCTGTCACCGCTCTTGGGTCACTGGGGTCATTATCAATGAGCAGTTTTGGTGTGAAGAGAATCCTTTTTCCTGTGTAGTAGGCCTTAACAGTAGAGTTAGACTATTGAGTAACCCATGTTGTCCACAGGTGTGCTGTCCAGCCTGTTTGTCCATGTGTAGAGCAGAAAACATCATTCCTAAGGGCTTAGGATTGCTGGGTGGTAAATGAGCACTGGTCTCACCTCACAGTCACAACTGCATGAGCCCCAACAAGAGTAGCCGTCCTGGAGGCTTTGAAGCCAGGGACTGGCTTCGCGCTCGTCATAAGGCTGCTTTGTCTACAATACAAATCTTTTGTCTAGTGAAGCCGCCTTCATTAGTTCTCTCAGCAAGGCCTTCTGGACGAGCTGCTGCAGCTTCTGCTCCAGCTGCACTGTGTGATGGAGACGGCTTCTCTCCTTAAGCCTCCTGAGCCACCCTCTGCCAGCTTCAGACACTTCTTCCGCAGCCTCCTCACTCTCTCGGCCTTCGGGAATTGAGTTGGGGCCTTGTTCTGGATTAGGCTTTGGCTTCAGGGAATGTTGTGGCTGTTTAATCTTCTGTCAGACCCGTAAAACTGTCTCTGCATGAGCAATAAGGCTTTTTCACTTTCTTATCACTCATGTGTTCACCAGAGTAGCACTTTTAACTTCAAGAATATTTCCTTTCATTTACAGCATGGCTGTTTGGGGCAAGAGGCCTAGCTTTTGGCCTATCTCAGGTCCTCTGGAGCGTTGCAGTGGACCGTGCTGAGGGACAGTCACTTCTCTGCTCCTCATCAGCCCGTTTCCCTTATCTCAGTAGTGGGAGGAAGCCCTCCCTCATGGGCCAGTGTGAGTGTGGAAAGTCCTGAACGACACCTGACAGCCTTTCACAGAAGCCCTATCACGACTGTCATAGAGACTGATTACCCAGCTCATGCTCAGTCAGTGTCGTCTGTGATTCAGTGACCATCTGCTTTTGGTTTCAGGGACTAGAAAATGAGTATCAAGAAGAAGGGCAGCTGCTGGGACAGTTCGTGTTCGACCAAGAGGGGGAGTCGCTCCAGATGTTCCCTGTCCTGGTGAGCACCGGGTCCCCCAGCCCCGTCAGCAGGGGCTGCTGACATTCACAAACCTGCCAGAAGTGCGTGAGGGTCACCCTTGGGGAGGAGAGAGTCTGAGCCCCTAGCTTTTTTCCTGAGTGAGCCTTTGTGGTGTTCCGTGCTAGATGACTTAGTGCATATTTGAAAAACTTCATTACAACTTGGGTACTTCCTCTCAGATATCATCATTGGGAAAGTGATTGGGCTTGGGAGTGTTCATGTGAAGAAAGTGTGACTTTTATTCTCCCCTTCGATTTCAGAAAAAGCCTGAAAGAGCTTTCCAAATAGTGGAACTTCGGATTTTTTCTAACTGGGGCCATCCTGAATATACGTGCCTGTACCGGTTCCGAGTTCACGGACAACCTGTCAGCTAGAGATACCCTCACCGCTGTTGTACATTTTGTATATACCGGGACAGCCTGAGACACTGGACCTTCATGAGGGAGAGCGTAGGGAACCAGATGTCACCTGCTCAGTAAATGGGACTGCCAGCGGCAGGACAGGGAATCGGAACGATAGATGCTGCAGTGCCCACGTGCTGTTACGTCCCAGGAAACTGTGCTGAGTGCTGGGGTTTACAGAGATCTGCTAGCAACAGGTGATCTCGGAAATTCATTTGAATGTATGGTTCACAAAGACACTTACTTTGTTTTAGGGGTTTGTTTTTAAACAGAAAGCTGTTTATATTCATATTTTCTTGAAATCAGGAAAATCAAATGAAAGCATAAGGTTTGACCTGTTCTTGACGCTTCTGTACTGAGCTATTCACCGACACTTTTAAACATGACTTTGGGGCGGATATGTAGTTTATCTTCTCAATCCAGCACACGTTTCTTTCAGGGAATATCAGTGTCACCAAATTTTGGTTTTGAACTTCTTTCCCGTAGAGTGGGACTTGTCCTTTATTCAGCACCAATGGCTACTTTATGTCCCGGGGTGTTTTCCTGCTTTGTTTGCTCTATGAGAAAGATTTCCACAGTCAGACCTCAGTTTGGTGATACCCATTCAAGAGCTTGGGGCGTCCCACTTCCTGTGGGCTGGAGTGGGTCTGACTGGGAGGGGACCGTCTGGCTGCAAACACACAGAAATGCAGTTCTCAGGGCTCCCCTGGGCTCATCTGTGGGGTCACCTGGAGTTTCACTTCACAGTGTGACTAGGAACCAAGAAATCGTGTGGGTGTTTTCAGATTTTCTTTTGTATCTCGCTGGAAAAGCAAACACTAACATACTCCAAGTCATTCAGAGGGTTACGTGTTCATTCCCCTGATGGTATCAGAGGAGCCTGTCCAGCGCGGCCAAGTCGGGAACCCTTACATCTTGTGACTTTTCTGAGTAGCACTTTCCTCTGGCTCTGCTTGGGGTTTGCCTCTTAAGACTGTCAGCCGTTCCTCGATTCCCGTGAGACTTGTTCTGGGTGTAATTAATATTAATGTTGAGACTATTTAACTGAGCAGACTTTATAAATGGGATATCCACACAGCTCCTAAGGTGTTACAGATGTTTTACTTTAAAATTATTTAAGTTTTATTGGGTTAAAATGGCTTCTTGGTGTTCCATAAACATATTTTCAGAAAAAGATAACGATGGTGCTGACTGGTTTTCTGTATATTGCACAGCAGTCCTCAAATACACAAACTACGCAGCTCTTTTCACTCTTAGAATCAGAACTAATGCCTATGCAGTTAAGTTGGATAAAGTGTACACAGATGTTTCATATATTACAGGATAAATATATAAGTCAAAATTTCCTATATAAAACTAAATTTGGGAGTTGGGGTGGAAATATTTTGAATATTTATTTTTAAAGATGCAAGATAGGACTTTGTGCAGTGTATTTTTGTAACTGCTTTTCCAAATATGTCTGGTAGTGCTCCTGGCTGCCACCAAACTGACAAGATGCTATTGAAATGTTTAAATAAAGAGTTTTAATTTTTAAAAGTGCATGTGATAATTCCAGTGAATAATAAACAGCATATTTCTTTTGTCAGCCTGCTCTGTCTCTGCCCATGTAGCTGCTGAGGGACGACCAGACATGTTTTCATGTGCCAGTGCGCGGATGGAATGGGGACCTGTCCGCAGCGCTCACCTAGGTGCCCCTGGTCCCATGACCCTCCGGGGCCCCTCTCGTGTAGGGACGTCCACTTGGACAACAGGCTGAGTGAGCTGCATGCAGAGGGTTGCGTGACAAGAAGATCAAGAGAGGACACGGATGTCCTCAAAGCAGCGCTCCCCTCCCGGGTCCCCCGTACTGCAGGCCATGCTCCTCGGGGAGGTCCAGGGCGGGCGGAGGTGCGGGGACGCGGGAGCTGAGCCGGCTTGACCGCCGACACCTGTGCGCGCACTCGGCCCGCCCCCGTGCGCACGCGCCGCGCGGGACAGGCGGGCAGGCGGCGGCGCGGCTCCGTCTCGCGCGGCCCTGGAGGGACAGACAGCCGCGGGCCGGCGGGCGGTTTGCAACGGTCCCCCTCCGGCCGCACCTTGTTCCTACTCCGGCGACAGAGGTGCCTCCCGGCCCCACGTGCGCAGCCGGCGCACCCCAGGACTTCGCTTCCTTCCAGTTCCCGGGAGGATGCCGGCGCCCTCCGCGGGCATGGACGGACCCGGGGGCCTGACACACGCCAACCGCCGCCGTCGGTGCCCGTGAAGGGGCAACGGCGCCGGCCCGACCGGTGCCCAGTCGTGCCCTGAAGACTTATCCGCGCGCCGCGGAAATGGTGAAAATACTTTATTTTTAAATCTTTGTGTCGACGATAGCTGAAACCGCAGCGGCCAGCTTGGGAACCACGCTCCGGCCCAAGCCACCGCTGTCCAGCGCCCCGCCCCACGTGCGGCCGCCTTTGTGGCGACAGCGCGCCGCCGCGGTCACGTGGAACCCCGGACGCAGCGTTCGCCGCGGTCACGTGGCTCCGCCGCGGGCCGCCCTCGGTCACGTGGCCTCGCGGCGGCGTGCCCGCCCCCGGCTTTGCGGCTCCTCGCGGCCACCGTAGAGGACGTCGAGCGGCCGCTGGGACGGAAGCCGAGAGGCGCTGCCGACCGCGCCTGCGACAGCGTCAGCCCTGCGCGGAGCGCCGGCCCGATGGCGGCGGCGGCTATGGCCGAGCAGGAGGGCGGCCGGAACGGCGCCCGGAACCGCGGCGGCGTCCAGCGCGTGGAGGGCAAGCTGCGCGCCAGCGTCGAGAAGGGCGACTACTACGAGGCGCACCAGATGTACCGGACCCTCTTCTTCAGGTAGGCGCCGGACCCCGCCCCGCCCGCCGCCGCTGCCCATTGGCCTGCCCCGCCCGCCCGCCCGCTGCCCATTGGCCCGTGCCGCTGCCTGTCGCTGGGCGGTCGGAGCCGGCGGACCCCGGACCCGGCCTCCCCCGCCGCGCCACCCGGGCTGCCTCGCTCGCGCCTCCCGTGCTCGTTTCTCCCCGTCCCGCTCTGTGGCCCGGTCCCCGGTGGCCGCCCGGCTGCGCCCACCCCGAGCATCGTGGAGTGCGAGCTCCCACGCGGTGTTCCTCCAACGGGGGGCCCGGTCGCTTTTCTCTGCGGTGTCGCCGGTGCTCGCCCACACCGGGTCGTGCGTGAAGGGGCTATTTTTACCCCCCGGTGCCGCTGTTCACCTGCGCTGCGCGTGCGCTGGCCGCCGGCCACTCGCGGGGCGGGGCAGAGCGGACACTGACCCGGCACGGCCTGCCGGGTGGGCACTGGCCGCATGTGGGAAGGGCTCCGGGCTGCGTGGGGTCCGGACGTGCGGCTCCGGGCGCCCCGAGAGCTCTGCGCGGCTTGCGGTCACGGCCTTTCTGCCGTCACAGTGACTGCGGTGACCCGTAGGCTGTTTCCACGTGCGTGCGGCGCTCCTGCAGGGACACATCCTATGATCCTTGGCGGGTCCGGGCGGAAACAATGGGGCCGTTGATAAGAGCTCGGGGAGCCCGACAGGTAACCGCAGAGGACGTGCTGGGTTCGCGGGAAGCCGCCTCTGAGCGCTGGAGGACAGCACGGTGTGCGGCAGGTAGAGGCAGTCGGTCTTGCTTCCACTCCGTTTAGGCTGAGGTTTTACGTTTTCCTTTCAAGGGCCTGTGGAGTCAGTATCTTGGGCACTTTGGAGGTACTTTCTGCTTTGGTTTTAGTGACCGACTCAGGTGCCCCCTACGGTGCCGGGCTGCGTGGTGGTGGGCGGAGTGGATGTTCCTTCCGGGACAGCCCGAGATGCGAGGTGCCAGCCGGCAGGACACTCCCAGCCGCCCGCCTGGCATCGGAAGGGGATGCTTCCGGAGCACTCAAGGTTGTGTCGTACTGGCTGTCCTTGGGGATTTGTATATAGTCGTTTGTCCCAGTGGTTAATCAGCAAAACTGGGTCTTCCTGCGACAAACACGTGTTCCTTGTTTTGAGGCAGTTTTGCGCTGATTGCTGTATGAAGGTCATCAGCTTCACAGTGGCGAGCCATTCTCCCAGGGTGTGTTTCTGACCGATTTGGGGGATGGTGGTGAACATACAGGCTCTTCACCAGCCCAGCCATGACCTGGGTTTGCATTCCAACCTCTGCTCTCTGACTTGTGACCCATGTTAAGCTCTGAGCCCTGTCTGGTCGTTTAAGATGCTCCTATACCCCTTCAGGGGTTGTGAGAAGTAAGAAGTCTGCAACTTGGGGACCTAATGCCTGTGATTGCCACCCAGGAGGCCCAACTGAAATAGGCGGGAGCTGTCCTTGTCCCTCGAGGGTATACCCGCATGCAGACTGTATTCCAGCCCTGGTTTGGGTCTCTCCACAGTGTGTAGCTCTTGGAGAACTCAGACTCACCAACTTGTACTAATTTTTTCTGTCTTTCTACAAATAAATATATACATGTGCTTATATTTAAGTATGCACATAAAATGTACAACTTACGAGTTTTCACTAATACACACCCGTGAATGTACTGAAAATACCATCTCCAAAAGGTTCCTCATCTAGTTTGACTACCCATTCACCCACTGGTTCAGTTCACCGCGCTGTTCTATTTTAACTCACTTATATTCCGTAGCAGTTTGAGGAGAGAAGGAATTGGGCAGTCTGGCAGATTGGTATCATTGGGAGGGGTGGGCTTGTCCACAGAATTGGGCGTGGTCGCTGGTTCAGCAGGTTCCACCAGAGGCTGCACATCCCGCATTTAGTTGGTGTGTGGCTGGGTGGCATCCTTGGTGCTGGAAGCAGTGGGCGGTCCCCTTGTTTCTTCAGACCTTTGTGGATGGAGTTGGTTTTCCAGGCCTGTTGGGTGATTAGTAACCTGTTAAATCACACACACCCACCACCACCACCGTGGCTTCCTTGACTGCCCTGCAGAGTGGAGCTTTGCTGCACCATCACCCCAAGGGGCCTCCTGGCAGGACCTGTGCCTGAAATCAGGTCTTGCTGTCCCCCGGCCTTCTGAGGTTGGTGTGGTTGGGTGGTTGTGGCTCATAACTGTTTTGCCTCATAAATCAATTAAAGAAAATTTTAGGGAGGCAACATTAAAATACATTCTCTGCAACCCTGGGCATGGGACCTTTCCCTAAAGGTAGGCGGGGCAGCCTTTCCTCTTTAGTTCAGACTGTGTTCTGGGGTGGCGGGGGTGACCCTAGCTTTCAGAGATATCGTTTAAGCCGAGACTTTTGATGTGACTCTCTCCATTTGTCACAGTTTTAAAAAATTAAATTTATTGAGGTAACAGTTAAAACATTGTGTGAATTTTAGGTGTCCATCATGATATTTCACATCTGTGAACCTTGTAGTGAACTCTTTACCCATAGTCTAGTCTGCTTCCAAAATTAGCACAGGTGACCCCTCCACCCATTCACCCCCTGGGGCAGTCACCATTTAGTTCTCTGTACCTATGAGTTTGTTTTTTCACTTTGTTTTAGATTTTACCAATGAGTGAAATCATAGGGTATTTGTCTTTCTTTGTCACTTAGCATAAGGACCCCCAGTAAGATTTCGTTCATTTTCATTGCTGAGTAATACTCCATGCACCACAGCTTTATCCGTCCTCTGCTGGTAGACACTTGGTTGCTTCCAAGTGCCATCTTGGCTACTGTAAACATGGTGTATGCTTGTTGCAGTGAGCATGGGGGCACATGTATCTTTTTGAGTTAGTGTTTGCATATTCTTTGGCTAAATACCCAGAAGAGGGATTGCTGGGTCATGTGGTAGTTCTATTTTTAATTTCTTAAACATTTGCCTGCCCTGTGGTGGCGTAATGGATAAAGCAGTGACCTGGAACCCTGAGGTCACCTGTTTGAAACCCTGGGCCTGCCTGGTCAAGGCACATAGGGGAAGCAATGAGTTGATGCTTTCTGCTCCTCCCTCCTCTTTTTCTGTCTCTCCCTTCTCTCTAAAAATCAATGAGTAAGAAATCTAAAAATATATACATTTTTCTCCCATTGATTTGAGAAAGAGAGAAGAAGGGGTCGAAGGGGGAAGGGAGAGAGAGAGAAGCATCAACTCATTGTTCCACTTAGTTCCATTTAGTTGTGTGCTCACTGATTGCTTCTTGTATGCACCCTGACCTGGCATTGAACCTGCGATCTCAGCCTGCTGGACGACACTCTGTCTACCAAGCAACCCAGCCAGGGCCTACTTTTAATTGTTTTTGTAGACACCCCATACCCTTTTCTGTCGTGGCTGCACCAGTCTGCACCAGTTTCCACTCCCACCAACAGTGCACACGGTTCCTTTCTCCATGTCCGGGCCAATATTTATTTATCTTTTTTTACTTTTAGTTTTTTAGAGAGAGACAGGAAGGGAGAGAAATGAGAAGCATCAACTTGTTGTTGCATTACTATAGTTGTTCAGTGATTGCTTTTCGTTGTTGCCTTGACTGGGAAGCTCGAGCCAGCGACCTTGAAATCCTGTTGATGATCCTGTGCTCAAGCTGGTGACCTCAGGATTTTGAACCTGGGTCCTTAACATCCTGGGTTGATGCTCTATCCACTGTGCCACCACCTGTCAGGCATCTAGTCTTGATGATAGCCATTCAGACAGGTGTGGGGTGGTTTCTCATGGTGGTTTTTTTTTTTAATTAATTTTTTAAATTTATTGACTGATTTTAGAGCAGTGGTTCTTAACCTGGGTTCTTTCAAACCTTAGGGGTTTGATGAGTCGGTCTCGGGTTTGGAGAAGCCTCTGCCACGGAAGCCAGAATAAAGTAATACCGTAATTTGTTGTGAGTTCATGCACTTTGTTAGTTTTGTTCTTTGAGCAAGGTGATGTTCATGCACGGCTCATTTTGTGCACCAGTAAAGAAACATATACTTACGTCTTGAATTTGGGGGGAAAAATCATATTTTATCAATAAAGAAGGGTTTGGTGAATGCGCATTTGAAACTGGCGGGTTCGGTACCTCAAAAAAGGTTAAGAACCACTGTTTTAGAGAAAGGGAGAGACAGACAGACAGACAGACAGAAACATTGATCTGTTCCTGTCAGGGATTGAACTCACAGCTTTAGCATATCAGGATGATGCTCTAACCCAGTGGTTCTCAAACTTTTTCAAGTTGGGGCACATTTAAGATCCTACAAATAATTGTAGGTGCACTATATACAAATTTCTGAAAAACATGTTATAATAACTAAGTCAAACATTAAAAAATATATAAAGTCTAAGCATGCTTTTAAGGTAATTAAATGAAATAAATACAACAAAATTAAATTTATTCTGACATTAAAAAACATTTTTGTTATACTTTTTAGAATTTGTAAACAAGAGGGGTTAAAAAATAAAATAAACAACGAAGTTATCTTTTCATATATATAGATATATTCTTAGTAAGATTTAATAAATATGCAGGTTCCAGCACGAATGTGTTTTTTCATTCTTGTGTTTATGAGAAACATGAGCCTGATGTGTCCTAGCTATTTCTTCAATGTTTGGGCATATATTTGAAAGGCAAACTCTCATTTCCTCGTCAATACATTAAAGAATTCCTCTTTTACTCTTAATTGTGTGGGTGTAGAAAACCCTCGCCTGACCAGGCAGTGGTGCAGTGGATAGAGCGTCAGACTGGGATGCGGCGGACCCAGGTTCGAGACCCCAAGGTCGCCACCTTGGACCCCAGGTCGCTGGCTCGAGCAAGGGGTCACTTGCTCTGCTGAAGGCCCGCGGTCAAGGCACATATGAGAAAGCAATCAATGAACAACTAAGGTGTTGCAACAAAAAACTGATGATTGATGCTTCTCATCTCTCTCCGTTCCTGTCCGTCTTTATCTCTTCCTCTCTCTGACTATCTTCTGTCTCTGTAAAAAAAAAGAAAACCCCCACCATACACATCATCTTAACTTTACACCAAACAAAGGATAGAAGAAACTTGCCTCCAGTCTTTCCAGGGAACATGGGGGAGTGTAAACAATCCAGCACCACCGCTTAACAGCCTTTTGCAACCTAATCAAGCAAATGAGGTGGTGGGTTGGGCAGACTGTCAGCTTACAGGCAGTTCCCCACACCTCTGTCCCCCAAAGATCTAAACTCCAAAAACCCTGTTGGATTTCTGGTCCCCACCAGGCACGTATTTCTCTGGAATACCATAGGGCACAGCTGGAGATCTAGGGCGCACCAGTGCACCTGGCGCACACTTGGAGAACCACTGCTCTAGCCACTTGAGTCGTCCGTCCAGGGCTTGTGGAGGTTGTGGTTTGCAGTTTACTCGCCCACAGTGTTGAACATGTTCTCATGTGTCTGTTGGCCATCTTGACATCATTCTTGGAAAAAAATAGGAATTCAAACTTGTGCCCATTTTTAAATTGTTATGTTGTGGTTGTTATATGAGTCCTTTATGTTTTTTGGGTAGTAACTCTTTAGAAGCTATACAATTTTATGAATATTTTCTCCCATTCAGTTGGTTATCTTTCATTTTCTTGTTTGGTTCGTTTGCTGTGCTGAAGCTTTTTCGCTTGACGTCGCACTCGTTTGCTTTTGTTTTCTTTGCCGTCCACAAAAACGACACTGAGGCTGATGTCAAGGAGCTTAGTGCCTGCGTTTTCTTCTGTGTTTTATCGTTTCAGTTTCACCTTCAGGCCTTTAATCCATTTTGAGTTAATTTTTGTGGATAGTGTCAGATAGCAGACTAGTTTCTTCTTTTGCATGGGGCTGTCCAGTTTTCCCTTGCACCATTTATTGAAGAGATTGTCTTTTCTCCATTGTATATTCTTTGCTCTCTTGTGGTCAGTTAGTTGCCCTTATCTGTGTGGGTTTATTTCAGGGCTCTTGATTCTGTCCCAGTGTTCTCTGTGTGTTTCATACCACCCTGTTTTGATTGTTGTAGCCTTGTAGTATAGTTGGAAATCAGGCGTGTGATACCTCTGGCTTTGTTCTTTTTTCTCAGTATTGCTTTGGCTATTTGGGGCCTTTAGTGCTTCCATACAATTTTTAGAATATTTTTCTATTTCTATGAAAAATGTCATTGGGATTTTTATGGGATTGCATTGAATCTATAGATTGCTTTAGGACATTTTAACTATGTTAATTCTTCCGATCCATGAGCACAGAGTATCTTCCCATTTCTTGGTGTCGTCTTCAATTTCTTTCATCAGTAGTTTTCGTTGTGTAAGTCTTTCTTTTTAAATTTTTTTAAAATTCATTTTAGAGAAGAGAGAGAGAGAAAAGGGGGGAGGAGCAGGAAGCATCAACTCGCATATGTGCCTTGACCAGGCAAGCCCAGGGTTTCAAACCGGCGACCTCAGTGTTTCCAGGTCGACGCTTTATCCACTGCACCACCCCAGGTCAGGCTCGTTGTGTAAGTCTTTCATCTCCTTTGTTTAATTATTTCTTAGGCATTTCATTCTTTATTGTGGGATTGTAAAATGAATTGTTTTCTTAATTTTTCTTTTCTGATAGTTTTATTATATAGAAATGTAGCCAAGTTTTGTAAGTTGATTTTGTATCCTGCAACTTCACTGTATTTGTTTACAGCTAGTGCTTGACTTACGATCACAGTTGGTTCCGACAGACAGGTTGTAACACGAGTTGGTCGTAAGTTGAGAGGCTATAGACAAAGACAATTTCCTCTTGGTAGACATCTTGGGAGGGGTTTGACGAAAAATATCCAAGACACAATACACAAATTGCTGTACCGAGTCTGGGATAACAGTTGAAATGGTGCACGCGGAGATGGTAGTGCTGCTGGAAGCTGGTCCGCACTGTCGTATGCCTACCTGGGCAACGTTTGCGCTGCCAGACGCGGAGCAGTGGCTAGTGACTGTGGTCGTAAGTTGCATAGGTCGTAAGTCGATCAATACCTGTAGTCTAATACCCCCCCCCCCCCATTAAGTCTTTAGTACTTATTCTTCTTTGCAAGAGTGAGAAGCAGATGGACAGGGGATAGAGATGAGAAGCATCAACTCATACTTGTGCACCTTAGTTGTTCATTGATTGCTTTCTCATATGTGCCTTGATGGGGGTTGGGGGGGGTGTCTATAGCAGACCGAGTGACCCCTTGCTCAAACCACATGAGCCTGCGCTCAAGCTGGCAACCTCGGGGTTTTGAACCTGGATTCTCCGTGTCCCAGTCTGACACTGTATCCACTGTGCCACCGCCTGATCAGGCTTCTTTTATTTCTTATTTGACCCAATAGTTGTGCCATACTGTGTGATTTTTTTTTTTTCCAGCTTCTTTCTTGTAGTTGATTGCTAATTTCATCCTGTTGTGGTTGGAAAAGGTGTTTGATATTATTTCCGTCTCCTTAAACTTATTGAGACTTGTTTTATGTCCCAGCGTGTGGTCTATGAGCATATTCCATGTGCATTTGAGAAGACTGTGTTCTGTTGCTTTGGGATGGAAGAGAGTTCTGGAAATACCTATTAAGTGTGTTTGATCTAATAGGTCCCTTAAGGCTGAAGTTTTCTTTCTTTTTTTTTTTTTTTTTTTTTTTTTTTACAGGGACACAGAGTCAGAGAGAGGGATAGATAGGAACAGAAACAGACAGGAAGGGAGATGAGAAGCATCAATTCTTTGTTGCGACACCTTAGTTGTTCATTGATTGCCTTCTCACATGTGCCTTGACCGCGGGTCTTCAGCAGACTGAGCAACCCCTTGCTGGAGCCAGCGACCTTGGGTCCAAGCTGGCGAGCTTTTGCTCAAGCCAGATGGGCCCGCGCTCAAGCTGGCGAGCTCGGGGTCTCGAACCTGGGTCCTCCGCATCCCAGTCCAACGCTCCATCCACTGCGCCACCGCCTGGTCAGGCTGAAGTTTTCTTACTGACTTTCCTTGTGGATGGTCTGTCAGTGTATGTGGGTGATAAAGTCTACTGTTACTGTGTTGCTGTCTCCACCTTCATGCGTGTTAGTAAATACGCAGTTGTAGTGCTCCTACATTGGGTGCATGCATATTAATGTTTCATCTTGATGGGTTGTCCCTTTTTCCATATATAAATGTCCCTCTTGTTACCTTTTTTGTCCTGGACTTTATTTTGTCTGGTGTAAGTATGGCTGCATCTGCTTTCAGTGTCACCTTTCGCCCTTCACTTTGAGCTGTCTTGTCTTGCAGTGAGATGGGTCTCCTCACGGCTGCACATGGTTGGGTCTCCGTGGCCTCTTGACTGGTGAGCCCGGTCCATGTAGGGCGACTTGGTCAGTGAGAGGACTGACTCACTGCAGCTGCTGCCAGCTTCTGCGTCTGGGGGCTCTGGGACCCCCTTGCTTTCCCCGTGGGTTTCCGTCTGCCATTTAGGCTGGTGGCTCTCTCTCATGTTTTTCCTCTCTTTCCATGTTTCTGGGGTCAGCTCTGGACGTTTGTTTGGGGGTTTGTGTGGCATGTCCCGTGAATAAAATGGCCCTTTTCTTTCAATTATTTATCTTCATTTGCTTGTACAAGTTCCATTCATTTTCTCCTTTTTATGTTTTTGTGTCTTAAATGACCTTTTCTTATATTATTTACTAAATTGAAGCAGCTATAGTTATTTTAATGCTTTTTCCCCTTTAACTTTTATGCCAGAGGTCCCCAAACATTTTACACAGGGGGCCAGTTCACTGTCCCTCAGACCATTGGAGGGCCGACTATAAAAAAAACTATGAACAAATCCCTATGCACACTGCACATATGCACACGGGTCATATGACGCGCTTCCGAAGCCGTGACGTGTGCGTCCGTCACTGGAAGTAGTACTGTACGTGAGCGACGCCATATCCTGTGCTCCTCTCACTGACCACCAGTGAAAGAGGTGCCCCTTCCGGAAGTGCAGCCGGGCCGGATAAATGGCCTCAGGGGGCCACATGCAGCCCACGGGCTGTAGTTTGGAGACCCCTGCTTTATGCTCTAGTAGTGGTTTAACACCTTACTCTGAATTACAATTGTAATTTCCTGTTTCTGTCACCTTATAGTTTTGTTGTTGTTGTTGTTGTTTTTGTTTGTTTTTTTTACAGGGACAGAGAGAGTCAGAGAGAGGGATAGATAGGGACAGACAGGAATGGAGAGTGATGAGAAGCATCAATCATTAGTTTTTCGTTGCCGTCGCAACACCTTAGTTCAGTGGTTCTTAACCTTTTTTGAGGTACCGAACTCACCGGTTTCATATGCGCATTCACCAAACCCTTCTTTAGTGATAAATAAAATATGATTTCGTTTTCCAAATTCAAGACAAGATATATGTTTTTTTACTGGTGCACAAAATGAGCCGTGCATGAACATCACCTTGCTCAAAGAACAAAACCAACAAGTTGCATGAACTCACAACAAATTACGGTATTACTTTATTCTGGCCCCCGCGGCAGAGGCTTCTCCGAACCCCCGAGACCGACTCATCGAACCCCTAGGGTTCGATAGAACCCAGGTTAAGAACCACTGCCTTAGTTGTTCATTGATTGCTTTCTCACATGTGCCTTGACCGTGGGCCTTCAGCAGACCGGGTAACCCCTTGGGTCCAAGCTGGTGAGCTTTTGCTCAAGCCAGATGGGCCCGTGCTCAAGCCGGCGAGCTCGGGGTCTCAAACCCGGGTCTTCTGCATCCCAGTCCAATGCTCTATCCACTGCGCCACCGCCTGGTCAGGCACCTTATAGTTTTGTGTACTTTTTTTTACTTCAGACTGAAGATCTCCTTTCTTTTTGTTTATTTGTTTGTTTGTTTAAAGTGAGAGGAGGGGAGATAGTGAGACAGACTCCTGCATGTACCCTGACAGGGATCCACCTGGTAACCCCTGCCCCCGCGCCCTCTCCCCCCCCCCCCCCCCGGTTTTGGGCCGATGCTCAAATCAACCAAGCTGTTTTTAGCACCTGAGGCTGAGATGCTCAGACCAGCTGAGCTATCTTCAGTGTTCAGGGATAACGCTCAAACCAATCGAGCCACTGACTGCGGGAGGGGAAGAGGGAGAGAAGGGGGAGATGGAGGTGGAAAGAAGCAGATGGTTACTTTTCATTTGTGCACTGCCCAGAGATCGAACCCAGGACATCCACATGCTGGGCCCACACTCTGTCCACTGAGCTAACCTGCCAGGGCCTGAAGAGCTCCTCTGAACATTTCTTGTGATGCAGGTCTTCAGGTGGCAGATTCTCTTGGGGTTTGTCTGTGAAAAACCTTTATTTCTCCTTCATATCTAAAGAATAATTTTACTGGATAGTTTTCTTGGCTGGTTATTTCTGTATTTCAATTATTTGAGTATATCGTTCCACTCTCCTGGCCTGTATGGTTTCTGCTGAGACACCTGATGACAACCTGAAGGGTTTCCTGTGCAGATACTGTCGTTTGTCTCCTGGCTACTGTTAGAACTCTTTTCTTGTCATTAACTTCTGGCAATTTTAATATGATGTGTCATGGAGAAGGCCTTTTTGCATGGGATAATTAGGTGTTCTGTTAGCTTCCTCCACTTGAATGTCCAGTTTCTTCTGCAGGTTTGGGAAGTTCTCAGTTATTTCTTTCAATTGGGTCTTTGTTCCCTCCTCCCTCTCTTCTCCTGGGATACACATTATCCGGTGTTGCCTTGTCTAATGGAGTCAGATAGTCCTCACAGAGTTCTTGCATTTAAAACATCTTAGCCTGTCCTGACCTGTGATGGCACAGTGGATGGAGCATCGACCTGGTATGCTGAGGTCACCAGTTCAAAACCTTGCACTTGTCAAGTCAAGGCACATATGGAAGTTGATGCTTCCTGCTCCTTGTCCCTTCTCTCTCTCTCTTCTCTAAAAATGAATACATTTTTTTAAAAAATAAAGGTCAATTTTTAAAAATAATAAATAAAACATCTTAGCCTGATCTTAGAGCATCAACCGGGTACACTGAAGGTCGCTGGTTCTACACCCTGGGCTGGTCAAGACATGTATGACATGCACTTATGAGTTGATGTTTCCCACTCCTCCCCCACTTCCATTCTCTCTCTCTCTCTCTCTCTTCTCTCTAAAATAAATTTTAAAAATCTTAGTTTTCCTCTTCCACCTGAGTCTTCCCCGTGGTCTGCTCCACGCCCAGGGCTCGCCCCGGCGTTCCTCTCACTGTTATGTCATAGGGGATTCTGTTCCCTCTCTTACAGATTCAGTCTCTGGTCCAGTGCTCACTAAGCTGCCGTGCTGTGTGTTCTTGTGTCCCGTTGGGTCTCTTCATGGTGACTCTTGTGAGTTCTGTCATTCAGATCACTGTCTTCTGCGACCTTTTTTTTTTTTTTTTCTAGTGTCTTTAATTAAGGAAATCAAGTGAACACACAAGGTGTAAACACGGGAACAAAGAAACACCTAAGCTGCCGCAGAGAGCCCTTACTCCACAACAGCACAGACCTTCTCCCGGCCCTCCACACAGGGCAGTGTGGACGAGGAGGGAGCACTGCAATGCGCTGGTGGCAGACTGAGGGGACCGGTGGACCCCCCGGGATCTTCTGCCACCTTTGAGTTTGGTTTCTGGAGACCTGTCATTTTCTGTGTGCGTCCCTGTGTCACCATGGTGGCTCGTGCTGCTTGTTGGGTTGTACTTCTGTGGGCACGTTTCAAGTAGTAAATGCCTTTTCTTAGGTACCAGTTTGATTTTAATAATTTAGAGGTCATTATTCTGTTGTCCAGTAGATGGTGCTGTAGGCAAGTTTCCCTTCTCCCTGGGCTACCTGCGTCTCTGGATCCCAGTGCGGGGGTTGTACTGTGGTCATGGGAGTCGCCTCCTGGATGACCAGGTGGCAGGTGCCTGCACTGTGTTCTGGTCACCTGAGCCTCAGGGCACCACCACTGTGGGAGGGGGTGGGAGGGGGTGGAGCCGGGCTTGCAAGCCTGCTGTTCCCCGGCCCCTGTGGCTGGCTGCTGGTGTCACTGTGCTGTGGCTACCAGGCCCTCTGGTGGTGTGAGCACCGCTGAGCCGGGGAGGGAGCTGCTGGTGCCCCGGCTGTGTGCACCGTTCCTCCTCTGCCCCTTGTAAGTATGCCCACCTTCCCATGCACCAGGGTGTGGGTCTTTCAGGTGTCCTGTGTGCTGGGCAGGGCACCTCTGTTGGGTTGTAGGTGAAGACAAGTTAGATTTTTCTGGGAGACACGGGCCCTCTCACTGCATGTAGTGCTCAAGTGCCACGTGCACAGACACAGGGTGTGTGGGTGACGCTGCCGCCAGGAGCCTGGTGTCGGGCCAATGGCACCTCGCGTGGGGGTGGGGGGCTTGCTGCTGTCAGCCTTCCCCCTCACAAGAAACGTCCCCTCACCCAGACTCGTGCAGACTGGCTCCTTTTTCTCCGTGGCCGCCTGTCGCCGTTTCCCACTTTCCCAGCGTCTCCAGGTCCTTTACAGGCAGTTTCAGCTGGACCAGGCACAGCTGGGGCGGCCAGGCCTGTCCCCAGTACTGATGTCTGCGCTCCCCGCCTCCTCCTGAAAGCAGCCTCCACGGCCCCAGGAACTCAGTTTACCTGCCTTTCAGACACTTGTTTTCCTAAGACATTTTTGTTACCCATGGTGGAGGAGTTTAGCGTGAGCCGTGAATAAGTGAGGACAGACCGGTGAGGTTGCCACGCAGGATACGTGCTGTGGTCCTGCGGGTCCCTGCAGAGGGAGCCGTGTCTCTGTGCTTGCTGGCGCTCCTGTGGCGGTGCAGGGGCCAGGCCTTGTATGTGTGCACATGTGTGCGTGCGTGTGAGATGGGGGACACCACTGTCAGCAGGCAGTTCACACAGGTCACGTGAGGACCATGGCGGGTGCCGTCACCTCCCAGCCCCTGTGCTCTGCTTCTGGGGTGTAGAGCTGTTCTCTCTTTGGATGGGAAGTGGGATGTGCTGTGCATATGAGGTGGGCAGCACTGGGGTTGCTGTGTGCAGGGCCCATCGCCTGTGAGCTTCCCTGTGGCGAACGAACAGCGGCCATTCCTGTCTTGATGGGCGTTGAGGCCCATGTGACCCTGGTCCTGCTCTTTCCTGTAACCTCGCAGACGTGTAGCCAGTGACCAGGTGTGCCGGCTCCACCGCGTAGGCCGGCGTGGGCTCCCTGTCTGTCTTCTGCCACCACTTTCTGTCCTTCCCCTCACTCTCAGGCTGGCTCTGCTTCCCTGGACACTTGGTTGCACAGACCCTGTCCTCTGTCCTTTCTGGGCTTGGTCACCTGCAGGCTCTGGTGGCCCTGCTCCCTTTCCCAGCTGTCCCCAGTCCTGTCCTTTGTGATAAGTGTGTGGAGAGTGGGCCCTGTGCAGGTTAAGGGGGTGATGGTGCCACCTGGCCTGCACCTTCCATGGACAGTGTGGGGCACACTGAGACAGCGGAGCCATCAGCGTGGGCGCTGTCCCCAGTGAGAGTCTCCTGGGACTCCCAAGTCCCTGTCCCTGAAAAAGCACCGGCCACCACGGTTTGGCCTATGCTTGAAGAGGGCCGTTACTCAGCCTCCACTGGTCCCTTCTGCTGAAACCCCACACCTGCACCGCGTCCTGCTGACGCCGACCCCAGATGGTGATGCTGTGGTGGGCTTGGTCTGAGGTCCCTGAGGCCTGAGTCACGGACAGCAGGGCTCTGCAGGCCAGTCGAACTGGATTGTGGACAGCCCAGCCCAGAGCCCTGAGAGCCCTGGGAACAAGGTGCTGTGACGCAGGGTGGTGGCTGACCTCAGGACTCCGCATGCAGCTGTGTTCATCCTGGTGGGCACTGCATGCTTGCTCTATTAGCTTCCTTGTGTGGTTTGTGTGCCCACTGGGCATGGTGTGTGACGCCTTGACCCTCTGCTCTGTCCCCTGCAGGTACATGTCGCAGAGCAAGCATGTGGAGGCCCGGGAGCTCATGTGCTCGGGGGCGCTGCTCTTCTTCAGCCACGGCCAGGTTAGTGGCACGTCACTTGAGTCCTCTGCTCGGCCGGAGGGTGGACAGGAACATCCCGGCGCTCCAGTGTGCAGCTTTGGCACTCTGTGGGCCTCGGGGCCGGTTATTTGGGCTACTTTGCTCTCTCCTGAGCACAGAGCTTTCTTTCTAGCCATGTGATTCTTGTTTGTTTTCATATTTTGTAGCAAAACAGTGCTGCGGACTTGTCCATGCTGGTCCTGGAGTCTCTGGAGAAGGCGGAAGTGGAGGTGGCCGATGAGCTGCTGGGTGAGGCTTCCTTACAGCATGTGAGGCTCCTTTCACGCAAGCGTGGCAAGGCTCGTGTCACACACGGCAACCCCTTCACACACGCACCTGGAGGCCACCATGCCGGCCTCATACCAGGACCTGCCCAGTGGCTGCAGGCTGCTGCCTCTGCCACTCAGGCTGTGCTCCATCGCCTGGCTGGCTCCTCTGGGTGACGTCGGGGTGGCCCTGGGCAGCAGGGGGTGTGGGGGGCACTGCAGGAGAACTGAGGCCGGGTGTGCTCTTGTGCATGATGGTCTGTGTTTGTGCCGTTTTCAGAAAACCTGGCTAAGCTGTTCAGTCTGATGGACCCGAATTCTCCGGAGCGAGTGGCCTTCGTGTCCAGAGCCCTGAAGTGGTCCAGTGGAGGGTCTGGGAGACTGGGTCACCCACGGCTGCACCAGCTGCTGGCCCTCACCCTGTGGAGAGGTGGGTACGCATGCACACGGGGCTCTCACAGGCCCCGTGCCTTCTGTCCACTCTTAACTGTTGAGCTGCTTTGCCCACTAACCAGGGCCCAGGGCTCTGTCGGCTACATGCAGGCATCTCTGCATCCACACAGCTCCTCTCGTCTACGTCACCTGGCAGAGAGGCCAGGATGGGTGTTGGGGCTGGGACAGTGATGGCACCTGCAGGCTGGCATGGTCTGATGCCCTGCACGCCTGCCAGAAGCCGCCCCTGGCTGCACGGCACAGGGCTGTGTCCCTCTGCACCCGTGCAGCACAGGAGTGCCGTCCCTGTGCATAGCCAGGGCACGTGGGCCCCAAAGACTTGCTGGGTGATGGTGGGAATGCACCCACTGCAGGGGAACACGGCTTTCTAACACCCACTGAAGAGCAGTCACGTGGGCTCTGGGCACACGAGCCCCAGACACTGAGTGAGCGGGGGAGACTGCAGGGCCAGTTGGGGACACCGAGGTCACACCTGTGATGCTGGTCAGCATTTATTTGGTGCCATTTTTCCTGGCCTATGTCTGTGGGCCCCACGGGGCCGTGCCAGGCCGGCCCTGCGTCACGTCTCTGAAGTGGCATGTGCGGCCTGGGCTTGGCCAGTTGCTCAAGGCAGAGCTGTGCATTAGGAGCTGGGAAGTCCACGTGTCTAATAGTAACGACGGTGGAAGTCAGGACGTAGGTACAGACCAGACGTGAGACAGCGCAGCGTTCTGTCAGCCGGTCCCCCCGCCATGCCCACAGCTGATGAGAAGGCTGCTGAGCGCCGTCTGCAGGGCCCAGGCTGGTGACAGACCAGGGACAGCTGGGTCTTCGCTGTGTGTGGCTGTCACCACATAGGCTCTGCCGGAGCAGAAAGGAGCCTCCTGTTTGGGAGGAACTCTGAGCTCTGTCCCCCCTGGTCTCTCCAGTGGAGGTCCTGAACCAGAGGTGGTTCTAGGGTGGAGAAAGAGTGGGGATCACAGAGGAGCACAGCATGCTGGCTCTGGGACACACATGGGTGCTGAGGTCATGGGCAGGGAGGGCAGCACACCCGGGTAGGGCCACGTTCCCAGGACGGGGGCTAGGGGGAGCCAGGTGGGGATAGGTGTGCTCGTAGGAGCAGGGCAGGTGTAACTGGCCTGTTCTCGGGGCCTGGCCAGGGCGTCTATAGGAGTCTCGGGGTCCCTTGCTGCTGAGCAGCACCCGCTTCCGCCCCCCACATGGCAGCCAGATGTGTCTGCAGACACTGCATGTGTCCTGTGGTGAGAGCTGTGGTGCAGAGCTGGTCAGTAGCAGTCTCAGTTGTCCCCGGTGAGGGGAGGGTGGGACTTGGCTCGTGTTTGAAACTAGGACCACTCAGCGAAACAGGCCAGCACATAGCAGAGTCTGAGGAAGCGTGTTCGCTGGAATGTGCTACAGCTCTGTGGTCATACATGTGGGCTGAGGGCCGCTGGCTCAAGCGCACACCAGTCCCCAGTGAGGGCGCAGCTTCTGGTTCAGGAGTTGAGTCTGCGTTCCCTGGCAGCACCCAAGTGGTCGCACTTTGAGTGCAGACAGTCTGGTCTCCTGGGGACGCAGTGTGGGTGTCCAGTGTAGCGGTGACATGGAGATATGTTGGTGCTTGCTGCCATTCTGATGGCACGTGGACCCGTCGTCTTCACAGGGTCTTGGGTCCTATTACTGCTGGGAGTGCCGTCCCTGGTCCAGCAGGTTTCTGGCCGGGTGGGGCCTGTTGGGAGGCCCCGGGCTGGGCCTGGCTGCTGCAGGTCCAGGCACCCCTGTTGGGGTTGGTGGGTTTTGCATCTCATTTCACCAGATCTGCATGAAATTGCTTGGCACAGGTTGGGAGGGTCCCCAACGGGCTCGTCTCACGGTTCAGCTAATACAAGTGTTGATGTGGGATGGCCAGGAAGCCCGTCCAGGCCAGGTCACTACAACAACTGCCCGCACAGCTGTCTGCACTGGACCTTAGAGCCTGAGGGAGTTGTGAGGTGCGGGACGGGCACACATGGGGGGAGATGCGGGCGTAGGGGACGGGACTTTGAAGTGTCTCCAGGACTGTGCTGCCCGCACTAATGGGCCTCCCTCTCCCTGCAGAACAGAATTACTGTGAGTCTCGGTATCACTTCCTGCACTCGACCGACGGAGAAGGGTGTGCGAACATGCTGGTGGAGTACTCTACCTCCAGAGGGTTCCGCAGCGAGGTGGACATGTTCGTGGCCCAGGCGGTCCTACAGTAGGTTTCCTGTGCTCGTGGGTCAGGTCTCCTTAAGCCACTGCCTGACCTAGACATGAGCCACGTACCCAGTGTGGCCCCTGCTGCAGCCGTGTCCCTCTGGACCCCCACGAGCCATCGCGGTCTGGGTGCTGGGAGAGGGTCAGCTGGGCAGTACGAGAAGTCGGTTGTCTGACCTCAGCATTCTTCTGTTACCCAGATGTTTCTGTTGTGTCCCCCCCCCCCCCCCGTCTTCTCTTTTATGCTTTTGTTTTTTAAGTGTCAGGCGACTCTCTCTTTGTGGGACACATGTGATTAGCAGACACCAGGCAGGACCTCGTGACGAGGTCTGGGCTTGCTCCCCAGGTGTCTGCACCGAGGCATTTCTGTGTCTGGGCTCTGTCTCCAGCTTCTCTCACCCAGGTCTTGGGGCTCCGTCCTGTGAGGCCTTCTCGTTCCTTGTTTTTTTTCTGGTGTCTTATTGTAACAGTGTTGGCGTGCACAGCAGAGGGACAGCTGTGTGGGGGCCTTGCAGCTACAGGCCTGTCAGCAGGGCCGGCACCGGCTCCTGGGGCTCTGCCTTTTCCCAGCGTGAGCCTGTCCCCTCCGGATGGGAACATTTTATGGAGACAAGTTTACATCCTCCCACAGCCAGGCGCTGGGGCAGGGTGTGCTATTTGATTGGAAGGGGGTACCTGCCTGCACTAGGGCTCCGGAGCTCACCGGCCCTGCCTCTGTGTAGAGGTCATGAGTCCCCTTGTCATGGGTCCCTCTGTGTCTTAATATGTGACCGTGGCTGCACCTGAGCCTGTCCTCTTTGGAGGCGCCTTTCCTGGGGCCTCAGACCCCTAGGCTGACTGTCCCGCAGGCAGGTGCCTGACAGGTGCTGACTGGTGTGTGGAGAGAGCATTCATACCTCGTCATCCTCCCAAGCTTAATTCTCTTCACATTCAGACTTGCCGTGTTCACAGGCAGCTGGTGTGCTCACACCAGCTCGACCCCATCCACACCCTCACGCCTGCTCACTCGGCCCATCAAGTCCGAGTCCCGGCTGTGGTGCTATGTGGCGCAGCCTGGGCGAGGTACCCATCCCGCACCGTGCCGGCTGCTGGCGTGGCTGTGTTCCCACTGACAAGGGCGTTCTTGGTTCCAGGTTTCTCTGTTTAAAAAACAAAAGCAGTGCGTCTATGGTGTTCACGACGTACACACAGAAACACCCGTCCATCGAGAACGGCCCGCCCTTCGTGCAGCCGCTGCTCAATTTCATCTGGTTTCTGCTGCTGGCCGTCGACGGGTGAGTTTCTGTGAGGGTGGTGGGTGTGTGAAGACGTGGCGAGGTGTGTGGACAGAACGTGTGTGTATGTGTGTTTGGGAAGATGTGTGTGGGTAGGAGGGTGTGGATGGGGTAGAGTGCGGGTGTGTGAGGGTGTGGATGGGGTAGAGTGCGGGTGTGTGAGGGTGTGGATGGGGTCGAGTGAGGGTGTGTGAGGGTGTGGATGGGGTAGAGTGCGGGTGTGTGAGGGTGTGGATGGGGTCGAGCAGGTGTGAGGGTGTGGATGGGGTCGAGCAGGTGTGAGGGTGTGGGTGAGGTCGAGCAGGTGTGTGAGGGTGTGGGTGGGGTCGAGCAGGTGTGAGGGTGTGGGTGGGGTCGAGCAGGTGTGTGAGGGTGTGGGTGGGGTCGAGCAGGTGTGAGGGTGTGGGTGGGGTCGAGCAGGTGTGTGAGGGTGTGGGTGGGGTCGAGCAGGTGTGTGAGGGTGTGGGTGGGGTCGAGCAGGTGTGTGAGGGTGTGGGTGGGGTCGAGCAGGTGTGAGGGTGTGGGTGGGGTCGAGCAGGTGTGAGGGTGTGGGTGGGGTCGAGCAGGTGTGTGAGGGTGTGGGTGGGGTCGAGCAGGTGTGTGAGGGTGTGGGTGGGGTCGAGCAGGTGTGAGGGTGTGGGTGGGGTCGAGCAGGTGTGAGGGTGTGGGTGGGGTCGAGCAGGTGTGAGGGTGTGGGGAAGGGCATGTGCACGTGAGGCTGTCTCTCCTACCTGCGCTCGTGCCCGGCTGGCTGCAGAGCTGTGCCCACTCCGCCTTGTTTCAGGGGCAAGCTGACAGTGTTCACGGTGCTGTGTGAGCAGTACCAGCCGTCCCTGCGGCGGGACCCCATGTACAACGAGGTGAGGGCGTGCAGACGCGGGACGGCGATGGAGGGACTCCCACTGAGGGTGGGCGAGGACCGCGGGTGTGTCCTGTGGGGTCTCGTGGGCTCCTCATGGCTGCCTTTCCCTCCATCAGTACCTCGACAGGATAGGACAGCTCTTCTTCGGGGTGCCACCCAAGCAGACGTCTTCCTATGGAGGCTTGCTAGGTGAGGCTGCCTGACCCCCTATCTGCCCGCCCTCTCCCCGCTCCGTGCTGCACTAGGCTCCCTCCCCATGGGCCACAGAGAGACCAGGCTGCTGATTTTGGTTTTTATTGTGGTAAAATACTCGGGACGTGAAACGTGCCGTTTTCACCATCTGTATATGCAGTTCAGGGGCTCTAAGCGCATTCACGTTGTTGCCCAGCATTTCCACGTCTCCTCCAGACCTTCATCTTCCCCCCGGCCCTGGGCACCTTCCTTCCTGTCTCCACGCAGACAAGGAGGGTCACGTCACTCACGTGCTGGCCTCGCGGCCAGTCCTTTCCGAGGCTGAGGCAGGTCGCAGAGGGCAGGGAGCCTCCCATTTGTCTTTTGGGTTGAACGGAAGCCCTCCCTGTCTCTTCTGAGCAGTTTCTCTTTAAACCCAAGCCGGGCTGTGCCACGTCCACTGTAGCTGTTGAACCCTCACCCCTGCGGGCAGCGCCCTCCACACCGAGGGCGTGCTGCAGCGTGGGTGGCGGACACGACCACTTACAGTGGTCATATCTGCCGGGCATGTCCTACACCACCCTCGCCGCCATGCCCGTGTCCGGCTCGGGGAGGCTTTACCTCCAGGACATCGCGACAGCATAGGCACGTCTCTGCGTGCACGTGCTCTTGCACTTGGTTTAAGGGGACTTGTTAAACTTTGAGTTTATATCGACATAATAGTTGGATTTGGGTAAAAATTAGAAGTAAAACGTGTTGGCGGTGACAGCACCCATTCTTATGTGTGGCCTTTGAAACGTGGACACGTCTGCCCGAGTCCTGGAGGAGGGTGCATTTCGCGCAGGTGGTCACAGCCTCCCGCTGCCTGGCCGTGGGCTCCGTGACGTGGTGTAGGGACAAGGCTGCCGGTTCCCTGCGGCGACCGGCTGTGTTTCCCGCAGACGGGCTCAGGGCCTTGCGGCTCTCCTGTCCTGCAGCGAGCGTCCTGTGCGGCTCTTTGTGCCCCATCTCCTGTTGAGACCCTGCTTCGGGATTGGAGGGCTCCGGGCCCAGCGTGGGTGTTGTCGGAGTACGGCACGTGGGAGGTGGGGCCTGGTGTGCGGGCGGGCGTGGCCCTGACAGTGCGTTTGCTTCCAGGGAACCTTCTGAGCAGCCTCATGGGCTCCTCGGAGCAAGAGGGAGAGGACAGTCAGGACGACAGCAGCCCCATTGAGCTCGACTGACGCCGCCCCTCGGCCTGCATGAAGAGGCCCTCACCCGCGGGCGCTGTTCTGAGCCCAGCCCTGGACCGAGCTTCGGTCCCGGGCTTCAGTGGTCGCGCGTCAGCGTCTGCCGTGCGCACTGGGCTGCTGTGGCCTCAGAATGACCCACAATAAAGCACAGGCTGTGTGCCACCACCCTCTCCCGGTCCTTTGTTTCTGGTTTGCTTTGGGTGCCGAGGGCCAGCACAGGCACCCGGGGCGGGGGTGGCTGCCATTGAGCGACCCCACTGGACGTCCCGCGGGCCGGGCGGCGCTCCGTGCCAAATCCCTGCGCCACGGCCTGCGCAGGGGCGTCATGCGACGTTCGGCAGCTGCAGGACTTCACCTTGTGATGCAATATTTATTTCACGGGGGATGATCCTCTGACCTGACGTCCTAGGGTTAACCACGTCACCAGTCCAGGAACAGCCGCGGTCCTTCCTCACTGACGCTCTCAGGTGTTCCCGGACGACTGAAGTGGGACACACTTTATTTTTTCACAATTAAAATAAGAATTGTAGATTAATGCACAGTGATCATGCATGGAAGGAACAAAGTACATGACTCTATTTACTGTAAATAGAACTAAAGGAGGCTGTGTTAATTGTCGAGTTTAAATAAATCTTTATACTGGGCTTTGCAGCACTGGTCCTTTCTGAGTGAGCTCCTGGGGCAGGCACGGTGGCCATGGTGGCAGAGTGGGTGGCCATGCGGAGGCAGTGTGGGAAGTCTTGCTTCATTTAAATTTGGAGAAGCCAAATTTACCAGCAGGTTCAGTTGTGCATCTTCTGCCCGTGGCCGTGGGGTGGGCTGGCGCTGATGCACCCTGAGGCTCGAGCCCCACCATTGGCCGCCCAGGGTTCTCTGGGGAGGGGTGGCATTGGGAAAGGGGGGGTCTGAACCTACGACGACCCTCCCATTTCTGCCTAGTTTGAAAGCATGAATTGCACCTGACAGGGTGGACACATTCTGGGATGGTTGGAGCAGGATGTCAGTGATTTATGTGTGATTGTGCCCAGGATAGTTCTAGACAAATGCAGAAAGAGCCAGCTGAACAGCCAGGCAGGACACATGCAACATACGTGTGGACACACCTTCCCTCAGTCTCGGCAACCCTCCTGCCTCGTCGCTGTGGGAGGGTGTGCTTACTCAGTGCCTGCTCTGACCACTTAGCACACCGGGCCTGTGAGCTGGCTGCAAATGCCCCTGCATTTCCTCCACTTTGGGTCATGGGCGGAACTTGGTCAGCGTGCAGCAGTCCGAGGCCAGGATGGCTGGCTGGCCCGAGGACCAGGAGAGGGAGCGGCCCCGTCCACACGGGGGGCCGGCCCTGTGAGCAGCCTCCCACCTGGTTTGTCCTCATGCTGTTCCCTCATGTCTGGTTAGCATGTTAAGGGTGTCAGGTCTCCTGGGTACCACATGTGGTGTGCACACACAGGGACATGCACACACACAGGCTCACAAACTCACGCACTTGCAGAGTGGGTTCCGCACTTCTGGGTTCAGGGAGGGGTCTAGCAGGTTAGTCCAGGGGAGCCAGGCTGTGGTGGGCCCGCATGGCAGGCGGGCTCCTCAGCACTTCCCTCCGACCAGGTGAGTCCTCCTGCCTCGGGCTCCAATCTCATTTTTGGTCAGGGAGTGGACGCGGTGTTGGGTGAAGCTGCTGCAGCCAGGCCTGGGTTCTGAGGACAGGCAGACTGGCAGCCCCCACTGGGCAGGGGCACCTATCTGCGGCAGGAAGTGTCCCCACCCCGGGTTGCCCTCACCCTCAGCTCAGCCTTCCTGGGACCCTGCCTCTATCCTCCAAGGGTTCAAAGACAGCGAGGGCAGCTGGGGAAGGGGTGAGTACTGGTAGCACCGAGCCCTAAACTGGCATGTGAGGTGCCCTAGGGACAGGGGTCAGGCAGCCTGGAGGCCTGGCTGGGGCACTACAGGTGGCAGGTCTCTTGACCCCAGGTCACTTGAGGTCGAGGGCTGTCTCCCCCCTCCAGCCCCCAGGAACTGACAACAGTATGTGTTCAATAAATACTTGTTGATGGGGAAGGAGAAGGGGACATGGGAGACATGCAGGCCACCCACTGTCCCCAGTCCAGCCTGCTGGTCAGGGCGAGTCAACATGGGGCCACCAGGCTGCCCTGAGCAGGAAGGCCCAGCCCTGAGGAGGGGTGATCAGGGTGGGGCGGGGGAGGTGAGGCAGCAACATGATGGGGTCAGAGGTCAGGCCAGGTCAGCCCACAATGAGGTTCCAGAGAAACATGGCTTGGGGGCTAAAGCCAGGCCCCCAGCCATGTCCAGGCTGCCCCTCGGGGCCGGGGCTGGGTGGGTGGCTGGTGTGCTCTGTCTGCAGGACCCCCATGGTCCAGCCCCCACTGCCTCGCCAGCCACACGGAGTCCACATTCCTCTGCCTCAGGACCGTCCTCGCTAGGGCTTGTGCTTGAAGTGGGCTTCCACTGGAAAGGACAGGCGTTTGGCTTTGTCACACCACTCAGGGTTGTTGGGTCCGTCCCCTGGCCAGCCCTGCCCAGCCCTCACCTGCATACTCCTGGGGCAGCATGGGCCTGTCCACCACCTTCCTGAAGGCCTCCACCCACTCCCGCTGTTCCGACTCTGTCTCACAAGCCAGCAGGAACCTGCGCTCTGGCGTGACAATGGTGATGCCGTGCGGCCAGTGGTGGCCCTGGGTAGACGGTGGGAGCCTGTCCAGCACTGTGTAGCCGCTCTCCCTGCTGCCAATGAAGACTTCCCCTCGGGCAAAGGCATCCTGCAGGTGGGGACAGGCTGAGCTGGGTGGGGTCCCCAGCCCCTAGACCCATCCCACTGTGGCAGGGGGCCAGGAGGGCTGTTTTCCAGGCAGCCCCCTGTCCGTGTAGGCCCCGCTTTGCAAAAGAGCTGGGTGGCCCATGGGCATAGGACCCAAGAGCCCTCCCCGCCTCCCTCACAGCAGAACTGGTCACCGTTGACTTCTCAGGGTGGTGGGAGCAGTGGGCATGTCCACCCTGCAAGGGGCCCTGCTGACCTGGAGTCACCACCCTCCCTTACCAGGGGGTCCTTGAAGTACATGAGCCTCCGGTCATCCATGGTGAACCAGCGCTTCCGGAAGCCTTCTGTTTGCTGTGAGGCAGAGGGGCAGTGACTAGCCAGTTGGCCCGAGCTGACACCAGGGGGGCAGGGCTGCATACTCACTACCCGCCATGCTCAGTCCCTCCTGCCTTTTGTGGACCAGGCTGAACCTCCTGCCTGTGCCCTGGATTGGCTCCTCCCACCTGCCCGTGTCTGTCCCTCCCGGTGGGCCAGGCAGGTCTGGGCTGTGGGGCCACCTGGGTGAGTCACCCTTGTGGCTGGGTCAGGGCCCAGCGGAGGCCCAGGTACATGAAGAAGAAGGGTGGGGCCCGACCCGAGTCCGCCTGTGCAGGTCAGTGGGGCCTGTTCATACAAAACGTTTTGGAGACCAGGGCTGTCCATACCAAGATGACCGACTAGCATCCTACAGGCAAGCTGAGGTCCTGCCTGGGAGGGCCCCCACACCAGCTGACTGACGCTGATCACGGAGTGAGGCCTGGATCCCAGGGCTACCGAGGAGACGCACCTTGGGCCCTGTTTTCTCCATGTAGCCTTCCTTCAGATAGTTCCTGGTCAGTTTCGGCACCAGCTAGGGAGGAAAATGGGCTCAGCTCGCCAGGCCGGCCCCTGCTGCCGTGTCCCCCACGCCCCAGCCCGATCCTCCCCCCACAGCTCTGGCCAGGTGCCCTAGAATAGAGGATTGCTGTGGTTACTCAAGAGGCTGCAGGTATCAGTGGTGGGGGCCTCTGGGGGCCCATGTGGGTCTTTGGTTAGCCCCCCAGCCCCTCCCCATAAGGAAATAGCCACTTACGTCTGCATCACTGGCTCCCGGGAAGGCCACCTGCAGGTAGTGGAAGCGGGCAGCGCGGAGTGCATTGAACCAGTCCGCCATCTCCTAGGGGCAGAGGCTGGCTGTGGGCTGTGGGCTGTGGCCCCGGGGCTGGGCGCCTGCCCAGTGAGCTGTGTGTCTCTCGGACCCTCAGCTCAGCGGTGCCCCCAAGTGAGGTCAAGGACAGGCTGCAGCACCTACTCAGACACCCCCAGGTACACCTGTGCTAGGGTGAGGCCTGCTGGGGGTGGTCCTGAGGTGTCCTGGGAGGACAGAGGCTCCATTGTAGGGACTGTGCTGTTGGCAGTGGGTAGCAGGTGGGGCTTCCATCAAGCCGGCCCCCAGGGCCCTGACGCTGCTTTGGGCGCTGGTGGGCTCTCCTCTGGGGGGGAGGGTACTGTCTCGTGACAGTCTTCCTGCCCCTCCGCAAGCCATCCTGGGTCTGTGCACTCCCACGGCCTCCCCTTTGCCTGCTTCTCCTGCCTGCTATGCTCCACTGCTGCAGGGACCCTGGATGAACCCATCTGCTCACCTGGCCAGAGCCAGCAGGGAGTCACTGTTTCTCCCTGATCACCAGGCCCCAGACAAAACACACTCCTGCTCAGTCACCCCGGCCTTCTCCACTGGCCCCTCCTGGCCCCTGGCCACACCCTTCAAGGACCCACTGCCAGCACACCTTGCCTGACCCAGTGGGCGGGGGGAGTAAAGCCAGTGGAGATGCAGCTGCAGGACAGAGGCCCCCCAAAGGCTGGAACTGGCTGATATCGGGGGTGCCTGACTCCATCCAGGGCCTAAGAGGGGAGTTTGGGGGAGTAACAAGCACACATGTGGGGGGGGGGGGCGGACACAGCTGTCGGCTCCCGGGGAAAGAAGGGCACCCAGGAAGGAAAGGAGCAGTTTGCCGTCCTGCACAGGTCTGAGAGCACTGACGTGGTCATGACAACGTGAACATGAACAGACATGGGCAGACTGCAGTGCAGGTGTGAGGTGGGCGGGGCGGGCAGTGCCAGGGGCCGGTGGGGGAGCCAGAGCCTCGTCCTCAGTGGCGGGAGTCATCGGGCAGAGGCTGTGCACACACATGTCACACACAGACACAGAGTCCCGAGGGGTCAATAAAAATACCTGAAAAGAGGGTTCTGGGAAGGTGGTGACACAGAGGGCATGGGGAACGTCTCCCCCTGGGCACCCTCCCCAGCCCTCTGGAGTCTGCCCCAGTCCTGCAGGGGGCGGACATCCAGGGGAGGGTGGACAGGAAGTGGTGGTGAGCGTTGGTCAGTGGCAGCTCCCAGCACACGAGCGGCTGCCCATCCCTGACCGGCCCCTGCGGGCAGCTGTGATTTGCTCCCTGGGCAACCAGCACTTGGCTCGGCCGGCAGAAGCCAGTGGGCAAGGACCCCATCTTCCAGACATGGGGCCTGTTGTGACCACAGAGGTGCAAGCAGACAGGCTGTGGCCAATGTTGTCGCACCTCCTGTTGTTGCTGAAGTCGCTGCCCAGGTTTCAACGGCCGGCACCCCCTCCTCCTCCCCCCATGTTTCACTTTCCCTTGGGAAGCCAGACATCAGAGACCAGGAGAGTGCACATACCAGGAAAATTAGCAAGTGACTACACGTGACCAGAGAATGGCTCAAGAAAGACCCAAGAAGACACATTTACACCTGAGGTCACTCTCCGCAAAGAACAGCCTACAACACACACAAAACAGTAACAAAGCCCCGGAGCCTGGGGAGGGGCCAATCTGACTTCCGGTTACCACACTGGTAGATTCAGATGGGCATGCAGAAAACAGGAACACAGGGTCCATTCAAAGGAAACAAATTAATAGAATATGTCCCTGAAAAAGACTTCCTGGCAGATATGTTAGACAAAACTTGAAAGCAGTCTTAAAGATAAAGAACTAAAGAAAAGAGAAATCGAGACATTCTGAGATAAAAGCTGAGGGAGTCTGACCACTAGACCTGCCCTCAGGGAAAACAGTCAAACTGTCTTTCCTGAGCGGCCAGGCAACAGAAGTAAGAGCTCAGTCAAGGTAAACTGGCCAATTACAAAAGCTACTGTTATTGTAACAATGTTTGTAACTAGAGCTTTTGTTTCCCACATGATGTAAGAGACAGATACATTGAAAACAATTATTAGCCTGACCAGTTAGTGGCCCAGAGGATAGAGTGTTGGCCTGGGAAGCAGAGGATGGAGGTTCAAAATCTGGAGGTTGCTGGCTTGAGCCCAAGGTCACTGGTTTGAGCAAGGGGTCACTGGCTCTGTTGGAGCCCCCGGTCAAGGCACATATGAAAAAGCAATCAATGAACAACTAAGGTGCCACAACAAAGAACTGATGCTTCTCATCTCTCTTCCAGCCTGTTTGTCCTTCCCTCCACCACCCTCCCTCGCTAAAAACAACAACAGAAAAACAATATGAAATCTAGGATTACATTTCTGTACCTAATGATAGACCAGCGTGAGCTACAGAAGCAGAGGGAGAAATAAGACAGTTCTGCGACAGCCGTTGGAAACTTCTGTACCCCACGCTCAGCAGCGGGCGGGAGAACCAGGCAGGAGACCCAGGGAGGCGGGGACCTGGCACAGCGCAGGAAGTAGGTCTAACGGTCGTCACGGAGCCGCCACGCAGCAGCAGCCCACGGTCCTTCCAAGTGCACGGGGGACTTCTCCCAGGACAGACCGTGGGGGAGGCCGCAGACGACGTCGCAGTAGACTGTAAAAGATGGAGACTATACGAAGTGTCTTCTGTGACCGCCGTGGAAGGAGTGACGACGTAAGCATAAAGGAAACCGGTAAATTTACGAAATTGTGGAAACGACTCAACAGATCAAAGAAGAAATCACAAGGGGAATGAGAGAACGCTTAGGGACAAGCAAAACCGAAAGCCCAACGGACACCAGAAATGGACGGGGTGCCAGTGGGGAAGAGCTGCTACAAATGCTGGGACTGACCAGCAAGAAAGGTCTCAGATCAGTAGCCTAGCTTACAAGGAACTTAAGAATAAACCATTTACACCCAAAGCTAACAGAAGGAAGGAAATAGTAAAGATCAGAGTAGAGATAAATAAAAGTAAAAAAAACCCAAAACAGATAAAATGTGAGTTGGTTCCTCAAAAAGACCCACAAAACTGACCAACCTTCAGCTGGATAGATCGGGAGGGAGGGAGGGAGGACTCAAATCACTGAGACCAGAAACGAGAGTGGGGACGTTACTGCTGAATCACAGAAGTAAGAAGGACGATGAGCATTGTGCTCACCATGCAATGTGTCACCTCGATGAAGTACCAGCTCCTAGAACCGTGATGGGCAATCTTTTGAGCTTGCTGTGTCAAAATTCGCCAAAAACCGGGCATAACTCGGTGATGTGTCACTTGGAGAAACACGGCCTAACCGGAAGTCCCAGAACCAGACGCTCTGTGTGGAGTTCTGTTGTTTTGGCCTCCAGACCTCCGGCACGAGTGTCCACACTACAGCACATGTTTTATCCCCGGCTACTGCACCTGGCCGTGCCCGAGCCGAGGATGAAATGTCCTTCTTGGCATGCGGACCCAGACTTCTCTTGGAATGCGGCCGCGTGTCATCGAAAATGGCTACGCGTGTCATAGGTTCGCCATCACGGTCCTAGAAACACACAACCTGCCAAGACTAACCCTAGGAGAAACAGACACTCTGACTGGCCCCCGTAACTAGTGCAAACGCTGAATCAGTAAAGCAAGCCCCCCAACCCCAACCAAGGAAAGCCCTGGGCCTCAGGCTTCCTCACTGGGGAAACTGAGCAAACAGCAACAACTACAAAGCTTCGTAGGCTTTAAAGAGCGGGAAGGAGGGAAGACTTCCTAACTCCTCTGTGAGACCAGCAATACTGAGATACCGAAACGGGACAAAAACACCACGGGAAAACTACAGGCCGACATCACGCACATCGATGTGAAAACCCTCAGCGAAGTCCCAGCACCCCAGGGCCGCTGCACGGTCAGCACTCTACGCTAAGGCCACGTGGGACGTGTTCCGGACGGCGGCTCAGCTAGGCTTCAACCGAGGAAACAGCTAAACAGAGTGAGGAGAGACCCCCCCCCCCCGCCGCGCAGCCTGCGCACCCACCTTCCCGTCCTCGTGGTAGATGAAGATGTTGCGGGTGCTGTTGTCCTTCAGATAGGTGACCTGCAGGCCATGAGGGTGGCCGATCTTGGCCGGCTGGAAGGTGGCGTTCAGGTGCTCGATCTTCACGACGGCCTTGGGCTCCCTGGCCTGGGAAGCAAGGCTGGGCTTTAACACCAGGTAAGCAGGGTGTCCTGAGCTTACGTGGCCGGGCGGGGGGCTCTGAGGGCGCTGGCCACAGGCCAGGCTTTCCGCAGGTCACCCTCTCCGGGCCCGGGCTTCCCAGTCTATGAGTCTGTAGTCATGGTGTCCCCTTGCAAGGGACAATGCTGGGCAGTCACCACCAGGGCAGACCCGCCCCTGCCCCACCCAGTGCCACACCCTCTCTCTCGTTTGCACCCACCCTGCCCGCCAGCCTCCTCCTGTCCTGAGACTGGGGCTGGTGGGTGGAGAGGCTGTGTCATGAGCTGCCCGTGGTCACCACGGTGATGTTCTGACCTAGAGCCGGTCTGGGGCGGCTCTGCCAGCGGCAGGGCCTTCAGGACGCTCCCACCCAGGGTCACCCGGCCTGTGTTGCTTGTCCCTCTGATTCCCAGGAGTGCTGCCTGGGGGGGGGGGGGGCTTGTGCTCCTGTCCCCCAGCACACCCAAGCTAGGCCTGGCTCCAGCACAGACAACACAGACAATGACCCAGGATCAGAGTGGGGTGTCCCTGAGGAACAGGGAAGCGTGGTTCCCGAGGACTACACGAGGGAAGCTGAGAACATGCTGTTGTTACTGTCCAGCTGCCACAGCCTCCAAAGGGGAGGCCAGGATGGACACCCCCAACCCGGGCAGCTCACATCATTTCTGTTGAAGTACTTGAGGGCTCCCTCTCGTTCAGTCAACACAAACTTCCGGCTTAAAAACTGCCCGTTGTCCCGGCCGCGCTTCCAGAGAAAGCCCTCTCGGTATCCTGAGGAGAGGAGGCGTGGGGTCAGATGGTCACAATGGACCAAGACTGGTGGCCACCAGTGCGCCGAGCCCAGCCTGTGGCAGCCCCCACAGGGAAAGTCTGAGCCACACTGGACCAGGGGACCATCTGCCCAAAGCCCAGAGCACACAGAGGCTGGGCCGGACTTGCCCATGGGTGCTGGGACTCCGGGCTGCCCACTGTGGCCACCCTGCTAGGCAGTGTTTCCCTGTCAGAGTTGGGACAAGCACACAGGGAGCCCAGTGCCCTGTCACAGGCCAGTGAGCTGTTCCGTGAGCCCACACCTGTGTGAACACCTTTGGGAGGTCAAGAGTAGAGCCAAGCATCCACTGCTGACTGCCCGGCGCCTGGGAGGGTCACCTAAAGTGTCACCACAGGACTTGGCAGGTGTGAGGAAGGGGTTTGGGTTAGGTGAGTGTCCTAGATGTCCCTGGTCCTTGGCCTACAGGCCAAGGTCATCACAAGGTCCGTGCAAGAGGGAGGCAGAGGGAGACATGGTCACAGAAACTGGTGCAATGTGGCCTTGACCAAGAACACCTCGGCCCAGGAGCTGGGGACACGGAGGAGCCTGCCCTGTGCACACCTCGATGTCACCACCAGGACTGCAGGAACCAGGTTATCCCTCGGAAGGCAGAGTACCACTGTAACCACAGCTCCCTGCAGTGGGCACCCCCAGGTGCCCGTCAGCCCTCACCACTGCACTCCCGGTCCAGAGCCTGGTGCCAGGGAGGCAGGGACAGCCTGTGCTGCCTGCTCAGAGGTTCCTCCTGGACACTGTGGCACTGACCAGGCCTGCTCTGGGAACGGGCCTGCTGCCCATGTGCCCTGAGGGCCAGTCTGGGGTGGGAGACCAGGTGTTAGCAGCCTAGTGCTGTTAGTGCCAGTGTGTGTGTGTGTGGGGGGGTGCCACCCAGATCCCGATGCCAGTGCTGGCATTTCAGGTACCAGCACCCCACACCGCTGCCTGGCAGCCCCTCCCAACCCTGGAGACAAGGTGCTACTTTTCTGCTCCCTAGAGAGTGGCCATAAGAAGGGGGCAGCTGGTGTCACGTGAGCACAGCTGGGCTCCTCAGGACAGACGGCCTGCTTCCCTTCCCCACAACGCCGAGGCCCTCGTCACTCAGGGCCCGTGAGCAGGGCTACCGTTGTGTCCCCATGCCCAGACAGGGCCCCCCCTTAAATGTTTGTTCACCTGAATAAGCACACAGGTCAGGGAACAGTTCACGGGTCAGCGGTCCAGTGCCCGCGGGGCAGCTGCTTTGCACAACCTGGACGATGTCCACCCAGACTGTGTCTGTCATCCCGCTGAGTGCTGCCTGGGACAAGCCCCCCGCCCCCAGCCCGACACAGGTCATCTCACCCAATCCCAGAAGGACCTCCGAGACACCTGTTCTCATCCCCATTGTACAGAAGGGGAAACTGAGGCTCAGAGAGGAAGCCTCGGCCCAAGGCCCCTCACCAGCGGTCAGAGGCTGGGAGCCCGCACCCGCCTGCCCTGCCCGCGAGACACAGCAGGGGGCAGCAGAGCCCAGAACACGGAGGGCGGCCAGGCAGGAAGTGGGGGGAGGCCCTGTGACCCCGCACTCACTGACCAGCTCTGCTAACACGTCTCCAGTCCAGAGATGACAGGAGGGCGGCCAGAGAGGCTGGCCTGAGCCTGTCTGGCTCACCACCACCTGCTTCCTGACAGGGAGCCACCGGGAGGCCCAATTTCAGGCACGATGACAGAGCTGAGTATTTTCAAATGGGCGCTGGCCAGGGTCCCTGACATGGCTCCAGCAGATGGACAGTGCTTTGGCCCTCAGCCTGGGATCAGCGTCATCTCAGCCTCCAATCCCCGGGGCTGGGCACGTGAAGCGTGGATGCTGCCCACCTTCCCTGGGCTCTCCATGCCCCGCCTCGTGCAGCCGCAGTGCGGTGCCCAGAGACACCACCCAGCCAGAGGTGCCCGCTCAGCCCCACAACTGTGGATGGAGCCCAGGAGGGGCCTCGCCAGGCTGCACACCGTGGGACAGCGCCTAGTAGTGCCATTGGCACATGCCTGGGCCCAGGTGGGTGATAGGTCTCCCGCAGGGCTGGCCTGTCCTGGGCAGGGGCCAGGCGGCTCACTCAGCGTTCACTGAGCACCTGTCGGGTACCCACGGCCACTCTGTGCTGGGCCCTGCTGTGTGTCAGAGCCTTCCCTGAACTGCACCTGTTGTGTGCTGGGTCCAAGTGGGGGAGGAGCCAGCCCAGGGCCACGCCCTGTGCAGTGGTCTCTTCTCAGAGCCCTGACTTGTACAGGAAAAGGGTCCAGCTCGTCAGTGGTGATGAGACCACTACCCACCTGCCAGAGTGGCCCGGCCACAGAACTGCCCGTTCCGAGGTGGGCGAGCTCACCCGGCACCTTCCGTGTGGCCAAGGGGATGGCAAGCCGCCCTTCAAGACACTGGCAGCGTTCTGCGAGTTAAACACATCTGTACGATACCACCTGAGGGAAACGGACCTGGCCAGTGTCTGCAGCTGGGCCCAGACGCACAAACTGTCTCACCAGACGGGGCGCACCACCCCGCACCGTGCGGGACGAGCTGCAGTTCAGGGACGACGCGGCGTCTCAGATGTGTCTTGCTGAGCAAATGAGCCACACGCCAGGCTCCACATGGCAGCTCCATCCGATAGTGTCGGGAAAGGGCCCATGGGAGGACACGGACAGACCTGGGCTGCCAGGCCAATGGCCAGGCTCTGACCCGTTGGTCAGCAGGGCTTTGGCACAAAGAACCCAGGGTACACAGATACCGCCTGACCTCCGCAAGGTCGCAGAGCAGCCTGCAGGATATTGGGGACCAAAGCCTGTTCCCCAGGAGGCAGGCCACTCATGGTGAGGCCAGGGGTTAGCCTGGGGGCTCCCCGGGGTCACCATTGATCGCTAGGGATCCCCTAAGCACCCAGCACAGGGCACACAGAGAGGACAAGACACCCCTGCTCAGGGACGGACTGGCCAGCTTCCACAGAATGCCGTCCTGCATGCACCCGACCTGCGGACGCCCCACCCGGGTGTCCGAGCACCTGGCGGAGCAGGGGTAGGGGTCACATGAGCCCCAAGATCCTCCTCCCTCCCTATCCACATGCCCCAAACCCTGAGGCCCCCACACGGGCTCCAACATGAGAACAGCAAACCCTACGCCCACGTGGAGCTCGCTGCCAGGACCCAGGGCACATGGGCTGAGTCCAGGGGGTGCCCCCCGGGTGACAGGGCAGTCAGCCCACCTCCTGTCTGAGCCACACAAACTCATCACCTGATTGGCCCCCTACCAGCATCACCAGGGATGCTACGGGCCCACCGTGTGCGCTGAGACATCACTTAATGGGGGACAGCACACAGGGACACCGAGGCAGAGGGCAGTCCCCCAGGGCTCCACTCTGTGACACTTGGGATGGGGTAAGCGGGGCTGGCAGCCCAGACCTGCTCTGAACACCAGGCTGTTCAGGGGCTGGAGGGGAGTGGGGAGACAGGGTTAACCCCCGGGCAGCAGCGGGGTCCACAGCCTCGGCAGGAAGTGTTGTGTCTGCTGGTGACTGGGGGCAGCCTGGGCCCTCTGGACAACAGGGGGCATTGTCCACGGGTGAAAGGCAGCCATTGAGGATGTGGCTCAAGGCAGGGCTAGGCAGGGAGGGAGCCAGGAGCCGATGTCACCCAGGGTCACGCCATCTGGCAAGGGCCTCGGGGAGCCTGGCCCCGGGACCACCCATGCCTGTGACCTTGGCCGAGGTGGCAATGGGGGGTGTGCCAGGGTGGCACCTGCCCGTCTGGCTCTACCTGCAGTCAGTGCACTCACCACACCCTCGCACCCTCCCACCAGGTCCTGCCCAGCCTGTCAGCGCCCTTGCAGTGACAAGAGGGAGACCGTGGTGCTCCGTGCCTGTCCCCCCACCCCCAGGCTGTCATGCCCATGGTCCTTCGGCAAAGCTTGGCTAATAGAGCTTCCGTACTTGTCACAGAGGTGTCCCCAAGGTCCCCTTGCCCCAGGCTGCCACCAGCATAGTCCCTGGCATGCCTGGATTCTCTACTTGGCCTGCGTTTCACGACCTTGACCGCTGCTGGACTGGCATCTGTCCAGGGTCCCTCAGACGCTGACGTCCCTCATACGACTGAAGCCAGGTGATGTGTTTCTGGTGCACGTCATCGTGTCTGTGGTGGTGACGAGCCTGTCACCTGGGGAAGAGGATCTGCTAGGAAGTCAGTCCTTGTTTCTTTGTCCTCGTCAGTGTCTAGGGACCACGCCCTCGGGTGCCAGCGCCCACGCGGGACTTGTCTACAAGGGACTCCCGGCTCCAGGGGCAGGTCTGCGTGTCTGTGTTCTTCTGTGCCCATTAGCTGGCTTCTTCCATAACACTGCCCCCTCACTGGTCCACTCTGCATCAGTGTGGGCCTTGGACATTTACTTCAACCCGTGGCTCCAAATGCCGTCGTGTCCTTATGCATCTCGTTGTTCAGACTGTCCAGCTTTGGTCACCGGTAGCCCACCAGACATCTGGCTGCAGTGCCCCAGATGCAGGTCCGGGTTGGTCGGAGGCCCCAGCGGTGCTGGTTGGGTGGTGACCTGCACGCTCCAGCATCCTGGGGGTGCCGCCCGCACTGAGCATGTGGGTCACCACACGGGGACACAGCAGCCCTGGGCACCGGGTGGCAGGCCAGGCCTCACCTCGATTTCAGAGCCAGCCGTTTCCCCTTTCTCCTCTGCCCGGGACTTCTGCATTCAGTGGTGAGAAAGTGTTGTTGTGGCGAATCTGGGCAGAGCAGGAAGTGCTCACGGGAACCCCCATGCTCCTCGCAGGCGGGAAGAGCCCCTGGAGAAGACTCACGGGCTGGGGCAGTCAGGGGCCGCCTCTCCCCTGCCCCTCCCGGATGGACACGGGTGCTGGTGGCAGGGAGGAGGCAGGGGTGGGCAGAGGGGACCACGCAGAGTGCTGGGCAGGACCCGGGTCTGAGTGACCACTGCCCGTCTGGAGTCCTGGCTTCCCTCACTACTGTCACCACCTCCCCGTCCACAGCAGGAAGCAGAGGGACAGACCTGGCCCCAGACCTGCGTGCCGGTAACTGACACCCAAACACACAGCAAAGCCTCCCTCACCTCCCAACGCCCATGAGGGACAAGCTCCGAGGGTCAGGTACCTGTATGCATGCACCATGTTCCCTCGTGAGGACCGCTCCTGCAGCCCAGGGCACACGCCACATCATCGCGACCGGTCCCACGCCCACCCGACCAGTCAGAACCAGAAACGAGACTTCACCTCACACTTCTGTGAGCCACACGGGCCTTTGTCTTGCAAACCCACAAGGGGTGTGTGAAATCCAGGCCTGTGGGGACGCAGATGCACCGGGAGGGTGGGTCCTAACCTGAGAGGCAGAAGCTGACGGTGGAAACGCCACAGCCAAGCCTGACAACACAGATGACCCTGGATCAAGCTGTGCCTGAAAGCCGCCCGATTGGGTCAGCCACAATGTTCCCTGTGTTCCTTACACCTGAGTCGGGTTTCTGTCACTTAGAACCAGAGTGTCCTAACATGGAGATAGACACCACAGCTCAGTGCCACAGCCGTGTCACCCACCTGTGCTACCTCTGACATGAGGTCATGTGCTGCCTTGTCATTGGCAGCTCAGACGCTTACACTGGATACAAGGCGCAGGACTCCAAGCAGCGGACATGCATTCAGAGCAGTTAGCCTGTCCCTGGGTCCCTAGTGTGTGCTGCTCCGGGAGTGGGGTGGAGACGCAGGGGACACAGGGACAGACAAGGGGACATGGAGCCATGGCTGCCTTACCTGCCGAGTAGGGTTCTTGCTTCTCAGGGTCGGAGAACTCCTGCCGCTCGTACTTGGCCCGGATCCACTGCTCCCGAAGGAGGCTGGGGACAGAGCACAGAGGCGGCCTTGGACACGTGGCTCGCGAAGGACAGGGCTGAGGTCCACCCGCTTTGGTTTCTAAACTGGTTTATTGGGCAGGTTTTATCTCGAATACCTCCCGTTTCTTAAAAAACTGAGGTGTGAGTTCCATACCATCAGCTTCACCCCCGAAAGGGGTCCTCCATCCAGTGGCTCACAGTGTGTGCACAGGGCGCACAGCGGCTGCCATGACCCAGTTCCAGAACGTTCCGTCACCCCGAGTACAAGCCCGTGCCCACAGGCAGTCATCCCTGCCCCCTGAACCACAAATCCACGTCCCGTCTGGATTGCAGGTTACTTATGTAAATGATTGTCAGGGCGTGCCCACACCCCGCTGATGGTGGCCGGGGCTTCCCACACCCGTCCTGTGTTCCAGGGCAGCTGCTCCACAACCCCCAGCACCCCGCTGGGGCAGGCCCTGGGGGTCAAGACAGGTCCCCTCCACCCGGAGCAGGCCGGGAGCTGGGCGGAGCTGGAGGGCAGGGCGGCCCGGTGTGTGGACACCTGCTGACACGGCCCTATGGACAAGTGTGGCCATGGTGTCCAGGGGTCCCGCCCAGCTCATCTGCTCGTGGTTCTCCACACTGGTTCTGGTGCCTGACCGCCATTACCAAAGGCCCTTCTCCACCCCCACCCCACCCTTGCTCGGTCAGCCTCCGAGTCCTCTGCATCAGGACACCTGCCCGAGGTTGGGACCAGGCTTTGCCTCCTGGGAGGTGACCCTGGGCATGGCATCTCTGCCTCTTCACGGGCGGTTATGGGTTGAACTGCATCTACCCCCAGCCCCAAATCTTGTGTTGAGGCCCCAGCCCTGGTGCTGGAAACAGGACGGCTACAGATTATTAAGATGTGCCTGACCAGGAGGTAGTGCAGTGGATAGAGCGACGGACTGGGACACAGAGGACCCAGGTTTGAAACCCTGAGGTCACTGGCTTGAGCACAGGCTCACCAGCTTGAGCGTGGGGTCATAGACATGACCCCATGGTCACTGGCTTGAAGCCCAAGGTCGCTGGCTTGAGCAAGGGGTCACTCGGTCTGCTAGAGCCCCACGGTCAAGGCACATACGAGAAAGCAATCAATGAACTAAACTAAGGAGCCACAACAAAGAATTGATGCTTCTCATCTCTCTCCCTTCCTGTCTGTCCCTCTCTGTCTGTCACACACAAACAAACACACACACACACACACACACAAGATGAGCACCTGGGCCAGGATGGGCCCTGACTGGTGGGGAACTTGGACACAGGCACACGGACAGCCATGTGAGGACGCAAACAAGATGCCCCTCCACGCCCAGGTGTGGGGCCTCAGGAGCACGCCACACACCTTGCCTGTCCAGCCTCCAGATGGTGAGACAACGAACTGGCATTGAAGCTGCTGGCCAGTCGTGCTTTGTGCCCAATTCCCCAGGAAGCGAGCACAGCAGCCTCTTCTGCTGGGGCCCTGGAAGACTTTGGGCTCTAGAACTTCTAGTACCCAGGGAGAGAGGGGCGCCCACAGGTCCACGGCTGCCAGGAAGCCGGGCCGCTTGCGGCGGCTCTGCCAGCACCCTGCCCGCACCCAGCACACAGGAAGCTGGGCGGGGGGTGCCCTCAGTGAGACCGAGAGGAGAGCATGTCAGTGTCAAAACCCCAGGCACCAGCAGCGACACAGGAAGAGCCCCGATCCGGGCCGCCCTGAGTCACTGTCCAGCCACTAAAAACAACCACGTCGCTGGATGCTCTGAGCCCACGTGCTTCTTCCTAATTCCAGCCCACGGGGGCTCTGAACCTCAGATGGGCGGGTGGGCGGGCGGGTGACCACTGTGTCCAGAGAACTTGCTCTGGGCCACACTCGGCCACAGGCCTCACATCCTTTGCTTTCTTCCTGTGGCACCTGGTGGCAGGTGGCACCCATCCCACTTTACAGCTGGGGAAACTGAGGCCAAAGGACCTCTGTCTCCTGGAGGAGGCTGCGGGCCTGCCCTGCAGGACGCCCCTTCAGTGTGCCCAGCAGGACACAAAGGAGTTCAGACCACACCTCCCATTGCCCCGGCTGTCTCATGGGCACGGCACCAACACCCACCTCCACCACCGCATGGCACACACCACACCTCCCAGTCAGGCTTCTCTGTTGATCCCACCCCGGCAAGGGGATCTCTGCAACCCCACCCCTCCTGGCACCTGTGCCCTCCAGGACCGGGCCTGGGCAGACCTGAGCATCTGCTGGGTGTGGACAGAGCCAGGCTCCCAAGAACCTCAGCTAGTGGAGGCTTCCGGAAGGCAGGGCCTGCCTGGGCATCAGAGCACCTCCTTTAGGATGGCCAGCCCCCCGGGGAGGCCCTGACCACACACCCCTGCAAGGGGCATGCCGCAGGTATGGGTACCAGGGTACCCAGGGGCCTGCTGAGCATCCCAGCAAGGACACAAGCCTGTGGGCCAACCTGTCCCTTGTCACAGGCACAGACAGGCAGGACATGTGGGGTATGAAGGCAAATGACCCAACCACAGAGCAGCCTGCGGTTGGGTGATAACATCACGTCTCGGAAATAGCTGCCCGGCCTCGCTGATTCATACCGACACCCTGCCGGCCTGGGGCCCCGGTTGCCCAATAGTGGCCGGGCGCTCACGGAGAACACAGCCACCCAGCGCCGCTCCGGGGGACACGTCATCCAGGACAAATAAACACACGGAATGAAACGGATCGCCCGTGTCTAGGCACACCTCCGGCAGACGGTGCCAGAGCCCAGCCCCATCCGTGTTTAAGGCAGAGATGGAAACAGCTCGGCACCAGCCCGGGCCCACAGGCGTCTAGTTTACAGTCAGCAGGAGACAGGTGCTGCCCAAGGCGGGGCTGGAACCTGGTGTCGCTGGCCTGGGTGGGGGGCTGGGAGTGGGCTTTCCAGGCAGAGATGACATCCCATCCTGGGGCCAGTCCCGCTCTGGGAGCACAGAGGACTGGGCATCCTGGGGAGCTGCTGATTAAGAGGGTTAGACATGCTGGGGGGAGGGGAAGGCCAGGCCTCAGCAGTGGCTTCAGGACAGAGGACAGCCTCCCAGGGCCTCCCAGAGGGGTCAGGGGACAGCCCCTATCCCCTCCCTGAGAACCTGAGCCATGCACTCACCCCTGACCTCCAGGACACACAGGTGTGCCCACCCTGTGCTGGGCGGAGAGACTCTGAGGTCACCGTCCCGTCAAAGGATGCCCAGCCCCCACAACCCAAGGAGAAAAGTGCTAAGTGCCCCCCATCCAGACCTGAGAGGCCAGAGGAGAAGGGTCCTCAGTAGAAACAGAAAGGGAGGCTGAGGGCTCTGGGGGGGGGGTGCAGGCAGGGGCGGGCGGGGGGGGACAGGCCATGCAGCCAGGACAGAATGGGAGGGCCTCCGAGGGCCAGGCTGGGAACCCAGGCCAAGCACAGCCTCACGAGACCCCACAGGGCGGGCACACGGGGGCACTGAAACTCAGAGGCCGCGAGCGACGCAAGGTCCCCATGCCCAAACTGGCCCTGGGCCAGGCCGAGTCGCACATGACGACTGCTTTTCAGACCCTGGACCCGGTGGCTGGAGCTGCCGACAGTCCTCTGGCGCCCGGGCACCGGCCACCTCGCCAAGAACCAGGCCGGATGAGGTGCCCAAGGCAGCCGCCCCCATGGCCGAGGCCCAGCTCCCCTGAGCTCCCTGGGTGACGCTGTTCCACGCCCTTCCCTTCCCTGCTCTGGGTCCTCATGGGTCCGGGCCCAGGGCTGTTTACGGGAGGCCCTGACAAAGGCCTCTGTTACTCACTGGCAGTCGGAGGACGTGGGCCGGTAATAAAAGGACGGCACTTGGGACTCGTATGTGGCCCTGGCAGCGACATTCCCGTGGGAGGCCATGAACTGTGAGAGAGAGAGAACAGTCAGAGTGCCCGAGGGCTTGGCCATTGCTGGGTCCATACCTCCCAACCCTTCCTGTCCTGGGGACACCATCTGGAGTGAGGAGGGACAGCAGGTCGTGAACGTGGGGGGACCCGAGAGGGTCAACTGGGGAAAAAAAAAATATCACAGACAAGACATTTGACCAAAGGCTGCCACCAAATCAGAATCCTAAAGCCACAAGCTTTTCCACACAGAACACCAACCATTCTGCTCGCAGTTGTGACGGAGGAAAGACCCCTCGAGGATGCTCGGGCAGAAGACCTAAGATTCAGCCCAACGAGGAACGTTCCGTCTCCACGGGAAACACCGTCCCCGGAGGCGACAGAGACCCTGGACAAAGACCGTGCTGTGGGTGGGAGAGCGGACACCCCGTCTCCCGGGTTAACTTGTGTGCGTCTTGCAATTCTCAGAAACAAAACACCTAAACCCAGGAACCGACTTTATTATTATTTTTTTAAGTTAGCGATGATTCTAGAATTTACTTTAAAATTGAGAAGCAAAACTGCCCTAGGAAATTCTGAACGTGAGGACTGTTCCTTGCAGACGTTAAAACCTGTTATAACGCAGAATAAGGCAGGTGCTGGGAAGGAAGCCACGCTCGTGGGACGGACCAGAAGGTCCAGGAAAAGGCCCGACAGGGTCTGAGGTCCGGTGCCGAGTGGATCAGACAGCAGGTGACACGCAGTGATGGGGACTGTCCAATCGCTGGGGAATGTCCGTCCGTAGGTTATCGGGGGGGGGGGGGAACTAGGAAACGGGGAAGCCAGCGGAGAAAAGCAGGGTTGGGTGCATCTTCCCGTAAAATAAATCCGATTGCGTTAAAAGATTTAACGTCCAGATTTAGACAATCACAGTGACAGATAAAAATCATGGGGTAATTTAGTAAGTCATTTTAGAAACATAAGGAAATCTTTGCGACTCTAGATTAGAAAATGGGTTTCTTTGATAGGACACCAAAACACCAGCAACAACAGAAAAATAAACACAACTTCTTCAAAATTAAGAACTTTGGGCCCTGGCTGGTGGCTCAATGGATACGAGGACCGGCCTGGAGAACGGACATCCTGGGTTTGACTTCCGGTCAGAACACACAGGAGAAGCAGCCACATGCTTCTCTCCCCCTCCCCCTTCTCTCCTGCAGCCAGTGTTTCGATTGGTTTGAGTGTAGCCCCAGGCTCTGAGGATGGCTCCATTAGAGCGCATCAGCCTCAGGTGATAAATATAGCTTGGTACTGGAGTATCGGCCCCAGATGGGGTTGCTGGGTGGATCCTGGTTGGGGCACATGTGGGGGTTTGCCTCACTATCTCTCCTCCTCTCACCTAAAAAAGAAAAAAAAAAACCTGTGCTTCCAAGGATGCCATCAAGAAGGTGACAAAGTGGTGACCCTCTAAACCATGGTGCTGTGTGCGAGAAGCCAGACATAGGTCACCGACTGTGATGCTCCTCCAGTGCTGGGCATCCAGAGCAGGCATGCCCGGAGGCAGGAAGCTGAGGGGTGCAGGGCTTGGGGCAGAGGGATACTGCAGGGTAGGGTCTCCGGGGCAGTGGGAGCACTGTGGAGCTGGACAGGAGGGATGGCCACACAACACGGGAATGAGCTAGATGTCACGGAGTCATGCATGTTAAAAAGGTGTCTTCTAGCCTGACCTGTGGTGGCGCAGTGGATAAAGCGACAACCTGGGAACGCTGAGGTCGCCAGTTCAAAACCCTGCACTGGTCTGGTCAAGGCACATATGGGAGTTGATGCCTCCAGCTCCTCCCTCCTTTCTCTCTTTCTCTCTCTCTCTCTGTGTCTCCTCTCTAAAAATGAATAAAAAAGGTGTCTTCTACACTGTGTCACCCTCCACAATTCAGGAATTATGTAAGTAACTTCTTAAGAATGATAAACTTCAGCCTGACCAGGCGGTGGCGCAGTGGATAGAGCGTTGGACTGGGACGCGGAGGACCCAACCCTGAGCTCGCCAGCTTGAACGCGGGCCCATCTGGCTTGAGCAAAAGCTCACCAGCTTGGACCCAAGGTCGCTGGCTCCAGCAAGGGGTGGCTCGGTCTGCTGAAGGCCCGCGGTCAAGGCACATGTGAGAAAGCAATCAATGAACAACTATGGTGTCACAACGGCAACAAAAAACTTATTATTGATGCTTCTCACCTCTCTCCGTTCCTGTCTGTCTGTCCCTATCTATCCCTCTCTCTGACTCTCTCTCTGTCCCTGTAAAAAAAAAAAAAGAACGATAAAACTTTAAAACAGCAGTTTTTGCATTTAAAAATTACTTGAAAAAGGAAGTTACAAGTACCCACAATGAGAAAACATGTTTACAAACACCAGTGATGCGGGGCTTGTATCCAGAACGTAGGAAGGACTCTTCATAACGGGAACTCCTAACACGATAATAAAGACGAACAACCGTTTTTGAACTGGGCGAAGGATGTGAATGAACACTTTCCCAAAGAAGACATAGAGATGGTCAAGGGGCGCGTGGGAAGAGGCTCAACACCACCGGCCAGCCGGGACACGCACGGCAGCACCAGCACGAGCCACGGGTTCTCTCTACCTGGGGTGGCCACCATCAGAGAAGGGGCTAAGTGCTCGCAGGGAAACCCGGCTGCTTCTGCACTGCTGGCCAGAGTGCAGCTGCTCTGGACAGGCGGTCTGGCAGGTTGTCCCTCGAATGTTACACGCAGAGTCCCCAGGAGACCCAGCAGTCCGAGAGAGGCAAAAACATGCCCACAGAAACTTGCACACGAATGTTTACAGCAGTGCTATGCACAGTAGAAGGAGAGAAACAACCTAAGAGTTCGTCACTGAAGAGTGGACGCACACAGTCCCTGTCCCACAGTGGGAAGCGCTGGCCATGGAAGGGGGTGCTGACAGGGGCTGCAGCTGGTGGCCCCGTGACACCCAGAACAGGAGGTAGCGCAGAGGCTGAGCTGTGTGACTCTCCAGGACAGCAGACCCAGAGGAGACGCCTGTCTGCTCCCAGGGGCTGGGATGGGGAGCAGGGTGGGGAGCAGTGGCAGCCTATGGGTGCCCGGCTTATTTCAGGACATGAAAATATTCTGAAATTAGATCCTGGTGGTTGCAGAGCCCTGTGAACACTACGCTTTAAAAGGGTGCGCTGTATGGTGTGTGAGTTACATCTCAATAAAGCTGTTGTGAGTAAAAATAATCCTGGGCTAGAGCAGGCCTAAGTTTGCTATAAACCCTAAAACCACAAAAGGAGAGGCTGATGAGCCTGAGGACACCGAAGTGAAATATTTCCACTGCAAAACCCCCATGAGTCAAGTCAAGAGAACCTAGAAAAGCCTCAACTCCTCCCTCGAAGGGTTAACTAAATTCACAGATGCATGAGAACCCCAAGACAATGGAAGTGACTCCCAGGGTCATGGCAAGGAGACACCAACGATCTGGACACATCCCACAAGATGCTGACGTTCACTCAAGATTCACTCAAGATAAGACAAGAAGACCCCAAGGGGACGCGGCCTCTCCTCTTCCTCAGCAAAGGAAGAGCATGGAGCCCTTGCGGGACCTGGGGAGGGGGAGGGGTGGCTGCAGCACATCACCCCTGATGATGCCACTTCCACGTCCCGGAGCTGGGCTTCCCCTAACCCCCACCTGCACCAGGTGACGCCTCTCCCAGGCTGGTCACTGGCCCCGGTTGGTAGAAGGAGATGGACACCCGTGTCCATCCAGAGGGGCCACCTCTCTTGTTTTAAGGACAACACAGGGGACGTGAAGGCCCCTCGACCCTGCCCCTCTCCAGGCACCAGCCCCCAGTCTCCCTGCAGACCTCTTCCTGAGCATTTGCAGACAGAATCAGGGGTGTCCAACAGTGCAGGAGTCTGGGCCCCTCTCCCCTCCTTCCGAGTGGTTTCTAGCCAGGGGTCTCAGAGCGCAGCCCAGCCCAGGGTGGCATCTGGGCAGCATCGGGACATGACTTCCCGTGTTCTGCACGACCGGTGGAGGTCAGGATGTTTCCAGCCACACTTGCTGACTGTCACTTGTAGTGACCTTTGCTAAACGCAGAACTCTGCATTTGTAACAAGCTCCCAGGGGAGGCTGATACCACCAAGTTACAGTGACAGCAGGGAACCAGTGACCCCCAGGTTGGGGCACACATGGGCTACCAACCCCGGATGCCCTGAGCCCGTGGCTTCCCGCCCCTGCCCGAGCCACCAGCTTCTCTTACTGCACAACCACCATATATATGTCCTGCAGCGGGACCTCGAGTAGCCACCAGCTTTGCTCCTCGGCCCCCACCTGTCCCCCCGCAGCCGCCATGGGTCAGACCCCACCTGCTCCACCTCTCCTGTCCTCCTACACCCCACCTGGTGGTCTCCCCAGCCCACGCCTCTCCCCACTTGGTCTGGGCTGGGGAGCCTGCCTGCCTGCCACCCAGCGTGAGTCACCACCTGTGCCCTCCCTAAGGTCCTCCCAGGGCCAGCCACCGCCCCAGCCCCCCTCCCCCGCCCGGTTCAGTGAGAGCTCAGCAGACGTGGGTCAGGATGGGCAGGCTCTTGTCACCTGCATGGCACCCACATGCGCTATGACCAGGGCCTGTCCCGGCACAGCTGAGCACCGGTGCCCCAGGGGTTTGGGATCAAAGGCCCAGGAGCGGCCAGTGGCGGGGACCCCAGGCCCTCTCTCTGCAGCTGCTGCACAGGGAGGTGGGGGAGTCGCCCAGATGCACCCAACGATGGGGGAAGGGTGCAGCTGCACAGGAGGGACACCCCAGCCGCAGGTCCCCGCGAGGCTGAGCCCTGGAGCCTGGAAAACCAGGGATGAAGGGACCTTCAAAGGCCAGGCCGAGGTCCACTGGGCGTCCACCCGCTAGCCTTGGCCGTACCTCCACTTGGGCCTCCTCCCAGGTGTCCAGGCGAACGGACTTGACCTTGCTGACCTGGGGGATGTTGCGGTGGATGCCGGAGCAGCTCAAGCAGATGAACACCCCCAGCGTGTAAGAGGCCCAGTCGGGATCTGGAAGGCAAAGGTCAGAGCCTGGGTTAGAGGGAGCCCAGACCCGCGAGGGCCTCCTGCTGGCCTCGGTCTCCCCGTCTGAGCAACAGGCAGCTGGCGAGATCCCCAGGGTCACTGGCTCTGTGGACCCCAGGCAGGGCCCGGTGCCCCCCCACCCAGAGGAGCAGCAGCCCACCCAACACCCTGGCTGCCCTAGGGCCAGAGCTGCTCAGACCATCGAGTGGACATTCCATCACGTGGGGGACACTGATGATGGCACATCCGAGAATGGACCACACGCCCGGGGATGACAGCACGTGATTAGTGCCGAGTTGTCTGGTGTGAAGAGGACCCTGGCTTGATCGTGCACACCGGGGCACGCCGTGTGCCCGTTTCACTTGAGAAGGTTGAACAGACACGCGGGTGTGAATGACGCAGACGCAGCCGTGTGCTGACAGTCCCCGCGTCTAGACAGGGAGATGCGAGGGGCCAGTGCTTCCGTCGGTTGACATTTTCACACTGGTCAATAATGGCACAGGGGACACTGTGGAGGGGGACACCGGGGGAGTGGGCCTTGTTGCCAGGAGCCCACAGAACCTTCTGACCAGGCAGGTTTAAATCAAGATGCCCGCTGAAGGCCTGACCTGTGGTGGTGCAGTGGATAAAGCGTCGACCTGGGAACACTGAGGTCGCCAGTTCAAAACCCTGCACTGGTCTGGTCAAGGCACATATGGGAGTTGATGCTTCCAGCTCCTCCCCCCTTTCTCTCTCTCTCTCTCTCTCTCTGTGTCTCCTCTATAAAATGAATAAAATAAAAAGAAATTAAAGATGCCCGCTGAGGCCACCAGCTTGAGCAGGTTTGCTGGAAACTTCTTGCCACACCTTGCTCAGCCTAGAGGCTACTCCCCCAACACCTAGGGGTTCCTTGCCCCTTGCATGCCCCTTGTGTGGCCAGGCCACGCCCCCGAGAGCACAGCACTGACCCCACCCTGCAGTGAACACAGCCGGAGGGCCCAGGAGTCCAAGAGCCTGGGGGTGATGGAGTTGGCCACTTGCACGCTCCCAAGCCTGGCCATCTTTCTCTGTGACACAGGGCTGGGGGGTGGCTGCGCCCACATACAGACCACGCACAGGCCACTCCCTGCCCTACACTTCCCTTCAGAACCCTTCAGAGAACTCAGTCTTATACCAGGAGTGACAGCCGCTCAGACACAGAATGTCCACGCAGCACAGTGTGGGGGGCAGGGGTGCACCTGCGAGGGGGGAACTAGGGGGGACAGGCACCTTCAGTTCCTGGGCTAAGGACTACCAGCCCCAGGTCCTGGGAGGGTGCACACCACACTGGGCACAGGTCACCTCCTTGAAGGGTCAGTGGCAGTCATGGGGGGTACAGCTGGCACTTGCTGTCCACCCAGCAGCATAGGTCAGTGTCCAGTCCCCATTCTGAAGGCTGGGATGGGCCGAGCAGAGGAAGGGGAGGCCAGGGAGGTAGGTAGCTGGCCCAAGACACACAGCTTCTGAGTGGCACTCGGAACAGAGAAGTTTCAGAGAAAAACAGCTGCGTCATCTGCGGGCCCTGTGCCCAGCCCTAGGCTCTCCGTGGGGGCTGTGAGCATGGAACCCACCACCCACAGTGGGGGGATGGGCGGGAGGACAGGCATGCTAGGGTCTATGGGGTGGGGTGGGGGTGGCCAGTGTGGGAAGGTGCTCCAGGTAGATCTGGGGTGGGGGGTGGGGAAGTGTGTCCCCCCCCACAGAGACATGGAGGCTGGTGCTCTGAGGCCACCAGGAGGGGAGGTCCTGCCCTGGCCGCCTCCCTGCACTGGGCTGGTTGACAGAGGAGGTGCCCACCAGGGCCTACAAGGTTCCCAGAGACCCCGAGGCCTTGGTTCTGGGGGGCCTTACCCCAACTCAAAAGAGCTGTGGTTGAGGGCCTGAGAAGACAGGGCCGTCCTACGGGCAGGCACATCTGTCCCCTGGCCGTGGAAGCCACAGCCATACTTGGAAGGTGCACAGCACACCAACTCTCTTTGGAAGGTTCCAGGGACTTCTCAGCACGCCTCGTCCAGCCCAGAAGCTACTCCCCCAATACCTAGCGGGTCCTTGCCCCCTGCATGCCTCGGTCCTGTCACCACACACCCCTGACCAATGGGGGACACCCCCATGCATCCTGTCAGATGCCCCTCATGTCTCCACAGCACTTACCTCTCTGGGCGTCTGTGGTCATTTGCCTATTTACCACGCACCTAGAAGGTAAAGGCCAGGGCTGCTGCAGCCCCTCCCAGCAGCCCTAACCAGATGCCTGGACAGCCCTGCCAGCTCTATTCCTAGTTCCCTTCCAGCACAGCAAGGTGACCACCTGGGGACACCACGGGACAGGCCACAACTTGCTGTGGTGGCTAGGGCTGGGAAGGGACCAGAAGCCAGGATCTGTAGGGTTGGTGGGGTCTGGGCTTGTGGGAGGGAGGCCCCAAAGGGTGGGCAGTGGGGTCTGGGGTGGGGAGAAGGCCATGTCCCCTAGTTCCAAGCCTGTGTGGAGGTGGGGACACTTCAAACGACCTGCACCCCAAGGCCCTTGCAGTGAAGACAGGAGAAACCGCCTGTGAGCAGGGTCTTACTGGTTTTGGTGGTGCTGACACTATTTGACCGCTGCAGAGGACAATGCGGAGTCCACCCCACGGTCCCACCCACCAGGAGCTCCTTGGGCACAGCCCACGCCAGGACACCACGGGGCACCAGGCTGGCAGCCACCTGCTCGGGCCCCAGGAGTCGGCTCCCTCTATGCAAAAACGCTGCCCCAGCAGGAAGTGAGGAAATGAACAGCGAGGCCGGGCCACACACACCCCCGCCAGCCCAGCGGGGGAACGGCTCTGACCACAGGATCCCAGGTGAGACACGTGGCCTCCCCGGGGCTGGGGCCCAGGGGCCTCTGTGCCACCGCCCACAGCCTCGCCCATGGGCCACCCTGGGGCGCAGTGACTGGCATGGGCTGCCCGGGGGAGGGGCGGAGCAGCCAGGGAAGAGGTGGGGCCGGTGGCCCAAGAAGCAGGTTTCAGTTGGAAAATCATGCAGGGCAGGCGGTGGCCTGGTTCCCAGAGCTGGACCGGGAAGCTGTGCTGTCCTCAGAGCACTGCTGCCCGGCGGCCAGTCCTGTGGGACCCAGCAGAGAATGCGTGCGTGGCCCACGCAGCCGAAAACATTTACTGTCTGGCCCTTTATGAGAACGTGTGCCCAGCCCTGCTTCTGAGGAACAAGTGGGTGTGGCGCACACGAGTGAGCCCTGAAGGCCCTGAAGGCCGTCACAGAGTCACTGACATCGTCTCTCTTGGAAAACCGGCCCCGAGGACCCAGGAGAGGTCACACGCCTGCCTGGCATCTTGCACCTGGCACGAGGACCCACCGGGGTACAACTAACTCAGGGCTGTGGGACCCAGGCCCGTGCCCACCTGGTGCGTGGGGATGGGCACACACATGTGCCGGCCCGCAAACCCAGCGTGAGCAGCTGCTTCTACAGGGGCTCAAGGCAGTTTCAGATGAGGACACGGACACACTAAACCTTTTGCATAATAATAGAAAGGCCACAAGCCCCTGCATCGCGTCCTCCTCCACACAGCCCTCCCCAACCCAGCCGGAGCCAGGAGGGGAAGCGGGTCCCGGGGAAGACTGTCAGAGGCCACCAGCCTCCTCCTGCTCCCCGGTGGTCAGAGCCTCCCACCTGCCCCTGCCCTGTCTTCTCCAGGGCGCTCTGAGGTGACTCAGCCACCTTACCATTTCTGGGAGGTAGACTGACACACCTGGACAGGTGAGGCAGATGGTGCTGAGCCAGGTCCAGCCAGTGTGTCCCCTCAGCCAAGGCCCAGCAGGGGGAGAGTAGAGTTCTGCTGGTGACAGCGTTCAGCTGGTGCTGGGCCAGCCCAGGTGGGAAGGGCAGGCTTGGTGCCCCCCATACCCCAGTTTCTCACTGCCAGGGGCTGCCCCTCCACACACAGCTCCACGGGGTACAGCAGCCCAGGTCCCCTCGCCCTGCTGCACAGGTGACACCTGCCTGTCCTGTCTCCTTGCTGGAATCTAGGCTCCAGGAGGCCTGACAGGTGCTGCAGGCACTTGGTGCCCTTGGCACCTTCTTTTCCTCTTAGCGGGGGGGGGAGGGGGACCTGCTCCCAATCCACCGACGGCACAGGGCCTAGCTGTGCCCTGACCCCCGCCCCCCCAGTCCAGGGGCCTTCCGGCACATTCCGGCTCTCTCCTGCACCTTCATTCAGTCCCCCCCCCCCACCCAGTTTACACGGGAGGACAGGTTTCAAAGTCCATCTCGGACCCTGCGTTCCCTCCCAGCCACCTCCCCGTGTACACCTCCATGTCCCCTCATCCCCGCCACTGCTGGCCCCTTGGCCTCCGTGGTGCTAACCTGGTGTCTCCTCCTGGTGGTCCTCCCACCAGTCCCACCGTCCAGGCTCCGGGCGCGCCCCCCTCGGGATGTCTTCCCTTGTACCCCATCTGGTTTCCCAGCTGTAAGAACTCTTTTAGGGCTGTGTCCCGGTGCGGTCACACAACAACATTGGGAATATTCCAAATGCCACTGACTTGTTCCCTTTCAACGGTCAATTTTATGCCATGTGAATTTCACGTCAAGTAAGAAGAGAAATCATACACCTTTGGTATTCTGCACCCAGTTTCCTCGGTCCTTCCAGGAGTCTGCCTCCCACGGGCACGTGGCACAGCACATTGCCACGTGCCACCTCTGCAGAGTGCTTGTACCAGCCCCCGGTCCTGGATCTCGCTCACTGCCACCCGTCTTGGGCCTCCAAACTGTCCCTGGCCACCTGGACTGATTGCCCATCCCAGAGAGGCTGTTGGGAAGGTGGCGACACAGAGGGTATGGGGAACATCTCCCCCCTGGGCACCCTCCCCGGCCCTCTGGAGTCTGCTCAAGTCCTGCAGGGGGCGGACATCCAGGGGAGGGTGGACAGGAAGTGGTGGTGAGCGTTGGTCAGTGGCAGCTCCCAGCCCACGAGCGGCTGCCCATCCCTGACCGGCCCTTGCGGGCAGCAGTGACATGCTCCCGGGGCAACCAGCACTCGGCTCGGCCGGCAGGAGCCTGATGCCCATCAGTGGGTGAATGGATAAGGAAAGTTATGATTTTTCCACAGAGGGGAGTGTCACTCGGTCTTATAAAAGGAAGGGAATAAAAACTGAAAGAAAGCTGGCATCTCCACAACTAATGCGTCAAAGACAGACCTCACGACCATACGGTGAAAGAGACCAGAGGTTTGCTGCATTATGTGAAAGAAGTCAACCAAACAAGAGAACAGAATGTTTCTAAATCTTTATGCACCCAACATAGAAGCAATTCAATTCACTGTATTAACTGAATCATATAATTCAATTATTAAAGGACCTAACAGGAGATTATAATAAGGGCCTTTGATACCTCACTTCATCAGTGGATAGGTCATCCAGGCAAAATCAGTAAGAAAACGGCCTTAAAGGGCATGTTAGGACAGGTGGACTTAACAGACATTTATAGAACATCTCACCCAAAATCAATATAATATACGTTTTTCTATAGCACACACAGAATATTTGCCAGAATAGATATTTTTTAGGCTGCACATTATTGTTGTTGTGCAGCCTAAACACCACGCTGTCCCTGTATGCGCCCTGACTGGGGATCAAATTAGCAACCTGTGCTTCCGGACGACGCTCTAACCAACCGACCTGCTTGACCAGGGCCACAAAACAAATCTTTAATACGTACATTGAATAAGACCAAAATCAGATCAAGCATCTTTTCTGACTACTATGGTATAAAACTTAAAAATCGTAAGATAAAAACGGGAAAATTCCCAAGTATTTGTGGATTAAACAATGCGCTATTGAACAGTCAACGGGTCAAAGGGAAAAATGATTTTAAACGCCTGAAACGCACGAAAATGGAAACATACAGTAATTTAATAAATGCAGCAAAAGCAATTCTAAGAGGGAGGTTTATGATGGGTGACAGATGCTCTCATGAAGGAAAAAAAAAAAAATCTCGACCCGACTCCACACCTCAAAAACTAGAAGAAAAATAACAAATGATGCCCGCAGATACCAAAGGTGCTCAATGTCACTAATCGGCAGGGAAATGCAGGTCCAAACCACAGGGCGACGGCACCTCACACCCGCTGCGGTGGCCGTTCTGAAGGACCACACACCACAGTACGGCGCGGAGGAAGGGAAGCCGCGTGTGTTGTTGGCTGGAATCGGGGGACCACCAGGACACCCCGCAAATCCACTTCTGGGTGCTGACCCCAAGGAAATGAGAACACCAATGAAATGGTGTGTGCAGCTGTGTTCACGTGGCACCATGTGTGGCAGCCAAGATGCGATGCAGCCAAGGGTCTGGGTAGATGACCGGGAGGGGATGATGTGGTATGGACGGGCACAGGGGAAGCCTTCTCAGCCACGAGGGGAGGAAACCCTGCCACTCAGGACAACGTGGATGCATGCTAAGTAAAGGACGTTATACTAAGTGAACAAGCCAGAGAAAGACGGATACCACGTGTGGCACTTAAGAAAAACAAACCCGAACCCCCTAACCCATACAACGGCGGGATGGTTGTCAGAGGGGCCACGGACAAAATGGGTGGAGGGCGGTTAAGAGGAAAACCCTCCTGTAGTAAGGTAAGTCCAGGACGCCACGTGCAGCATGGTGACCACAGTTAGTGCCGTATTGTGTATCTGAAAGGTTGCCGAGAGGTCTGTCTTCAAAGTGCTCGTTACAAGAAAAAGGAAGTGTAGAATGGTAGCTATGCGTGGTGATGGGTGCTGGCTACACTTACTGTGGTGCTCACTTCACAGTAAACATTGAACCATGTTGTGCACCTTGGACTAACACATTATATGTCAACTACATCTCTTTTTAAGAGAGAGACGGAGGGAGGGAGGGAGGAAGGGAAGAAGGAAGGGAGGATTCACACAGGTTGCTGCCCATATGTGCCCTGACTGGGGATCGAACCCACAACCTTGGTGTTTTGGGACGATGCTCCAACCTACTGAGCTAACTGGCCAGGGCTTCAATTTTTTTTAAAAAAGGAAATTCTACAATATCCTACCACATGGATGAGCCTTGAGGACATTGTGCTCAGTGAAATAAGCCAGACGCAGGACACGTACTGAAACTCCACTTACATGAGATGAATTCATAGGGAGGTGACAGTGGGTGGTGCCATGGGCTGGGGGGGGGGGACGACTAGTGTTTAATGAGTAGACTCAGGTTTGCAAGAGGAGCAGAGTTATGAGGGTGGATGGTGACAACGGCTGTGTAGCAATGTATTCGGTACCTCTACACACGGCAAAATGGTAAAGTGGGTAAACTTTACGTTGTGTGTGTATGTACAGTGTGTGTGTGTGTGTATAGTTTTTTTTTAATTTATTTTATTTTATTTTATTCATTTTAGAGAGGAGACACAGAGTGAGAGAGAGAGAGAGAGAAAGGGGGGAGGAGCTGGAAGCATCAACTCCCATATGTGCCTTGAACAGACCAGTGCAGGGTTTTGAACTGGCGACCTCAGTGTTCCCAGGTCGAAGCTTTATCCACTGCGCTACCACAGGTCAGGCTTTTTTTTTTTTTTTTTTTGAGAAGCAAGGAGAGAGAGGCAGGAACACCAATCTGCTCCTGTGGGTCCTGACTGGAGAGAAATCAAAGGGGCAACCTCTGTGCTCCGGGATGATGCTCCAACAACCAACCAAGCTATTCCACCAGGGCTTTATTTTTTATTTTTTTAGAGAGACAGAGAGGAAGGGAGAGGGGAGTGAGAAGGGAAGCAGCTACTTATTGTTCCACTCGGTCGTGCATTCACTGGTTGCTTCCTGTATGTGCCCCGACCAGGGATCGAACCCTCAACCTTGTTGTTTAGGGATGATGCTTTTAACTGACTGAGCTAACCGACCAGGGCCTGTTAAGTATATTTTAATACACACACACACAACACACACACAAACTCCAGTTCCGGCCACCACAGTGGGCCTGAGAGGGTGAGACAGGGAGTGGTCAACAGGGGAATAGACGAGAAAGCCCCAGGACCTCTGCCACAGCGACCAGACCAGACCTCCTACCCCACCCCACCCTGGACCCTAGCAGAGCCCTTCCGGTACTTTCCGTAGTGAAATGGGATCGTGCAGCCGACTCACAGGTGTGTGGATAAGTGCACAGGTGATGCACCTGCCAGCAGGTGATTGTGCTCACTGCCCCTTAAAGCGGTTAAGAAAGTAACTCACGTAACTTTTGTTAGTCTAGTCCTCACTTAACGTTGTCAACAGGTTCTTAGAAACTGCCCCTCTAAGTGAAACTGTACCGCAGCTAATTGACACGAGCAATTCAGTTTCTGTGGCATACTCCGGTCACAACTTCTAAATAAAGACCCAAACACTCCTAACGTTAAACGGTAAAATAAATGTGAGCTTTGCACAGACTTAAGATTAATCAAGACAAGATAGCTGTCCTGCAACCTACTGATTCCAGGTCTGGGTCACGGGTGGTGGAGCCTTCCCTGGCAGTTCCGGGCTCGTGGTGGGACCACCCTGGCCACTGCACCCCCACACTCACTCAGACTGGGCATAAACTCCCTACTTCCTCCCACGTGCACAGCTCAGGAGGCAGGAGGAGCCTAGTGTCTCTGAGAAAACCCGCAAAGACAGTGACCCCAGAGGGAAGCGATTTTTCTCGTCAATGTGACATGGCGACGGTATTCTAGCATCTATTGTATGTGTGACCCCAGTAAAGCAGTGTTTTTGAACCCCAAGAGCAGGAGCGCCGCAGCCTCGGTCAGGATGTGGGGGACTTCTATCTGTGCAGCTCACTTCTCAGCAGCCCCCCACCAGCCACCCTCTCAGGGGACCCACGCCCAAAGGAGGGCCGATTCCGGGAAAGCCTCCCCCCAACCTACGTGCCCCTGCCCCAGCTCTCAGCAACTTCTGAAAAGTCACCTCCATTTCTGGGGTTGAATGCTGAGCTCCTGCCCCGAGTTCACCCCCTCGGGGCCTGGCAGGCACACGCTTCCGTCCCTGGCCAGCGAGGACAGGCCGGCAGGTCCACCTCACGCAGACACGCCCAGAGTAGCGGGGTCCTCACGCGCCCCTTCCCAAACCACCCATCTTGCTGGAGAGAAAGCTCTGGCCGTGCCCAGGCCTCTCATATAGGGAGGCCCGCGTGCTACAGGCCGTTGAGCCCAGGTGAAGTGCATCAAAGCACCAGGATAGTTTCACCCACAGCCCAACACAATTAAAGAGCTGAGGCCCCACGCCCTTCTAGCACAAGATATGGGGCTCAAAGGGAAGACTCTGTCCCGACGGGTCAGTGACTCAGGCAGTGCAGTGGCCACATCTCCCCCTGCCCCCGACGGAGACCCCTTCCAGGGCTGTGATGAGAAGCACCTCTCTGGGCAGCTGTGAGACAGGGGCCCATGTTCAAGGGCAATGGGGGAAGGTGTGGAACCAAATGCTGGGGGGCTTCGGGGATCCCCCAGACCGTCTCCCTCCCAGCAGCCTTCACAGGGCCCGCTGGCCAGGACTACCCACGTCTATACCCAAACACCCCAGGCCTGCCCTGTGTCCTGCTATCTAGAACCAATGCCCCGGGGACCCCACCTGGCGATGCCCGGCTCCTGGCTCGTTGTGGTCGGAAAGAGCTAGTCCCTGTGACGGTATTCTGCCAACAGCATAACACACTGTCCCTCTGCTTACGCCCATCAATGCCAGAGTGGTTCCTTGTCGCCTCTCTGGGCCACAGAAGGACAGGAGGCCCCAGCTGCACTGAACAAGGTTGACCAGCAGGGCTTCATCCCAAGAAGCACAGAGTAAGGGTGGGCGTCTCACGGGGACCACGGGGCCACGGGGCAGTGGGGAGAAGGCAGGAAGAGGGCATGCAGAGAAAGGGGTGCTGTAGCCGGCAGCAGGAGCCCTGGTCTGCCTGTGAGGCATTGTGTCCCCTGAGGCCGTTCAGGTCTTCAGGGCCTCAGTTTCTCCAGCTATAAAATGGAAGCAATTGCTCACATCTTGCCTGCTCCACGGGCTACCTGTCAGATGGGGCAAGATGCGGACGTCATGAACCAGCTCTGAAAACTGGAGGCTTGGCCTAGGGCCAGGGAGAGCAGGGCTCGGCGGAAGCTGGCCAAGGGCAGCGGACCCTGGACCAAGAGGGCGAGCTAGGTGTGGCAGCACAGGGCCCACCACACCAAGGAAGACCCCTCCCACCAGGCTGGAGCCCCAGAGGTGGCTGGAGGGAGGCCGCTCACAGGCAGTGTGACCAGGAGGGAGGCAGACAGGACCAGCCCCCTCTCCTGTCCCCTCTGCCAATCCAAGCCTGAGGGAGACCTGTGCTGACCACCCCTTTCTCCCTGATGCCTCCCTGGCGTGATCGTTGTCCTGAACAAGTGGAAATACAGGTCAGGGAGAGGGAGGGGAAGAGAGTCTGGAGTGAGGGGCTCTGCTGGCCGGAGCAGCCCAGGGCGATGACAATGCCGCCCCACCCACCATCAGGTGGGTCCTGTGCTGCCCTGCTCAGCAGGCCAGCCAAAGGCCACCTCAGCCCACGTGGCCTCTAAAAAAGCCTGCTGCTGCCTCCCTGTGTGCACTCAAGCTCCTAGTGTGGCCTCGCCTGGCACACTGCAGCTGCCCAGATGCCAGAGACCCCTCCCAGCCCAGTGGGTGGGCAGCAAGGGACAGCTGGGGACTGAGTCCTATTGGGGACTGTCCAGCAGCTGCCCAGGTGTCTGGGGACAAGTGCAGGGTCTTCCACTCTCCTCCCTGGGGGCCTCAACCCCTCCATGTGTGAGGTGTGTTTGAGGGGTTCTGGCTAGGAGCCCCTAGTGGAGTGTCCACTGTTCCCCTGGAGTGCCTGGGGGGCAGCCCCTGAGCAGGGCCCCCCTCCACACGGGGTGTCTGTGTGTGTGTGTGTGAGCAGCTGACCCTCTGGGGCTGTGCCTGCCCCACCCCAAAGGCAGGGCAGAGAGTCCTGCCAGTTGCAGGACAAGTAACCCAGGCCACCCAGGAGCAAAGTCCGGGAGCCGCCCACAGGAGGATGGGGTGCAGGTGGCGCAGGTTCTGGCACCTGTGCTGGTGCCTCACCTGCACTGGCCACCTGCTCCAGAGCAGAGAGGCTCGGGTTGGGGGAAGGGCACCCTTTCCCATCTGTTCCACTCGGAGGAGGGGGCTTCCTCCCCCTGCTGGGGACACTGTGCAAAGGGTGACTCCAGAGGAGGGCCCATGACGTCACCTCCAGGTGGCCGGGAGCCAGGTGGACTCCCACACCCACACACAGAAGCCCGCGGGCCAGCTCTCCCCATCTCTCCCTGCAGCCGGTCGCCGGCCGCGATTTCCTCTTTCTCTGCGGAGCCCAAGATTTCGCAACGCGGAGGTGGTCCGCGAGTGACAGCAAGACACGGAGCCCGGGCGGGGAGGGGAGGAGGCGACAAAGCCACAGGCGGGAGTGGGGGATGGTCGCGGGGCTGGCAGGTGCACTCGGGGGCCGCGCCCCACGAGCGCGGACCAAGCTGCGCGGCCCGCGCCCCCAGCCACGCCGGCGCCATAGCGCTCTCCCCGTCCGGATCTGGCATCCAGGCCCGCACCCACCCAGACCGCCACCCACGCCGCCAGCATCCCCCGAGCCCTCACCCATCCCGGGCAGCATCCACCGGCCCCGCTCCCGGCCGGCCCGCACCTACCCGGGTCGCCGCAGTCGGCGCAGTGCGCGTTCCCGGGCCGCTGCAGCAGCTCCAAGACGGCCCTCTGCCACTCCCTGGCCATGGCAGCGATGCCGCCCGCCGCGGGCCGGGACCGGGCGGCCGGGAGCGTCCACGTCGCTGCGCTAGGGCCCCACGCAGGCCGCCAGCCGCCGCCACCCCTGCGCCATCCTGGGCCGCCTCAGCCGGTGCGCGGGTTCCGCATTCCTGCCGCCCGGCCCGTCTCCGCCGCCGCCGCTCGTGTCGCCGCCGCGGCCGCCAAGCGTGTGCCGGCGCGGGGCCCGGGGCGCACGGCGCGCTCTGGCCCGCACGGCCCGCGGGCGGCCCCCAGCGGCGCGGGCAGGCGGCCTCCTCGGGCGCCCGCCCAGGCGCCCCCAGCCCTCACGCCCCAGGGATCCAACCTGGGAAGTCGCCCCGATGCCCACCCCCATCCGAGCCCAACGCCCCACTCGCTCTGCACAAAGCCATCAGCCTCACTGGTGGGGAACTCGAGGGAACCAAGTAACTGCTGGCCTGGGTGGGTAATCGTGCATTCAGGCTGGGGACAGCACCGGACACCTGGGTCCTTGCTGCGGGGAGCATCACACCCAGACGGCTGCTGAAGGCTTGGTGAGGGAAGGGCTGCTGCCCAGTGCGGGGCCTGGGGCTCACACCATCCGTGCTCTAGGAGAAGGCTGTGCCCTGCGTGGTGACAAGGCCAGCAGTGGGCACTCAAGCCGAATAAGGGCCCATCCTCCATACACAGCAGGGACAGGGCAGGTGAGCCACAGTGCCCTGGGCTAAGCCCTCCCACACCAGCCCCCCCCCCCCTAGCGGGTGGAGGAGCCAGGTAACAGAAAGGGGAAAGGGTATTCGCTCCTCTGCATGCCGTGCTTTTTCCAAATTCCTTCTATTTTCTTCAGTCACAAATGCAATGACACACATCCCACTAAGGAAAAACCGAAACAGCCCTGGCGGGATAGCTGGGTTGGTTAGAGCGTCATTCGGAAGGTGGCCGGTTCGACCCCTGGTCAGGGTACATCCAGGAACAGATTGATGTTCCCGCCTCTCTCTCCCTTCCTCTCTCAATAAAATCAATAAATTAAAAAAAAAAATTTAAAGAATAAATGGAAGCAGAACCAGATTGAAAAACCCAGTCCCAGCCCACAGTGCCCCCGCCCTGCACCCCTCCCTGAGGAGGACCCAAGAGAAACTGCCCTCGACACCTTGTGTCCTTTTTCCTGACAAGGGGACATCCCACCACCTGGACTTCTGGGACTTCCAAACAAGAATGGACATGACCACCAAGAAACTGTTCTCCTCCAAGTCCTCTGTGCGCAGGAGCAGCTGTTTGGCATGAGAATGACCTTGACTCCTCTTCAGAGACGCGAGGGGTTCGGTGGCCACGGCGGGAGGCTGGCGCGATGCTCTGAGTCTGAAACTCAGGCCTCATGATCCCAGTCCCTTGATGGAGCCTGAGGTCACCCAGCAGAGAGCGTCACCTGCCCAAGTTGGCACCGACCTTGGCATGGTGGGAGGAGGTGCAGGCACTGCCTTCCAGAAGCAGACTCACCCTCGAGCCCCTCCCCACACACACAAGTGTCGGAGCTCTTGAACTGAGTGACCACAAGGTCCAGGAGTGGCACTGGGCAAGATGGACCCAGCCCAGAGCCCTCCAGGGGCCTCACTCCCTTCCACTGTTGGGCAGGCGGGCTGTGGCCACGTGGCTCCTTCCCGGGGGAGCTGGGAGTACAGCAGTATAGCTGGGAGGAAGCTGAGTCTGGAAGGCTCTTCAGGACCCAGGGCTGCTCTCTCAGGCTGGGGGCGGGGGGCGAGGAGCTGCTGTTGGGCCCATGTGGATGGCCGAGGCAGTCACCCCAGTGAGGCCCTGAGCATGGCAGACACCTCAGGAGTCACCCTCCTGGGGACAGGGTAGAAACCGGGGGGAATGTTATACACACCCCCTTTCAGCTGTTTCCTATATGTGGTCTTGTGAGAATGGTGAGACCAGAGACAGGACACGGGTTAGTGCTCTTACCCTGTCCCTGTCCCCTTGCAGCAATGACCGCGGGGCTGTGGCCCTGTCCCCTTGCAGCAATGACCGCGGGGCCATGAGTGTTAAGTTCATAGGCAAATTGGAGCAACTCAGAAAAACAAACCAAAAAAGCCACTTGTCTTGTAAAGAACTCTGACAAGTCAATAATAAAGGGTAAGTGGCCCAGTTAAACTGTGGGACAAGGATCCACATGGACGTTTTTCCACGGAAGACACAAAGGGCCAAGAAGCTCCTGAAAGGACGCTCAACACCATCGTCACTGGGGAACACAGAGCAAACACTGGAGATGCCAGCTCACAGCCCTGGGATGGTGGGAATTCACAAACAGAAGACAGTGTGGGCGAGGGTGTGGGGGGACCAGAACCCTCGCAAGAGCAGGTGGGGTAGAAAACAGCAGACCTCTGTGACCCACAGCCTGGCCTTCTCTCAGATGGTTAGATGGAGAGTAACTTCACGACCCTGCAACTGCATTCCCAGGCACTGACCCAAAGGACTGAAAACAGGTGCACCGCCTGACCCGTGGTGGCGCAGTGGATTGAGCGTTGACCTGGGATGCTGAGGTCCCCAGCTTGAAACCCCAAGGTCCCTACCTTGAGCATGGGATCATAGATGTGACCTCAAGGTTGCTGGCTTGAGCAAGGGGCCCCTGGCTTGGCTGGCGCCCCCCACCCCCCGTCAAGGCACATATGAGAAACAATCAATGAACAACTACAGTAAAGTGATGCAACTACGAGTTGATGTTTCTCATCTCTCGCCCTTCCCGTCTGTGTCTGTCTCTCACACCTGCTTGAAAAGAGAAAACAGGTATACCTGTATACTCACATTCACAGTGGCACAAATCATAACAACTGAAAGGGGGAAACAACCCACAACCCAGTGTCCACCAGTGGATGATGGACACTCATGTGTGGTCCGTCTGCACCCCAGACTGTCAGCAGCCACACGCAGGACGGGAGCACCAACACAGCCCACAACAGGCAGGACCTCGTCCCAGAGGACACAGTCCTGTCACACGAGCCCTTCACTTGCAGGGTTTTCCATGTGTGTCAGCAAGCACTGAGGGTCTTCTCCTGCTTCTCATGTGCTCTGAACCTGACAGGACGCCCCAACCCCTGTGCTGAGCCCACAAAGCCCCCACTCAGTGAAGAGGGCCTTTGATTCCCCCAGCCGCTCCCCAAGAGGCAGGCTTCACGTCCCATAGCGGATGGGGAACCTGAGGCTGGTAGGGGCTGGGTCATCCATCTCATGGGGTATGTCTCTGGGATCAGACCTGAGGCCAGAGACCAGCGAGAGGAACCCGCACACCCCCAGATGGAGGGGCTGAGAAGCCCCGCAGCCTCACAGAGCACAGGGAAGGAGATGTGGAAGCTTTCAGTCACCAGGTTCTCCACAGGCAAACCGAGCAACTGCCTCTGAGCGGGACCTGCTGTGACCAAGTCCTGAACCAGCAGGGCAGGATGGGCCCCAGACAGGCACAGTGGGATGGGGCTTGTATCTCCCAGAGTGTCCTCTGTCCATCCCCCCTCCCATCCCTGCCCATCCCCCACCCTCATCCTCCACCCATCCCCCATCCCTTCTCTCCCACCCGATCTTCTTTAATAGACTGACACTCTTCCCCACTGGAGGAGGGGTCTGTGTCCCCACCTGGAATCTGGGTGGGGTTAGGACTGCTCTGGCCAGTGCGGGATGGGTGTGAGGTGCCACATGACTGCCCAGGCTGCGTCCTAACAGGAAGTAGCTCCAACCTGGTACACGCACTCCCAGATCTGTCTCTGTCTCTCTACACGTGCACGTATGTGTGTACACATGTATGTTGTATGTACGTGTATATATGTGTGTACATGTGCATGTGTGTGTGTGTGTATATATATTTCTGTCTCTATCACTGTCTCCTTGTGTCTCCTTGGGAAGCTGAGCGTGGTGGCCAGGTGCAGAGCCCTGCACTGCAGATCCCCCGTGGAGGGAGCTGGTGCCCACGGTGCCTGGGTCACTCTGTCAGCCCCGGCTGATGGAGTCTTCCCAGCTCAGGTGATGAAGCCTCAGCCCCCTCCTGGCAAGAACCCGGCTGAGCACAGCCAATCCCAAGGCTGAGAATGATCACAGAAAACACACTGTTGTATAAGGTTAGTTTGGTGTGGCTTGTGACCAGTGAGGGCAGACTGGCACAGGGTGGTCTCCGGAACCCAGGACCCATGGTCAGCACTTGTCTCAGGATGGAACTCTGGACCCCAGGCACTGGGAGGCCCTGGCTCAGTGTAAGCCCCCTTCCACTCCCCGTAGACCCTCTTGTCTCCACTGCAGTCTCCTGGGGAACCCAGCTCCAGTTCTGCCCTTTGCAGCCTCTGCCCCTGGGGCACTAGGTCTGCAGGTGTGGACGGTGAGCCCCTGGCCGCCAGGCAGCAGGCCACCTGACCCGTGCTGACGTGAACGTGGTATAGGCCCACGGGAAGGGAGCAGCAGGTGTTGATGAGCCTCAGCTGGGGAATCCCTGGCGTGTCAGGAGGATCTGCTGTCCCTGGTCCCGTCCTCAGGTCCCCGGAGTGCAGGGCGAGTGCGGGGTAGCGGCCCCCCCCCCCAGGTAACTCTTCCCGGGAGCTGCGGTGCCGCCGCTGTCCAGCAGGGGCCGCCACACCACCACATCCTGACCGTCCGGCGCAGCGGGTCAAGGTGCACAAGGGAAAGAAAAGTGGTTTCTGAGCGCTTGTCCTCTCCCCTCCCTGATTACGGGCAAAACAGCCCCAGCCCAGCAGCGGCCCTAGCCCAGCAGCGGCCCTAGCCCAGCGCGCTCAGAAGGATATGACCGCAGCGGACATGGGCGTGCCTGGCCTATCCCCCAGACCACCCAGGGACAGGAGTCCTCCTATCACCGCCGCCTGGGACAGGGGCTGCTGGCCCAAACCCTGAGAGCCTGAGGTTCTTTCTGGTGGGACTTGCGAACAGCGGGCTCTCCTGTCCTGGGTCTCCACAGGCCCCTCTCCAGGGCGTCCACCAGGGGAAGGGGACCTGGTCAGGGGTGGTCACAGGCACCATTGGGTCCATGAACTGTGTGTGAGTACGTGCTCACGAGGGGACAGCAGGGCCCCTCAGAAGCTGCCGCCTGGAGCATGCCCTCTGCCTGGGGCAGCTTTGTCTCTTCCCGCTGAGCTCAGGTCTGCTGCTGTCCACTGGGGGCCAGGCCTCCCTAGGTGCTGGTCCAGGTCTCAGCCCAGTGGTGCCTGCTGCTCTGGTTAAGAATTCTCATAACTTTGGCTCAGACATAAGTGAGACCCACCTGCAGGTCTTTGGGGTTGGTGACAATTCTGTTGGCCCCTCCCCAAGTCCAGGGTCAGGAGGGACCTCGAGCATTCCTGGTGGCTCATGGCGTGGGCCAGGCCCACCCCTCAACAAGAACACATGGCTTAACAGAAGGTGCTCTAATATCTCTTGAAACACCCCTGCCTTCTCATCCATAAGTAGCTCACCTCACTACATTTTTTCCCAGCACCAGGTGGGTGGGCCAGCATAAAGCATGAGCTTTGGACAGAAATCCTCTGTGGGAGGCCACTGAGGTGACCATGCCCCTGGCGTCCTCCAGGGAAGACGAGCTGACTGCCACGGCCCTGCCCCAAGGAGACCCTCGGCGAGCTTCGTGCTCTGCGGACGCAAGGGCCACACTGCATTCCAACACATAACCCAGGAAAAATAAACTGGGCTATATTTATGGATGACATAAAATTACAACCTCAGGCACATACATCATTTATAGGTGATATAAAATTACACAACGAACTCCTTTAAACTAATGACTTTATGGTTTCTATAAAAACGAGACATGCTGTTCTAAACGAGTCATAAAGAAAAACACGAGGAAGAAAGAAAGCCACATGAAACCAGTGGTGCTGCTGGCCCGACAGGCGCCATGAACACCAATGAGTCTCCTGTCGACACAAACTCAGGCACCGTCTAGGCCAGTGACGGGCAATCTTCTGAGCCTGGTGTGTCAAAATTCACCAATAATAGCATAACTCGGGTGGTGTGTCACTTCGAGAAAAACAGCCTAACTGGAAGTCCCAGAACTAGACGCTCTGTGCTGGAGTTCTGTTGTTTTGGCCTACAGACCTCCGGCACAGAGTCTACACTACATCAAGTGTTTTATCCTCGGCTACCGCACCTGCCGTGCCGGAGCTGAGGATGAAACGCCCTTCTCGGCATGCGGCCCCATGCTTCTCTGGTATGTGGCTGCGTGTCACAGAAAATGGCCATGCGTGTCAGTGCTGACACGCGTGTCATAGGTTCGCCATCACGGCTCTGGGTGGACACTTTATAGGGCCAGCGGCCATGTCCTACCTGCAGTGGTGGGCTCTGACTTTCTGATTCTGTTGACTGAAAGAGCAGCCCCATCCTCTCTGTCACCTGCCAACAAAGCAAGTGCCACAGGTCCCAGAAGAGGTGAGAAACGCCACCCACGACTGGGACCCGGTGGCCAGCAGCATCACAGGGCCCTTGTACCAGGGAGGCCTTGTACCAGGAGGGCCAGAGTCAGAAGCAGAGGTCAGGGAGGAGGAGGAACGGCCCCACAGGCCTCCAATTATTCGTGTCGGTACAGACTCCTGGGTCATGACTGACTCTGAGGCCTGTAACCCACGAGGCTTTAGGCTGCTGCTCAAACCATCCCAGATTTCTCCTTTGGGGGTGCTTGACTACCTGGCTTCCTGTGGTCCTGGAACAAAGCCCCCTCCATTTTCTCAGCAGCTCCTTACTTCCTGACAGGGCACAGCCTGTGCTCACCCTGGAGCCACCCTCCTGCAAGGAGCCCTCCCTGTGCTGCCTGTGGTGCTGGGACCCAGGGTCTGGGCGCTGGGTGTGCCCGCTGCTGGGTCTCGCTGCTCAGAGCAGGAACGTCTGCACGGAGGTGTGCACACACACGCACACCCGTGCCTATTCGCACACCCGTGCCTATGCTGCGTGTCAGCAAACAGGAGCAGGACACCCCCAGCTCGCACCCCCAGCACAGCCCTAGCTTTTCGATCTCAGGGAACAGCTGCAGAGCTGCCGCTTGCGTGAAAAAGAGTGGGGCACAAACTCTTGTCTTTCCTCGCTAGCTTTCGTCACGGCCCCTTCCCAAACCCCGTCTCCCACCCCCTTGGTGTGGTCCAAGTGCACGCCTGTGATATGGACTGGCATTCCAACTGGGGTCTGGCATGTCCTGGCTTATTTTTTGAGCGTGTGAAACATGAATATGGTTCAGAGTCAGAACTAAACTATAGGTTGGTGGCCATCCTCCTTAGTTTCTGGTTTGTCCTTCCTGAGTCTCCTTTTTGTATAAACACACACACATTTCTAGAGTTTTCTACACCTCTTTCTAACATACTAAAGATACTCTTGGATTTTGCTTTTCCACTTATTTAAAAAAAGACAACAACCAGAAAACCATTTTGCTAGGGCACAGCTTTCTGAAGTTCACAAACACATAGGACATCAGTACCAAGACATTCAGCGTCACGAGACAGAGCCACCATTGCACAGGAGGTCCGAGTGTCCTCACTGACGAACCCCGTCAGGCCGTCATGGGCCTCCCCAGGGGCTCCATCACAAATGTGGATTTAAAGACAGAACTTAACACTCTCGGGGGAAATGAGAATCTACAGGAAAAATAATTTCTCAAACACATCGGGGGGGGGGGGCCTCAGAGGATGAGTCACCTTCCAGCTGTGAGCTAAGCCCATCAAGGTGTTTCAAGGGAATCCAGATGCCCCTTTCTCAGTCACGCCACCCCAGAAGTGACCTCAGGGTGAAGGTCAGTGCCACGGCTCCATCCCAGATGCCTAGCCCGACGGTCTCCCATGAAAACTTAGCGTTTGTCTGTTTTTCCAGCCATCAAATCTGCAAACCCCAGCTTTTCCAGAGGTTCTTGTGCCATCAGTTGCCTGAAAGACAGACGGACAGTTGTCAAGGTGACGGTGGAGAATGAGGAGCACTGTCCAGGCTGCTTCCTGGCTACCATCCTACCCCAAGTGGCAGTGCTGGACCCAGGTCCTGCCAGCCTCCCACGGCTTCTGTTCCAGTCAGTCGCCCGATGCCTGCTAGGCCCAAGCCCCTCCTGTGCCCGCCCGCGCTCACACTCCCGGGAAAGAGCTGGGGCCGAGTTCTGTCTTGTTCCAGCTTTCAGAGGCCCCCGCTGCATGCTGGCTACGGTCACTGCCACCCCACCCCCAGCACTGAGAGTGTGCACCCCCACACCCTACAGATGAGCTGCCCCAGGGTACGCTGGACAACTAAGAACACCTGTGGGGCTCAGACAACCTCGTGGCTGCATCCCTGGGTCTCTATCTTTGCACCCGGAGCACGAGTCTGGCCAGTAGGCGCCAGATTCTCAGTCTCACAGCCCGTGGGTGCCACACGGACCCAGAGCTGAAGCAGGCACCGCCCTCTGGCCACCAGCAACCGGCAGGGAGGGCAGCCCACATGCAACAAAAACCAAACAGCAGCCTGGCAGGCATGAGACCTCCAGCACCAACTTTACACAATCTCAGGAGATGGAGGGTCCTCTCCTGTCGGGGAAATTAGAGCATGTAGAGTGGCCGTTGGGAAGACGTGGCTGCCAGTTTGACCCTAAAGTTGGATCTGGGCATTTGGAGGCTCTGTGCTTGCAATGCCTGCTCTGTTTGCCTCTCCCGCACTAGAACCTGACCCCCATCAGGCCTCGTATAAACCTGGCAGATCCTGGCAGGTGGGTGTGGAAAACTCTTGTTCTTCACCACCGGCCTGGGAGGTAAGTTCCTTGCTTACGACACCTGCCACCTACCAATGTGAACCTGTCTGCTGTTCTTCAGCTGGTTTCAGATTACATCTGGGAAGCTCCCCAGGAAGGCCTCGCCCAGCAGGAAGTTTCATGGGGAGGTGGCCAGGGGCCCCGCAGCTGGGAAACAAGGTGGGGTGGCAGGGAGGCAGAGCACAGGACTTAAGCGCAGAGGTCAGCCTCAACAGCAAATGCCTGCAGGTGGGCAGCTGCAAAGCCAAGGTAGGCTGAGGCTCAGATAGCAGGTGCATGTGTCCTCCTCTCCTGTGGCCTCTGAACTCTGCATGCTGGTAGGGAGAAAAGCCAATTGAGGACCCTAGGCCCGTATGCACGACCTGGCGGTGAGCACCCGCACGCAGAAGTAACAGCATATCACAGGCTCTGAGCGGCAGGCCAGCGAAACCCAGAGATCTGTTACTTAACCCTCGGGAAAATGCCTCGAGAATAGCAAAGCCAGGTCAGCACAGTTTAGCCTGGTAGAGCAGTGGACTCACAGGACACTCGAGGCAGGCACAGTGACACAGACTCACGCCTTGGTAAAGAGTGCACCTGGCCAGCAGTTCTGAAAACCATGGTCTGCTCATCTCTCTCTGTTCCTGTCTGTCTGTCCCTATCTATCCCTCTCTCTGACTTTCTCTCTGCCCCTGTAAAACAAAAAACAAAAAAACCGTGGTCTGACACTTCACTGTGGTCAGCAGAACAACTCAGAAGGTGGAGCAGGGGCCCCACCTGAGGACCACGCTGCAAACGCCTGCACCCTCAAAATCCCAAATGTCCCCAGACGCCCTCAACACGCGGCGTATTTTTGCCTTGAGAGAAACGCCTTCACGGCGTCTGTCCTGGGAAAGTGGACTTGGGGCGCCGCATGGGCTGGTTTACGTCCCCCCCTCTCTGACAAGGCTGTCTGAAGGCGGGATTTCTTAGGGAGCCAATGACAGTGCCCACTGCATAATGGTAGTTACAGCTTTCCCCATTCAGGGTCAAGACGGCTCTCGTTTTAAGTAAAATCTCCATGGAACACAAGACACGCGTCGTGTTTAAGTGAGCTCGGCTCAACTGTGGCGAAGTCGGGAAGAGTAACAGCACCTTTCATGGTTTCTTAAGCAGCCCGCTGTCTTCCCGTCACATTCCAAACGACAAAACTGACCCAGTGCCTATCTGTGTGGTCTGCCAATGGGGACGGAAGCCACTGCACCCACAACCTTCCACCTTTCCGCTCCGTCAGCACTTTTATGATTCTGACAACTAATGACAGCACCCACCCAAGTCTGCAGAGACGACAGGGAGGAATGCAGCCCGTGTAACGCGACCCCGCTGGGAAAGGCTCTTTTCACAGGCTGCGGGTCTCAGGTCTGGGCGGGGCGGAAAAGCCGGGCCCGAGGGGGCGGGGCCGAAGCTGGAGCCGAGAAGGGGGCGGAGCCAGAGAAGCCGGAGTCGAGGAGGGGGCGGAGCCGGCGAAGCCGGAGCTGAGGAGGGGGCGGAGCCGGCAAGGCCGGAGCTGAGGAGGGGGCGGAGCCGGAGGAGAAGCGGGCCCGAGGAGGGGGCGGAGCTGAGAAGGGGCGGAGCCGGAGAAGCCGGGTTCACGGAGGGGGCGGAGCCGAGAGGGCGGCACTGTCACCGGTACTTGCCTCTCCATTCTGCATTCTAAATATTCTTTTGATTCGTTTCTGCACAAGCCGTTTTCAAAATTATTTTCCCGGAGACACTTCATGAATTTCTCCTTGAAGCCTTTGCATTCACCTGGGACGAAAGAGAAAACAGCATTTCGTCTCTGAAGCGCATACCGGACGCGCTCACACAGATGCCGGCCTGGCGCACCGCTTCGCCGTCGGGAGCACGAGGACCACCCGTCACGCGGCCCGGGATGTGCTTGGAGATGCCCCCCGTAAAATGCTGCGGACAAAAGTAACCGAACTTTTTCCGAAACCTTGACTTCCACGGGCTTAAGCTTAGCAAACCTCAGACTTCAAAGCCGGAGAAGAGAATTAGGCACTTGACGTCTCGGAAGACGCGCGACGAGGCGCCTCTCACGGTCCGAGGCCTCCCGCTCCTCACCAAAGTGGTCCAGCGGGAAGCTGCCCTTGTCCGGGGGCCGCGGCTGGAAGCTCTTGGTCCCGAAGTTCATGGCCGTCGACATGATGGTGGCACCGGAGTCTCAGAGAGCGACGCTCGCACTACGCAGGCCAGCCGGCCGAGCGCCGAGCAGACCCCGAGCGAGCGCCGAGTACGTCGAGCGGTCCTGGCAGCTAGGCCTCGCCCCTGACTCGTGGGCCACGCCCTCTCCTCCGGCACAGGTTCGCCCTTCAACTGGTTCTGAAAAAGGCCCTGACCCCGCGTGGGATCCCGCTTGCTCTGTTAGGCCCCCTCCCGTCCCAGCCCCTCTGACCCTCACAGCAACCCAGTGGCAGTGGAAACGGAAGTTCAGAGGGGTTCAGCCACTTGCCCAAGGACACACAGCTTCAGTCCACACACGCTGCAGGGCAGGCGCCCGCACATCTTGGCTGTGCGCGGTGGAGGAGAGACTCTGCGTCCAGGTGTCAAGGGCACCCAGGGTCTGATCTTGGCGCTCACCTGGTGAGAAATACAGTAAAGGAGGGAGTGTGTATGAGCTTCCTGGGCGGCTCAGGACGACAGAAATTTAACCTCTCAGTCTGGAGGTCAGCAGTCCAAGATCAGGGTGCCGGCAGGACTGGTTCCCTCTGTTCGGGGTCTCTCCCCTCTTTTCTGGGTCTCTCCCCTCCTTTCTGGTGGCTTGCAGGCAATCTTTGGTGTTCCTTGGATTGTGACCCCATCATCACCTGCTTCTCCCTGGGGGCGCGTCTGTGCCCAGATTTCTCCACCCATCCCTGGGTCAGTGCCCACCTTAGCTACTTGCTTCTGCCATGACCCTATTTCTAAGGCACTGGCAATATTGTAGGGACATCACGAAGAGGCAAGGCCCTGGCATTCATTCCTTATTGTGTGTGGCAACAATGACAACAGTGAGACCCCAGCTCTCCCCGTAGCCCAGAACCCTGGGCACCCCCACTCTGTGCCTCCAGTTTTCATCCAGACGATGGGGAGGTGGGTCACTGCCTCCTGACACAGGCCCACGCCTGCAGTTCTGTTGGGTGCTCTGTTCACGGCCTGTCCACCTGGTGACTAGTCACTGAGCACCAGTGTGTGCCAGGCCCTGCAATAAGCACAGGGGTCCTCGACAGGAGAGGGCTCACCAGCTGGCCCCTCGGACATCCCTGTGGTCACCCAGCACCTCCGCTTCTCTAAGGTCAGGAGGGGGAGCCAGCTCCAGACACTGAGGGGGCTCCCGGAGAGGTGCCAGCCAACCAACCAGAACAGCCTCACATGGGTGCCCCCCAACTCCAGGAGGCTCCCCCCACATCACAGGGTCCTCTCTTCAGTGACCACTGTGCCTGAGGCTGCACCCGTTCTATGTCTGGGCCAGCACAGAGCGGGCACCCAGTGTTGGTGGGCTGCCAGGTGGCAGAGGGGTTCCATAGGGACAGCTTGGGGCTGCAGGAAACCCACTTCAGTCATCTGGGGTCTTGACTGGCCTGGGGCTCTGGGCCGGAAGAAAAATTGCACCTTGTTCTTGTCACATAAACAACTGTGTTACACGGCTGGAGCCAGGGCCACACACAGTTACTCATTAATAGTTTCCAGGGCTGTGAACAATCGTGGTTTTATTACCCAGCAAGTAGCACTTTGACACTTGACTAGATGGAACCACTTAGCAGCAAAAGGGACCGCCCCTCCCTGCAGGGTACCCACAGCCTCTGACCTAGTGGCCCTGAGGGATCATTGACCTCAAGGTGACAGCCAGCTTTTATTGACTCCTCCACACCTGGAAAATGATTATTGCTCTCTCAGGTGTTTAGCTGTGGGAGGGCTGGGGTATTTTTTAGCTGCACAGATAGGAAAAGTGGAGGAGGAACTAATGTTTTTAGAAACCCTCCTGTGTGCTAGGCTGTTTCACATGGAACCTGGGGCCAAAATCAGTGCCTGGCATGCAGTAGGTATTCGGTTGATATTCCTAGAAAAGTGAACCCAGTCGGTCCCTATCACTCTTGTCACATCACACATCGAAGCACAGAGAGGTCACGTTCCTGCCGAGGGAGGAGCCAGCGTATGGTTACCTACCAAACTAGAGGGTGGGGGGTAGTAATCACTGGCTTTGCTCATGAATTTGCAGTGTGGGCAGGTCTTTGGGAGACAGCCCACCCAGCATCAATTTTAAGATAGGGCACGCCCATGACCTTGGCCGGAGGAAAGGCAGGAGCAGAAGAGAGGTGGAGGTTTCTCCTGACAACCTTCAAAGGTGTCTCTGGTGGGTCGGTGGGGAACTGTGTGACCTCACGCATCATGGTGAGGACGTCTGCCGGCATCTAACAAGCAGCAGTCCCTTGGCCCAGAGATTCCATTTCTAGGGATTTATTGTGTAGCAACCTTTGCAACTGTGCACAGAGAAACTGACACACAGGTACTTTTAGCAGCATGCTCCTGACAGACCCAGACAGGCAGCAGATACAGAGTAGCAGGTTCTTGTCTGATCCCGGCAGGTGGAGGGAGGGATACTGAGCGGAGGAACTCGGATTGGTGGAGATGCTCACCATCCTGATCTTGGTGGAGATGCTCACCATCCTGATCTTGGTGGAGATGCTCACCATCCTGATCTTGGTGGAGATGCTCACCATCCTGATCTTGGTGGAGATGCACACCATCCTGATCTTGGTGGAGATGCTCACCATCCTGATCTTGGAGATGCTCACCATCCTGATCTTGGTGGAGATGCTCACCATCCTGATCTTGGGGAAGGTGTTGTTCACCTTTCTAGTCCCACAGAATGTCCTAGACCCTTGACTCTCCCACACCCACTTCCCTTGGCCTGGGATCTGGGCTGTCTCAGGACTCCTGTGAGGTAACACAGCTGCATGACTCCAAGTCTCATAGGTTATAGGCTGCCCCTTGAATCCTCGCTCACGGAGCAAGGGTCAAAGTGGTCAATACTGGGGCTGCGCCCCAATCCCCCTCACCTGTGGGTACCCCCCAGCACCTCTCAGCTGAGCCACTGCTTCCTCCTCTGTGACACGAGGGCCACCCTGCTAGGCTGTCAGGAGTTAAAGGGCCCTGCAGGTAAAACACCTGCCCAAGCTTGGCTCTGTTGGCAAAGGCAGAGGTGGCGCCAGAAACTGGCTCAGCTGGATGGTTCCGGAAGGCCTGCTACCAGCACAGGTGCCCCTTGCCGGGAATGGTGCCTGCTCCTGGGGGTGGGTGCTATGCCAAGACCTGGACCTGGAGCCCAGCACAGCCTGCAGGTGCCCAAGATTCGCCTACCTGAAGGAGGAGGCTGTGCAGGACCTGGAGCTTCCTGCCTGCAGCATCCCCCATTGCAGCGTGCCCCAGGCACATTCTGGGCTTGGGCTCCACCTGCCCGGCAACCCCATCTTGGCCCCCCGCTTCTCACACTTCCAGGCTTTGCATAGGCTGCTGTCTCTGGGAGCCCTCTGTGACTCAGCTTGTAGGCTGGGCCTCTAAGGACCCTTGGCCTTCTTTTTTTTTTTACAGGGACAGAGAGAGAGTCAGAGAGAGGGATAGACAGGGACAGGAAGACAGGAACGGAGAGAGATGAGAAGCATCAATCATCAGTTCCTCGTTGCAACACCTTAGTTGTTCATTGATTGCTTTCTCACATGTGCCTTGACCGTGGGCTTCAGCAGACCGAGCCACCCCTTGCTGGAGCCAGCGACCTTGGGTCCAAGCTGACAAGCTTTTTGTTCAAGCCAGATGGGCCTGCGCTCAAGCTGGCGAGCTCGGGGTCTCGAACCTGGGTCTTTTGCATCCCAGTCCGACACTATCCACTGCATCACCGCCTGCTCGGGCCCCTTGGCCTTCTTGACTCCTGGTGTCCCCACTGTACTTGAAGGGTTTTCGAGGACAAAGTCACTGTTCCATTAGCTCCTCCCCCTGGGCTGTGTGGGCCCTTTTAGGGCCCCTGCACCCTCAGTTTCTGTAGCCCTATCTCCTGGCTGAGGCTACCACCCACAGGTGCCCCATAAATGCTTGCCACATTAAGTGAACTTTCCTGGGCAGACCGGACCCCCAACCTGCATGCTCCTGGTACCCCACACTCAGCCTGAATGACTGGAAGACCCGGTAGTGAAAGAGCCACCCTCTCCCCCTGCACCTCACGGCTGTGCAATCGTACGGGCTGCGTGCAAGGTAGTGAGCACCCAGCACTGGAAGTGTGCAAATCAAGGCAGGGCGTGGGTGAGGGCGCTTAGGCGGCCGTGGCTCTGGGGTTGGTGTAGGGGCATGGACAGGCCCCACAGTGAGGGGATGGGGTTGCAGAACCTCGTGTCGGGGCAGGTGGCTTGAAGCAGGCCCAGCCACTTCTGGTGCCAACAGCTTCCCGCCCCTCCCAGCTCATTTCCAAAGGGGTGTCTTTTCCCCTCCCAGCCGGGCCACCAGACAAGAGTGTGGCACAGACAGACAGAGGGCTCGTAAACCCGGCCACCTGTCACCCAGCAGCCCGGTCTCAGCCCCACCCTGGCTACAGCATGGGGCCCTCTGGCGGCTAGCCCCACCCAGTCCTGGCGCAGGCTGGTACCTCCTGCCCCAGGTGACAAAGCCACCCAGGAACAGACTGTCACTGGGTGCGAGCTCACCTCAGAGCCTTGGTGGGTGGACATTGCTGGCGACCTCTGAAGACCCTGGGAGTTGAGGCATCTGCTGTGCAGACCCTTGAGGGCCAGCCCCAAGCTCTTCACACCTGGCACCCTGCCCCGCGCCATCAGAGGAGCTGGATGGGCACAGGTGGTGACTTTATACCCATACTTGTGGGGTCCCATAGAGGGAGGTCAGAGCATGGGGGGCAGGCTCCTCTCTCAGAGCTGAGCCCTAAGCCCTGGACTGTTGGTTCTGATGGGAGACAGAGGCAGAGAGGGCTGAGACTGGCGAGGAGGGGCAGACAGGCCACCGTGGCACGTTCCTTCCAGCAGCATGAAGAGATGCCCCAAGCACATCTGTCTCCCTAGACAGCACCCAGTCCCTGCACAGACTCGACCCCACATTCCACACACGCCTGTCGCTTTAAGCCGCCTGGCTGTCCCCTGCAAACCGCTTGTTCCACATTCTCGGGGTGGTGGGGTGGGTGGGGTGCTGGCACACCCTCTCGGAGGCCTATATAAGGCACAGGGCGGGACGGTGGGCCCAGGGAGGGAGCTGGGGCCCCACCGCCACTGTTGTCATGGCCCCACTGCTGCTCCTGGGGATCCTGGGGCTGCTGGGACTCTGGGTGCTGCTCCGTAGCCGCACCCCAGCCCCAGGCTGGCCCCCTGGGCCGCGCCCGCTGCCCCTCATCGGGAACCTGCATTTGCTGCGGGTGTCCCAGCAGGAGCGCTCACTGATGGAGGTAAGAAGGGCAGACCATCCTGCATGCAGTCCTCATGCCATTGCCCCCCACATCTGGGGAAGCACAGCACCAGTTTTCTGGGACCCCTGTGGGTAGGAAGGTTCATAGTCCAGCCAGGCACTGACCCGGCAGGGGATACAGGGGGCCCAAGTGCCCACCCTGCCTTGGGGAGAAGAGAGACACTCCACAGCACATGAAGAAGATGGGCCATATCCAGGAGGGCTTCCTGGAAAAGGCAGTAGTTGATGAGACCCTGAAGGGCCAGGTTTGGGGCAGCATAGGGGAGGGGACAGGTGCTCCAGGGAACGGCACCATGCAGCAGCAGTAGAAGAACAGCACGCACAGGATCTGTCCACCCACCCAAGAGAAGGGCAGCTGGGGTGCCTGCAGGTGTGTGTGTGGGGGGCTGCTGATGGCCCACAGAGTGGCCGGGACTGAAGCAGCTGCCCACCAGGCTACAGGCAGCAGGGTTCTCAGTCCCGGAGACGCCCACTCAGCCTACTGGGAGCACAGTGGGCAATGGACTGGAGCAGCTGTGAGGTCCGAGCCCTGGCAGTAGTGGGGAGATGACAGCCCTCCTCACCTCTGTGGGGACAGAAGGGGACAGGGATGGGCACACATGGAGGCCCCGAGGCCAGCACTTGCTGGCACTGTCATTCTGGGCCCTCAGGCTGGCCAGGGGAGGTCAGAGCGAAACAAACTGGGCTTGCGAGGGATGAGGCCTGGGGATCACTCCTGTGCAGACGCCCGGCTTCCGGCACGGCCACCCCAGTAAACGGCCCTCCAACTTTGCGGCCCCCAGAGTGTTTTCTCTGAAAAATAGAGCCCATGACAGCCACACCCAGCACAGAGGCAGTGCTCCACCTGCCTGGGAGGGAGGGCTTCGTGGGGGCCTACTGGACACTGCTTCCGCCTCGCCTCACTGCCCGCTGGTCTCCACAGGCCCTGCCTGGGCCCCTACCCTGCACGGCATGACCTGAGGAGCTGGGCTAAGGGGGGCTCTGGGTGATCCCTGACTACCCCGCCAGCTCTCAGAACAGTATGGGCCAGTGTTCACTGTCCACATGGGACTCCAGAAGACAGTGGTGCTGACCGGCTATGAGGCAGTGAGGGAGGCCCTGGTGGGCACAGGGCAGCGGCTGGCTGACCGGCCCCCCATCGCCATCTTCCAGCTCATCCAGGGAGGCAGGGGTAGGTTTGTAGCGGGGGTCCTACCAGGTGGGGAGGGACAGTCACCAGCTCTGCTCTTGGGGAGAAGGAAGGTGTCCATGTGGCTGGTGGGGGGTGGGTGCCCAGTGGACCACAGAACAGCAGGAGGGGATGGGGCCAGTCTCCTGGGAGAATAGGTCTGGACTGACGTAAGCAGCCCTCCTGCATCTCCTGGGGTCCCTCTCACCCTGTCGGCTGCAGGAGTCTTCTTCTCCTCGGGTGCACACTGGAAGGTGGCCCGCCAGTTCACTGTGCGCACCCTCCACAGCCTGGGGGCAGGGAGGGAGCCCATGGCCAACAAAATCCTGCAGGAGCTCAGGTGCCTGGTGGAACAGTTGGATCAGTACAGAGGTGAGTGGGGGCCAGGGCTACCCCCTTCCTGGGGGCCCCTCCCCACTGAGGCCTGTTTCCTCCCTCCAGGCCAGCCCTTCCCCCTGCCCCTGCTTGGCTGGGCTCCCTCCAACATCACATTCACGCTCCTCTTCGGCCAGCGGTTTGACTACCGGGACCCTGTGTTCGTGTCCCTGCTGGGCCTCATTGATGAGGTCATGGTCCTCTTGGGGACTCCAGGCCTGCAGGTGAGAGGTCTCTGCTGCCCAGCCTGAGACAGCTGGTAGGGGGTCTCAGTGGCGGCCAGCCAGGAGAGGTGAGCTCCGGGCTTACAAAGGTGGCACAGGACCCGTGCTGGTCCTGTTTCCACATCGCCAGGCCCTTGAGCAACCTGGGAAGTGAGGGAGTCTGGGGCAGGGGTCCTCCACCCCACACCCTCCCATCAGCAAGAGATGCACCTGCTCAGAGTAGGGGGGAGGGGCCAGTATCTGGGGCTAGATGCTTTCAGGCCCTCCCCTCACAGGCCCAGGGGTCCTGATTCTCATGTTTGCAAACATCAGTGCCGTTTCTGACTGTACCCCACGTGAGCCCGTGTCTGTGCGTGCATGTGCTCACAGTGGGGTCACAGCTCACAGGTACCCTCCATCCTTACCCCTCCGACATAAGGTCATAGCCGCCATTCCTGGGAAGTGTGGCTGAGCCCTAATTCTGGGCAGGGATGTGGGTGGAGTCAGTCCCCCTGGAAGGCCAGGCTGACCCTGTCCCACCGGGACTGGCAGCTCCCAGGGCAGCAAAATGTTCTACAGCCTTCCGTCCCTGTGCCAGCTCCTCACTTCCAATGTGCCATGTAAGGTGCTCCCAGGGATCAATCATGTCCCTGGGACACAGCCGTGCAGGTGCAGCCAGCATCTCCTGAGCACCGACTGCATGCCAACCTGGCTGGCCCACTCACAGGGGTTGGCAAGTTCTACTTTGTAATGGCAGCAGCAACCCTCCTCCTCTGCCAGCTTTGGTGGGCAGAGAGCAGGGCCTGCTATGACCTGCAGGAAACTCCCAGATGCGTCACCTGTCCCCAGGCCCCTCCTTCCTGCCCTCAGTCTGAGGGTTTCCTCTGAGCCCTGGGTGGCTGGCTGGTCCCACCTGGTAGGGCTGTGGGGCCTCGTGCCTGGTGCCCTCTTGTGGCTGCAGGTGGCACTCATGCCAGCCTGACAAGCAAACAAGCCTGCTGGAGGACCTACCCCCTTGCCAGGTGGGGTTGTAGGGGCTGACCTCCCCCGCGGCTGTCTCGCCCCTGCCCCCCAGCTGTTCAACATCTACCCCCGGCTCGGGGCCCTCCTCCAGCTGCACCAGCCTGTCCTGAGGAAGATCGAGGAGGTGCGAGCCATCCTGAGGACCCTCCTGGAGGCACGGCGACCCCCAGCACCCGGGCCAGGCCCTGTGAACAGCTACGTGGATGCCCTGCTCCAGCAAGGCCAGGTGTGGGCGAGACCCACCCCCTAAGAGGTCTGGGGGCCCCCGCTGCAGGACAAATTTCTCTAGTCTCCTCACTTGTGAAATGGGGCTTCACGGTGCCTGCGTCAGGCCAGAACACAGCCGGGCTCGGTGGACCCTGGCCCTGCCCTTTCTGCCAAGTCTGTCTTCTACCCACTGTCTTGAGCTCAGGGCTGGTGGGGGTCCCCACGGGGCACAGCCTCCCACTGAGCCCTGCCCTACCGCCTCTGCAGGGGGGAGACCCTGATGGCTTGTTTGGTGAGGACAACGTGGTGGCCTGTGTGCTGGATATGGTCATGGCTGGCACAGAGACCACCTCAGCCACCCTGCAGTGGGCTGCCCTCCTGATGGGCAGGCACCCGCACGTTCAGGGTGAGTGTGCAGCTGTGCCGCTCGCCTGTCCCAGCACCCAGTGGGTGCAGGTCCCCCCGGGCCCAGGGGATGGAGGCTCCCAGGGACAATGGCTGGTGGTGCCCGCCCTCTTGCCCATAGGCCGGGTGCAGGAGGAGCTGGACCGTGTGCTAGGGCCCGGGCGGCCACCCCGGCCAGAGGACCAGCGGTCACTGCCCTACACCAACGCCGTGCTGCATGAGGTGCAGAGGTTCATCACCCTCCTGCCCCATGTGCCCCGCTGCACGGCGGCCGACACCCTGCTGGGCGGCTACCTGCTCCCCAAGGTGGGACAGCCAGGCCTCGCCCCAGCCCTGGACCCTCACTTGCTCTTTCCTCTCGCTTGGGGGAGGGGGACCGTGGCGTCCTGATGCCAGGGCTCACATGGGGATGCAGCAGTGGGTGTTGGAGCAGCAGACCTGGGTCCTTGCTGTGTGGCCTGGGGGTCACCTGTGCAACGGGGATCCGTCCTGGAGCAGGCCTCCACAGGCAGGGCCGAGTGTCCACTCATCTTCCTCAGGGGCCCTCTGTGCTCTCACCTGGGGCCTGCCCAGGTGGACAGGGTGCCCCAGCCAGGCCCACTTGCTGCCCCCCCCAGGGCACGCCTGTGGTCCCCTTGCTGAACTCAGTGCTCCTGGACAAGACGCAGTGGGAGACCCCCCACCAGTTCAACCCAGGACACTTCCTGGACGCCCACGGGCAGTTCGTGAGGCGGGAGGCCTTCCTGCCCTTCTCTGCAGGTGTGGCAGCCCTCTGGGTCGGGCGGCACAGGGTCTCACCCCCTCCGGTGGCTTGCTCCCCAGGGACCTTGGGCGCTCAGGCTCACTGACCTGCAGGGACCTCCCAGCTCCCACCTCCATTCTTGCCTGCTTGGAGCTGACCCCAGTCCCGGTCACTCCAGGCCTTGCTCTCAAGTTGCCCTCCCTCCCTCTCCCTGGGCACACACCTCGCCCCAGCCTCGGTTTCCCCACAGGCCGCCGCGTCTGTGTCGGGGAGAGCCTGGCCAGGACAGAGCTGTTCCTGCTGTTCGCTGGCCTCCTCTACCGTTTCCGTCTGCTGCCCCCGCCTGGCCTCAGCCCTGGTGGGCTGGACACTAGGCCGGCCCCTGCCTTCACCATGCGGCCCCCGGCACAAGTCCTATGTGCAGTACCCAGGCCCCAGGAAGGCTGACTGAGGTGGGGGCCTGGCCTGTTCTTTGGACAGTCTTAGGGCCCCGTAGTGTGTAGGTCACAGACCCTGGCATGCAGACAGATGGTCCCTCACCAGGCCCCTAGCCTCACATCAGCCCGTCCCAGGGACAAATGTGACCGTGGGCCCACACAGCTCTGCCCTGCGGGACTGTGGACAAGCCCACACCGGGGCCCACGGAGGCAGGCCCTGGAACCCCAGTCCTCGACCCCTCCCTCCCTCTCCCCAGGGTAGCCCCCACCTCTTTTCATCTGTCCCTCCTACCCCCAGCCCCTGGGTTTCAGCTGCTGCCTGCATCTGCACCAGGACCCCCACCAGCCCCGTCTGGGTACCCCATGGCCCACTGGTGCCGGCAGCCTCTCCTCCATGAAGTGTCTGACCCACAGAACCCTCACCCCCAATGCCCTGAGCCCCACTGGCCTGGTTCTGTGCCTTCTCCCGCCATCTCCCCCATGAAGAAAGGGGCCATCGGGGCACAGGGACGTCCAAGCAGTGCTGCCAGGCCCCCCAGCTCAGCAGCACCAATGTGCCACCTCAGGGGTGCAGGACAGTTTAATAAAAACAGCTGCTGGGCTTCATCTCTCACCAACGAGACCTGGGATGTGGGCCGTCCCCCTGGCCAGATGTGACTCGGCCACCCACCAATCTTCGGAATGGCATGTGGTCTGGCCCCGACCAGGTGCACCAATACAGCTCCCCATGACCTAGACACTGTGGGTCAGGAGGGGCCAGAAGTGCTGGATGCAGGACTGAGATGGTGGGCAGACAGGCTCTCTGGGCGTCTGTGCTCACACCCCTTCCGCCAGGTCTGGAGGGGAGGGCCTTTGAGGCTTGAGGGGTGGCTGCTGCCCAGAGTTGCCTTTGGCTCCAGAACTGGCCCAGCCACACTGCAGGTGCCTCCTGAGCCCACGAAAACGCTAACCACATCGCCCGAATGGGAGCAAACCCTCCAGGCCCTGGTTCAGTGTCTGTCTCAGACCCAAAGCCCCTCTGGTTCTCTGCCTGGCATGTGTGCACATGTGACCATGTGTGAGCAGGTATGCGTGTTGTGAGTGTGTGTAACCAGGATTTCAGCTGCACCAGTGGGCAGGGGAGGCCCCTCCCAAGTTGCATCCCAGCACCGTGGGGGTGCCGACGAGACCTGGATGTTGGAGGGAGGGGTGCTGTGATCCTCAGAGACCAGGGCTCTGGGTTGCAGGTCAGTAGAAGTCCAAGACCCCAAGTAGTCAAAGAGGAACCTGCCCAGACCCTTTTTGATGTTGGGCCCGGCCTGGTCTGGGGTCAGGCCTCCTCAGGGTCCTTCCTGTCCTCATCTCTCAGACGCGCCCTCAACACGGTGTTTCAGGGTAACCGAGGCTGGAGCACAGGTGCCTGCAGGGCTCGAGCCAAGACTGGGACCCTGCTCTGCGGAGGGACCCTGAGGCCATGGCTGGGAGGCCTGTCCCAGCTCAGAACATCCACAGGAGGCCCTACTGTCCTCCGGAATAAAAAGTGTATGCACAGGCCTGTCACTGTTAGCATTGTTGCCAACGTGACCAGTTCACATCATGCAGTCTGTGTTCTGCGATCCTCTGCACCCCAACACTGTGGCTCACAGACCTGACAGGTGAGCAACACTCAGTGGGGACAGGTCTCTGCTTCACTCTGTTACCTGGGGCTCTCGAGGCTGGGGCCGCAGCCACCCGGGGCTCACCACCACCCGAGCACCCACATATGACCTCCACACGTGACCTCCCCAACGCGGCCATGACCCAAAGGCGACTGTCCTGAACACCAGGTGGCAGCTGTGTCCTCTGCCCTCCCCTCAGAAGCCACAGGGCCCCATTTCTGTCTCCTCTCATGTCAATAGCTGACCACGTTCAAGGGTGGGTGCAAAGACCTGGTGAGCAAGTGTTGCAATGACCGCGCGTCCACCACCCACCCTCCCGATCCTCCACAGGTCCTGAGGGCCTGCTGCGTGGAGGCTGGCTCCGCGGGCAGTACCACTCGCCCCGAATGCAGCCCCCAGCACTCAGGCGCTGAGTCCCCGGGGCCCACGCGTGTGCTGCTCTGAGAACAAGAGAGCAGGTCCTGTCTCTGTGCAGACAGATGGCAGGTGTGACCCGGAGGGGTGGCCGTGTGAGGGCCGTGTGTGGCCAGTGCCGTCACCTGCAGGGCGAGGATCAGCTGACAGATCGCCTGTGTCCTGGGAGGCCATGGCCATGGACAGCCTCATGGCCTGCACACTGTCCCCTGCAGGAAGAGCTCTCCCCACCTGCAAGTGAGGGTGACGAGCCCCAGCGGACAAGAGCCATGCTGGCATGGGTCGCTTTATTAAAATATAACTAGTTTTCCCTGTAGCCAGATGGTGAAGCCGTGGCTTGGTCTGAGGAGAGAGGTGAGAGGTGGACAGCCACAGCCTGGGAAGCTCAGGAAGAGCAGGCTGTTGGCCAAGAAACATGTGGCCTGAACGGGAGGAGCCACCAGACCACCGTGCAGGACCCAAACCTGGGGTGCCCCCCACAGACTAACAGATGGACCACAGCTGGTGGGAAGCAGTCTCCTGCTAATCTCTAAGATCCCCTGGTAGAAAAATAGACATTCCCCTCCACAGCAACTCCCCAGGCAGGGCCCGAGGGCAGCTGGAACCAGCACTGGAGTCTCCAGGCTATTTCAGTGACCGTGGCCCGCTGTAAAAGGTTAGAACCTGTCATCATCTGTGAGCAGCTCTGACCAAGGAGGGTCAGGAGAGAGAGGTGGTCCTCCCAGGGGTCTGGCGCCAGGAAGAACAGGACCCAGCACCTGGAAGCCGCAGGCCTGCTGTAACCCTGCTGTCCTGAGCTGGGCCCCCTGCTGGGAGGGGGCGGTCAGCGGCAGGAGCACCATGGCTGGAAGGAGGGCCCCTCGCAGCGGCAGCCCCTAGGAGAGCAGCTGCAGCACCTGCCGGATGCGCTGGGTCTTCTCCAGCAGGGGGCGGTCCAGGTCGCCGGCACCCGCCTTGTCCAGCTCCTGCATCAGGGCTTCAGCCTTCTGCACGGTCAGCTCGCGGGCCCGACCTTTCATGCCCTCTAGGTAGGCCAGCAGGGTGGAGAAGTGCTCGTCAGGAACCTGGATGGGAGGGGACAAGAGCAGGTCAGCAGCCAGGCGGGGGGCATGGGGACGTGGAGACATGGACTCTGAGGAGTCGCTTGCAGTGTGCGCCCAGGGTCCTGGCTCGGCAGCTGGCGCCGCAGGCCCAGCCCACAGTGTCCTCACGTCAGGGACTGAGGGGCCTGGGTGGCCAGACAGCATCTGCAAAGAGCCCACGCCACACCTGCTCCCTGCTCCCGTTGCTCCGGACAGGACCGGACCGGACAGGAGAGGAGGAGGGTGGGGGTGTAGTTTACTAGCCCTGGGCTGTTTCCTCCCAGATTTCAGGCTCCAGCTTGCCTTACAGAGCTGGCAGCCATCCTGCTTCCGGGCCCCTGGGACGCTGCATAATATGTTTAGGGAGACGGACGTGCGAGGTGAAGAACTGAGCAGAAGCGATCAGTGCAGCCCGTGGGGGCTGGAGATGAAGGACGCTGGCCTAACTGACCCGAGGATCCAGGACACGCTCACCCCAGCCCCACCCTGAGGCCTAGAGTGGCCGCAAGTGCACCTCACACTCCTCGGTTTCAAAACCTACCACAAGGTTACAGCAATGAAGACGTGTGGCATGGGCATAAGGACAGACAGACAGACTGACAGACCGTGGAACAGAACAGAGGGCCCAGGAACAAACCCTCACATCTATGGGCAGCTATTTTCCATGAGTTGCCAAGGCCATTCGATGGGGAAAGCATCTTTCCAACAACTGAGGTCCACATATAAAAGCATGGAGCCGGACCCCTACCTCACACCGAATTAAAAACAAATTAACTCAAGCCTGACCTATGGTGGCGCAGTGGATAAAGGGTCGAACTGGGAACACTGAGGTCGCCAGTTCAAAACCCTGCACTGCTCTGGTCAAGGCACATATGGGAGTTGATGCTTCTAGCTCCTCCCCCCTTTCTCTCTCTCTCTCACTCTGTGTCTCCTCTCTAAAATGAACAAAATAAAAAAAAGAAGTTTAAAAAAAAAACAAACAAATTAACTCAAAGGTTAAAACTATAAAATTGTTAAGAACATAGACGAGAACATTTTGAACTTGGGTGAGGTGATGATTTCTTACGTACCACACCAAATGCACAAGCAACTTAGAAAAGCCCCAATAAACTGGACTTCATCCAAATTAAAAACTTAAAATGATGCATGTTACGATATATGAATGATACCTCAATTTTAAGAACGGAGCGGTTAGGTCTGTGGAAACCTAAACTGCTAGAATCAGCATGTCAACTGTCCCTGGTCCCCAACAGTGAGACAGAGGCAGGGAGTCAGGGTAGCAAGGGAAAGAGGTGTCTGAGAGTTTATGTGCTGGAGGCCAGCCCATCCTTCCCAGTTCTGTTTCAACTGGGCCCCCAGGGCAGAAAGGAAGGATGCACCGCTGTCTGCAGGCATCAGGGACCGGAGACACTGGAGAGGCCGTGCAGCTAGGACTGGGAGACCCCCTGCTCCCACCGTCCCATGGGCACACACCTGGTCGCCGTCATACATGTGCAGCAGGAGCCAGGTCTGCCGTGTCTTCTGAAATCTCCAGTTCTCGTGCTTTTGAGCCCAGCTGGGAAAGTGAGGACATGATGTGTCAGGCACCAGACAGAAGGAGCAGGAGGGTCTATCTGCACTGACCGACCTGGGGGGCCTCTTCTTGGCTGGGGGGTGGTATCCAGGCCTATGGGGGTCCACAGGGGATACTGGGGGCCCCTCCCAGCCCGAGGCTGTAGACACGGAGCAGAAGGGCCAGGATGGAAGGGCTAGAAAGCCCAGGGCCACTTCCTGTCAGCTCGATGGTTCAATGATTTTGTGTGAACATCCTGAACTGTTTACGGTCACTTCTCTGTAAGTGTGTACTGTGCACCAGGGCAGAGAATGCCCCCTGCAGCGGGGACAACCTACAGACCGTGAGCCACACGTGGAAGGTAACAAGATGCTGAGAGGGGTCACATGTCTGGTCTGCTCAGACGCCCTGGCCTTGCTAAGCCACCCCAACGTGGGGCCCACACTGGAGGGGCTGAAGGTGGTACCCAGGTGCCAGTCTGTGGAGGAAAGTCAGGCTGGCTGGTGATCTGGCCAGGGCAGCGGGGCCGACTCTCTGAAGTGAGGCCCAAACACAGGAACAGAGGCCCCGAAGGTGAAGGGGGGTCTGCATGTCTGGGACTCGGGGGCGCGGATGGCCAATGGGGATGGGTGCGGGGGGTGTGCCCAGATGTTCCAGCTGCAGGCTCGCTGTCCACACTCAGACATGTAATGATGGCCCAGCCGACCTGTTCTGCACCAGCAGCTGTCAGGGGCTGGGGGGGAAGCATAGCCACATCTACCCCTCAGCCCATGGCTCGTCACGTGTGCTGCCCGAGTGCAAACCTGTCTGCCCAGGACCACAGGCACTTCACATGGCAGTCACAGAGCAGGCCCTGGACCAGAACAAGCCACCACTGTCCCCTAGGGGACCTGACACCAGGGCCCGGGCCTGAATTATCAGGGTGGCTGTGGGTGACCCCCTTTAACCCCAGTGTCTCCCACTCTGCCTCCCCCGCAGCAGCTCCTGCTTCAGCTCCCCCAGGAGGCCTGGGGTGCCATCGTGGCCTGCCACAGCAAGACCTCCCTCTCCTGGCAACAGTTCTGTCCAACTGCCACTGCAGAACATGTGCTCTCACTGACAGACCAGGCAGGTCCTCCCGGTGTGCCCGGGCCAGACCCGAGGAGTGGGCCGGGCACTGGGCGGTGATGGGCCGGTGACCATGTCCCTCTACAGTCAGGACCCAGGCGGACCCCTTGGCTCAGGGTCAGTGCTCTATGAGTCCCTCATTGTGCCTGAAGGTGACCTGACCCAGAAACATGGCCCCCCCCAGCATGCTGGGGTCTGTTTACACCCCCCTTTGAGGAGCAGGCCCGTGACCCCCGCCACAGGGTGGCTTCGTGCCGTGCCTGCCACCATCTGGCCAACTGGCAAACTGGCTTCTGCGGGTTTGGGATGGACACACAGAACTGCACCGTGAGGAAAGGGGGTGCGTTAACTGAAGACGTCCTTCCTAGAGGGAAATGGTCGGTTTTAAGAAGGAATACCCACCCGCACTCGTGCACAGAGGGGCCAGCACAGCTGGGACACAGCAGCAGAGCCGGTGCAGGCCCCTCGGAGCTGCACCCAGCGAGAGCGCGGGCACACGGGGCAGTGGGCAGGGGCGGGCAGGGACCAGGCACGTGAGGAGGCACCGTCAGCCTGAATGTGGGCACACCAGACACCTGCGTCCACGGGGAAGGTGAGAGGAGCTGCTGTGTGCGAGTTCACTCGGTGGGTGGGGCTCCCACTCACACACACCCCCTGCCCCGTGCCCAGCCCTGCTGGGGAGCCCGGGCCCTGCCGTCCTTCTGTCCCCGCCACACTGCACGCCAGCTGCTGGCCACATGTGCATACGGAAGGTCCAAAGTCAGGAGGTAGATCAGTGGCTGCCTCAGACTTGGTGGTGGTGGGGGGGGATGTTCTAAAACTGACCACGATGATGGTCTCATGACTGGACACACTAATAACCACTGAACTGCCCACTCTGAACGGGCAAGATGCGGACACCGGAACAATGCTGCCCCCAAAACCAGTGGCGCAGGAGGCCATGGCGGCATCCCGGGGAAGGTGACCGTCTCGACCTCCTGTGCAGTGAGTCCGGTCTCACTCTGCAAGCAGCAAAGCAGGAAGAAACCAGGAGGGCTCGGTGGGAAGGTGGCCGCCTCCCAAGTTGCCCTGCACATGGAAACGAGTGATCTCACAGCGGCCCCATCTCCGGGCGCCTCTGGGACCCTTGTCCAAAGCCGTCAGCCACACATGTGACAACCAGGCCTGTCCCTGGGCACACCCATGGGGCCCGAGTTCTGATGAGAAGATGCCAGGCACCCATGCTGGAGCCCAGCCACAGGCTCCTGGGATGCCCTTCCTGCCCCCTTGACTGCGAATTCCTACACGGCTGCAGTGTCCTGTGCCCTCCTGGCCTGCCCGCTGTGCTGGTGAGGGTCGGCAATCTCCGTGGGTCTCAGGCCACCTGAGTCCACCCGCAGTGACGCCGGGAAGTGGTGTACAACCAGCTGTCCCAGGAGAGTCGGGTTCCTGCCAGGTACCCACAGCCTACACCCCTCCCAGGGCACTGGAGACCCTGGGGTGCAGCCCAGCCAGTCCCCTGCCGTGGCCTCTTACCCACAGAGGTAGTCGAGGGCCAGCTGGGCGCCCGAGCGCTTGGCCGGCAGGTGTGGGGCCGTGGCCACGCCCGCCTCCCGTAGACGCTTCCGCCCCTCTTTCTTCCGTTCCTTCTTCTGCTTCCTCTCCAGGACCCTCTTCTCCTCTGGGGACAGCTCTGGATCTGAGGATGCTCCTCCTCCCTGAAAGTCACGGGCACTGGCCTGTTAGGGCTGCATCCTGCACTCCTGGTCCCACCCTCACCCCAGGACCCCTAGGTGAGGACCATGGTAAGAGGAGGAAGAGGCTGCACAGACCTTACGCTCCAGGGTACCCAGAGCCCAGCACCTGCGCAGCTGACCCACCAGCACGGGTCAAACTTGAGTGGCTGCACAGCCAGTGCCCTGGGCTCTGTGAGAAGCCCCTGCTCAAGGCGTGCAGAGCCCTGGCTGACAACACACTCTGGGGGCCCAGGGTTTCTTCACCCCAGGTTTCCCGAGACCCTTCTGCACATGAACCCCTTGGACTGAGGACGGCAGGAGTGCCCATCCTTCCCTGGGCTGGGGATCTGCGGGGTAGGGGGCACGTGGTGGCCTTTGGCTCTCCTTTGTAACAGACAGGGCTGTGGCCTCCTGAAGCAACCTTTCTCCCATCACCTCGCCAAGAAAGCACAGCTGCGGCCCCTTCCCCAACAAACCCACCAAACAGGTGCCATGCTTGGGGAGGAAGTGACCGCCACACACTTCCTCAGGAAGGCAGTACACCACTTACTCTGATTCAGGCAGGAGCCTGCAGGGGTCCGCACCAGGACCCTGGCCCCAAGGCTTCTAGAAAGGGCGCGTGCCCACTGCCCTGCCCCCCAGAGCAGAGCAGAGCAGGGGCTCCTCCTGCCCCCTCCCACACGCCCTCCTTGTTCCCACTCAACCCCCAGTTCCTTCTGGAATCTTCTAAAACAAACAAAACCTAGCGCTGCCCAGGTCCCCTCCCCTTCCTCCCTGGAAGCCAGCTGGACTTCACCAGCAGCAGGGCTGTGTGTGTGTGTGGGGGGGGGGGGGCAGCTGCACAGGAAACATGACCTCTGGCTCTTAAGCCACCGACCGCCAGTCCAGAAGGTATGTCCAGACGGGACCTCCGGACCCTCCTGTCTGGGTGGAGTGGCCACAGCTCCCGTGCCCATGCCATGCATGCAGACAGCCTGGCTGCTGGCCAGAGAGGCCCAGGGGACGGGGCAGCAGGGGCTCTGAGGGGCATCTGTGTTTGAAGTGGGCTGTGCTGAGGTCCAGGGCAGCAGAGGAGTGGTGATGAACATGCAAGCCTCTGGCTGACTGGCTGGTCAGGCACCACAGAAACTCTGGTAGTGGACGGAGCAGGACAGCCCTCCCTGCAGCGGCTGCCTGGCCAAGGTTCTGATTCAAGGTCAAGGCTACACAGGGCCGGGCCTGCGCTCTGTCCACACTGACTCTGTGGGAGGCAGCAGGTTAGAAGGTCTGGTGGGGGGGAGCAGTGGGAAGCAGCTGCCCCACGGTGAGGCAGTCCCCACCCATGGCTCCAACTGTCCCAGAACACAGCCCCTGCCACTGGCCCCATGACCCTGCAGGGTACTGGCTGCTGCTACCAGGGCCTCAGGAGCCTGGTCATGCGAGAGAAGGGAGCCCCGGCCTGCTCCCTGAGGATTCCGTGTGCTCTGTGGGCCCAGTGCCAGCCAAGCCGATGAGGTGGGCACAAGAAGGAGGTTGCAGGGGGCAGGCCAGGGCAGCAGAAAGGACTAGAAAGTGACACTGCCTGGCTGGGCCTGGATGGAAAGGATGGGAGAGGCCTAAGAAAGCCGTATGGGGCGGGGAGAGGTGAACCAGGCTCCTCCGGACACACGCTTCTGCTGTGTGCAGCCCATTGGTCACTACGACAGGGCCCAATCTCCAGGGAGCTCTGGGGATGGCAGATCCTCAGGGCAGGGAGGGCAGCACCTCCCACCCGCAGCTCTTCCTTCCAGCCTTTGGGGACACCCAGTTTGCAATTCGCTCTCTGCCCTGGGCGGCTGGACTGCTAGTCACATGCAGCACACAGGTGGGTTCAGGTCAGCACACATACCTGCTGGCAACCAGGAGCAGAGAGGGCAGTGTGGCTGAGGGCAGAGAGGAGGTGCACCTGGCTGATGCACACCCAGTGTGGCCATACCAGGTCTGTGCTCTGATGGCCTGTGACTTTGGCCCTGATACCTATGGGAAGCCAGGGCTTGTTCAGGTCAAGTAGCAATGGGGCTGAGGGCTGCCCACAGCACCAGGGACACCCCGGGTGCCATCTCTCTGCTTTCTTCTTTTGGGGGTGGCTCTAAGTATAGCCTAGGTAGGGTGTCCCAGAAGGACCCTGGCTTCCCCTGGAGAGAGGGACATGAGACATCACACACATTCACTCAGTGGGGCTGGGGGCTGTCACCCCTCCCCACATCGCGGTCACGCACACGCAGTACATGCTCGGTGACACGGGCTGAGACAGGACACTGTCCATCACCACCTGTGCCTTCTCACTGGATGACATTGTTTCTACCATTTCTTTCCCCCTCCTCACATTTTTCTTTTCGTTTCTTTAAGATTTTATTTATTGATTTTAGTGAGGAGGGGAGGAGCAGGAAGTACCCATTCATGGTTGCTTCTCCTATGTGCCTTGACCAGGCAAGCCCAGGGTTTTGAGCCAGCAACCTCAGTGTTCCAGTGGATTACACAGTTTACAAAATGTGCTCAGTGCCCCAGTTTGAACTGTCTGCCCAACTGCCCTGAACCTCAGGGCTGGAGGGGAGGCTCTGAGGCCTGCGGTCCCGGGCTGAGGAGACAAGAGCCGCCCCAGCCGCAGGCAGCCAGCCATCACCTCTGGCCCGAGCTCAGGCTCCATGAGGGTCAACAGTGGGTCTGTGTGTCCCAGAGAAAGGGTCCATTGTCCTTTCCAGAGCTCCCTGGAGCAAAGATAAAGCATTCTCCTTTACAGGGAGAGCTGGGGGAAGGAGGCCGCCAGCCTGGCCCTGGACGTGTAGGCAGAAGAGCTGCCTGCTGAGGACATGGGACCAAGCTGCCATCCCTGGATGAGCACGGCTATCAGAACCCAGGATGCTGGCCCTGCCACCAGCCGCAGAGAGCTGGGACAAACCACGGAGCCCACTGGGCTTTCCCACTTGGAAGTGGTTTTCCTTGCTGAGATCTGCGTGGAAGCCCACAGCCCGGTGGGTGGGGGTGCAGGGAGCCCTGGACCAGCACCCAGGGTGCACGGTGGATCTACCTCTGCCCGTCTGTATGCTGGAGTGCCGCCGCCTCACATTTGCTGGGCACATTTTCTAAAATGTGGTATAAACGAAAAATAACTCCAGCAGGAGAAATCTAGAACTTAGTCCCAATTTAAATAATGACCCAAACCCTTGACTCCGGGCTGTCCCTAAGGTCCCCCAAACCAGACCCTCTGACATTCCAGACTGAACCCCACTCATGTGCACACCCACACTGTGAGCACACCCAGCTCTTGCGAGCTACTCCAAAGCCGAGTGCCTGCCCCTCCAGGACATGTGCTTTGGCCTTGGCAGGGGTCAGCAAGCTCTAGAAGCTCTCGGAAGTCATGCCACCTGCACAATCCGGATGCTGGCAGAAGGGTCATAGGCAGGACAGACAGCCAGGAAGTCTGCATTCACAGGAGCGAGGGCGCGGAGGAAGGGCTGACCCGGTGTGGAGAGCAGAAGGCCCATCACCCCCGAGACCAGACTTTCTATTCCCCAGAATCCTTTTCATCACCATGGCAGAACTACACTTTACTTAAGGAACATCAAAACAAGTGTCAAGAGAGATTCTGGGGTCTGCTCCTTCATCTAGAACAGAGGTCCCCAAACTACGGTCCATGGGCTAAATTGCGGCCACCTGAGGCCATTTATCCCACCCCTGCCGCACTTCCAGAAGGGACACCTCTTTCATTGGTGGTCAGTGTACGGAGTGCTGTATGTGGCGGCCTTCCAACAGTCTGAGGGACAGTGAACTGACCCCGTGTAAAAAGTTTGGGGATCCCTGATCTAGAAAGTGTCACCAGAAGGTGGTGGCTGCGAGCACGCTGCTTTGACAGAGAGCCTGGGGTTGGAGCCAGCTCTGCAGCCACATCTGGCCACCCTACCCCAGGAGAGCAGGGCTTGCGATGGTATCGGCTGACCTGTTCCCAGAGCTCACACCACCTGTTACCTGTCAACAGCTTGGACCACAGCGATGGCCCAGGGCTGGGGGGTAGGCTGCTGCAGGCCCTGGGTTTCAGCAGGGTGCCAAGCACCTCCATCCACCACTTCCCCAAACCTAGGCAAAACCCAGCATCCCACTACCCCACGGCATTATTGGGTCAGAGACATGAGCAGTGAAAATAACCAACAAAAACGTGCTGTGCGCATGTGGCTCTCACGCGAGGGCTGGGGTGAGGAGGAAAGGGACGTTGAGTTGGGGGGCAGCCGGTGCACGCCTCACTGTGGGAGAGGCACAGCTCCTGGCTCAGCCCTGTTTAAAGATGTGGATGGACAGTCCCAAAGGGCAGCCACTGGCCTGAGCTGGACAGAGGCCCCGCAGGCACAGGGGTTCTTAACCACAATTCTCTGTTCCTAAGTCATGCCTCTGGGTGTTCTGCTGACCCTTTGAGTCCTGAGTGTCCTGGAGCCAGCCCTCATAGAGCCCAGAGCTCAGGGACAGACGGGGTCTGGAAACTTGGGTCCAGATCAGAGAGGCTGGTCCCAGAACCACACCTCCCCAGCTGAGAAGTCCCCCTTTCTTCCTAAAGCCAGAAGTCCTGTGCAGTCAGAGAATAAACTATGACCAGACTTATTATCCCAGTATTAAAATTCAAAAGGGTAACTCACCGCACCAAATTATTTTTTTCCTTTTCTAAAAATAATGAACAAAAAGAACATTTCCCACAATTTTTATTTAACTAACTTATTTATTTTTACTGAGACAGAGAGATAGACAGATAGGGACGAACAGACAGACATGAAGCCTGACCATGTGCCACCACATGGTCAGGCTCCCAAAATTTAAAGAATGTATATTTTATTTAGAAATATCCAGATGCACCCACGTTCCCTGGTGCTAATAGCTGCAGAACCAGAGCCAAGACACCACCAGGATCAACCCACCCTTTTTAAAGACCAGAACTGTATACACAGTAAATACTCAGTACATCTGTTATATTGAATGATACAAAATCTGCAGGTACAAACTGTTACAGTGAATGATACAAAATCTGCAGGTACAAACTGTTACATCTTTAAAGGCTAATTCCCCCTAACTCCCTCACTCAGCCGAAACATTTGGCTAAAGGAAACTGAGTGATACTGAGTTGCCTTCTTTCTGCTACAGGTTGAAACAACTGCACACTTTCCTCTTCATTTGTTAGGGTCCTGACTAAAAGGAGTGTTACTTCAGAGAACCCGCACATCAACAATTCAGGATGCTTTGATGAACCACATGTGAGCCGCTATGGAAACACAGCCAGGTCTCCATGAGTTGGGCAACTCCATGGTGCAAGCATGTCGCCCTTCAGGGGTCCTGGGCTGGTGCTGTCACTGAGGCAGACGCGGGCTCTGGCCCCAAGGAGCTCACAGCCAGACCTAAGTGAGCTCCTGGAGGACAGGGAGAGCGGCTGCCCCCGTCCAGGGCTGTGCAGGTGGGCGGTCTGCCTGGCAGACTCGGCTTCTCTGTGAGATTCCTGTGCAGTGTGGTGGGCCCCTGGATCCTGTCTCAGGGTATTAAGGACATGAAATAGAATATATGGGACACACAGCAGCACAAATAGAGGGATACCAGAAAAAGGTCACCTGTGCTCCATTACCACCTGATAACCAGTGACTGCGGTGGAGCCGTGGGCAGGTAACCCGGGGACGTCTCCCACCCAGGACATGTCCTCCACGGGTCCCCCCAACACCACTGCAACCTGCTGCCACATTCTCAGTGGAAGGAAATGTTTGACTAGTTAGATTTGGAGAAAATGACATTTTTTTTCCTCATCCAGGTTCAAACTCCCTGAATTTTTGAAACAGGGCTTTACCACCACTGAGCCTGGAAAAGGACCAGGCTCTCCCTGGGACTGTCCCTCCATTCCACCCAAATCCACTCAGCCTTGGTCTCATCCCATCTGGGCCTTGGAGGGTGTGCCAAAAGCTGCTGGACCCTCTTCCCAGCAGCACACACAGGTACACCCCTCAGAGGACTGACTCCAGAATCTGACGGAGCCAACCTCCTTCCTCAGTGTAATGACAAGGACCAAGCGATAAGGCCTTGCCCATGTTCTCAACCCAAGTGGCAAGCTGGGACAGCAGTCCTTGCAGGATAGGCCAGTGCTCTGGGAGGGCCTTCCACACTAACCATGGCCTTGGCTGACAGTGGGCCTTGCCTCCCAGTAGATCCTGGCTAGAAAGGGAGTTCAGAATTTACTCCTTGTCTCAGCTCCTGTGGGTACTGGGCACACTGGCCCTTATCAGAAGCTGCTTTAGGACAAAGGCCACACGCCCGGGCCACAGTCACCTCCAGGGTGTCACAGCACAACTCTGTGCTCAGTAGGTGACCTAAAACAAATAGCCCATCAACTGGAAGCCCAGCTCATTACAGATGGGACGGCCCCAGGACCCCTTCTGGCAACCAGGCTGGATTTCAGAAAGAATACCAAAAATTTAATTTTATTCTCATCTTTTAACCCAACAATTAAATAAGGATGCTAAATGCCAATATGCACCAGGAAAGCCAGAAGGCACATGGATGAACAGCTCTGGGTACCAAAGTTGGATGGGAGAGGACCAGCACTATGCAACCTTGTAAATGTCCCAGAGCTTCACCAGGGAATGCTCGTCTGGGCATGCTCTGCCAAGGCAGTGTGTGATCGACTTCCCTGCTCACTGGGTGGGCTTGGCCCGGCCCCCACCCCCCACTCCTGCAAGAGAAGGGTTGGACAGGGCCCACTCTGCCCTCTGCCAAGGAAGGCAGGGTCTGCAGAAGGCTGTGTGGGCTCAGTGTGTCCCTTGGCCTGGCTGCAGCAGGTGCCTCCAGCCATGAGGAATGTCCCTGGGCAGGAGGAGGCAAACCTAGTCTGAGAAGGGGTGCTTTTCACAAAGATCCAACTGGGTTTATGGAAATAAAAAGTTCTCTGGTATAGCAAGGTGTGATTTTTCATTAATGCACAGTTCACCATCTCAAAGTCACAGCATGCCGGTCCTGTCCTAAGAGGGCTCACTCCCCAGTGGAGGCAGACAGACATATGGACAGACAGACAGAGGAGGAGAAGGGCCAGAGATGGGCTAGGACTCTCCTCAGGGCTGTAAGCTGATGAGGGCAGCGGGGGAAAGCTCCCGTGTCCTTGAGGAGTGCCCACAGAGACCTGTGGCTTGCCGGGAGAGCCAAATGGCAGGTGTCAGTGACAATGCAAAACACAGCACCTCCTTTTACCTGTAAGCTGGGGGAGGGGGGTTACCAGTGGGCAGCCAGATCCTTCTCAGCCACAGCTCAGTCCCGACTGGTAGAAATTGCAACACGCCGCCCCTCCCACAGGTGCCCAGGAGGGACAGCTCAGCATCATCACTAAAGGGCACACAGCCTGAGAACAGTTTTGGATAACTGCCCGGGTCCAGGGCACAGCATGGGCCTGGAGGCCCAACACATGAACACACTGAGCTGTGACTGAGGCTCTGCCTGAGCTGGTGACCGGGATGGCGGTGACTGGGACGGTGACTCTGACAGTGGAGGCTGTGGTCAGGAGAAGAATGAGGAGCACTGGCTGTGGACGGCTCACAGATGTGCTCAGACGGGAGCCATACTGCCTGCAGGCGAGACGGCATGGGTGCTGTGAGAGGCCTCTGCCGAGGTCGCAGGCGAGACCACAGAATATATCTCAACAGAAAAAGATGCTAAGAGGGCCTCGTGGTCTACTCAGCACCTGGCAGTGGTTCCACTTCTAGGGAGACTCCTGCAAGAATGACTTCCCGCCTGACCAGGCGGTGGCACAGTGGATAGAGCATCATACTGGGATGCGGAGGACCCAGGTTCGAGACCCTGAGGTCGCCAGCTTGAGCGCAGGCTCATCTGGTTTGAGCAAGGCTCACCAGCTTGAGCCCAAGGTCGCTGGCTCGAGCAACCGGTCACTCGATCTGCTGTAGCCCCCCGGCCAAGGCACATATGAGAAATCAATCAATGAACAACTAAGGAACTGCAACGAAGAATCGATGTTTCTCATCTCCCTCCCTTCCTGTCTGTCTGTCCCTATCTCTGAATCTTTGTCTCTGCCAAAAAAAAAAAAAAAAAAAAGAGAAAAGAATGACTTTCCTTTGCCGATTTTTAGCAGAAACTCACTCCTTCATGCCTAGTCTTTAGGCCTTTGAGAACATGAGGGTCCCCAGAGGGACCCCCTTTTGCAGACCAAGTATAGGAGGCAACATCTCCAGGACACTGCCCTGGGCCAGGCGGCCCCTCACAGCTGCAGAGACTGTACGGCCACCCTGAGGGAAACAGGTAGCGAAGTGCTCAGCAGCAGCAGGGACCCAAGCTGAGTCTCCTGGCTTCAAGTTCAGCCTTCCTGGACTTCTAGGTCTCAAGGGCTGCCAGCCCCATGTCCCCACCATCCCCCAGAATCTTAGCTAGGCCTCTGCGCTGACCTCACCCATATCAGGGACAAGTAAACAGGCTGCTGAAGGTCCCCTTTGCACGAGTTTTATTCATGCACACGCAGGGCTGCCCAGTGGGCCGTCCTTTGATTTTACACATATGGACATTACTTTCATTACTAGGAGGTCCAGGCAGGCCTGGAGCCATCTGAACTCTGCATGGTCCATCGTCTGAAGTGGAATGTGACAGGGCTCCATACTGGAGGACAGAGGTCACACGCACGTCCAGCTTCCCTGTACTGGAGGCTGCTGTGCTGCTCTGCAGGCTCAGCCAGGCCCACCTCCTCCCTTTCCTCTGTGAAGACATGTGATTGACTAGGATCCCATGGCTGCACTTGTTTTTCATCTGGACATGCAGTTCTGGCAGGCTAATGGCCGGACAGCATGGGCAGAGCTGACCAGCACGAAACCCAAGAGTTGTAAACAAGTCTAGAAATCACATAAAACACACTTCTCAACTTTCAAAAATCAGCGGAGAGTCAATGCTAACTTGGCAGTGCTGACTGTGTCATTTTAACAACAATCTGATTATTTTTTTTTAGCGAGCGAGTGACAGAGAGAAGGACTGATATAGTAGGGACAAACAGGAAGGAAGAGAGATGAGAAGCATCAATTCTTCATTGTGACACCTTAATTGTTCACTGATTGCTTTCTCATATGTGACTTGACCAGGGGCTCCAGCTGAGCCAGCGACCCTTGGCTCAATCCTGCGATCATGGGGTTGTGTCCATGATCTCATGCCCAAGCCAGATGAGCCCATGCTCAAGCTGGTGCCTTTGGGGTTTCAAACCTGGGTCCTCTGCACACCAGGCTGATGCTCTATCCACTGCGCCATCGCCTGGTCAGGCGACATTCTAAAATTTTTTTTTTTTCAGGGACAGAGAGATAGATAAGGACAGACAGGAACGCAGAGAAGTGAGAAGCATCAATTATTAGTTTTTTGTTGCCATCGCAACACCTTAGTTGTTCATTGATTGCTTTCTCACATGTGCCTTGACCGCGGGCCTTCAGCAGACGGAGCCGCTCCTTGCTGGAGCCAGCGACCTTGGGTCCAAGCTGATGAGCTTTTGCTCAAGCCAGATGGGCCCGCGCTCAAGCTGGCGACCTTGGGGTCTCGAACCTGGGTCTTCCGCATCCCAGTCCGACGCTCTATCCACTGCGCCACCGCCTGGTCAGGCTGATTCTAAATTTTGGCAAAACATAACCTCAAGGCGGAAAACATCTATCTCCCCACCTCAGCAAAGGTGGACCTGTGGCTGCAGGAGCAGGTGCAGGAGGAAAGCTCTGACAGAGGCTGCTCCCCACAAAGAAAAACAAAAATTTGTACAAGATTGTCAAATATATTTTCATCCTGTTTCAACCCAGCAGTCCCTGGATGTGCTCTTCCTCAGTGGTTTTTGTGTCCTGCGCTGTTAGGAGAGAAAATGCAACGACCCAGTACAAAGCAAACACACAAACCAAGTTCTCATCTCGGGCCCTTCCTCCCCCACCCTAACCCCGGGCTGAAAGGGGTGCTGTGCTGCTGCCTTCCCAGGCCGTTCAGGGCCTGGGGAAGCTCTGAGCTACGGGAAACAACAAACCACGCCACCAGCTCTACCATAAAGAAACAGCAAAATCAATGTCTCATTAAGTTTCTAAAATGTACCATTATGTCAGCCTCGCTCAGTGTTGAACGTAATTTTCAAAATGGTTTCATCACATGTGCAAACTATTTATGCGCCTTAAGTTTTTCTTTGCAAGAATTCCTTGCAACGCTAAGTGTACACAGTAACTTTTTAAAAAGCCGATCACGTTGTTAAGTAACAAGGGACTCACAGCCAAATAATTTCACAAGCAAAATGGCCAATACCCTTGCGGGACTTTGTTCCAAAACACGGAGGTTTAATGTGCCAAAGGTGAGATGCTAGGGCTCCAAATCGGGGCCCCGGACACCGGTCACGACCACGGGCTCCTCCCGAGAAGGGACGGGCACTGCCGGGCGAGCCTGCGCGGGGCCCACGCGACCGCCCCTCACACGCCCGGCGCGGTCTGGGCATCACCTGCGACGTCCACCCCGGCCAGGACCCCTGCCGCCCCCGGGAGAGCCTCCCCCGCCCCGCGCGCAGGAGCAGGACGGATCCCCGCCGCCCGCCCGCGCTCGGCGCACTGACCTCCGCTTCCCCGGCCTTCGCGTCTGCCCACTCCCATCCCCACCCGCACTGCCCTCACCGCCCGCGCACCGCGCATGTCAGGCCGGCCCGGCGCGGCTGGAACCAGATACAACCGGCTGGAAGGTGACGCAGTGCGCCCGCGCGGCCTGTGGGCGGGGTCCCCGACGGGCGCTCTCGCGTAGGGCCGGGAGGTAGGCGTGGCTTATCGTATGGGTGGGCGGAGCCAGTACGGTGGGCGGAGCCCGTCTCTGCCTGCGGGCACGGACACCCACACCCAACCCGGCAGCGTGGGGGGGCAGGCGCAGCGGAGAGGGTGATGGGCACCGGCTGACATCCACCCTACCGAGTTTCCTACTTAACAAAGGGGTTCAGAGGGTAGAACAGAGGCCTGGGGTGCTCAGGGTCTGCTTGTCACCAGGACTTGCTTCCAACTCTCCCTGGCAGCTCCCCCACGGGGGAGGCAGGAAATCCAACTGGTGTAGTGTCCTCTCAGTTGCTTCCCATTTCGCTGCATATAACAGGGACCCAAGTCTGGGTCAGGTTTGGGCCCCTGCACTGCCCCCATTCCCACATTTCCACCACTTGCAGCAAAGGGCCCTAGGTTCCCAGAACCTGGCCTGCTGTTTGCTCCCCAGGGCTTTTGCACAGGGTCCTCCTGTGCCTGCAACGCTCACAACTCCTTCTCATCACTTCAGGTCCCAGGTCGTCCACAGCTTTAGGGACACATCTGCTTTACCTACTGAACAATACAATACCATGGTCACCGCTGCACTCCCCAGAGCAGCGACATAACCCTCCCAGAGTTCTATTAATGCCCAGTCCCCATACTGTGAGCTCCACAAGGGTAGGGAGCTGCTCACCACTGCACTGTAGTTGCCCACAAAAAAGGCAGGAGCTCAATCAATAAATGTTTACGGAACCAACGAATGAGTCATGAGGTTCTTTCCTCATCATGTGAGCACCTTAAGCCTCTTCTACAGCTTGTGTTCCCTCCCCTAAGGCAAGACTGCACATCAATTTGTGATCCAAGGAAAAACCACACTCCAGCAGCCAGGAACCTGCCAAACCCACCCAAGGGCTAGAAGTAGGCTCTGGAGGCCGGGTGGGTTCCAGGGCTGGCTGGGCCTGTGTCATCCACCCCTTCTCTGGCAAAGGTCAGACGCCAGCAGCCGCAGGACACCCTGTTCTCAGGCTGCTGAAGCATGCTCTAGAAGCCCTTTCTGCCTTTGTCCGCTGGGCATGCTAGTGGGTGTGGGCTTCCCGCTTTGGGTGTGGGTGTCCCAGCTTCCCAACCTGATAAGGATCTTCAAGGTCCAGAGCCAAGCTGGTGTCTCTGTGTTTTTCCTCTTGGCTATTTCCCGCTGCCCAAAGAGATCCACACACAGAGGCTTGCTCAATCCTGGAGGCGGAGGTGGGGGCAGGCCAGGGACTGCCAACACCTTGACCAGAGCTGGATGGACGCAAGAAAGACAGAGGGTAGGGTGGGCGCCTGCCCACTGCAACAGCCTCCCTGCTAGGCGAGCTCACTGGTGCCTTCTTGTTTAATCCCTGTGACGCTGGCTTCAGCGGCTCCACTTTACAGATAAGGTTGAGATCCGGAAATGTTTTTAAAAGTTCCCATGAGTGTGGGTTTCATGGGATGGACTCAGTTCTGGGTCTTCGGAGTGCCAAAGGATGTGTGTGCTGACGTGCTGGTGCCAAGTCCTCTGACCCAGGGGCCAGGCCAGCTCATTTGCTTTCTAAACCTCACTGCTGTGTCTGTGACTCAGTGGGATACCTCGGGGGGTGACGGGGATAGTGGACTTGGCAGCCAGATGGACAGGCACAGAGGTGTTGGCGGACACCACATGCAAGGAAGTGCGACTAAGAGAGGGCCACCCTGTCACCCACACTTTACAGAGGAGAAAACCGAGGCTCAGCAAGAGTGTGATGTGAAGTGCACCAGGTCTGCCTACTTCTGATCCAGTGTTCCCTCCTGGGCCCCTTTGATCTGGGACCAGTCAGGATGTGCTCTGTCCCCCCCACGCCACAGACCAAGGCACTGGGCTGCTCGCCACACCCCTGGAATTTCCAGCACAGGAGCCCCAAGAGGAATAGTACCTCATACAACCCCAAGAGCCTTTGGGGACAAGGTCCAGCTGGTGGAATGGGAGGGCGTGACCAAGAAGCCTACCTACTGCCTGAACCTGGAGGCAGCTGCTAGGTCCACCCCAAGGGAACTGAGAGACCCTAGGACCCCCATACCCCAGATTCGCTCAGCAGCTCCTGGTCAGGAAGAGTACATGACAGAGACCCACACGCACTGCACAAACGTCTGTTAAGCATCTTCTCTTCACTAGGTTGTCTGAGTGCTAGTATACTGTGGGGAACGGAACAAACGCTGCTGGCGTGGACTGATATGCGGCACCCTAACCCCCAATGTGACAGTGTCAGCAGGTGGGCTCCAGGGTGATTAGGTGGCAGGGTGGGGCCCTCATGAATGGCATTAGTGCCTTATAACAAGAGGCCCCTCTGCCATGGGAGGACACAGTGATAAGACAGTCCTCAGCAGACACGGGGTCTGTGGGTACCTCGGTGCTGGACACCAGCCTCCACAACCAAGAGGAATAAATGTCTGTGGCTTAGAAGCCACCCAAGCAGTGCTGCTCTGTCATAGCAGCCTGAACAGACTTGGGCAGCGAGATTACGTTGGAAGGCTGTAACAGTGAGGAGAGTAAAGGTACATTAGACAGAGTAGGTTTATTTATGTTTTCTGACTTAAAATGGTTGTGGGAGAATGGAGGTTAAGGAAAATGGCGCCAGGAAGGTGCCACTTGAGTCACGACCTGGAGGTAAGGGCATAACCTGGCTATCTGGGAGAGCGGCGGTCTAGGCAGAGGGAGTCTCTACCACCCAAGTCCTGGGGAGGGGTGCAGAGACCCCCGTGAGGCAGAGGAGAAGTCAGGGTGGTTGGGGACATGCACGTGGGGTGTCGGACAAACCTGGCGGGCTGGCATTCTAGAAGCACAGAATTGCTGCCAGAGCTCCTCCCGGGCGCAGTAGGAATTATTTTTTAACACCTGGCACCCCGGGGTCCTGTGGAGCCTTCTGAGTCACCAATGAAAGACTCTATGTGTCCTCCGTACACATGCTGAACCCCTTTCCTGGGCATGCTGCCTCCCAGGGGACAGTCACTGTGGAAACTACAGAAAGCACTGCCGGTGTCCGGAGCGCTGCCTAGACACAGACGCCTGGTTGCAGCCCACACAGCTCCTCCAACACCACACCCCTCCCTGCAGCCCTGCTCAGAAACAAAGCACCTCATGGCCCCAGCTGAGCGGGTCTGCTCTCGGCCACAGGCAAGAGGAAGCAAAGCAAGACAGTGCTTAAGGCCTTCACAAGGCCACCTGTCCAGAGCCTCTTGGCCAGCTGGACCCCTTCCTCTCACTGGCATGGCAGGGCCTCACTGCCCCTGGACTTGGGGAGGGCCTCATGGCCCCAGTGATTTTACTGGAATTCTAGGAAACACCTAAGGAAGAATCCTCACCAACTCTACATAGTCTCTTCCAGAAAATGGAATTTCTGTGAGGACAAAACCAGCATAAACCCAAATCCCTCATGAATATACTATAAATGCAAAATCTCTATTCAGCAACATATGAAAGGAATGATACCCCATGACCTGTCCTGGGTCCTGCTGGGGAGTCGCATGTGCAAATCGGGAGGGGAGAAGCTGGTCAGCGGTGGGGGAGGGCTGCTGTGAGCAGAAAACTTCCTGCCCCTACGTCCCAGCTGCCACTGGTTACTGCAGGAAGGAGCCAGCTTCCCAGACCCACGCAGTACCACAGGCTATGCCAGGGGTGCTGGCAGGCAGAGCACCACCTCGGGCTAGAAAGGGTCCTGGGAGGGAGACGCCTTGAGGAACGAGGCTCTAAAGCCCAGTATGCTCCTACCCACACTCCCCAGGCTGACTCCCTGGTGTCCGTACTGCCCCTGTCCCTGCGGGACCAGAGCACCCACTCGCCTGCCTGTCTGCCCTGGCCTGGGACTCCTGGAGGCTGGGCCCGCATCGCAGCAGACATTCACAATGCAGCCGCTGGTCTCTAACACTCTCGGCTCTCCCAGGACTGAGAAGGGGAAACAGTCCACAGGTAGACGCCTGGTGCTGCCGGCCACACTGCACCAAAGGCAGGTCTCATGGCCAGCAGCTAAAAGAATGTCACTAGGTATCATTATTAGGCCAGAATGCTCGGTACACAGTCCCATATCCATCATGGGTCCTTAGCCAGTTACTAACAGGACAGAGAGGTGCTGGCAGAGGCCAGGAAAGACAGCATTTGGAAAGCAGTGAGGGACTGCGCAGCCCTCTGTCCACACTTCCTTTATCCGAGTTGATACCTTACTGGGGCCACACAGAGGTCAAAATGTAGCCTTATTACAGACCATACTCTCAGAGCTAGTGAGACAACTTTAAACATTCCTTGTCCCTGATGCACATGACACACAGGATCCCATTCACCTAGTAAGCACATGACTGAGGGGTGCACTTTCAGAAGGAAAGCCAGGCTGCCTTTTCTCTAGGGTGCTGTAACTCGTGTGTCACCCTCCAAGCCCCCAAGAGAAAGGCCAGATACAAACACTAGCTAGCAGGCTACTCTCAAGTTCCTGACCAGCAGTCCACAGCCCCCCCCCCCCAATGTGGAATGTAGCCAATCATGTCAACTGTTATCCAGAACAAACAGGAAGGGTGATGAGTCTCGGGACTGTGGTCAACATGGCAATTGTGACGCTCCCACAACCCATGGAGTGGCACCTCTGCCACCTCAGCAGAGCCCTGCTGGAGTCTCCCTTCTCACAGCAGAGCATGGTGCCCAATAAGGGCATTTATCTCCTTGATCACTAGCAAGGCAGGGGATGCCAGCTTCGCGTGGTTTCCAAAATTCAACACTGGACCACGATGCCGTCGCACACCCCAGAGGCAGGTTCAGCTTCATGTCTCCTACAGCCCAGGGTGGTGTGGCTGTCCCTGAAGTCATCGGGGTCTCACTCAGGAGCTGGCCTGAGCAGGTGGGGGACAGCAAGCAGTGAGGTACACAGCTGCAGTACTCTGGAGCAATGTGCACTCCCTGGCTGTGAAATGCTGATCCTGACTCAGCCTGAGGGAGGGTGGGCTGACTCTGAAGATCTCTGGGCACACACAGACTGGACACATGCACACCGACCTTGCCAGTCTCCCTGGCTTTGTTTGCCTGCTCACAGAGGAAGTCTTTCTTTGCAGATAGGGTGGTCTGGGCGCCCTGAGGTCTAAGTGGCTTAGACGTAGCCAAAAGTCAGGTGCCTCCCACAGGACACCCTGTGGGGCAGGGCTCGGCCAGCCTGACATTTCAGGGACTGTAACCAGGAATTCTAGGGTCTGAAACCGGTTCATACAAAGGAGACAACCCTATTTATTATTCAGGCACCGTGCTAGTAGAAGCCAAAGTCCCCAACTCTGATCTAGAAAGCCAAAGACCGTCTGGATTCATGTCCTGCTCCACTATCCACTCTGTGACCTTGGGCAAGGTGCTTAAAGTTTCTGAGGCAAAATAATTAACAATGAAACACTGCGTCTCATTGATGCTAACACATTTCATTCATCTCTCATCTAAATAGCTCTCAAGTCAGGGTGCTGCTAATAACCGATTGTGTCAGAACTTAACCGGCAAATTGTTTTCTTTGTAGAGGTCCATAAAATAACGGTGTGTGTTACATGAGTGAGGTCTCAGATTTGAGAAATTATGGGCGCATGTGCCTTGAAAGGTTGTTCTGAGGGATTAGAAAAGAAGTCCTCCCTATCTGCAAGACATCAGTGCTCCCTGTCACTGATTTTGACCTTGGGGTAATTGTCCCTCCTCCCCAACACTGGTGTTGGGTTAAGGAGCAAGTTAAGATATTTTAAGGTATTAACAACAGGGCATGGGGGTATGGGGGTAGTGGGGCCTAAGGGGTCTACAGATGGCCTGCAGGAAGAGTGAGACTCCACCCTGCCTTTTAACCAGAGTGTCCCTCCCCCGCGCCCAGCCCTTATTCTCTCTCCAATCCGAGTCAGGAAGCCACTCTGTCCCGGCCAGTCTTGGCTATTATTATTCCTATTCTATTGAACTCCTGGCCACACAGTAAATCTGCATTAAATTCCACAACCTGTGTACCTGGATTTTCGAAAAGGGTTCTTAGATCCTGAGCCTGAATGTGCTTGCTGCCATGCGCCCTACTACACAGCAAGAATTATAGCAGAGTGACTGATCTTGTTCTTTAAACTTTCTCAACATTTAATTACAGCAACAGCTACAACGTTAACCAGGCTGCAAACGATGTACTGTCTCTTTAAACGGTCTCCTGCGGCCAGTTTACAAAGAAATTCCTGACTCCAGGGAGCGACGGGCATCTGGGAGCCGCACACTTAGGGGAAGAGGAGCAGGTGCGCCCAGACGCGGCAGATTACAACCTTCCGTGCGCGGTGGTCTGTCCCCCGCAGATAGCGCGCGCCTGACTCAGCACAACGGGCCCGGCGCCGCGCACGGGGCCCCACTGGGCCTGCGTCCTGCACACGGCTGAGCCCACGTCACGGACCCGCCCGGCCACCCGCCGCGGCCCGCGCGCGAGGGGGGTGGGGCCACGCGGGGGCGGGCTCGGCGGCGCCGCGCTGGGCGGGCGGGGGCGGGGCCGGCCGTGGTCACGTGTGTACACAGGCCCCGCGCGGCGTGCGCGCCGTGAGCTCCGCCGCCTCCTCGGAGCCCGGAGCTGCCCACCCGCGGCGACTGCGCGGCCCAGCGAGCCGGTGAGTGGGCGCCGGGCGTGGGGTCGGGATCGGCCGGGCACTCTCGGGGTCCCGGCCCGCGTGGGGAGCGAATCCCGGGTTGCGGTGGCCCTGTCCGGCCCGGTTCTCTGCTCAACTGCCGGGTCCCGCGGCTCCGCCCTGCGCTGTCCCTTCTGGGTGGGGGCGCTGTCCCCTCCGGACGCTGCGCGCGGAGCCGGAGCCGGGAGGGCAGCCAGCGCCGGGCAGCCGCCCCGCGGTCGTTAACCTGTCGAGGGGCAGCTGAGTGCTCTGCCCGTGCCTGAGGCCAGCAAGCAGCTGGTTCTCACATGTTCCGTGGACTGGCCGGGTCCTCCGGGTCACCATGGTTATAATAGCTTGTCCTGTTCACGATTACAACAGTTTAGTAAGTTCTGAAACTACGGCCGAACTGAGAAATCAAGCCTGTTGATAACTGTCTCGGCTACTTGACACAAGTATTAACTCTCTGGGCATGGACAGGTTCTGCAGATGTCAGAAGACGGCCATGCCCACCGTTCAGGCTCCCTGGGGTCAGAGACCCAGTCCGGCCATACTGTCATACCCGCGCTCAGTCCCCATCCGGTGTGGATCTAACTCATCTGTACAGCACACAGGTGCAGGGCCTGACAGCACCTGTCCCTCTCAGCTCCCCCTTGGACTCCCACTGGACCCCCTTGTCAGTTTCGTTCTTCCACATATGTATTTGTCTTCATCTGAATGACTTGTCACCTAGCACAATACCCTCTAGGTTTATCCACGGGGTCACAAATGGTGAGGTTTTATTATTTTTATGGCCAAGTAATATTCTATTGTATGCACATGCCACTTTTATCCATTTGTCTGTTGATGGGTGCTGATCCACCTGTAAATAACCAGCTCCCTATCTTAACTGAGCAGCCTGACGCCTCCCCCCCACCCCACCCCACCCCCCTCTCTTGCATCTGGCGGGTGCTAGATTGACCCAGAGGTGGCAAGAAGCTTGCTTTATAGCCTCTGCACACACAGACAGACTATGAATAAAATATCTCTGCCCACGTTTCCCAGGCTGCTCACGCATAAGGGTGAGCAGGTCCACTGTTGTCTTCACCGGGTCCCTGCTGGGGCACCGCAGAGAGTGAGGAGAGGCACTATTACTAATAATACACTCTCCACGGGCTGCTCTCCAAACCAGAATCTCAGGTATCTTCCCAAGTGATGAGGCCTCTGAAGATAAGATACTGGCTTTTAACAACCTGGTTCTAGTCTGCGAGTGCCACCAGCACAGACAGGACACTGCAGCAGTGAGGCCCACTGCTCAGCACCGCACGCTGCTGAGGGGCGCTTTCTCGGGTCCACAAGGGTGTTGTCCTGCCTCCAGTGTGGCGGAAATTTCCTGAGGACAGAGGTGCACAGCTTTGGGAGGATGTAAACATTAACAGTGACCTGCTGTCCCTGTAACTCAGAAGCCCTTGGTAGGCTGACCACGGGAGAAAGGCAAGGATCACCCGCCTCCTGTGGGTGCACATGGGATTTTGAGTCACAGTGTCCTCATTGGTTGTACCCATCATACAGTGAAAAGGGGACAAACTTATAAAGAACGCTCATGGGCAGGAAGATGGACCTGCCGCTTCCTGGGGGAAGCTGCGTCCATCGCACAGCCCTGGAATCCTGACACAGGAACTGCCGCCAGCCATGTCTTTGGGGTGGGGAGATTCTTCCTGGAGACTCGGGCTGCTGAGTGAGTGCACGTGACAAAGTCACGCTCCTTTGGTCCAATCTGTCTTCTTGCTGGCTGCTGGCTCCTAAGCTTCTAAGGCTAAAGCCGCTGCGTGACTGGGCAGCCTGAGGCTGCATTCAATCACGGGGTCTCAGAGGCCCAGGCGTCGGAGAGCAGAAAGGATGCCGTCTAGAGGGTAAAAGTGATCTCTCTAACCCGAGTCCCTGGAATGCGATGCCACCGGGAACCTCCAAGTGCAAACAGAATGCCCCAAGTGGCTGAGGGCAGAGTGGCACGGGCCGGATGTCCTCTGTGTCCCCTTCCTCCCACACATCAACAGAGCATGCCTAGGAACTTCCCGGGTTTGATTAAGCTCCATAAACAGAGGAAGCGACAGTTCAAGTAGAAATAGCTGGCTGGCTCTGCCCTTGGAAAGAACCACAGGTGGTGACAGTGGCTGAGCACACCTAGTGAAAAGCCAGGGTGGACAGGGAGCCCAGAGTGAAACGGAGACAAGCTGTTCTAGGGCTGGCACGTGAGTTTCTGAGCGAGCCTCTTTTTGTTTCCGTCTCTCCTTGGCCTGGTGTACCTGGAGGGCGCGTCAGCCTCAGACCAAGTTACTTAGGTAACAAAAAAGCCCAAGTAACAGTGCTCCGTAAACAAAAGAGCGTGTGTCCCGTCTTCTCCAAGGAGAGGAAGTCCGTGGCCGGCACAGGCACCCCGCTGACCCACTGGCCAGGACCCAGCTGCCTGGTCTCAGTCCCCGCGGCCCCTTCCGAGCAAGCAAACAGGCCCATCCTGCGTGGGGAAAGAGATGCAGCTCTGTTTATGCGTCTGAGCCAGGTTGCCTGGTTCACTCTCACTGCTGGAACCGTATAAAGCAAAAAGGCTACAAAATCAAAACAACCCGTCTATATAACGAGCCGTTTCTTATCACACCAGGAAGGCACATCGTTGTGATAGGAATCAGTGTGTGTAGCTCCAGTGAGAGACCTATGAAAACACCAGCCTTCCGGAGCGTCTGGCTCCTACCAGCTGGGTGTTAATTGTAGCTAACGCCTCCCTGCCCATTAGTACAAAGGAAATAAACATTCAGGAGTCATTTTCAAAGCATTCTGGTTGTTCCAGAACATTCATGGGAGGTGGTCTTGGTGCACAGCAGGTTGACAGGACTGGCAGCCGGATGGAGCCCCCTCAGGAGGCACAGCCTGCCCTGGCCTCTTGGGCACACTGCTGTCGGGATCACAGAGGATCTCCCGGCCTCTGCCTTGTACTCAGCATATCCTGTGGCTCACCGCTGGGAGAGCCTGTATGTCACCTGAAACATGTCCTCCTGGACAGAGCCTGCCAGGAGGCTGCAGGCCACGAATCAAGAAAGCCTTCCCTTCACAGCCCGCTGGCCGGGTGCTGATGTGGCCTGAGCAGAACGCCGAGGGGGAGTTTGTGTTGGCCGAGTGACGGGGGGGGGGGGGGGGGGGTGAGGAAGGGCGTGCAGATAGCTGGGGAGGCCGCGGGGGCCCAGCTCTGGCGGGCCCTGGACGCAGGACAGAGCCTCTGACTCACAGAGGCAAGGGGGTGAAAGGTGAGGTTGGTGACGCTCGTGCAGCTCCGTGGGAGCAGGATGGCCATCTTTGCTGGTTTCTCATTTCTGCTGGCCTTGCACACTCCTGTGTCGTGCACACGATTCCTGAGGGGCAGGCCCGGCTCCCCCATCCCCTTGGTTGCTGCTCTGACCACGCCTGCGCTGTTTCCGTTTCCGTAGAGACCTCGATTTGCATTAGTCCTGGATTTTAGCAAGGTTCCTTTTATCTGCTTAAGGATATGCAAGGGCTGGTTCAGAAAGGCATAGGGAAGAAGAGCCCAGAACTCCTGAGCTGCTGCCTCAGCCTGAGGGTGTGTGGCCCTGCCAGGGCCAGAGAAGACAGGCTGAGAGCTTGGATGACAGAGCCAGTGACAACCCTGAGCCTGGCCCCCTCCCGGGTCCCATTCCTGTGACCACTGTGAACTTGGTCAGGACCTCTGGATGACGACACACTCAGGAGGTCACTGTTGTGTCATGACCTGAGCCCCAATCTGACCACAGACCCGAGGCACAGCCTCTGTAATCTTAACAGTGTGCACAGTGGGGTCCCCAGCGTGTGCCTTCTCTGGGGGGTCCTCTCCCAGGAGAACTTAACACACGGCTCTGACAGGGCTCATGGCCTCCCTGCCCTGGTTCCCTTTCCAGGTGTTAGTTAACAGCAGCTCTCTGAGTGGAAGGAGGGTGAGCATCTGTACTCTCCCCTCTCCACACCAGGACAGCCAGGCCACCCTCTGTGCTCTGCATGTGTCTATAAACCCTCCCAACAGTCTGTCTCATGAGGATTTTTCTAACTGGGAAACTGAGGCAGGAAGAAACTAGCGTCACCAGAGCTGTGAGTCTGGATGCCCGTCCCGGCATCTGGCTACAGAGTCCAAACGCTCAACCACGTGGAGACACTGTGAGGCTGAGAGCGTGGAGTGGGACAGTTCACACTGGCACTGACTGGGCCTCTGTGGCCCTCACAGAACAGCCTCGGTCACCTCGGCCCCCTGCACATGGGCTGCAGCAGGCAGGCCTAGGGTCAAGGTGCGCCAGAGGCAGAGCTGCCTTCTTGCAGTGAGGATGCTTCCTGGTGCCAGTTCTGTCAACTCACACACACTCGTACAGTGGGTCCTGGGCCCTGCTGCCCCCAGGCACAGGGCACCGCTGGGGTGGCCACTGTGCACCTGGCCCTGTCTGTCCCATTGTCACCCAGGCCTACTGGCTGTGGCCGACCTGGCACCCACCCCCAGTTTCAGGGAGGACTGCTGTCTGTGTCTCATGCTGCTCGGGACACTGGCCCCACTGTCTTTTAGGACTCGGGCCACCAGCTCACCTTTCCCATGGCCTAGCTACCCCCCAGCAGGCTTCCACTCTACACTCACGTCCTGCAGGGCCTTTCTGTCCGGCCCACGGACTTGTCAGTCCCCCTGCTGCCACAGTGCGGGCCTGTACAGGGTCCGGGCACACAGGTGTGCGCTTCTCTCGGGCCTCCAGGCTGTCTGACAGGAGGTGGCTCCTAAAGAGGCCGCACGGTCGAGGGCCCTGCAGGTGCCCACGAGGAAGAAACCGGGCCCAGCAGGAAACGGTGAGACCTGGGCAGCACTGCCACAAATCCTCAGCCAGCCTGGGCGCTGGGCTGCTCTGGAGTCACACCTCCAACTCTGCACACCCATTCCCAGAGCCCCGAGGACCTGTCCAGAGAGCCCCCGACCAGCCCAGGAGTGGGCGCGGTCCTGGGGTTGGAAATCACTGGTTTGCCGCAGACCTTTTCCAGAAGGAGTTATTGGTGCTCAGGGGGGTGTTGGAAGAACCCCACTATCCCTCCATGCACAGGAGCGTCTGTCAAGGCCATAGTCCTCCAGCTGACCGCACAGGGCCCCAGTTGAGGATCCAGGAGGACAGTGGGCTCTGGAAACAGCTGTGTGCTTACACACTGGGATGGGACACAGGACCCCAGAAAGGCTCCATTCTCTACAACCTGTTGTGGTGCTCAGAGACAAGCAGCCACCTGTGCGTGCAGTGGCCTCAGTCTGAGCCCGCCTTGTCCAGAGGGGCTGCTGTTACCATGCCCCTCAGACAGGCTGACCCAAGGTCACCAGCAAGCCAGCAGAGGCCCGGACGGCAGCACCTCGGCATCAGGTGACACAAATGGGACTTGAGTTTTTCTGATTGTGCAGCTCTGGCCTTGCGAACCTCGCCTTGCTTTCCTCTAACGTGGGGCTGTGGGGTCCGTGAGGTGCCCCCCACCCCCAGAGGAAATGCCATAGCTCTGTTCCTTTTCAAGGTGCCCACAGCCCTGGGCCCCAGGCAGTACATGACAGGAGGTCTGAGCATTTCCCCGTCACGTCACAAAGAGGAGCCCCCCACCTGACTGGGGAGCTCGCTTGGACCGGCTGGGGCGCAGCGCTCTCACAGCAGAGCTGCTCTCCTGTCCCCATGAAGATGAGACAGGGAGGAGAGTGAGAAGGACACGTGCGCCCCAAGTCAGCACACAGCCACTTCCTGTGTCCCTAGGCTCCAGTGGAGTGAGGTCAGAAGGAAAACCTGACCAGGCAGAAGAGAGGGAGGTCCGGAAACAGAGCCAGGATCCAGCCGAGGTGAGACAGCTGGGGGCAAACGGGGGGCCCTGGAGTGCCATCCTGGGGAGAGGCAGGACAGATAGCAAGCAGTCTGGCCACTCCCGGTGCCTCCTCTGATGAAGGGGCGTAGACTGGGCTGTTGCTGGGACCATGGTATGGGACCTGGTGACATTTCACGTGGGCGCTAGTCCTAAAGAATCGTGAGGGAGTTTCTCGAGCAGGCAAGGCAGTGGTGAGAACAGGCCAGTGAGCGTGGAGGTAGCTGCAGAGGCAGCAGTGGGAGGGGGGGGGAGTGGCAGCCAGGCCACAGCAGCACTGAGGGCCTGTCAGGTGGAGGCAGGGGGGCAGGGGGCAGGGGTGGGTGTAAGGATGAGACACCATCCTGTTCCTGAGGCCAGGCTAGAGGAGAGGACCATGGGGGCCCTTGCTGACCTGGCTTCCTTCAGCAGAGGATGTAGCAGGTGGCAGGGACACTTATAGAACACCCTGGAGGAAAAGCCCTGGGCTGGGGTAGCTGCCTCTTCTGTTCTGTGTCTCTGGGCACAGAAAAGCGGGGGGTGGGGCTTCTTCCTAGAACCCTAGATCTGCCCAGCTGAGTTCCAAGTTCCTCTTTCTCAGGAAGGTGCAGGCTCGGGAACTGGACGCCTGTGCAGGGGGAGGGCAGGAGCCACAGCATGGTTGTCAGACCCTCCCTCTTCCCACACTGCTCTCTTTCCGGGAAGCGGGAAGGGGTGGCTGCAGGGGACCAGGAATGGGCACGGGCAGGGGCACGGACCTGACCTCTAAGAAACCTGGAGAGTCGAGCTATGTCCCCCCAGGAAGAATGCCAGGCACACGGCAAAGTGCGTCCTTTCCAGACTGGAAAGGAATGAACACTCGTGCTGAAGGCCTGTGACCAGAACCCAAAACCAGTCATCCTCACAGCTGACATGTCAGGGAGCCCCACACACGCGCCGCCTCTGCCTGAGCATGGTTTGTGAACCTCGTTTATCCTATTTGCTGCCAGCAAACGCTGCATTTCTAATCTGACGCCTGGTGTGGGCAGCCTTTGTCCCCGCCCCCACGCGCAGGCTGGGGCTGGGAGGCACATGAGCGCCTCAGGGAAACGCTTAACAGATTTTCTCCCAGAACTGAGCCAGGGTGGGTCCAGCACTAGAGCTCACTGGCTGCTCTGCCTGCCAGCCGGCCATCAGCTGGGGAGCCGCACGGCCTACAGGGGGAGCTCGCTCCCGCTGGCTCTTGTCACTTGAATGACCCTCTACCCTAAAGAGTTTGGAGCTGTCCGTGGCCAGTGTTCTCTGTGCATGCCCCCCCCCCAAAAGCACTGGACCCCCTGATGTCCAACGTGAGTCCTGAAACGTCCGTCTCTGTCTTTAGTTTCCAACCACAGATGTCTGCTGGGTTTTCTTCCTCAAGGGGAACGGAGTTCCTAACTAAATGTGCCCCGCATGCAGGCTTGGGCGAGTGGGGGCCAGGGCCCCAGCAGGGACAGCAGTGCAAGGCAGGAGCAACCTGAGTCACTGGCTCTACAGGCATAGCCCGCAGCCCGGGTCTGAGGCCAGCCGTAAACAGAGCTAGGGAGGGCGTGTCTTCTGCCAGGGGAGGCAGAAACCGGGAGCAATTTACTAGAAAAGCACGGTGCCCTTCCCCGTGCACAGCTCACTGCCCACACTGGCAGGCCCATGCAGCCACGCTGAGGAGAGTGGTGTCCAGGAGCGCCTGAGCCTCTGTCCTGCACAAGGACATGGGGGAGCGGATTAAAGGTGAGGGTGGAGGCCTCTGCGAAGCCAGGGCTGTGCAGGGAGTTGGCAGTTAAGCTGAGAAGTTGGGAGGGAGGACTGCTGAGAGGAGGCCCTGTGCCCGGGGCCAGCAGGCACCCCGGTTAGTAAGCGGAGTGAGAGGGAAGCTGACAGGGCAGGCCTGAGACGGACCAGGTTTCTGGTTCCTGGCAGCAGGCACAGGGCTTGTGCCTCCCTCCCGTAAGTGCCCCCCACAAGACAACGCCTGTCCCGATGAAAGCGGAGCACCCTGTCTTTTCAGGGGGGCGCAGCCCCCACCTGACCTCCCACAGAAAGGAAGGTGGACAAGAATAGGTGGGAACATCCTGGGTAGACTCCATGGGTCTTTGGAGGCCATGTGAGCCCAACAACACCAGGACAGTCTGGGGTAAAAATGTCTGTAGTGGCCACAGGAATGCCATTTCCTGGGGACTTGAGGCCAGTGAGGTCTGGTGGACAAACCCCACAACGTGTGTGCCATGGCTCGGCAGCCGGAGCCTTGAGGTGGAGGAGGCAATGCTACTGAAACACCTGCGGCTGCCCCGAGGTGTCCCTGGAAGGGACGCGGGAGAGGAGCCGCTGAAGGACCCCATACCCGGCTTCTGCAGCTCCGTGGACAACCAGAGCTGCCCGTGGGTCTGGGAACGCCTCCTTGCCTGCCTGGCGCACCCTCTCCCCTGGAATCTGGCCCACAGGCCAAGAGCACTGTCCAGACTTCAGGACCTGTCTCCCGGCTGTGCTGCTGACACCATTGACACATGGGTGGAGCCCTGCGCCAGCCCCTCTGCTATGACACCCTGTCTTGGGCTGAGGGGTGGCCCTCACGAGGGTCGCAAGACGTTGCCACAGATACAGTGCCCCTCTCATCTGCCCCTTGGTGGCCGGCCCTCGCTTTGGTGGCCAGCTGGTCAGGTCCCAGGGAGGGGATGCTCGCCTGCTGTGGGGGAGAGCTCCGCCTCCCGTCTCCTTTGTCACACCAGCCCAAGGGCCAGGATGTGGCAGACGGCAGGGAGGTCTGTGGGGCACGAGACATGACTGACCAGGCTGTCCACAGGCCGCAGAGCCCTTGGTCCCTACCTCCTGCGGTGGGGCCAGTGTCTACTCGGCACGGCTAGCTGTCGCTGTGGCCGGAGGCTGGGAAGCAGGCATCTGCTCAGTGCACGTTTGCTGAGAGGACCTTCGTCTGCAAGCAGATGTGCTCGGACCAAACTGCACTTTGAATGGAAGGTTTCCCTCTAAACCACAGCAATAGTTATGTCAGTCTCACTGAGACTGAGTGCCGAGCCCATGCTCAGGCCTCCCAGACGCCGGGACAGACAGGCCACCCAAGCACTCCGTGCATGCAGGGCGTGTGCCCACACGGCCGGCCTCGGCGCTCGTCTCCCCCAGGCACCCCAGGTTCACTGAAGGCTCTCATGTGGAGACCAGGGCAGCATCGCAGGCCCCCCCACTGGGGGCTCCCCCTACCTGGCTTCTCCCCAGAAGCAGTGCTTCCTTCTCACCCTGCACAGTGCACAGCTTAGGCTCAGGCGCACTGGGGGCTTAGTGTGGCGTTCTGTGCTACCTGGGCGCTGTGAGGACAGGTGCGAGGGTGGGCAGAGGGCTCTCGATTCTCATACATGCATCCTCTTTGGCAGGACGGCCCTCCCTCGACCCCCAGGTGGCCGCTGAGGGGCTGGCGAGGCGGGACTGGCAGTGAGAGGGCAGGCCTGAGGCCCTTCTTACCTTATCTGAGTCATACCTGTCCCTGACGTGACCTCTGGTCTGCTCTGACTGACCTGCTCCGTGGCCTGTGGGCACTTTGTCTTTGTGACCCCACCTCCCAGTAACAAAGCTGGGGAGGAACAGGTGGGCACTCAGGACCTGGGATGGGCAGCCTGTGATGGCAGGTTCACTGTCACAGGAAACTGGGAACAGAACTTCCTATATGAAAAGGCCCTGTCTTCTGGCTGTTCCTGAGCTCGCCTGGCGCTCTGGCTCTAGGTCACAGCTAACCTTTGCTCTCCCCACAGCCCAGCAGCCCAGCAGAGCCCGGTGCCATGTGGAGCTGCAGCCCGCTAAATGGCACGGGCCGGGGCGAGGACCAGCCCCTCTGCCAGCACTTCCACCTGGTCCTGTCTGTCTTCTCTCTGCTCTACCTGGTCATCGGCGTCCCCGTCGGCCTGGGCTACAACTCCCTGCTGGTCCTGGTCAACCTGCACGACCAGGGCAGCATGACCATGCCCGACGTCTACTTCGTGAACATGGCTGCCGCGGGCCTGGTGCTCAGTGCCCTGGCGCCCGCGTACCTGCTGGGGCCCAGCGCCTCTGGGTGGGGCTTGTGGGGCTTCAGCAGTGAGGCCCACGTCACACTGCTGGTCCTGTTCAATGTCTGCTCCCTGGTGACCATGTACTCCACGGCCCTGCTCAGCCTTGACTACTATATCGAGCGGGCCCTGCCGCGCACCTACATGTCCAGTGTCTACAACAGCCGGCACGTGTGCGGCTTTGTCTGGGGCGGGGCACTGCTCACCAGCTTCTCCTCCCTGCTCTTCTACATCTGTAGCCACGTGGCGGCCCGGATCGTCGAGTGCACCAAGATGCAGCACACGGAGGCCGCCGACGCCATCATGGTGTTCATCGGGTACTTGGTACCCGGCCTGGCCGTGCTCTATGCCCTCCTGCTCATCTCACGGATCCGCAAGGAGGACACGCCCCTGGACCAGGACTCGGGGAGGCTGGACCCCTCAGTGCACAGGCTCCTGGTGGCCACTGTGTGCACACAGTTTGGGCTCTGGACGCCGCACTACTTGACCCTGCTGGGGCACACGTCCCTGGCCTTGCGGGAGGAGCCTGTGGGTGGGCAGCCCTTGGGGATACTGCTCTTCGCTAAGGACTTGTCTAGGTGCCTGGCCTTCTCCAGCAGCTCCGTGACGCCGCTGCTGTACCGCTACATCAACAGAAGCTTCCCCAGCAAGCTGCGGCGGCTGATCAAGAAGACGCCCTGTGGGCGCCGGAGCTGCCATGCGGACCCGGCGGGGGTCCAGCAGGTGCTGGCGTAGGCACCGCCCAGGCACAGCGCACAGTGGGCACATGGGCCTGCACGTCCCCCGCCTGGGTCTCGTATCCTGGGGGACAGGGCGGCGTGCCCTCAGCATGCACAGCACTTTGCCACCGGCCTGCTCTGCTTGCCCCCAGGGGCATGTGCACCAGGGCAAGGATGCCCAGCGGTGCAGGCCATGTGCTCTTGACCTTTCCTGTGTTTGTCCAGAAACAAGCATGGGAGCCCCTGTGAAGAGCTGCCCTCTGGGATCCTGGAGGCGGGTGCGTCTCCCCGGATACCCTGCAGGTCCATGCCCTCTGCCTGCCCATGCAGCTCCCTGACGGGGTTTTCCAAATGAAGTGATGGAAGTCAAAGCCAGTATTTATACTTTGTGTATTGTTTAAAATACTTGATTCCCCCTCTTATGTTTGTTTATAAAAAGAGATGTTTGAAAGAAAAGTCACAAAGTATTAAAATGAAGGAAACAGGACAAAGAGCACATATTGATGGGGGTGGGTGGCCTTGGCTACTGACGGGTCCTGCGGAGGAGGAGGCCAGAGCCACGCGGACATGTGCCTGTGTCACACACAGGGTGACAGTACATCACCAAAGACAGAAGTCGGTGGGCTGGTTTAGGCAGGCATGCCTAAGTGGCACTGAGGTGCTCCCCCTGCCTCACCAAGTATGCCCACTACCCCTGCCACCTCACAGGGAACGTTGTTCACTGCAGAGCTGTCCTAAACCAGACCCCACAGTGGGCACGAAAACAAGGCGAGAAAATGCTGTGAGGACTTGTAACCCAGTGTACAGCTGGAAGGGCCTCCCCACAAAAGGGACCAGGAGATGAGTCACGTGGTCTGGATGCAGGGACCACAGGAGTAACTGGCTCCTGAGCACAGGCCGAGGTCACCACCCCCACCCGTCAGGCACCCCTCAGCTTAGGTGGCGGTGACCTGAAGAGGCCTGTTTATGAGCAGTGGCTGCACGAGGAATGAGGGAGCCCCTTCCCCCCTCCTCCTTGTGGCCTGAATACATGCCCACCAGCCTCTGATCCCAGTTTTGAAACCCAAAGGCCCTATAAACAGAATTTTTCAAGTTTGTAGCAAACCCACACGGTCGCAAACCTTGAAGGCAAGTGGTGCAGGATGCGTTCTGGAGGAAGAGAGTGCGCTCCACATGTCCTGCAGCAAGCTACCCCCCAGGGAGCCCGGACACCGTGGCTGGAGGACAGGAGTCCTTGGGCTAGCTGCCGTTCTTCCACGGCATGCAGTGTGCCTGCTCCACGAGCATGCACTGGACACCGGGCCCTGGCTGCGGCTCCTCGCTGACTGCTGCTTCTGCTCAAGGGTGCGGCTTGTCTGCCAAAGCCTCAGGCCTGACCCCACCACCCCAAGCACAGGACACCAGGGTGGCAGCAAAGACCCCACATCAGGCTCTACCTGGGCACCCTGAGGCTGGCTGAGTTACAGTGCAGCCCCCCAGGCAGAGCTGGGCTGGTCAAAGAGCTGGAGTCAGGTTTAAAATAAAAGCCCCTCCCCTTGCCTTTCTCCCCTGCTCCGGCACAAGGAGCCCTGGGTGGGGGGAAATCCCGACCCTGCAGTCTCTGCCCTCAGCCTGACCCAACCCTTAGCCCAGCTGGTCTTCCCCAAACTGATGGGGGGGGGGGATCACTGTTTTTCCTTTTAAATTTCTCAAAGGCTTTGGCTGTAAACTGGCTAGTTTTGGTGGCTTCCTGGGGGTCTGGGAAGGCCTCTGGCCCTGTCCTGGTGTCCACCTCAGGTGATAGAGGGGTCCGTGGATGTGGGCAGCTCTTCCTGGTGGGGCACTAGACCATGATAGACTGGGCCCCCCCTGCGGACCCCTCTCACAGGGTGCCTCTGTGCTGCTCACGCTGCAACCGGGTCTGCCTGGTGCCAGGCTTCTTCCCCCAGGGCGCCCAGAACCTTCTTTGCATTTGGCACCTGCCCCACCGGGAAGAGTCCGAGTAGCATGCACTTCTCTGGCTCCCAGAGCCTGCACTGCACTGCCAAAAATGGAAGGAATTCTGAGCTACTCAGGAGAATGAGGAGCTGTTTGGTGAACTAAATCCTATGATTTTTTGTTTGTGAGAGAGAAAAAAAGAGAGACACAGGAAGGGAGAGAGATGAGAAGCATCAACTCATAGTTGTAGCTCCTTAGTTCACTGATTGCTTCTCATACGTGCCTTGACCAGGGAGGGGCTCTAGCCAAGCAAGTAACCCCTTGCTCAAGCCAATGACCTTGGGCTTCTAGCCAGCGACCTTTGGGCTCAAGCTGGCAACTTCGGGGTTTTGAACCTCAGACCTCAGTGTCCCAGGTTGACACTCTATCCATTGCACCACCGCTGGCTGGGCTTAATCCTATTTTTTCAACTGACCCATGCTGTGAGTTTGCAGGTTGTCAGGATAGAGTTCTCAACTTTATGTCCCAAGGTCATTAATTCTGCTGCTGACACTTAACTGTTGTAATTTTTAAATTAGCTATCTTATTTTTGTTAACAAAATCTCATTTGCTTTGCCATGCTTCATTATTTAAGAAGCTAACCTATATGTCAAGTTCTTGAATGTAAAGTCAGTTGAAATTTGGGACTTTCTCATCAGTAATCTGTGACATCTGCCCCAACAGCTTGCCTCAAGTTCTATATGCTCAAAAAAGAAGAAACTACTAAAGGAAATCACCACACCTTTGAAGACTTTAAATCGTTTGATACTTATTATCCACTTCCTGAATGTTTAACTTTGTATCTCCAGGGTTAATGATATGTATGAGAGCGCTGGCATTTCTCCTCCTAACACAAAGCTCACCCTCCTTGGTTCCTTCTCTGCACTTCCTCCTTCCTCCAACCTGTGCGTCAGACCCATAGCGGCTCGCCACACACATGCCTTGCCACAGCCTCCAACTTGGACACAGTGCCCACATGTGCCTGCAGAGTTGGCCAGACGCTATCACATCCACAGCTCTCTGAATACAATTTAAATTTTTTAGATTGACTGATTGATGGGGGTGGGGGGGAGAGAAATGTCATTTTGTTGTTCCACTTAGATGTGCATTCATTGGTTGCTTCATGTATGTGTCCTGTCTGGGGATTGAACCCTCAACCTTGTTGTTTTGGCGTGACATTCTTAACTGACTAAGCTACCTGACCACGGCTTCTTCAGATGCAACTTAAAGCTTATTGGCTGCACACACTGAGTGTGACAGAACTGAGGGCATCCCCAGGACCCCAGTAGCTCTACCGCACCCCCAGCCAGCGTGGTTGGGAGCTGAGTGTCCCCCCACCCCTCTGCAAGGGGCCTGTCTCACCAGAGCCCAGCATCACTCTGCACACAGCACTCAGTATTTCAGAGCTGGGTGAGGAAGTGAATTGTCTAGGGACAAAATAGCCTGAAGCACCCATTTCACAATAATAAAGAGTAGCAGTTGAGAGTACTCTGTGAGCTTGCTGTACTTGGCTGAGCAGGTGTGTGCAGACAGGTGCCCACAAGACCCTGGCTGAGTGCCCTCTGTGTCCACCCCACTCAGTGCAGTCTGCTTTCAGGAAGCGAGGCCCAGGGCTGGGAGATCCTACATCCAGACACCACTGGACTTACGGTGAGGCTACTAACCCAGAAAACCATGTTTTGTCTATTCACCTGTGTGGCCCATGCTGACTGCCTCAGCCCACCAGGTCCTGGAGGACAGGCTGTGCGGTGAAGATGCAGGGGACACCGCCGCCCAGTGCGGGTTGAGCGCGCCCCGCACCCAGACCTGCCTCGGCCGCAGCTCCGCCCCTTCCCTCCTCTGTCGAGAGCGTGAGCAACTCTGATAAGCAGGAGGCAGAGAGCCAGACACCCGCACGTGCTCTGTGAGTGTGCGCTCAGGTTAGTGCTTCTCTGCGGGAACCACCTCGTGCTCTCTCCCATGGTGTACTGGGAGCTGCTGAGGCTTCACGGGACGGGGGCACCTGGCAGGTGGGTGCCACATGCTGCCGGAGGGAACAAAGACACATCCCGAGTGATTTCTAGGCCCTAAGAACTCTGCTGCTCACAGGAAGAGACAGGGTCCCAGAGCAGGCCTGCCAAGAATGCAGACTGACGAAGTGAGTGCTCTGGAATACCCCCCCCCCCCAAGGCACCAACGCACCAGGCCCTCAGAGGGAATGTCAGAGTAGCTGTAGGCCAGGAACCAGCAGGCCAGCACCGAGCTGTGGTGAGGGGAAAGGAGGGGAGGGGAAAGGATGGGAAGGAAAAGGAGGGGAGGAAGGAAGATAGGAAGGAAGGGGCATGGTGCTTGGAGTATGCACTAGGTTCCTGGCCCTGCAGCCCAATCTTCTCATAACCATAAATGCAACACCCCAACTTCCCCAAGGGCTGGGTACTGTCACCTCTTTTCACAGACGGGACAGAAGCTCAAAGCTGAGGTCCTGCCCCAGAGCCCACCTTACCCTAGGTCGGCACATGGAGGTGGACCCCAGCCCTCCCCTGACCAGGCAGCCCGGCTGCTGAGAATCTGAACTGCCAGGACCATCCCGCCCTTGGCTCTGTGTGTCAGCGAGGAAGAAAGGTCCTCGCTGACCGAGGGTGACTTCTGTTTCTGGAGACAGCCCATGCTCACCTGGAACAGTGATAAGGGGCCAGGACCCCCCCACAGCCACAGCCCCCCAGCACACGAGCCAGCTGGCAGGGCCGGGGGCTGCGTCTCTGCTGAGTGAGGAGGGACCCCATGCTCGGAAGCTGAGTGAGCCTATGACATAAGAACGTCCCAAACACTGTACACTTGGGAGCTGTATGTCCTGAAGCTCTAAGCAGGAGGTGATGGAGACCCGCCTCCCAGGTCCCCTGCCTCCAGCCTGAGCAGGCGTTTGCGGAGCTCCACCCAGTGGCCGTCGGCGGGATTTCCTCAAAGCCCGGGAGCAGGCGGCGGGGCCCATCAGGACCGGACCCACAGGCAGAGGGAGCTGCCCCCCACAGCTCCCGGGGCGGAGCAGGAGGGAGGAGACTGAGTCTGTGCCACAGAGCCGGCTGCTCACAGGCTTCACAGCTGCCCAAGGCGGCGATGAGGCCTCAGTGCACAATTCAGTGACTCCAGGAGGCTTTCATCCCCACCCCACCTCACCAGCCTCCAGAGAGCAAAGGGTGTACCCGTCCCGTATTCCTGAGCAACTGGGAGGAGGAAGTGAGAGTTGTTCAGAAACTGTCCCCCATGGACACTTAGCCCAGAATCCACACGGATTCTCAGAAGTCACAGCAAATTCTGCTTTTACAAATACGTGCACAGCCGCCTGGTGCTGTTCTGCATGCGTGAATGCACACACCTGTGCACATGTATGCACACACACGATGCACAGAGACACACAGGCGTGTACACATGCTGCCCACGCGAGGCCTGCACACCCTCAGGTCAGGAGCAGAGGGGTGTGCACATGACTTCTGCTTAGTGAGAGAGGGGCAAGTCTCTGGTTCCTGCAGCCGCCTGGTGCATGCAGCTCGCGTGGGGCAGTGAGCGCTGTGCTAGATGGGGAGGCGGAGCGGCTCGGAGGTACCCAGCAGTGGGGACTGGCCAGCCCGCAGGAAGAGCTGGTGGGCAGCCCGGGGCTCTATCTGCTGCGCTGGGGTTGCTGTTAGCTTGCTGCTGGAAGAGGAGAAGGGAGGAGCCCCGCAACAGCACTCAAGAGTTCTTTTCATTAAAACATCTGTCCAAGAACCCAAAAACCCCTGAGCAGTGCACGGACCCCACTCCTGAGGGACCAGCCAGCTTCCTGCCACGGGTCTATCCAGAGAGCCTCCATGTCTGAGATTCCACAGGTCCCTGAGGCCAGGATGAGGCCAAAAACACCCAGCCGGAGCCCACAGGGCTGTGGGACCTCCGGCAGGACCCCCTTTCCGGGGCCCTTTTGATTCCCTGGGAGCAGGAGACCTGCAGGGGCATGTCAGCACCGCGGCCAGTGCCACCCAGAGGCCCATCCCACAGTCTGCAGCAGAGCTTTGTGGCCGGCTGGACAGGACCCTAATCCTAACTCTAACCCTAACCGGCCCCAGCCCCTGCTCGGCCTCGCCCACCCACGGCCAGCTCCCTCCACCACGTCCTCCAGCAGGACCTGGAAATGTGTGTGTGTGTAGTGGGGAGGAGCCTGTGACGTGTGGTGACTGGGGCCGGAGGGGCAGACAAAGCCTTTTGAGATGGTGGCAATGTTCCTACTAAAGTGTGTTGTGTTCGCCTGACCTGTGGTGGCGCAGGGGATAAAGCGTCGACCTGGGAACACTGAGGTCGCCAGTTCAAAACCCTGCACTGGTCTGGTCAAGGCACATATGGGAGTTGATGCTTCTAGCTCCTCCCCCTTTCTCTCTCTCTCTCTCTGTGTCTCCTCTCTAAAATAAATAAATAAAGTGTGTTGTGTTCCTGGCTGTACATGATTTTTATTGAAAGTCACTAAATGGTATTATTTTTTTTGAAAGGAGAAAAAACAGATTCCCACATGCACCCTGACTGGGATCCACCCGGCAAGACCTGTCTGGGGCTGACACTCGACCAACTGAGCCACTGGCTGAGAGAGAGAAAAGGGAGAGAAGGAACAGAGAAGCAGATGGTCACTTCTCCTGTGTGCCCTGACCAGTGATCGAGCCTGGGATATCCACGCGCTGGACCAACACTCTATCCACTGACCAAACAGGCCAGGGCCTAACTTCTATTTTTTAAATCAGGTGGGTAATACGGTACATAGAGTATACCTCAAATAAGGCTTTTGTTAAACACATCCAAGGGACAAAGCCAACAAAGACAGAGGTCACGGTGCTGGTATTACAACAACTGACACAAAATGCCCCCAGCCTGTCAACCACCGCGGCTTCCTGTCTCCACACTGGCTTCGTTCGCATGGCCTCCTGTGAGTGGAGCCACGTGGCGTCTTTTGTGTCGGTTCCTCTCACTGAGCAGTCTGCAAGGTCCATCTGGGTTGAGGTGTGTGCCAGGCTTTGCCCCTTTTCCTGGCAGGACCATGTTCCATGCTGTATGTGGACCACACTGTGTGTGCCGTATGCCATTTGCCAGTAGGCATGGGGTTGCTTCCACATTCTGGCTGTTGTGCCATGGTGCACCAGCGTCTGTGTGGAAGAGGGCTGTTTAGGGACCCACGCAGGACAGCACAGCAGCTGTCCCCAGTCTGTATGGTACCTGCAGGACGAGCCAGAGATCAGAGCTCCCGCACAAGATGCCAACAGTGTGTCCTGGAAAGGGGGTGTGTCGTAGGACAAGGCGTCCACTGCCTTCTCGACACAGGGCCCAGAACCAGGTAACGGAGAACCGAGGAGACTAGGCGGCCCTGGGTGCCGCACCGCTCCATGGCCAAGTCCCGGGACAGGCTGGGCTCCAGGAAAGAGTGAACTCACAGCCTCTGTTCACGCCCCTGTCGCTGGCTCCAGACAGGACGTGCGGTCGCGTGTGCAGGGCTCCTGCGTGCCTCCGCCTTCCAGTGGTATCTGCAGAGTCCGCACCTGACCCTGTGTCAGGGTCAAGGGAGCCTGGACAACGGCGGGGGCTCTGCAGGCAGGATAAGGCCCACAGCACACCTGTCATCCTGCAGCCCAGCCCATCCCATCCAGAGCTGACAGCCCCAGGGTGCAGCGACCACGGAGAAAGACCATACCAGCAACGAGAGCAGATGTGTCGCGGGAGAAAGAGCACCTGTCCGCCTGATCCTAGCGCCCGAGTGCTCACTCCCCTTTGCTCAGGAAGGCTGAGACCTCACAGCCATGGCTGGCCCAGCTGGTGGCCTGGAGAGCCTCCACTGTCCACCACCAGCAGCTACAGTACCAATGGAGCCGATTCCCCACCCTTGGGGACCAGAGGAGCCACAGTACACACCAGGCAAGACCGGGGCTGGGTGGGAAAAAGGCAGCTGGCCAGCCAGAAACCTCCTGCAAAGCTGGAGAGGTCACAGGGAGAGCTAAATGTGCTGAACCAGGGTTCAGGTAAGAAAGCCCTGGGCCTGAGCTCCAGGAGCAGAGGCGCGTCACCCCTACAACGCAGGAAGCCACTGCCTGCCGTCCCCATGTTCCTCCCACAGAAGCCCCAGGTGCACTACAAGGCCCACGACACCGAGCAGATGTAAGCAGAGCGGGCACCACCACACAGTGGAGGCAGAACTCTCATCTCATGACCCCCCTCCCCTGTCCCCAGGGGGGGTCCTGCCTCAGGCAGTGCCCTGGTCTCACTCACCCGCCTGCTCCAGCCCTCAGCAAGCCTGCACAGCAACAGGAGGAAGCAAGGCCCCAGTCAGCAGCTTGTGAGTGCAGGGCAGGGCCTGCGAATGCACGTTCCTACCCAGAACCCCGCAGCCTTGCCAGGTCTGTGCATGCCTCTCCTGCCCTGGGCTCACTGAGTCAGGGGCCAGCTCTGGGTGCCTGTCCCAGACAGGTTCCCCCAGCCAGCCCTGGGGCTGACTGCCGGCCAGGCTGGAGGCCCTTCCTCCTACATTGGCTGAGCTCGATCTCAGGGCCTGCCTGAGGCTGGGTCCTTCTGGGGTGCACAAGTCAGGACGAGATTGATGACCATGGGGCCCAATGACAAGGCACCTCGCCTCTGGAAGCTGGGAATACCCAGGACAGAGAGACTGACAAGAGCCCAGCTGGCCCTCCAGCCTTATGCTTCTCACCCCAGCTGCCCCTCCAGCCTCATGCTTCTCACCCCAGCTACCCCTCCAGCCTCATGCTTCTCACCCCAGCTGGCCCTCCAGCCTTATGCTTCTCACCCCAGCTGCCCCTCCAGCCTCATGCTTCTCACCCCCATGAGGGATGAGCCCTCGTGGTTGTCAAACCCCTGCAAGGCCTTCCTACTCCTGAGCACGCTCCAGCACAGCTCCTGGGCCTGGCCTCAGCCCATAGAGCTCTGCAGGCTGTGGTGCCACCGAAGGGACCACAGAGGGGCTGGGCACTGCTTAGAAAGTGCCCCCATGCCCACACATCTCACACAGGGCTAGCTTCACAGACGGGACACAGCTGCCAAGCGGCAGAGGCACTTCAAGAGGAATCGATCGCACTCCAAGTTTCCGACCGGCGGGCTGGAGAAAGTCACAGTGGGAGCTCTTAGCGCTGCCTGGCAGGGCCTCCCTCCTCCAGGGATCACGGGCTCCGGGCTGTGCCCAATTCCCCCGCTGCGCGGGACTTTACTGACCCTGTCCTCGTGACTCCCTCCAGAACTCTTACCTGCCCAGTGCCCAACCTCCTGCCTGGTGCGGTGAGGATGTGCTGGTGACCAGACGCAGGGAGACCTGCTTCCCAACGGTCCTTTGGGCAACCACAGAGCAGGGTGCTGACTGAGCACAGGCCTGCAGGGTTGGCGTGGGAAGAAGCCTCCCAGCTCTGAGTCCAGGATGCCGGCGACCGACGTCTACCCCCGTGAAGGACAGCGGGCAGGGCCTCGGTCTAGGTGGCGCCAGCGCGGGCTCTGGAGCTGGGGGTGCTAGGGGAACGTCCAGGGAGCTGTGCTTGGTTAGACAGGTTGTGAGCACTGCCCCTGTGTGCTGGGTGGGGTTTTAGGTCCTATTTTAAGTGCAGATGGTGCCCGCTCTCTGGGAGGGACCGTCTGCTGGGCGGCGTGTGGGAGCCAGAGCTGAAGCCCAGATGCACACTGCCTTTCTGTCTCAGTGTGGTGACCTCCCTCCCAGGTCTGTCTGAACGTCTCTGGGTCACGTGGCCAGACCATACTCTGCTTAAAATACAGTGTGTGGTTTGAATTAAGGCCGAATTCCTGTTTTCCTTACAGAACTGTAGGTTTCCGCGCCCGCCTGCCAGCCTTCCCCGGGCACAGAGCCGCTGAAGGAGAGGCTGAGGCTGGAAGCAGAGAAGAGGCCTGGAAGACCCCTCGCAGGACAGCGCAGGGAGCTGGAGCAGCGTGGGCGCACAGGTGAGCATGGTCCGCAGCACGCAGCGGGCCCTACCAGGGCCCCCGACCCCTCTGCTCTGTTTATGGTATTTAACGGTGGCCAGGGGAGACCTGAGCCCCCTGGAACGCAGTCAGTTTGTGCTACAGGACGGTCCCACGCAGCCAGCTCAGGCCCTCCTCGCTCAGAAAGGGTGACCAGCAGCCCTAGCTCTGTCTCCCAAACACGGGGCCAGGAAAGGTTTGTCACCTGTGGCAGATGACTTACTGCGTTCAGGGCATCAGAACTGAGGCTGTGGGGTGGCAGTGCACGGAGCCCAAACTTGGAAGAAATTCAAATGTCACTCAGACGACGAACAGGCTGTGTGTGACCCATGCAGCCCCACGCTGCTCAGCACGTCACAGGCTAGCCGCTATCCGTGACACCGAGAAAAGCACCAGACGCGACCGTGACCCGTCCAGGTCGTGCCCCACACTGCAGTAGCATGAAGCCGGCCAGGACTGGACGGCGCAGGGCCCAGCCACATATGGCCGATGTGGTGACTCATCAGGTCTGGCTCCTAGTCTCCCGGAGCAAGGGGACTGGACTGGAAACATTTATGCAGCCAAGACCAGAGGCGCTAACAGAGCCGAGTCCAGCCAGGGACCGGGATGGGGGGGCGCCTGGCCAGAAGGAAGGGCTGGTGCCCAGGAAGCTGGCTGCCCCGCCCCACGGCCCTGTCCTGTGACTCCCGCCAGCTGAGTGGGCATGCTCCATGTGGTCACCACAGGGGCAGCCACAGCTGGGCCGTGTGCTGAGGACCCTCAGGTGAAGGAGTGAGAGCAACAGCCTCGGGGGCCCCGAATCAGAGACACAGGGCGTCAAGGGGACAATGTGCTCGCAGGGAATCTAGGCGGGGGTCTGCGCCTATCTGACAGTGGAGGACATGTCAGAGTTGCCAAGGAGAATCCTGACCTCTCAGAGTTACCTGCTTTTTGCACACACACAAAAAACAGTCTGTGAACCTTTCTGAGGTCAAGTGCAGGGCTGGAAAGGACCCATGAGGACAAACCTTGAGAAACAAATGTCCACAGTGGGGGTGTTGAGTAAGGTTATCTCAGCACCAGGCAGTCACCCTCCCCCCTGATGACAACACAACTGTGGGAGGCTCGGGGACACTAGAAGGGGTACAGCTCCCCCCGATGTAACACTCGACCACGTAAACACAGGCCGGTCCCAGACAGTGGAGGGGTCAGGGGGACAAGGCGTGGGCCCGGGTGGGGAGGGGCACCTACACACAGGGAACCGACACACCCCACACGCCATCCATCCCCTGAGCCTCCACCCGTCACTGGGCCCACAGCTCTCTGTGCCCCTCTTAAGTGGGGGAACCAGTCCCGGGGAAGGGGCCACACTTCCTTAGAACTGTTCTGAAAGACTGAGGAGCCGCAGCCCAGAGCTGCTGAGAGGAACACGGAAACTCAGCGCTGCTGCTGCTGCAAGAGCCCCCAGGGAGCCTGGGGCCAGACGCTGGCAGCTCTTCCGCGTGGCTCAGGGAAGGCCCCAGAAGCCCTGGATCTTGGCCTGCGGTCGGCACCAGAGGAGCCATGGGCGGGTAAGAGCCTCTGCTGGCGTGGTCAGACATGGCTGCGCACACTGGGAAGCACACACACATACGTAGGAGCCAGCAATGCCCCTCGTGTGGACCCGAGAAAAGGAGACATTGTCACGTAAGAGCTGTGTGCAAATACTTGAAGCAGCTTTATTTGTATTAGCCCAGACCTGGAAACAACCCAGAGTCACTCATAGGACAAACAAATAAACCAACTGGTGTATCCACACCGTCCAGTTCTGCTGGGCACTGAGGCTCAGGCCCACCTGAAACGGGCAAGTCTCCGTGCAGGACGCCGAGAGAAAAGCGCCAGATGGCAAGGGCCCCACGTGTGGACACTGGAGGAGCCAAGCCCAGGGACAGGAGGCAGTGTGCCGGGCTCGGGGTGGAGGTGCTGGCGTTTCCACAAACAGATGCATTTGTGGGACACACTCAGACCAGTACGTTTTACTGAGTGTAAATTTTAAAATGCCCAGGTCCTTGGGCCTCCTGGATGCTGCCATTTGCTTTGTGTGCAACTTCAAGTCTGGGTGAATTTCTCACAGAAAGTGCACATGGGAAACACTAAGGCCCTGACTCCCGAGAGCCCACCTCAACCTCGTCTCTGTGGGCTGCCTGCCCCTCGCTGGGGGCTGGAGGGGAGTCTGTCGAAGCCAAAGAGAAGCCCAGGCTATGAAGGAGCCAAGAATCGGGGGTGAGAGCTGGAGTGAAGAGCCAGGACTGAAGACAAGTTTCACAAGGAACTGTCTTCTACGTTTTGTTATGTTATCTTTCCAAATAAAACCCAAAGTGGTGGTCGGCACAGCAGATGAGGTGCTGGCCAAGCCCACCCCCGGGTGTCACCCTGGCTAAGTGGCCCGGTTGCATAGGCGGAAGAGGCCCCAGCAGGGCCAGGTGTGCCAAGGCGAGCAGAAAGCTGAGCCCTGTCAGCAGCTGTGCCCAGTGCCCACCCTGGGTCAGCGTGCTCATCCTGATGCCCGCCCTGGGTCAGCAGCCACGCCCGGTGCCCACCCTGGGTCAGCGTGCTCATCCTGGCACCCACTATCTAGGGGGGCCGAGACCCCAGGGATTAGGAAGCCCGTGTGTGGCCAGGAGGTATCTGCCAGAACACCAGTCCTATCTGTGGAGCCATGAGGCTCACCACCGGGGGGTTCGGGGTTCGGAGACATAGGATAGCTGGACCTCCTCCATCCCAGGAAGGCCCCTGCCTCTGGAGAAAGGCGAGAGCCTGGAGGCCTGGCTGGAACATGTGCTTCCCTCCACTGGCCAGGTGACCAGCACCTGAATACATCAGATGGCAGAGCTGACTGCCACAGGCAAGGCGGCCCCTGACGACGGATACCCCAGGAAGCGCCTGCAACACTGGCCAGATACTATTTCCTGACCAGCTGTGAATGTTCACAAAAGCCAATTTGCTGTAATTAATAAGACGTCACGAGGCACTTCCTCTGGCCCAGTCACTACTCTTCATTTCGCTGTCGCCTGGTGTCCGGGCCATTGCTCACCACTGCAAGTACCGGCAGCTGGGAAACGTCAGTGTGAGTGCCAGACCTGGAGCACGAGGTCCCCAGGCTCCCGTGGGCTGTGGGATGGAGCGGCTCTTGTGCCAGAGACACACACACGGCCACATCCCACAGTGCACGTCCGACCAGGCACTGTCTGTGACACTGTCAGTCTTTGTCACTGGGACCAACGTGCAATGCGGGAGCACAGATTCAGGCAGAAATGAACCGTGCACCGACTCAGGGAGGAAACCAGGTGCTGTGAGAACAGGGGAAGAACGTTGCACAAGAGGAGGGAAGGTTCCCACTGGTGCCAACGAGCTGGGCTGCTCTCGGCCACAAACGGCCGCTTACTGCCTGCTGTCTTCAGACAGAAGGTTCATCGTGCTTGGTTCTGCTCACTTTATATACAACTGTGAGACCATCATGTTCGGCCCAGTCGAAAGGTTCAAGGGCCAAGGCGAGCGAGGTCGTCCCCTGGGATGGCCGCTCTGGCCCCAATGTCATTTCCCACAATACAGTGAGGAGAGCCCACGACGACGTCAGTCTGTGTGTGTGACACATACGTGGCCAAACCCTTCTAGCCATCACGTCGGGAAGAAAGGCCTTTCGCTTTTGCTACTTATGAATTACATGTTTGTGATCTGTGTGACTCGGCCAGCCTGCCCAAAGCAAGGACACACTTCAACACTGGACGGGCCCTTATGCCCCTTACAGACTGCCGGCCACAGGGGACCGCCACTGCCTAGCAGCCCAGACGAAGGAGCTGTGGGTTAGGCCACCTCTGAACATTTCCTTAAAATCAAGCCTCCTATCCAGCTTCAGTTTTCTCTGATCGACAGCCTCACCTGCCCCTTAGTTCAAATATAAGGAAGCGGGGACATTTCCACAGCAAGGACGTGAGTGCTGTGAGACAAGACAGGCTGAGAGATATGAGCCTGTCCACCCTGACCCAGGACTCCCCAGCTCGGCTGCAATACCACTATCCATGGGCGCCTCCCTCACACGAGCCAGTTGGTCAGAATCTCTCTGGGTCTGAAGCCGATGATGTGTGCAAACTTAACTCTGCCCAGCCCCCAGCAACAGGGTTCCGGCTGTTTCCTCACGCAGTAGAGGCCCGACTGAAAGAAGCAGGTGCACTGGATGGGCTCACAGTCCGGGTCCAAACCCCACCCCCGCAAATCCCTCACCAAGCCTGCCCGGGGAGGGGGCAAGCCTCCGCACACACTCCGGGGCAGCACCTAGACACCATGCATGCTGGGACGGGTCTCAGCTTCTGAGCCCTAATGCTCATGGGGTGTGGGGGACGGGGGGACCCCCTGCAGAGGGTGACCTCACCACGAGACCCCAGTAACCCTACGGTGTTGTTGCAGCCACACTGCCCAAGATGGCCTCCCACAACATGTCCTGGGTCCGGTACCCGAGCCGCGTGTCCCCGGCTGTGGAGGACGTCATCGCAGTGCAGAGCATCATCGCCAGGTGCGTGCACATCTACATGGCTCTGTTTGTCCCGCTGAGCTTGGTGACTGGACTCTTCAACCTGACCACCTTCATACGGGGCCGCGCCAGGCTGGGGGGCCTGGACGCCTTCCTCTTAGACCTCACCGTCACCAACCTGCTGACAACGCTGCTCTCACTCTCTGTCGCCAGCCGCCCCGACTACCTGGCCACCACCCACCTGAGCTGCGCGACCCTCTCCTTCCTGTCCAATCTCTGCTACTTCAACGCACAGTACGTGCAGGTGACCACACTCTGCGTGTTCCTGCTGCAGGGCCCCCCATCCTGCCTGCGCCCGGCCACAACGGGGGCCCGGGGGCCCGCGCTGGGCCTGTCTGCCCTTGCAGCCTGTGCCCTCTGCAGCTCCCTGGCAGTGGTGGCCCTGCTGGGCACGTCCGGGGAGCTGCAGAGAACCACCCTGTGTCAGCTGGACCCGCTGACCGCCTGGCCTGAGTACGAAATCGTGAAGGTCAGCCTGGGCTTTGGGCTCGCGCTCGTCCTGGAGCTGGTGTTCTTCATCCTGCTGGTCATTCGGCGAGCCCGGCGGGCCGCCCCACCCCAGAGGGGCACGGGCTCTGCCCACCCAGCAGTGCTGGCCATCGCCTTGACCACGTTTGCCTGCCGTCTCCTCTACAACATGGCGCTCCTGCGGCGGGCCCAGCTGAAGCTGCAGCGGGACATCGGCTCCCCCAGGGACGAGCTGCTCATGAGCCTGGCAGAGCTGGTGCTGGCGGGGGAGGGCTGCGTCAACGCCCTGGCCACCCTGCTGCTGCACCAGCCCTGCAGGCTAGCACTGTGGACACTCCCCGGGCGGCTCGCCCGGAGCTGCCGCAGAGGAGAGGCCCGTGGTGGCTTCTCCTTACAGCGGGTGGGGAGCTGAGGCAAGTCCTGCCTGCTGGAGGCAGCCGGATGGCGGGGCGCACGCCTTCCAGGCAGGGAGGGGACACCAGGCGCCTGCCGAAACTCCAGTCTGCCAGTGGGGAGCTGACGGGACTGTTTGGGAAGCACGCACTTCCCAATTTGTGCAGAAGTACAACACCTTGACCTAAACCTGTACTCACACCTGGCGAGTCTGGGACGCGGTAAACATGGGGGAAGCTGGTGCGGCCCAGGCGTAAGCTGGCAGCAATGTTCTCAATGACAGGGACCCACATGTTGTCGTCACCCTCCGCCCCGGCCCCAACCAATGACAAAGAAGGAATCTTGAAGATAAAGACATTCTTCAAATAAGCTCACAGTCACATTAGAATCTTGTCTTCAACGCTGTCGCTGGGTGATTCCCAGTGCCGGGCGTTTGGGCCACATCAACCACGCCAAGAACCACAAAGGCTGCCGCCGGCACTGCAGGCCTGATGCCCCTCCCCGCTTCCCGGGAGCTCCGGGCCAGCCAGGGAGGAGCTGTGCCCCGGAGGCCCCGTCTGCAGGAGGGCCAGTGACAGAGAATGTGCCGGAACACAAGGCTCAGTGACCAGTCTCACTCCAAAATGTACACTCGTCATTCCGGCTGCATTTACAATATTTTGAAATTGACTTGGTTGAACAGAGAAGAGAAAAGCCAGAAACAGTGTCTCTCTGGCTCTGTGTGACCTGCTTCAGAGCTTCCATTTCTTTTTTTTTAAATTAAGACTTTATCGCCTGACCAGGCGGTAGCGCAGTGGATGGAGCATCGGACTGGGACCCGAGGTCGCTGGCTTGAGCAAGGGGTTGCTCGGTCTGCTGTAGTCCCCAGTCAAGGCACACATGAGAAATCAATCAGTGAACAACTAAAGGGCCGCAACGAAGAATTGATGCTTCTCATTTCTCTCCCTTCCTGTCTGTCTGTCCCTCTCTGTCCATCTCTCTGTCTCTGTCACACACAAAAAAAAGAAAATAAAAGACTTTATCAGGATTTTTAGGTTGACAAAATTAAGAGGAATTGAGAGAATTTCCATGTACCTCCTGCCCCGACATGCAGACTCCCCAGTACTGTCACCTCCACCAGATGGTGCACCTGTGATGGTCTGTGAGCCCACACTGTCACCCAGTGTCCAGCACTGCATATGGTCACCCTTGGTGCTGTACTTCCTTCCACAGGTTCAGACAAATGTACAGTGACACGTGAATACATAGAGTATTCGTGGCCCAGTCTCTATTCTCCACCCGTCTATCCCCTCCTGCCCCCACCCCCGAGTCCAACGTCACAGAGGTGGAATCACACAGCATGTCGCCTTGTCAGACTGGCTTCTGTGACTCAGTCGTGTGCACTTTGGGTTCTTCCACGTCTTTTCATGGCTCGACAGCTTGTGCCTTTTTACTGCTGAATATATTTCATTGTCAGGGTCATCTATGTTAATTAATATTCACCTGAAAACTAAAGACAAGGATGTACCTCTCCGTGCCCACTGTTTCCACATTTGTGTGTCTGCATTATTTCTCTTGAAGAAGGATCTGGAGCTCAGTCATTTAAGTGGCTCTATAACACATTAAAATACAAAGCTTCCTGTCTGGCCAGTGTTGGCGCAATGGATAGAGTGTTGACCTGGGACACTGAAGTTCCAGGTTCGAAACCCCAAGGTCGCCAGCTTGAGTGCAGCTCATATCCAGCTTGAGTGAGGGGTCACTAGTTTGAGTGTGGGATCATCGATATGATCCCATGGTCACCGGCTTGAGCAAGGGGTCACTGGCTGAGGGAGAGCCTCCCCGCCCCCCGACAAGGCCCATATGAGAATCTATCAATGAACAACTAAAGTGCCCCAACTATGAGTTACTGCTTCTCATCTCTACCTCTTGCCTCTCACTAAAAAAAAAAAAAACAACAAAAAAAACCCACCCCAAAATCAAAAAATACACATCTACATATATATCTACACACACACACGTAAAGGCTCCCAAAGCTCCCCTGGTCCTCTCCGTCATTCACTCACACACCCACAAAACCTCCCCATAAAGTATGTGCAGGAGCGCGGTCTGCACCCGGCGTGCCCGCGTGGGCTAAGCAGGAGCGCGGGACAAGGCTGGAGCCTGGTGGCGAGGACGCCCTCCCTCCAGGAGGGTCCGGTGCAGACAAGCAGCAGCAGGGCCGACGTGCGAAGCCGCTTCTTCACACAGAGTCAGGCCTTACCAGGCTGGGTGTCTGAACTGTGCGTCTCCTTCTGACGTCCGTGTGGCAGGCTGGCCTGTGGAGCAGCGCGGTCCTTCTGAGAGCTGCTGTTAGGCTTTGCTGTCACCTCCCTGTCCTGGGGCCTCAGAGATGTCCCGCCGTGCAGCCCCTGCACGCTCGGGGCTGGTCCTGCCCACAGCGGGCTGTGCCTTGGCTCCGCTGGGCCCGAAGCATCTTCACGCTGTGTGAGCACAGACTCAACCCGAGGCTCCAGGGATGACCTCTGACCTCAGGAGCTCTTCTGCGAGGTGGCTCCCTCCTCTCTATTGCCCCAACGTCTGAAATCCCTGTCCCGTGTTTTACCTGACTTTCCAGTTTACAGCAGGAGTGCAAGTTGCCTTCCGCGTCCCATGCACGGCCGGAAGCGGAAGGACCTAAATTAACTTATAAAAACACAACAGCAGATGCCAACGACTTGGCAGTGTCAGAAGTGAAGAAGGTAACTGCCAGCTCATGGGTACGCAGGCTTCCTGGGAACGGGTGACTCCCGGAATGGAACAGCAGACGTACAAGCTGAGCCTGCAGAACCAATCCCAGAGTTTCTAAGTACATATTTTAGCTAAAGAAGTAATTTTAAAAACCAACCACAAGAATGAAAAGGTATGCTCTCAAACTTTTTCCCTTTGGCAGTGGGGTCCTTTCTTTACGCTGAGCCCCCCACAGCTCACTGAAGTGGACGGACGGGTGGGGGAAGCTGACAGCTACCACATCCAGGCTCCACAACCCCAGCCACCAGACTGGACACCCCGAGTACAAAGCCAAGAGAAAGCGGTGGAGCCAACAGGGAACCAAGAAAACAGCAGGAGTGGGGCTTTTCAGCACAGAAGGACCCTTCAGTCCCGAAGAACGCAGGCAAGAAAATAACTGTAAAGGGACAAATCAGAACTGACTGGGGCGGGGGAAGCCACTTCCTGTGGACACAGCTTGCGGATCATGTAACGTGGGCTGGGACAAGGACCCTGGTCTTCAGCCTGACATTCAGAACACTTCACGCACACTCACCCCCTGGGAACTCGATGGTCCTCCCCGGGTCAGAGCCTGGTGTGTGCCACTGTGCTCACTCACGCCAACAGAACCAGGGTTCACTGGACTGAAACCCCTAGAACAAGGGTCCTGTCCCGCACACTAATGTGCAGGCTGACAAGTCACTTGGCCACCCAGTGAGAGACGGTGGGGCCTGAGGCCCGGACGCCCGTTCAGTGGAGTCTAAGCCTCAAGCACAAACCTGGGGGACCAGCCACAGCACCACTGTCTCAAAGCAAACCCAACAGCAAACACAAAGGTACGCAGCTGCTCTTGAGCTGCCACCAGGGTGGCGGTGGGACAGGCCAGGGCGGGCCAGTGGTGAGCAGCTGTCATTTCTTTTTTAAGTGAGAGAGAGACACACACACACACACACACACACACACACACACACACGAAGGGACGAGAGATGAGAAGTATCAATTCTTCACTGTGGCACCTCAGTTGTTCACTGATTGCTTTCTCATATGTTCCTTGACTGGGGGGGGGGGGGGATAGGCTACAGCAGAGCAAGTGACCCGTTGCTCAAGCCAGCGACCATGGGGTCATGTCTATAATCCCACGCTCAAGCTAGCAACCTTGGGGTTTTGAACTTGGGTCCTCTGCGTTCCAGGCTGACGCTCTATCCACTGCGCCACTGCCTGGTCAGGCATGAGCGGCTATTTTTAAGTGACATGTTTGACTATTTAAGGTCAGGGCTTCGTCTTATTTGTTTAGCTGATGAGGAAGCTGGACTTTCTCATGGCTCATTTCTTTCAAAACGGTGGCTCGGCCCTGTCGGAACTGAAGCCAACTTGTGTCAGCTGGCCAGAGCATGTCTGGAATTTCGGCACCCTGCTCACGTCCCGCGTCACTCAGATGTTTAGGAGGCTAACGTGCTAGGACCATGGCTGGAATTCTAAAGCTAGAAGGAACCCTGAACGTAGTGTTTTTCCATAAAAATTTTATTCAGAATTCTCTGTTGAAAAATATGTGTATTTCCCAAAACATATCTCTAAAAGATAGTAAGTTGTTATCACTCAGAACATCTCCAAGCTCATCTGCGAATGACTCATACAGAACAGGAAGCTTGTGGCACCCACTCTGGCCACTGGGGCTGTGGGACCTGAGGTGCTCCCGTCCCGTCCAGCCCGGGCCCCTCCAGCAGCCGTGACTGCAAGCTGGGAGCGACCTTGTCCCCGGGAAGAGCACATGCCAGTTCCAGGTGCTGGCGCTGTGGCAACCTGCTTTACTTGTATTCAGGAATACAAAAGATTGCTCAGAGTTCAACACCAAGGCTTCAACACACTGAAAAGGTAAAAAAAGACTCTGAGGAGAAAGTACGAGACCTGCTAAAACGGACTGTTTGTGAAACTGTAACTTGGCACGATCAGCCTGCACGTGGGCCACACGGCCCCTGCAGTCCTGAGCCGCACACGTCCGGGGAAGCTCGGACCTCCTGGCCGGGCCCTGCCAGCCCTTCTCTAGGCCAGTGGTACAAGGCTGACCTGGTAGATGGGTGCCAGGAACCGGGACTGAGTTTGTCGTGACCACACGGGCAGGCAGTGGGCAGCAAGGAGCGCGGTGGGAAGCCTCTGAGGTCTGCCACCAACACCTGAAAGGCAGGTACAAGCAGGTGGCCTTAGGAGCAAAGGACAGGGGAGCTGAAACATGGCTAATGTTGGGGGCAAAAAATGACTCTAGTTTCTAATTTACTTGCCAAATACCTGCTATTTCTTGGGTTTCAATTTCTTTCTGTGAATGTCTGAAACTCCTAGGTTCAAGTCTCTATGTTCACATGGTATTCTCTAAACTGAGAAAATTTAGTGTTTAGTTTTAAGTCCATTCAGTTGCTAAAACAAGCAAGAATATTTAAAGTTTCAACAAATGATGGTAGGTTATTACCTAAATGATAAACAAGACCTACTTACAATGCCTTCAAACTTAAAAACAATCCGATCAGTGGGTGAAGAAAGCAGTTGAACTGGAAACTTCCATTATTGGGACTGAGCTCACTGCCGGTGTGGGAGAAAAAAAAACCAGCAAAAAAATGGTTAACACTGGCCTTCTAGGGACGCTGCAGCGTCCAGAGCAGGAGGGGCTCAGGGAAGCCTATAAAGCCCGCTCCCCTCTGCTCTCTGTGCTGCTGCTACTGCTGCAGGGGACCTGTCTGGCTGCCAGTGACAATGACAGGCAAGTCTCCACGCCCAGGAGGGCCCCAGTATGCCTCCATCTGCCCAGCCAGCCCACCGTGAGCACGGTCCCCAAGGCTGGCAGAGGAGCCACGGAGGTTGGGACGCCCGCACAGCCCAGGTAAGTGAGTGCAGGTTCCTGGCTCTGCCTTCAGGCCAGTGCCAGCGCTGTGGGACAGAGGGTGCTGACGCAGACACGGGGAGACTGGGCACCGCAGGCTGACCCGCGCTCCCAGGGGGGACCCAGCTCAGCTCTCACACACGGCGTGGCTGGAGGAGAGAAGCGGAGCAGCAGGCTCATCTCGTGGTGCGTGTCCACACTGCACGCTGCGTCCCAGCAAGGGCCTGGGGTCCCCAGGACAGCAAGGCCACCTGCTCTGCCCTCGGGCACAGCCCTTGTCTTCTTTCGGCAAAAATGCCTGCCCGGCCGAGGAAGGGCAGACGGTCACACTCCTGCACAGAGGCACACGCCTAGTGGAGTGGACAAAAATGTGGTCGTACTTCCTAGATCTGGACAAGCAGTGGCCATCTGAAACAAACACCTGTGGGCTGTTTAATGCTCACCGTACGCTGATACATCTGCAGTCACTTTTCATGAGGATGTCGCCTCAGCAGCAGGTCTAACCCTAAGTTCCTGCATCCTCCCCTGAGGCCGCTGACAACAGTTGTCACGGGCCAGAGGCTCCAGCCACTCGGAGAGACGTAAGGGACGCAGACAGAGGTCCTTCCCCGCAGCCTGTGCAGCCACCACCGCACGAGACCAGGTGGACACTGCGTTCCCTCTAAATGCGGCCAGTCTAGTTCTTTCCAGAGCACAGCAGAGTCTGGGCAGTTTTTACAGAGAAATAAAATACAGAGGCTTTAAACCAGCGGTTCTTAACCTGGGTTCTATGGATGAGTCGGTCTCAGGGGTTCGGAGAAGCCTCTGCTGCGGAGGCCAGAATAAAGTAATACCGTAATTTGTTGTGAGTTCATGCACTTTGTTGGTTTTGTTCTTTGAGCAAGGTGATGTTCATGCACGGCTCATTTTGTGCACCAGTAAAAAAACATATACCTCGTCTTGAATTTGGGGAAAAAAATCATATTTTATTTATCACTAAAGAAGGGTTCGGTGAATGCGCATATGAAACTGGTGGGTTCGGTACCTCAGAAAAGGTTAAGAACCACCGCTTTAAACAAAATGCTACTCAAGTTGAATTTATCAACCCCAGCTAAGCAAAGGGTATCGAACACGTAAGAATAATCACCCCACTCGTGATTAATCTTTTCCTTTTTTTTAAAGTGGTATTCTCAAGCCATAGCCACTGGCCAGTAACTATCCAGTCCGGTTTGGCAGCACTTCAAAAATGGTTACTAATGACCTCATAGGGTGAAATGAAAACTCTCAAATACCAAATCAAATCCACTTTCATGCGACCTGTCTGGTCAGTCGGGCCCTCTGGGCTTCTGAACCCTGCGCTGCTGTCGCAGGCTGGCTCCTTCCTGGGCAGGGCCTCGCGGGCCAGGGGCACCCCCCACTGTGAAGACCCAGACACCACGGCAGACGTGTGCCCCTAGCTGAGGCCACACAGAACTTCCGGGGAGCAGGGTGACAAGCAGCACAGACCAGAGCCGCGCCCACCCTAGGCAAGCAGCGCAGACGCCAGCCTCGCAGAAGCAAGCCGCGAGGACTGCTTCCTTTCCCCTTCCCGGTTACCGAGTTTCTAGGCGACAAACAGCACTACAAAAATATATTAGATTTGACAATATTTGTCCAAATATTAAACAAAACGTCAATAGTACTTTGTAGGGCAATTACCATTTTTATTCCTTAGTCTTTTTTTGCCATATTATGAAAAAAAATTTCATTTCGGCATCTAAGCTTACTTAGTACTAGAATTAGCAAAGAAGCTAGATTTCCTCGATCACAGGGATTAGGAATGGGTCCTGCGCTGGTCTTCAGAGGGCGTTGGGGACCCGTGCTCCTCCCGGGGAGCTGGCTTTCCCCTCCCTCCGCACTCCTCCTTCCAGCAGCCGCTGAAACGGACCTCCCTTCCTCTCCGGACACACAGTGGTTTTCCCCACCCCCGTCGCCCACCAGCAGACTTTCAACAATTAAATAAACGGGCAGCCAGTGGTGAGGGACACTCACCGTCCGTCTGCGACACAGACTCTGCGTCTCTGGGAGCCCGTGGGGAGGAAACAGGCAGTTTCTACATTTAATTCTGCCCCCGTCAGTCAGTGACCACTGTCCCTCCAGGGTGGCCCTTCCCGGCACACGGAGGTGCCACCCCGTTGGCGTCTGAGTGTAAATGACAACCTATTCCTCTGTTTTTCCAGGTGCCCAGTGGAGCGGTGAAGGGCAGGCAGCAGAACGCATACTGGGGCTACTCAGAGCAGACGCTCACCTTATACCCACTCTCTCTGTGCAAAGCAAACCTTGATGCTGCTGGGGACCAGCTCCAACTGGACAAATGTCCGGCTCATTTCCAAGGGCAGCTTTCTTCCTAAGGATGGGTTTGCGGGAGCCCAGCGGCAGATCCTGAAGGTCACACGTGGCGGAGATATGGGTTTAAGTTCTCCAGCGCCCGTCTTTGGCATGGAGACAAACACTACCACCTACAATGGCACCCCAGTGGCACTTGACCTGTCCCACACGCTGGCCGGCCAGGTCCTGGCGAACCAGACGGGCGAGCTCTCAGCGTACCAGCAGTACGCCATCGGGCTCTTCCTGTCCTGCCTCTACACCATCTTCCTCTTCCCCATTGGCTTCGTGGGGAACCTGCTGATCCTGGTGGTGAACATCAGCTTCCGGGAGAAGATGACCGTCCCCGACCTGTACTTCATCAACCTGGCGGCGGCGGACCTCATCCTGGTGGCCGACTCCCTGATCGAGGTGTTCAACCTGGACGAGCAGTACTACGACATCGCCGTGCTGTGCACCTTCATGTCCCTCTTCCTGCAGATCAACATGTACAGCAGCGTCTTCTTCCTCACCTGGATGAGCTTCGACCGCTACCTGGCCCTGGCCAGGGCCATGCGCTGCGGCCTGCTCCGCACCAAGCAGCACGCCCGGCTCAGCTGCGGCCTCATCTGGATGGCCTCGGTCTCCGCCACGCTGGTGCCCTTCACCGCGGTGCACCTGCAGCACACCGGGGACGTCTGCTTCTGCTTCGCGGACGTCAGGGAGATCCAGTGGCTGGAGGTCACCCTGGGCTTCGTCATTCCCTTCGCCATCATCGGCCTCTGCTACTCGCTCATTGTGCGGGCGCTCGTCACGGCCCACAGGCACCGAAGCTTGCGCCCTCGCAGGCAGAAGGCCCTGCGGATGATCCTTGCTGTGGTCCTCGTCTTCTTCGTCTGCTGGCTGCCCGAGAACGTCTTCATCAGCGTGCACCTGCTGCAGCGCACACAGCCGGGGACCGCGCCCTGCCAGCAGTCCTTCCGCCACGCCTACCCCCTCACCGGCCACATCGTCAACCTCGCGGCCTTCTCCAACAGCTGCCTGAACCCCCTCATCTACAGCTTCCTCGGGGAGACCTTCAGGGACAAACTGAGGCTGTACATTGCGCAGAAAACAAACATGTCGGCTCTGAACCGCTTCTGCCACTCTGCCCTCAAGGCAGTCATCCCAGAGGGCACGGAGCAGCCAGAGGTGAGGTTCAGCAGCGCTGCCTAGACAGCGAGCTGCTCCAGCGACTCGGCACTGCCCCTGGGGTCAGTCAGAGCACCACTGGGGCCTCTCTGGGCCTCACCACCGTCACAGTCAGGCTTGGGCATGCCACCTGGCCCACTGCCGCATGGCTCCAGCGCAGAGCTGTGCCACCCACCACGTTCCCAGGATGACCGGCGTGGCCCTCACGTCCTCTCTGCACAGACTGTATCTCACAGCAGAGAACATTTCTGAGGCTGGCCACTGAAAGCAATAAGAGGGCGCTCTGGATGGAGTATCTCAGTTCCAAGGTAGATCTGCTGTGAGCCTGCCACCCTGGGAAAATGAGCCTGGAGACGGGTCTGTCCATACTGTGCCCACCCTCACATCTGAGCTTCCTAACTTGCTCTGTCTCCGGTGGCCGCCTCGCCCACACCTGGTGAGTGACGCTTGTGTGCCCAGGCTGCCTGGGCGAAAGGGCTCTTCTCCAGGGACAGGTTGGCCACGTCTCTCCGAGATGCCCATCTGGAGGCTGTGTTTGCTCACAGCGTCTCTGCACCATGTCAGTGTGGAGTGACACCGAGGGCAGCTCAGGGGATGGCACAGCAACGTGCCCTGGCATGTGTGGTGACAGTGGGAATAACAACGTGACCATGTAAACAGTTCCCATTAAAATGTAAAGAAACAGCAGCTAATGGCTGCCAGCAATGTTCTGCAATTGTCAGTAAACTGCGTGTGTGAGCTCTAGATTCCCTGAGTAATGCCCTCCTGGGGGAGGGGGAGTGAGGGCAGGAGGTGGGGGCAGGCCCTCAAAGCCTCAGCAGCAGAATCACTCCTTCCTCACAAAGGAAAAGTGTCCCCAGTGCAGCAGGGCTCGCTCCCTCACATCCTGGGGGCCCTCAGAGGCCAGCACCTGAATGCAGCTGCTGATGTGGCAGCATCTGAGGTGTCTGACCACCGCTCTGTCTCTGGGCAGGAGTGTGACTCTAGCAGGCTGGCTGTCAGCACAGGCTGTGGCATCACACTGGTCAGAGCACTCACAGGGCAGCTGTGGGAACTACCTGTCCCAGGAGTGGGGTGCTGAGCTCACTAAACCTCCCCTGTGCAGGGACCCTCCGTCCAGGCAGGGTGGAGGAGCGGTGCCCAGCCTCTCCAGGCCCCTGTGCAGGGACTCTCCATCCAGGGCAGGGTGGGGGAGCAGGCAAGGCCTCTCCAGGCCCCTGTGCAGGGACTCTCCATCCAGGGCAGGGTGGGGGAGCAGGCAAGGCCTCTCCAGGCCCCTGTGCAGGGACCCTCCATCCAGGGCAGGGTGGGGGAGCAGTGCAAGGCCTCTCCAGGCCCCTGTGCAGGGACTCTCCATCCAGGGCAGGGTGGGGGAGCAGGCAAGGCCTCTCCAGGCCCCTGTGCAGGGACCCTCCATCCAGGGCAGGGTGGGGGAGCAGTGCAAGGCCTCTCCAGGCCCCTGTGCAGGGACCCTCTGTCCAGGGCAGGGTGGGGGAGCAGGCAAGGCCTCTCCAGGCCCCTGTGCAGGGACCCTCCATCCAGGGCAGGGTGGGGGAGCAGGCAAGGCCTCTCCAGGCCCCTGTGCAGGGACTCTCCATCCAGGGCAGGGTGGGGGAGCGGTGCACGGCCTCTCCAGGCCCCTGTGCAGGGACTCTCCATCCAGGGCAGGGTGGGGGAGCGGTGCACGGCCTCTCCAGGCCCCTGTGCAGGGACTCTCCATCCAGGGCAGGGTGGGGGAGCAGGCAAGGCCTCTCCAGGGTTTTGTGGCAGGGAGCACTTCTGAACCAGTTCAGGCAGAGCATGAATCAAGCACCCCAGTGAGTGTGTGCAAGCCCTTACAGCAGAGTCCTCACGGGGAAGACGTTGGTGCAGATGCAGGAGAGGGCAGCCGGAGTGGCCGTGGGGACGGATGCAACAGAAGGTATTGGTCTAAATGCAAGTTTTCCCCAACAACAGTATGTGTAGGAGTGTGTGTACGTGACTGCTTGTGCCCACAGGGCTACAGGACCCAAGTGGCCATGCCTGCCCACCCCTGTGCCCAGCCCTTGGTCTTTAACACCCTTGCCCTCAAAAAAAAAAAAAAAAAAAAAAAAAGGCTCCTGGGAGAAACGGCCAATCAGCCTGGGGTAGAAGGTGCAAGACTAGCCCTGGAACTTGTCTGCTGGAAGGGCTCCCCCAGCCAGATCCAGGGCAATTTGAGCGTTAAGATAATGAGGAATAGTAAACAACTATACAACATTGGAAAAGCAAGAATACAGGAGTCCATTCCAAAAATAAACAGGTGTAAATACATTTATTTACAACTCACAGGACTGAATCAGTGGGTGCGTGAATGGGCGGGGCCGGTGCTGACCATAGCTGGAGGATGCTGGGACAGAGCCATCCTGCAGCTGTCCCTGTGACAGGGGGGCAGGCAGGCACCCGAAAGCAGGCTCACCCAGGGACACCAACAAGGGACAGGACACCTGCACAGCCTTGCGTCTCCCCTCTGACTGCTTTCATGCTGGGGACAGTGACCACACAGCACAGAGAGGATGGCTCTTAACTGAGCTGGGAGAAATCCCCTGGAAAGAAGGGGAGTCCAGATGTGAACCCCAGGAGGTGCTGTCACATCCCAGTCTGGGGTAGAACCTGGGCATTCCCCAGTCAGGGGAACACCAGGAATCCCTATGTGGGGACAGGGAGCCAAGAGACTCGCCCACAATGTCGACGTCATAAAGGAGAGGCAGGAGGGCGCCAGGTTACGGGAGGGTGAAGAGCACAGCACCTGACTGCAGCCCATGGCCCCGTGGGAGACCTGCCAGGAGAGAACATCCACACGGCTCCTCTGGGACACCGGCTGCCACAGAATTGCCTCGGTGGTCAGTGTCATGCCAATACTCCGCCTCCTGAGACTGAGCTGCAGAGCGGTCACGTGAGACAAGCTCTGTCTAGGGAAATGCACTCACAGTGCCCGTGGCACTGGGCACACAGAGATGGGGTGAGGATGCTTCAAGCATGCACAGGAATGTCAGAGCACATGGGACAAAACGTACGGAAGGCCAGTTGTGTGCCCAGGTACCGACCCCCGAGACCCGAACTGGTGTCCAACAGACTCTTGTACGCGAATGCTCACAGCAGCGCCACTCACAACGGGCAACACCCACCACCAAGGGTGGTCCACACACACGGGGGAGTATTACTCGGCCACGAAAGGGGACGAAATGTGCACGTGTGCACTAATGACACGGGTGGATCCTGAAAGCTCGATGCTGACTGACAGCCACACAAAGGACCCCAGGCTGTGGGACTCCATTTGAATGCAATGCCCAGAGCAGGCACTTCCACAGACACAGAGAGCAAACGGGGTCCCCAGGGCTCAGAGGAGGGACGGGAGGGACTGCTAGTGGGCCCCTAGAAAGCAGTGACGGTGACGCGAATGTGCGCACACTCTGAAGGGATGACTTCATGGCACACGTCTCAGTGGAGCTGTGATTTAAAAAGAAAACACCCAGGAACACTTTTCCTACGGCAGACGCCACTGCAGACAGGCTGTCAGCTCTTCCCCGTGCAGGGGAGTGGGGGCGGGGTCTTTACCCGCAGCTACACCCTGAAGATGGAGAGGCCTAGAAGCTGCCCACTAACAGCTACTTTATGTCTCCTAATTAAAGTCTCTCTTCTTTGCTGCTGAGAAATTCAAACTTTATTTTCTTTTCCACAGTGGCAACTAATTATCTGGGTGTTTTTTGATAAGCTTTTAAATTAAAAGTTGGAAAAAGAAAACAAAACACTTCAGCGACCATTACAGGTAACTGACTGGCACGCCCATAAAGCCACCTCCCCCGCCGGGCTTCCTCAGGCCTGAGTACGCCGCTCACGGCTGCTGGGTGTAGCAGTAGCCCAGGCACTGTCCCCACGATGCGGATGAGCCTTACCTTGGTCACTTCCTGTGCTGACCTGCTCTCAGCAAGGACAGCAAGGCTCTGCTAACACACCGCAGTCCCCGGCCCTCGGCCCAGCTCAGGCGAGACGTCAGGTCAGCTGAGGTTTCCCCGCTCTTTCTAGTTCGTGGTCACTGACAGAGACCAGGGAAGAAAGGTTTGGGTTCTTGAACCGACTAGTCAACTGGGACATAAATATTGCTGAGCACCTTCCCAGAGGCCGTCACTGGAGCCCGTTTGCAGACTAAATCAGCGCTTTGCCGTCCCAGCTTCTCAGCGGGCAGGGAGTCAGCTAGCCCAGCCACAGCAGAGAGAAAGGGAAGGTGGGAAGAAGGGCGTTGTCTACCACACACTCAGCGTGTCCCAGGGCTGTGCACCTGCAGCCTCCTGTTCAAAGCCCTGGGAGCACCAGAACCCTCTCCCCACAGGCACAGCCCACAGCCCAGTCAGTCAGTCAGCGAGTCTGCAGATGGGGTGCTCAGAGAAGTAGGGCAGCCCTGTCCATCAGAGCAGGACGGGTCCCGTGACAACCAGGCTGCCTGGATGCACTGAGACAGACAGCACCAGCTTCCAGGGGCCCAAGGCCTGGGAGAGTCCATCAAAGTCTCAGGCTTCCCACAAAGGTCCTGGGCCCACACACAGACCACTCGGGCAGGCTGGTGGGTGAGCAAGTGTGTGTGCACAGGCCTGCAGCCTTAGCCATCACACACCCAGAAAAACGCCTGCTCTCCAAGGTGATCTGACTTCTGCCATCGTCCATTGGGTGGGGGATCTCATCTGGGAACAATGGTTTTAAAAGCCAAAGGAACAGAAAACAAGAGTCCACCAAACTTGACTAATTCTAAGGGTTTCTGCCGGGTGGACTCTGTGTGAACCTTATCACGTGGCATAGGCTGTGGAGTCCTGGAACGCATCCAGCTATTACAAGAAAAGGCAATGAACCATCCTCTGAGGCTTGGTTCTGTTGAACAGGAACACGCTGGTGGGGAAGCGTAACTTCCCTCCCGCCTCCCCCACCTGCATAGATGTGAATGAGTTTCGCCCCCTCTGCATCGGGGGAGTCCCCATCTGGTGGGTGTGTCAGTGCTGTCCTGAGCCAGGCCTTAGTACTGTGGCCCCAACCGCAGGACTCTGCAGGAAGCCTGTTCCGTGGAGCCGTGCAGCCAGCACTCACACCTGTCTCGACCTGAGCCATCACCTAGAACACAGGTGAGTGGCCCAGAGCACCAGGAGACTCGGGCTCTTCCAGGGAAGTCACGGCTGTGACCAACAAGCAGCAGTGCACACCCCTCCCCTGAGACGGCCCACTCAGAACACTGTGTGCTTAGCAAACATGGCATTTTTCTTCGCTGACTCAAAAATGTCAATCACAAGAATGAAAACCCCACCAGGCCCCTGTTTCGGGGAGGACATTGGTTTCAGCCTCTTCCTTCCAAGAAACCAGGGTGAGGGCCGTTGATCCCGTCCTCAGCAGCTGCAACACAGAAGTCCTTCCCTTGAAGTCCCAGCACCAAACTCTCCCCCAGGGCAGCCACGTGTGTCCCTGAATGGGAGACCTGCTTTCAGAGCAATCCCCAAATCCACCAGAAAGTCCACTGTGGCCTCTCCGAATCCCAGTCGTCCCACTCCTGACCACAACAGAGTGGGCGGCGGGGCAATGAGGCCAATACCCAGGTCGCTGATGCAGCGAGCACAGACAGGCAGCAGAGAACCAGGCCCAGAGGTAGCCAGAGGTGTGGGTGGTGAGGAAGAAAACGTGCATCTGGGCTCCTTTCCCACACGGAACATGACGGAAAAACTTCATTTGGATGCGTGGGCATATCTCCAACCTCCGCCCTCATCACAAGTTCCTGCTCCCTCCTCAGACATGCTGGCGTCAACCATGTCGCAAGGGAAGACAGAATGAGCGCTCTGGGAGGCTCGTGTGTCCGGCACCAGCAGACCCAGGGACAGAAAACTGCTTAGCAACACCTGCTTTTTAGCCTGATGGGGGCTGGACTTGGACAGCGAGGACATGTTCTGAGGGATCTCGGTCCAGGAAGCCAAGCTCAGTGAGAGGGGGCAGGACGCACTCAAGCCTGAGGATGCCACCAAGTGCCAGGCCACTGGGGGAGAGGGAACAGGAGCACACATGTGCACACACATTCATACGTGTGCTCATACACACCCATGCATGCACACATGCTGGCATATACTCCCTGCGTGCCGTCACGTCTTGGCTGGCCTGGCATACCCGAGCCAGACTGGGAGCACCCAGCCTGTTCCGTCTGGAGGTGGCAGACACCTGCATAAATAAAAGGGAGGCACTCAAGTCACTGCCAAAGTGACACGCCCCGAAAGCCTGTCACTGGTCCTCAGGAAGGTGCTGTCAGCTCAGACAGCCCAACACCAGCAGCCACTTTGCCGACTCTATACTCACAACTGACTGGCACTCAGGCGTCAGGGTAATGATGACATTTCAGCCTGTGTGGCAAAACTCAAGAGTCCACGTGGGGCCAGTCCTCTGGGCTGAGACCTCTCCCAGATCAGAGTGGAGAAGCAGGCGCAGCCCTGTGACAACCACCCTGGGCTCTCCGGGAAAGCAAGGGTCGTCAGGGTGACAGGAGCACACAGAAGCACATGGGCAGTGGGGACGTCTGTGCTGTGTGTCCCCACAGCTGCCCTGCCTCAGACATCTCTGATGGAGCTGTGCAGACACTGGCTCCTGGGACAAGATCCGAGAGCTCCAGAACTTGGGCCACGCTCCCGCCTGAGACCTGATTACAGATAGCACAGCAACATGTCGGGAGCCGCCCCCGTCGAGTACTGGGTCAGTCTCGTGTGTTACTTCATGTGCTCTTCCTGACGGCCGAGGTGGGTTGGCGGTCACCTCCACTCCACAGAGGTGACCACAGGGGCATCAGCCACAGAGCTAGCACAGAGGGGCAGGAGACTTCCGTGGGGTGGGTTCTAACCCCCAGTAAGGGCGCTACTAAGAATCCACCAGTTTTTACAGTAACAATGTAAACATAGACTACCTAATGAAACTGCTAGCTCTCAACAGACATAGCAGTTCACTCCAGTAAGTTTTTGTGCCACATACCCACGCTCCCATCCATGTGTCTACCGCCACCAAGGGGGCACAGCTGTCACTCACCACCCACTGCTGCACAGCTGCTCATGGCACCCCACGTGGGAAGTATACATTGCCCCCACTAAGTCTCAGAGAGGAGCCAAGGTCACCACCCCTCCAGCTGCCCTGTTTGAGCATCTACCTGCCCAAGAGACCTTCTCCGGACGGAATAGCAGGGCAATCTCACCCCATGACAAAGACCCGCCTGCTCCCCCTCTGGGAGACAAAGTGCCTGCTCCCCCTGCTCACAGGAACAGAGGAGCCCCCAGGTTTTGATCATACTCTCGCTACCCAGGCTGCGCCTGCAGCCAGTTATGACAAACACTAAGGTGAGGTCAGTGGGCATTCACGAAGGGCATGTCTGTGGGTCCCAGGTCATCATCAAGGTGCAGCCATTGGCCATCACTTGGTCTGTCCCCTGCCCCAGAACAACAACAACAAATCATGTGGGGAAGGGGGCTCTGACCACACAGCCAGGCCCCTCAACAACCCACGACAGCTGTCTGAGCCCTGCCACTCGCTCTGGACTGTGAAATAATGCCCCCCCAACGTTAGGCACTGGACGTCAGGCTCTATCCCCGTGTTACAGCAGCTGGCCTCTGCCCTAACTGAAGGTGTCTGTAGACCTCGGTCTCAGACCCTATTTGGTTCATTCCCAAACATCTGCTGAGTGCATGCTATATGTGGGCCTGTGCTGGTCACCTGCCACGTTCCTGGCCATGGCTGACATCCTGTAGCCACACGATGCAGGCCCTGCCCCAGAACTGCACTGGTGGGGTCTGCCACAACAATCCCGGGGGGCAGCACTGTTCAAACAGCGCCGGATGGTCAGTGGTGAACAGGACCTCCACCTCAGTTATGTTCAGCCTTTAATGTTCTGTACAGAGTCCTCTGCAGCACATGCTCCAGCTGCCACACCGTCCCAGCTGCTCAGGTGTGTGGGGCCAACCATGGAGCGGCATCCTGACAGGACCGTGCAGATGAGAAAGGTTCCATGCCACTGCAACTGACCACAAGAACAGTGAGTTAAACCAGCCACTGTTTACGCTGTGAACAGCAGGAGACGAGCTCTGTGTCTGGGAAAACCGCTTCAAAGCAGCAACTGTTTTCCCAGCTGTGAAGACTCCATCCTGGGAAATCTTTTCATACCACTACAAAAATAATTCTGAAAAGACTGAACAAATATTCAGCCTAATCTGCCCATTCTGGTATTTTAGACCCTGAGCTGGAGGCTTCTTGTGTCTACCGTCTGATCAGGCAGTGACTAATGCCCCTCATGACCGTCAGAGTGAATGTTACAATGACATAAGCTTCCCCACATAAACGTGGTGTCTGCTCCCCTCCCCGGGAATAGTCAATTCTGGGGCTCCTTTGAGCGGCTGAGAGATGGAGACACCCTCACAGAAGAGTGGATGTGACAGGGAGCTCACTGTGTCTGTCCCCTGAGCATGTCCTGTCCAATGGCAGGGAAACACTCAGCAGTCACAATCAAGGGACACACTGAACGGCACAGGGCAGAACTACCTGGAAGGGAACCTGTAGATACCCAAGTAAGCTCCTGGCATCTCTGGGGCAAATTTCCCGTAAGCTTTAAAATGCCCAAGTTCTGCCATGACCCGCAATCTCAACACACAGACGACACCATCTCCCTCTTCTAAAGCAAAGAGAGAAAGCAGACCACTGAAACAAACAGTCCGGAGAGCAGGGGTCCTGGCCGGCTCCGCCGTCAGCCGTGTGAGAAACTTTGCTCGGGGTGGAAGGGCTCGTGTGTCCTCTGGAAATGCTGGGGAAGGATGGACCTCCCAAACCCAGTTCAATCTCAAAAGTGGCAAAAGGGCTAAAAAAAAGTGAGTTCCTCATTCATTAGTTCAAAGTTATTTGAGAGAAAGCAACGTGAGGGCTGAGAGTCAAACATACTCTTAAAAACACACAGGGAAAAACGGCACACGTGCCAATGACCACACGTTCCTCTTGCCAAACTTCCCACGTTTTCTGGATTTTTCACAATGTTACTCCATGAAGGGGGAGCTTTGTTTTCAAGAATTAAATCGACTGTGATGTTAGTCGAGTCCTTACAGAAACACGAGCTCACCATGTAGGGAAGACTCATCGGCACTGAGTGCCTGGGAGGGGAGCTGGGAAGGCAGACCTGGGTCCCTCCTTTTCTAACTCTCCGTGTTTATTACTTTGATGCCGTTTCCTCAGCAAACAGGCAGGGCCTTCCAGGATGCCCGACATGCACTTTATTCAAAGTGGGTTTTTTCACCACTCCCTGATCATTCTGACACTGGCCACTCTGCCACCCCCAGGCCAGGAGACCTGAGACCGGGGAGCCCCAGCCCTGTGGGGACATCACTAGGATCTCTCTGGACAAAGACTGGTGAGTGGGTCTCCCTACAGACGCCGGGGTGTCCATGGTGTCCACCCAGACTACAGCACAGCCAGGATGGAGCTCAGACGTGCGCCGTCTGAGTGCCCCTGCGCCCAGGCCTGTGCAGTCGGTGAGGCCATCTGTCCCGAGGCCAGTGCAGCCCCCACCCCTGTGTGGGGAGCATGAGGCCTGTCCTCCATGGAGAGCAGTGGGGAAGGACGTGAGGACAGCAGGGTCCGTCTGGGTAGAGGTGATGGGCTGGACTGCGTGGAGACAGGGCTGTGGCGTGGGGGGACAGTGAAAAGGGCCCAGAGGAGACGCCCACATGGGGAGGGGAACCCATGATCAGACTCCTTGCACCCACGCAGTCCGCTGTTGTAGCCTCTGCACCAGCGACCCTGTCCTGCTCTGGGCATGTCTGGGCAGCTGGACTGAGTGACAGATGGTGAAGGGAAGCACGCGGCCCACCGTGGAGGACGGCTGAGACGGCTGCCCCTGCCCCAGGAGGAGCAGGGCAGGAGCCCAGCACCCGCGTGGCGCTGGTGTCGGCTCTGACGAGAAGCCTGGGGGAGGCAGCTCAGGGGCTCCCATCCCCATCTTCAGAGGAGAGGGGGGCACACAGAAACAGGAAGAGAGCAGCTGCTGTGGGGTCCTGGGTGCATGTCACCGGCAAGGCCTGCCCTGACCTGGTGCCCAGATGGGACCGCAGGGCTCCATGGAAGGTCACAGCCATTCACAAAAAGAAAGACAAAGGCTATTTCCTCAGAGCCTGCAGTGCAGACGTGGACGGCACTGAGCTTCCGACCTGGGAGCTGTGCCTGAGCCTCCCACACCGGGAGGGAGGCTCTGTGTCCACCACCCAGAAGACACAACCGTGGAGCAGAGCCTCCTGTTGGCCGGCCATAGCCCCCAGGAAACTCAGATGAAATGCTCTCCCCAAACTGCACAGAAGTGACAATTTGTTGACAATCTCTTTAATCCTCAGTGTGATGGGCCTGGGCCCTAGCGCAGAGCCTGCTGCCCGGACCTGGACAGACACTGTATCCTCTAACTTCCAGCTGTGCCCTACAGCGAGGTTTTTCAACCACCGGTCTCTGGGCCAATGACAGTCGGCCAGAAATGTCGTGCCAGCTGAGAACAAGTTAACCACCCCGACACTGTGCAGGTCACTCTTGGGAGTCCCTGTGGGTGGTTCTGTGTTTGTCTCTGCTGGAGAACCCATGAACTCACCGGTCCAAACAAGGCTGTGGGCTGATTTCTTGACTGGGGTTCCCATAGTGGGCTGGCACGAACCTGGGCCTGCTACCCTGAGTGACTGTCACACCCTTGGCAAGCATCCTGCTCTGTCTGCCCGAGCGGGCAGGATTTTCTAATTCACATTTGAAGACAGTGGCTCCTAGCTCTTGGGGCAGGGCCCGGAGGGAGCAGAGGGCCCCACACCTGGGAGCAGTGGAGGGCTGTTTGTTTAGTGCAAAAGCCACAGACAAAAATAATCTGACTGGGGAAATACTTGACTCATAAAGAACGACAAAGAGCTGTAAGTGTAAAGGTGTGTCTGCATGTCACCCCAGAGAAGACCAGCTTTGCACCAGAACCTGTGAAACAGATGTCACAGACGAAAAGCACACAGATGACCAGCACACACATGTGGAGGACCGTTCACAATGGGAATCAAGGAAACTGCATTAAAATGAGCAGTGAGCCCCTTTCTCTGCCACTCTGGAAAACACGGAAAGAACACCGTGCACAGGTCGATGTGGGCACCCTCACGGACGGAGTGGAAATGTACCCAGGTGGCTCCTTCTGGATGTCTCTGTGTCCTCTCTCTCTCAACACTGGTCATGTATAACTCAGGAAAAAAAATAAACATTGCTCTTTTAAAATTATATTTTGCTGAGTTATTTTCTGCTGACCACAAGGAAGCAAAGCTCACAAACATCTCCCCGGCTGACCGCAGCAGCAGTTACAGCCTCAGATGTCGGCATGAGGACAGCTGGAGGGGCCTGTTTTCTTTGGCCTGACGGGGACGCTGAGTCCCCATGGCAATGGGAAAAAGCAGCGCGGCTCCCAGTGCACTACAGGTCTGCAGGGTTAATGGGAGCTGAGTGCCCTTCCTGCTCACAGAGCACGGGCCCCAGCCTCCCCCTCTGCTTCGGAACGATGCCCCTAAAGCTCCTGGAGAAAGACACGGGTGTCACACACAGGCAGGACCCACGAAGGCCATGGCAAACATGGACCCAGCAGGACAGCCCTGCCACAAAGCCAGGAAAATTCCCCTACACCAGCCCACCCCAGTCAAAAGAGCCAATCACACATCACCAGGGCCCGGAACAGTGGAGTTCTAATTCTGCTTCTCCAAATTCCTAGGACAATTCTGGCTACCTTCTTCCAAATGTGAGCCCTATGATCAGACGACTAAAGTACACAACAGTGAGACACCAGCGTTGGTGAGGAGGCAGGAAGGCTGGCTCTCTCACACAATGATGGCAGGAGGTAAGATGGGACAGCCACTCTGGAATCTGGAAGTTTCTCAAGAAACTAAACAGGCACGTCCGAAGTCACCCAGCAGCTAGACTCCCAGGCGTTCTCCTGAGACAGGAAACACATTCATGGATGCTCCTCACCGCTTTATTAGTAAAGGCAGAGCCCTGAAAACAACCCAAATGTCCTTCATGCCCCGGGTGAGAGGCTACAGGGGGCCTGAGGGAGCCCGGTGCTGACCGAGTATTTCTGTATTTTGACTATGATGGTGGTCACAGACCCCCCCACACACACACTCACAGGGGTGTGCAAAGCCAGGGACCTTGGAATGAGGGCTGGGGTAGCATCCGTGTCCACTTTACGGTTCTGACACCACAGCCTGTTATCAACATGGAGCCACGCAAAGGGCACACAGGCAAAGATCTCCTTATAATTGTTTTACAACTTACTATGTATCTACAGTAATTTCAAAAACAAATTTTCTTTAAGGAAACAAAAGCGATTATACCAATGGCACACGTCCCCCTAGCCCTTTCTGTGAACTGTCACAGGGTGACATGTCTACCCAAAGGCTCCGCCCACCACATTCACCAGCCCAGGGGCTCCAGGTGCAGGCCCAGCACTTAGATCCGTGCTCAGAACACAGAAGCTCGACACGCGGCTCATGAGGCTTGTCTCTGTCACACCTAGGGGACCAGAGTAGATGGGACAGAATCTGGAGTGCTGGGGGGAGGGGCTCAACTCATCCGCTTCCCACACACGCCTGAGTCCATCTGTGCACCCCAGAAACACTGTCCGTGTCTCAGCAGAGCATTTCCCAGCACAGACAAACCCTCTTCCACTTGTCCCAGAGGCTCGGGTGTTGGGAAGCGCCACCTTGCTGGAAGCCAGCACTCCTCCCTGTGACTTCTCACTGCTCCTGGTTCTGACACCTCCAGAGAGCAGTGCGGAGCCCACTAAGACAACACAGCCCCTCGAGGACTAAATGGCCGTGCCAGGGACTCACCGCACGGATTCCCCCACCCTGAGATCAGCCCTGCGTTGGCCGCCCCCACGTGGAGGCTGGGCAGCAGGGCCGGGCTGATCCCAGCACATCAGCCTGAGAGTCCTGGGACAAGGCTCCGTCTGGGGTCCCCGCCAGGGCTTCTGTGCTCCGTGTGTGTGCCTGCCTGTCCTAGCCACTGCAGCGGACACCGCTCAATAGCCTCCTTTAAGACAGGAGAGCAGGGGACCCTCACTCAGGCTCGGGACACGAGGGCCTCTGTCCTGAGACACCACGTACGAGCCCAAGCTCAGCAAAAACGTGGCCACAGCACAAATCTCTGGTGGTTGAACTTCCCTTCTATCAAGATGCTAATTTTATATTTCAAACCAAATGTTCTCTTGCAGCTCACAGATGCCGTACTCTTTCCCTAATTAGCCCTCCATGCAGCGGTGCCCATGGCAACCTGTGTCCCTGCAGCAACGACACATCCCTCACCAGCGCCTGCCACAAACCCAGCACCCGCTCAGGAAGGCCACAGGCCCAGGAGAGGGCTTGTGTCCTTGACTCCAAGTACAACCCCGGGCTCCCTTTCAGGAGGAAAGGACTTCCCGTGACGGGGGGCACGGGGTCTGCTGCCTGAGTGACCACAGCTCGGCCAGGGAGGGCTGGCCTTAGCTGACAATCCAGACTGGCCAGACTGGCCGGAGGCCACACCCACCACTGCTGTGAGCCAGCCAATTCCACTTTGGTGGGCTCAGCGGCTTAGACCAGGAGACAGCAAACCACAGCCTCCGCCCCACCACGAGCAGCTTAGGCTAACACACTTGAGGGCACAGCCGCGCCCACTCGCTTTCGCACCTCTGCAGCCCTGAGCCCTGTGATGGAGACCCTGTGGCCCACCAAGCCCAAGGCCGTTCCTAGCTGGCCCGACGGAAGAAGTCTACCAAACCCGCATGTGATTAGGACCAGCTCTCTGATGAGAGGGGAGACAGATAGTGACCAAGAACACTGACCGAAATGTAAACAACTATTTCATAAAACATGAAAGAGCTGATGGGAGCAGGAACCTCAGGCCCAGGCTGTGGGCACCAGGACAGACAGGCGGGCACTGTGCCCTGGGCCGTGTGCAGGTGCTGGAAGTGTGAGCTGGGGCATCCCGCTGGGACCCTTTGGTATCTTTGGACTCTGCCATCACACCCATGTTACCTCATCAAAGCACAACTTTTAAGCACTGTACACAAAATAGAAGAACAGACCAACCACTGGAATGGAATGCAAGCCCAGGAAAGTTCAGACAAGGGTTAAAAATGTTTAACAAGGGCAGAACGTCCACTAAGCGCCATGGGACAACTGCATCTTTCCTTTAGAAAAAATTATGTCAGAACGCTGCCTCACATAAAACACAGACATACATTTCAATTAGTCTAAAAAGCAAAATATAAAAATCAAGACTCCAAATTTGGAGAAATGTATATAAGAAAATGTTTTTAATTAACTGGAAAAAAGACTTGTTAATCATTGTACACGTGAAACTAATGTCATATGTCAAACTTCAGTTTTAAAAAAAGTTAAAAGTTTTAAAATTAATATCATCAAAAACCATGTAACAAATTGGAAGAATGTATGCATAAGATATACACAAAAAATCATTTTTGCCGCTTTTTTTAATGTTTGTTTTATTGATTTCAGAGAGAAGAGAGCAGAGACAGAGAGAAAGAGATTGATGTTCCTGACCGGGGATTGAACCGGCAACCTCTGTGCTTCAGGATGATGCTCTAACCAACCGAGCTATCCAGCCAGGGCTCAAGTCATTATTGAAAAAGGGTAATCATTTCAACAGGAAAATAGGCAAAAGATGTGATGAGGAAACTCATGGGAAAAAAGACAAAAGGCAAATAAGAAAATGCCACAGTTTCACTAGAGAGCAGGAGAGTGTAAATTAAAACAGACTCTGCCCGTCACCCACAAAATCAGCAGTTCCAGTGGGACCACGAGGAAAGGCACCCTGGGAGTCGAGTGGAGGCTCCAGGGCATCTCGTTTCCAAATCCGGCACAGCCCCTACCCTGCCAGCCTTCCCTTTTCAGGGGTGTCCCAGAGCACAGTCACACAGGAGCATGGCGGGCAGCACACGGACTCTCCGGGAAGTCGCTGAGCATTTCTGGTCTCACACATGTACTTGATTACTGTCTCCGGTTCCTGTTCAGCCCACAGTTCATCAACTACAATTCCAGCCCTGGCAACCTAGTTCTCAGTAGTCACAGAGGAGAAAGCAAGAACAACACAAGAGGGGAAATTCTGCAAAGAAAAAGCATCCAGGCTCCCAGGGAACTGTTTGGCAAGATGGCGACCTGCCCCCACTGGTTTAAGGACAAGCAGTCCCCTGCCAGCCAGACGGAACACCACTGGTGTGAAGCGTCCTGGCTCAGAGCAAACTCTGGAGGCTCCGTGCCTGGGCCATTCCTGTTGGGCTGTCAAGATTACAAAGGAAAAGATGGTCTGCAGGAGGCAGCTTTGCTTCCTCTCCGTACAAACCGCACCCAGGACCGGGGGAGTCCACGGGCGAAGCACTGGCTCCCCAGCCCAGCTGTCCCACTGGTCGCGTGTCAGCCAAGCCCATGGACCGAGACTACACTGGGCACTTGGGACCAACTGCCTATGGAGAGCACACACGATAGTCTGAAGGAAGAAAAGGGGTTATGACCCTTCCAGAGGTTACCTGTCACTGTGCACTGCAGACTCACCCCTAAGAAGAACAGTGTGGTCAGCACATGACAGGCCTTCCTCCCAACAATACCATCAAGAAGATAAACGAGGCGTGTGCATTCCTTATACGGTGCTTGCAAGGCTGACACTTCTCAGCCAGTACACTAAGGAAGCAGGCAGGCAATGCTGCCCGTCCCGTCCCTCCTCGTGTGGTCTGAAAGGTAGCCAGAGACCGGAAACCCAGGTGTGAGTCTTCTCCAGTGCCAGCTATCACCAGCTGCACGGAGGGGACTGCGGGGGACCCAGCCTCTCTGATGGACTCGTCTGTGAAGCCCGGCACGTGCACTTGGCCGAGAGATCTGGGGGCCGCCGAGAACCCAGGACTGAGGTGATCTGCACACAAGGGAGCCTTCGGACGGAGACAAGCGAGGAGAGCTCTGGAACCGCTGTGACTCAGAGCCCCCGTCTGCAGGCAGCTGAAGTGTTTGCAGTAGCAGAGAGGCGGCCAGCCCTCCAAAGCGTGCCGACACCTGACAGGCCCCGAGTGTGACGGCAGTGTGCCTTGTGGGGCTGGGTGTTGAGGGCAGAACAGAAATCCCGCCCTCAGCGAGAGCAGAGGGAATGCAGAGGCCTGCAGAACCCATAACCCTGCCTGCCCCTCCAGCCAGCCAAGTGCACCAGAGCCAGCAGCCCTGTCTGAACATGTATTTATCTAACGTTAACTCCTCGCAACCCTTTCTTTCAAGTAAGAAACTGGTCTTAGAAGAAACAGGATGGGACCTGGTTCGTTCAGTCCCTAAGTACAGGCTCATGAGGAAGGTTCAAGAAGCTATAAATGAGAAGGGGAGATACAGGGCACACTGAGTCCCCTGTGAAGGGCATCACTCTCAGAGAGAGGAAAGACCTGGAAGCCCATCTCTGAATGCCCTCTCTATCCCACAGGGGTCCTCTCTAAGTGGTTACCATGACAACAACGCTGTGGACACAGGACTTCACAAAGCACCCTTCTTTTCCACCAGTTCAGGCCCACAAGGGTCAGCACAGGCTAACAGCTAGTGAGCTGGGCAAACCCAGCTGTGAAGAGTGACCAGAGGCCCTCACGGCCCAAGAGCAGCACAAATGGCCCCTGAATGGAACATGGTGGAAGCTGGACCAGAGAGATAGCGGACACAGCCTGGGGCCTAGCGGGGGTGGGGACTCTAACTTGGGGACACCCCCTGGGGTCACTGCTTGGGGATACTTCAGCCATCCTGGCACAGGCTTGTGCTATGGGATGTGACCACACAGGGACCTGCAGGCCCCCCCAGATGGACATTTCCGGGAGGACAACACACTGACCCCCATGGGGACAGAGGCGTCTCTACTCTCCACTGGATTCCAGAGGCTCCTCCAGGCTGAGGGTGACGGGGACAACCCAGTACTTTTCCACAGCTCCTGGGGCAGGACAGTGCTTCGGATCCAGTCGGCCCACCCTCAGTAAACTGAGGCGTAGCGGTCAACACTGTCCTTTAAGACTCTGGCACCTCTTTTCCTGTTTCCCGTGAGAACAAGAGTGTGAGTGAGGAAACCCCACACCAGCAGAGAGCAGGCTGTGCTCCCCGGAAGAGCCTCTCCACTTCCATGGGGGACTGACCCCACAAGACAAGAGGGGTCTTGGGAACACAAGCCAGCACCCAACTCACCAAGACCAACCTGAAAACCCGGTCAAGTCCCCAACCCTCTGGGCTCCCCAGCACCTGAAAGGAAACCTGAACGCCCCCTGCTGGCCAATCAGGGCGGTGCCGGGGCTCGCAAGGCCGCTCCTGGCGCCCCCCCCCGCCCCCCCCCCTTCCGGCTCAGCACCTGGGCAGAACACTGACCAGAAGTCCACTGACCCAGACCAAACACACTCCTGGGCACCAGAGCAGCCTGAAGAGAAACAGCCAAAGGCTTGCTTTTCCCATTTTCCAAATTTATTTTAATCAATGTGTATTTTAATGACAAAAACCAATCACTTTTAACGAGCAGGACTGTGCCGGTACTACCCGTAAGGCCACACTGCAGGAGAGGGCCCCGAGAACCTGTCGGAGACCACATGTGGCTGAGGTTCTCCAGGACCTGCGCCCCTCTGGACCATGGGAACGCCGGTCACTCTACAAACCAGCTTTCAGCAGGAACAGAAGCCACAGAGCCGACGTGCCCAGGGACAGGTGGTGGAGAAAGGGAGAACAGTGAGTCAGCCGGGACAGGTTTGCGAGAGTCTGCATTCACAGAAACGCAGGTGGCCGCATCAGCGAGGGCTTTCTGACCTAGGGGCCATGGAAACAGGAGGAGAGGTGCCTGGGCTCTTGTGCACGCCCCAGACCTTGCAGGTTCTTGGGGTGCCCAGGACTAGGGGGCTTCCTCCCCCAGGTCCTGGGCAGTGGCAGCTGAAAGTACCCAGACACAGTGAGTGCCCTCTGACACACACCCTGCACTTGTCTGCCCAGCCAAATGGACGAATCAGTGCACGCCGCCTCCCAAGAGCAGAGTTGCCTTCCTGGATGGAGGCCTGGAGTGATCCGGACCAGCAGCCATCAGGCCCTGTAGGACTATCAAGGTGTCCCCAACACGGTGGCCTCAGGGATCCCACTCCTGGACCCTGCTGCTGCATGTACTTAAGCTCACACCTGCTCTGAGAGGCTCAAGAGGGCCTGCTCACTGGTCCCATGTTCCCTGCACAGCGGTCCTCCCCACATTCTCAAGAAAGGCTATCTGTCACGCTGCACCTGACCAGGGCACACTGCTCTGGGGAAAGACAAGCCCCTGGGCACGTCACACAGGTTCAGTCTGAAACACTGGTGTAACCATCAGCGAACAAACCCTTGGCCAAGCCAGGCGGTTTCCAGTCCTTCTTCTGAAGAGAATTGAAGGACCCAATCAAGCTCTCAGGAGATCTCTGAAAGTTTACTTTGAGGACATGTGCCAAATACCCCAGAAGCTCTCGGGGTTCGAAATCCAGCCCCTCCACTCCTGATTACCGTTCTGTGGGAATCAGATCACTCACGCTTGCCGCGGGCACAAGAAACGGGGGGGACAGAGCAGTGCTGAGCCCCGTCTCCCCAGTGCAGCCAGTGCTGCTCACCCACCCGCTGCAGCCACGCGTGCTGCATGCCTCGTCACACCTGACTACACGGTGAACAGTGTGTACTATCTTTTGCTGCTCTGACCACCGCACACCAGGAATTACAAAGACAGCTTGAGACCGAAAAAAATGTTAACGCTCAGAACTTGGTGCTAACAGACAACAAACTGAAATGTGTACAGATATTTTTGTGGCGAATTTATGTTATGCTCGAGATGAGATTTTTAGATGGAACTTCTACACACATCAGTGCTATTTCCGGGTGGCATTCTCTGCCTTCCTCTGTGCGCCAGGCTACCTATTCCCCAGGGCACAGCCCGGAGGCCCAGCTCCAGCCATGGCCACCCTGGTGCCTCCCCTGAACCATAAACAGCCCCTTGAAAACATAGATTGGGTGGCTGAAGAAAGACAGCCATAGTGTTCCCACCCAAAAGTGGTGAAATGCTTATTTGTCCTAAGCTGCTTTTGGCGAGCACGGAGTATGTCCACGGGTGACCTGTTCCACCATCTGCACCATGCGGACAGATGCAGCAATGTGACCCTTCACTGTCCCTCCAGGCCAGGACACAAGGGGAGCCCCGCAGGAGCGCAGCACCTACCTCAGGACACACCTCCGTGGAGTCCTGCACAGCGTCAGGTGCCAGCGGCAGCCTTGGCTCTGAGGCCGACGTGGTCTTCACCTTTTTGTTCCTTCTCTCGGGCACGCGGGCAGCTCTCTTCTGCTTCGCCATCCTGCAACACACATGACGAGCTGGGAATGAGGGGTCTTGAGCCACAGTCTTTCCATACTCTGCCACGTGAGAGAAACACAAAGGTGTCTCAAACACTACGGAGACTACATAAAGGGTGGAAAGACTCACCCTCTGGGCTAATCACTGTAGACAACCAGTCTAACAACCTGTTGGACGTCTTTTCTCACACTGTACACTCCGTATTTCTAACAGAACATCAACAGGAAGCTTTTGAACATTAAGAGAAATATCATTTAAAAAAATTTTTATAGTTTTATTTGAGCCAAAGCAGAAACATCATTTTAATGACCATCAAAATTTTCCCAAAGTACAAATTATAAAAATTTGTCTACTCGCTAATTTTTGACAATTTGAGGTTTTCTTTTCTGCTCCGTTGGACTGACTCATGCTTCCCCACCACCGAGGGAGGCTGCCCGTGGCCACACGCACCATCAGCAGGGTGCTGGGTTGCCCAGGTGGAGGCTCACAGTGTGTCTGGGACGGCCTCCTTGGAGGGAGGAGCAGCAGCAGCTAGGACCACACGAGGGGCTCTGCCACGCGACCTGAGGAGCTAGAGCTCCCTGTGTGCTAACAGAAAAGCCCACGAATTCTAATACCAAGTGCCTTCACGGGACCATGTGATGGGGAACCCAGAGACATGGTGGAGGTCAGGGTCCTGAAAGCAGGTCGGAGGGCTCAGGGAGGGGAGCCCTCCACCTCGGAGGCTGGCCATCTGATGGGGACCAGGCTGACCCTTGGCGGGAGGGCAGGAATAGAACTGACTCCAGCTGTGGCAGTGAAGGCTAGGCTGGCACTGGCAGAACAGCAGGAGCAGGCTGAAGCCCACCCCTCCCCACCCCTGGACGGCTCCAGCCCCTCTGGGTGGAGCCTAACACGAAGCTGGAAACAGAAGAGCATTTCCCGCAGTCCCAGAGTGGCCATGCGGGCACCCCCATGCGGAAGGAAATGGTGCTTCTGGACTGAGACAGTGTGATGAGCAAGCAGTGTGTGCAAACACACATTGCTTTCCGTTCTTGTAAGGCACAACCCATCACATACAAACAAAAGCTGACATAGAGAAACCAGGGCAAACCAACACAATGAGACCCATTCAATAATTACAACAAATGAGATTGTGCTACATACAGACAGAGGATGAAAAATATACAACACTATGTGTATGTACTGTTACCTAAGTTTGTTTTTAAGAGAATAACAGAGAAAGTTTCATTTGTGTACAGGCAGTAACACACACAGACGAAAATGTCTGAAGGATCTAAACAAAGCCTTTACCTAAGTGGGTAGTATTTCAAGAAACTATTTTTTATAGCTCAGCTTTATTTTCTTTTTTCAAGACTTTATATTTGAAATGTATAATTCGCAGTGCGATAAGAAATCGAGAAAGAATGGAACTGTTGACACAGGGACTTTGAAAAGACAGAGAACTCTACCAGCAAATTACCTTGGAGAAATAATAAAAACTTACTATTTACCTAGCAGTTACCAGAAAAATTAAATCTATATTCACTCTGTAAGTTATTTAAAAGTTTAATCACTAAAACTGCTTGCTAAAAGGGGGGGAGAAGTGAGACTTTGCCAAATTATAAAAAGGTTTCTTTTAACAGTTCCAAGGGATGGTGACTTCTAACTCTGAGGCAACGTTTGTACAGAAGACTATGCCTTACATTTATACTTAATTGACTATTGACAAGAGGCTGAGACCACCTGATAGAAAAGAGCAGTCTTTTCAAGAATGGTGCTGGGACAACTGAACATCCCACCAGACACAAAATCAGAAAGGATAAAAACCTAAATGTCAGAGCTGAACTATGAATGCCCAAGAAGAAAACACAGCAGTGACTCTTCACGCCCTTGCATTAGACAATGGTTTCTCAGCCATGACACCAAAAGCATAAGCAGCAAAAGAAAGAGCAGGCAAATTTGACTCATCATAATTAAAAATGTTTGTGCTGGCCCTGGCTGGTTGGCTCAGTGGTAGAGCATTAGCCCAAGGTATGGAAGTCCCAGGTTCGATTCCCAGTCAGGGCATACAGAAGAAGCGCCCATCTGCTTCTCCACCCTTCCCCCTCACCTTTCTCTCTGTCTCTCTCTTCCCCTCCCGCAGCCAAGGCTCCACTGGAGCAAAGTTGGCCCAGGCACGGAGGACGGCTCCATGGCTTCCGCCTCAGGTGCTAGAATGGCTCCAGTTGCAACAGAGCAACGCCCCCTGGTGGGCATGCCGGGTGGATCCCGGTCAGGCGCATGGTGGAGTCTGTCTCTGTTTGCCTCTTCCCCCAATACCCCCACCCCACCCCACTTCTCACGTCCGGAAAAATACAAACAACAACAACAAAATGTCTGTACTACAAATGACGCCAGCAAGAAAGTAAAAAGGCATCCTGCACACAAAACTGGAGCAACACCTGTAAATCTGCATCTGACAAGAGACTTGTACACAGAATGTATCAGCCTTTGCAACTCAATAAAAAAGAAAAGACAAATAACCTCATTTAAAAATGGGCAGAGATATGAATATACATTTTTCTAAGGAAGATACATGTATGGCCAAGAAGTACATGAAAAGATGCTCAACACCACTTGTCATTAGAGAAATGCAAACCACAGGATATACCACTTCACAGTCACAAGGACGGCTAGACTAAAGACAGGCAAGAACAATAAATATTGGTAACGATGTGGAGAAACCAGAGCTCTCACTCGCTGCTGGTGGGATAGAAAATGATCAGCCACTTTGTCAATAGTCTGGCAGGTCCTCAAAAAGTTAAACACACATATATGATGACTCAGCAATTCGACCCCTGGTTATCTACTCAGGAAAATGCACACATCCGCATAGCACTTTGAACACTAGTGTTCATTACATCATTAGGGATAATATCCAAAAGGGTGGAAACATGAAAACAACTTACTGACCATGGTCTATCCATGCACTGGAGTATCAGTCAGCCATACAAGTGAGTGCTCACAATGCAGCAAAAGGATGGACTAGATACAATATAACCCTCATGTTGTAAGAAAAATTCTATACAAATATGTACACAGGAAAAAACTAGAAGGAAATGCATTAAAATATTAACATTTTTAGGGATTAGACATAAAATACCTCCCCCCCAGGTCCCTTATACTTTCTCGTAATTTCTGCAATAAGAGAAAAAAAAAATGCTCAGTGAAGAAAACCATTCCATCAGCACCAAGCTGACAGCCCAGGTCAGGCAGACAGGAGAGGCTGCTAATGTCTGGGCTGGATTGTAATTACTGATCAGGACAAGGCAAAGCCAGCAGGCTGCCAGGGAGCCACGGCTGAAATGCAACAACAGCATGGGACCATAAAAAAATAAAATCAGCTCTAGGAAGAAAAATCTTTTTTTTTAATCTGAAAATAATCCCTCTGGTCCCAGATGACCCTTCTCACCCAATGCATCTAAGTTACTTCTGATGTCTCGGCAGGTAATAGGAAAGGGCACCTCCCGACTCACTGGGCAGAGCCCCCCCAGAAGGAGGGTCTGGGTCCTCAAAATCCACAGCCCTCTAGGAGACCAGTCCCAGCAGCACATGAGCGGAGAGCCAGTTCCTGCACCCAGGGCTGTGCTTTGCTCCTGTCCACTTTGATGCAGGACTATTCCACGTCTGACCTGCCCACCTAGACAAACAGCCTCCAGCTTCTGCTCTTCCGTTCCCTGACCCTACTCTCTCCCTTCCCCCATGACCAAACTCTGAACCCTGTTACAAGCATCCTACCTCCAAGCCCACCTCCCATCCTTCTAGCTCTTTCCTGATTACCACCTCTTGGCACCGTGGGGTCCAATAATCCAACTTCACCAAGACCCTCACCCCTCTTCATTCCACTTCATGGCCATGATCCATTAGTTCAACTCACCTTTACAAACACTCTCAGCTCCTTCTCTGGCAAAACCCCAACTCTTGTACCTGACTCCTGCTGGCTAGAAACCCCCAGGACCAGGGTGACTGGTCTCCCTAGCCTCAAGGGGGATCTCTTCTGCTGACCAGTAGTTGCACCACTCTTCCCACCTGCAGCTACTAGCCTGGACGACCGATCACCCCGCCATTCTTTCATCTCTCCTCTTCTCTCAAGTTCCAGCATCGCCTCCCCTTCTTCATTCTCCGCAGCAGACCTTAATTCCCGATCACTGAACTTTCACAAGCTCCCACACCCACGGATTTGTCCTCCCCCGTTGCGATGGAAACTGTCCACGTTCCCACATCAAGGCCAAACCCTTTTCTTGTACGCTGAGGCCCATCCGCCCTGCCTACTCCGCGGCTGCGCGATAGGTAGGCCCTTCCTCTCCTGAAATCATTCCTCCATCCCTCCCAATGAATCAACCACAAGGTCCCACATCCTGCAAACTCCCCATTCCATGCGCTCCTCACCCCGCGCCCGCTTCCATCTCTGGAAAAACCCTCAAGAGGGGTCCACTTGCACTGTCGAACTCCCCTCCTGCCATTCCCCCTTGTCCCCGTTCCCAACCACGCTACCAAGTGTGTTCTCATCTCAACCACCGACGACACCCTTGTGCTAACAAATAACAAAGGTCCTCTCCTGGCCAAGCTGTGGCCAGGCCCCTCTTAGACACCGGTCCTGTTCCACGGCCCCCAACCCCCACCTCACCAGGGGAAAGTGGGCGCCCTCCCCCGGGCCTGCAGGTCCCAGCCACCGCCTCCCGCCGCGGCGCTCCGGGTCCGGGTCCGGGTCCTCCCCACCCCGCCCCTGTGCCCACGTGGCCGGGCCACGCCGCGCTCCTGCAGGTCCTCCGCACGCGTGCTCCGGCCCCCGCTGCTACACCAGCTACACCGCGGGATGTTTCCCCACGGTATTCATCACCGCCCCTTCGGCCCCGCCGTGCCCTCCCCTGGTGCATGCACGCGCGCCAGACCTGGGCACGGCCGTCGCGCGGGGCCTGGAGTGCTGGGAGCCCGCGAAGCGCGGTGACAGAAAGACCCAGGCGGCCGAAGGCTCAGTCCTGGCGTTCCGCAGGGCCGCCCGGAGGCGAAAGACGCCAAGGCCCTCCGCGTGTCCCTCCCCACGTCCCCGGAGCTTCCACACGGCCGCCACCCAGCCACTCACAGACTCTGCGGCGCTCGCCTACCTGAGCGTGGCCGCCGACTCCGGCTTCCGGCAGGGGCGGTGCCCAGGTAACGCCGTCCCGCCCTCCGGAGCGGCACCGCCCATTGGCCGGGGACCGCCTCCGTCTCCCTAATGACCAATGGCGAGCGGCGGTCGCGCGGGGCAGAGAGAGTGACGTCATCTCTTGACGCCGCCAGTCACTGGGAGCCGCCGGTTGCCAGGCAACCCCTCCCCACGTGTGGCCGTCGGGGTTCCCGCCCCACACTGAGGTTTCGGGCCTTGGGCGTGGCTGCTGTTCTGGGGCTTGGTGGCATTGAATGGACAACGCCTCTTGTGATCTACGAGGATTCGTCTCAAACGTAATAAATTTATATAAATTATTATATGTTTAAATGTCACCAACGTTACACGGGTACGAACGTTTTCAAATGAGAGAGTCCTGTCTTCAAGAATTTTGTAAATTCAGATTAGTGGTCACCTCAGGTTGGAGGTAAAGGATAGAGGTGTCTCTGATTCAAAACTGGTAAAATTAACCAGATGTGTGGCAGATACCCGAGTTCGGTTCTTAGATACTTAACAGTCCTGACACTTGGGGAACTGGGAGGGGTGGGGGGAATAGCCTCTGTGGCTCACTGCTAAGGTGAGAACAGTGAAGCAAGGCGGCAGCTAGTGGGGAGGTGCTTAGATGGGGAAATGACAGCAAGCTACAAGTATTCTCTAGTGTCACTCTCTGTGGATAATGAACTAGCTTGTTCCTAATTGTGAGGTGTTACAATTTACAGTAAACACCCTGCCTGTCTCTTGGCCACATATATGAGAGTTGCTGCAAGGCACATACTCAGAATTTCTGGGCCCCAGCTATGATGAGCATGTCCAACTTTACTGACTGTAGGAAAAACTATTCAGACTGGTTCCACTGGGCCTCACGACTACACACACACACACACACACACACACACGAAAAAGAAAAAAAGGTTTCATCCATACATAAACTCAAATAATATAATTTACTTGTGCTTTTAATTTTAGCTCTGGTAATGCAGGAATAGGTGATTCAGTTCACCCTCCTATTGAGAATCGATTTTTAAAAGCTGGTCAAAATATATTTTTTAAAATCCTGTTTTATGGCATTAGTATGACAGTGAAATATGATGTATGGGACCAATAAACAGGAAGGAAAATAAAAGGGAAACCCAAAGAAGTAAGCCTTACTTTCAGGGCTATTTTTTTACTCAGGGATCAGTTAGTTCTGGAAGAAGCAACTGCAAGGCTGAGAACCTGAACAGAGGTTTTGACAGCTTTGTGGCTAAGGCAGGTGCTTGTAAATGTTGAAAATCTGCAAGGCCAGATCATCCACTGTGCCTCTGACAGGAAGGTGCACTTGCCAGTCTCTGCTATTTCAAAATCTAACGTCCCATTCAACACTGGGCAGCTCATCCCCAAGGCAGTGTCTTCTGCTGCTCCCTCCCACAGAGGACAGCCACCACTGAGCTGCTCAACTATGCAAAGTTTCCCCTGCCAGCATGTCCCTTACCACTAGTGAAAAGCAGGTCCTTTGGGCCCTCGCAGGGATCAGTCAGTGGTGGGTCATCTGGTCTCTTGTAATAGATATGTACTAACAAGCCCACCTCTCTGTACATCCTGGCCCCTATCAAGGCAGATCTGGCAGCTCCACTTATTTACTGTTGACCACCACCATCACATCCAAGCCCCCTGAAAGTCATCTCAAGTAATTGAGGGAGGATATAGGTGTAAAGTATCTCTGAATGCTGAAAGGTTTAGAGGCAATGATACTTGGTAGCACTGAGCACTCCTAGCACCCAGAGAGATCCTGGTTTCTAAATACCAACCCTGCAGACAAAAACCAGGGCTCCTGGGAGAGATGCCTGATTCCAGGGCTGGGGCAGAGAAAGTACAAAACGTGCTTGGAAGAGATCCTCTGGCCAGTTATAAAGGAAGTGATTGTGACATATCAAAAAGGACAGAGGAACGGCGCTGGGGCAACTGGCCTCCCACATACAAAAGAATGAAGTTGGGACGCTGACCGCACAGCCTCGCCAACGGATTAAGCTGTCCACATCTGCATTTCTGCTAGTCTACCCAAGAAATGGGCATTTGGCGTGGTTACATTTTGCATCTCTGCTAACATGAGTGAGGCTTCAATGTGCCTTTGTATCCAAGGGTCACCCTTAAATACTCTAGTGTCTCAGCTCACGCCCTTCACCCGTCTTTCTATTGCTGTCTGACCTTCTTCCCCCGGGGTTTAAGCTCTTTATACGTAGAGACATCAACCTTTATCTGCGGTGTATGTTACAAACGCTTTCTCCAAGCTTGTCCTTTGATGTTGCTATGATGCTTCTTTGCTGCAAAACTGTTCTTCATCCCCAGTTATAGAAACAACCCATGTTTTCTTCTAGTTTCTGGGTTTCACTTTTCTAAAATTTGATTTGAGAGAGGGACAGACAGACAGAAACATTGATCTGAGTCTGTATGTGCCCTGACCAGGGATCGAACCTGCAACCCTGGCGTTATCAGGACAACACTCCAACCGAGCTGACCAGAACACTGGATTTCATTTCTTACATTCAGATTTCTGATATGAGTCCTTTCCTGTGTGTGAGCTAAGGTAGTGTTTTTCAACTGCTGGCCCCAGACAAGTATCGATCTGCCATAGAGACTTCACACCAGTCCACGAAAGAATTAACCAGCCTGATGTATGAAGATGAAAACTCGATGACCTCAGGTCTAGATCCAACCTTACCGTTTCTTTTTTTATTATTATTATTTTATTCATTTTAGAGAGGAGACACAGAGTGAGAGAGAAAGAGAGAAAGGGGGGAGGAGCTGGAAGCATCAACTCCCATATGTGCTTTGGCCAGACCATTGCAGGGTTTTGAACTGGCGACCTCAGTGTTCCCAGGTAAACGCTTTTTCCACTGCGCCACCACAGGTCAGGCCCTTACCGTTTCTTAAATGGCTACCAGATGAACCAACATGTCTTTTTTGGACCGCTGATGATATAATATGCCTTTCATCATGTACTAAGTTCCTGCAGCACCTGGTCTGTTTCTGAATTTTCCATCCCATTTGGGCCCCTCTGCCCCTGTGCTGCACGACACTGCTTTAAAGACAGAGGTCCTGTGGTATGCTGGCACATCAAGTAGGGCCAGCTCTCCGCAGCCGTTTCCTCGGTGTTCCCTCTATTATTTCATGCTTAGTTTTCCAGATGAACTCGAGTAACAACTTGTCCAGTTTCAGAAGAAAAGCTTGTTGGTATTTCTATTAGAGTCCTCTTTGATTTAAAAGTAATTTAAACATAAAGTACATGTTTATGATACTGGATCTTTTCCAAGAACAAGTTGTCTTTTCATGCACTTGTGTCTACTTTTATAATATCTTTATTTTTTTTTAATGTGTTGGTTTTAGAGAGGGAAAGATAGAAACATCGGCCTGTTCCTGTATGTGCCCTGACCTAGATTGAACCCACCTTTGTGTATCAGGATGCTGCTCTAACCAGCTGAGCTACCTGGCCAGGGCTGGTGTCTGCTTTTGTCTTTCATGAGTGTGTTTAAGTTTTACCTGAGGCATACAAGAGTGGGCAAAATTAGGTTAATAATAATAATACAAGAAGAAACTGTTTCATGTACTCCCAACTGTAAACCTACGTTTGCCCACCTCTGTATATCTGGTTTACTCCTAAATATTTTATCTTTATTGCCATTGTAAATGGGAATTTTCTCTCCCATTCTATCTTCTGATCGTTGTGTATGGGAATGAGAGCTATTGATGCCTGTGTACTAGATCTATATCATTACCTTATGAAAAACTTTTTATCAAACTTCCATTGGCAAGAGAGAGAGAGAGGCACATCAACTTGTTCCACTTAGTTGGGCCCTGACTGGGAACTGAACCCACGACCTTGGCGTGCTGGGGTGGTGCCTTATGACACTGTCGTATGGTTTGAGGTGAGCACATTCCGTGATTGTAAGGAACTCTCACCCTGGGGCCTCACAGATACTCTTCATACTTGCCCAGTGGAAGCCTGACACCTGTCTTCATGCCTAAAAACTATGAAGAGAGGCAGCTACAGAAACAATTTATATTCATAACAGGACATTATAGTGTTGCTGTATTTTCTGTTTTCATATATTTGTTCTTTGGTCCCTAGTGGTGCAGCAAGGAGCACGGCTGTGCCGAATGCTGGGGTGAGCTCGGGATTCTGGCAACGTCAGAGACCCGCATCCTGGAGCCCTGCACAAGGAAGCAGACAGCATCAGAGGCTCAGAGGGCGTTCACAGGGAGAGGGACAACTGGGGAAAGCAGCTCTCCTCTTTGCTGTAAGTTAGAGAAGCAGCCGCATTCGATTTGAAGGCCAGGTCTGGGGCAGTCGGGTGTTCTGGCATGAGCTGGGCTCGACCCCCAGTGGTTCCGAGTCTTACTAAATGGTGACATGTCAGGATTTCAGCAGTGCTCCTCAAAACGTCCTAATGTAGGGAGGAGACGTCAAAAGCTGATCCACTCAAACAAAAGAATTCGTTAAAAAGCAGCAGCAAACAACCTCTTCAAACACACTTAATACCACAGCCTACACCTCTCCTCTCTGCTCCTTCTCCAAGATCTCTTCACTACGTCCTCTATTGTTCAGCAAAATTATGCAAAGCGACATCTGACCACCAGAAGTCAGAGCAGAGCGCTTCCCTCGCACCAAGTTTCCCAAAATATACCGTCCTTCAGACACATCAACAGGAACAACTGTCAAAGGTCCTGATCCTCCAGCTGAAAACTTGGAATACTGAGTATTTCAGCCACTGACTGACCTACTTCAGAAACTCATTTCAAGTTTGGTCTTAGGCTTACTGCAAAGAATAAATTTGGAAAGTGAATCAGAAGTACATCTTTTTTTCTTTTTTACAGGGACAGAGAGTCAGAGAGAGGGACAGACAGACAGGAACAGAGAGAGATGAGTAGCATCAATCATCAGTTTTTCGTTGCGACACTTTAGTTGTTCATTGATTGCTTTCTCATAACGTACCTTGACCGTGGGCCTTCAGCAGACCGAATAACCACTTGCTGGAGCCAGCGACCTTGGGTCCAAGCTGGTGAGCTTTGCTCAAACCAGATGAGCCCGCGCTCAAGCTGGCGACCTCGGGGTCTCAAACCTGGGTCCTCCGCATCCAAGTCTGATGCTCTATCTACTGCACAACTGCCTGGACAGGCCAGAAGTACATTTTTAAAAATCCCCAAGCTCGCCTGACCTGTGGTGGCGCAGTGGATCAAGTGTCGACCTGGGAACACTGAGGTCGTGAGTTCAAAACCCTGCACTGGTTTGGTCAAGGCACATATGGGAGTTGATGCTTCCAGCTCCTCCCCCCTTTCTCTCTCTCTCTCTCTCACTCTGTGTCTCCTCTCTAAAAATGAATAAAATAAAAATAAATAAATTTAAAAAAAAATCCCCAAGCTCTTTAACAGGTACAGCCTCCCTCTGAGACTCAAGACTGATGAGCCAGCTGCACCCCTCTTTCTGATTCTACACCCCGGCTCTCCCCAAAAGCCAAGTCTAGTGGCTCTTTCCGACTCAAAGGCAGGCCTTCTGGTGACATCTTGTGAACACATCTGGTACTGCAGCCCGCACACCAGCAGGGCCAGCAGGGCCCAGTCTTTCTGGGCTGTGGACCAGACACTGACATGGGGATGAGCAGTCTGGTTGTGGGCCATGTACCGCTCGGGCCCGGCTCAGAAAAGGCAGCCTTGGCAGAAGCGCCGCTCCACGGGGCGCTGATGCCCCGGCAGCGAGAGAAAACCCACACAAGAGTTTATACACAGGCTCTCCCTGCGTTGGCCACACCCAAAATTACCTCTCACAGGTGCTACCTAAGGAGGCTGACCTCACACTCCCCGCCTAGTGGGCAACAGTGATTCACAGGTGGGGCAGTGATGTGGATAGTGTTCACAGAGTCCCCAGCCCCCTGACTCAATCTGAGATGTCCCCCCAGAAATGATGCTCCACGGCCCAGGACAAATGACACACCAGGTGCCTTCGACAGTGTAGGTTAGGTAGAGCCCATTCACTTGTACCCAGAGCAACCCCCAGCCAACGGACTCCTCGGCAGCTCGAGTTCACTCAACCAACAGCTGAGACACGATTTAATCCCGACTCTTCCACCTCTGAAGCTCCTTGTACCACCTAGTGCTCCTTAGGCAGACCGCTGAAGCACCCCAGCCACATGAGACCCCTTCCTGCTCTGGGCAGGTGCAGAGGGAAGACAAGACTTACAGTATTGCTAAGTCTTTTCTCAAAAATGCACGCCAGCTTTTGACAGGAAGAATTCTCCAAACTTCCTACTAACATTAGCACCTTCTATGAAAACTTACAACACACTGTGGCTTCCCAGCTCTTGAGACATGGCTACACGCAACCCTGTGCCCCATGTAAGCCATCTGGAAGCTCCTTATGCTAAAGTGGGCGCTCATGGCAGAGGCCCAGAGGGCAGGCAGTGTGGCAGGTAGACAAAGACACTTTGATGTGTCAATGACAAAAGCTTGTGGGTCAGACACTGAGCAGTGACTTGGTGCTACAGGAACAGGGGCAGTGGCCTCTGCACCCCTCAACTTTCACCCCTCCCCCCCAAGCTACCTGCAGCTGCAGTGGTGGCGCTCAGAGCACTGCAGAAAGCTCAGTGCAACACACATGCCCCGGTCCCATCCGGAGACAGAACCACGAGCAGACTCAAAGCTGGCAATTCTTCCTGCTAAAATGTGGCTTTTAGTCCTTTAGTTTTGAGGATCAAGAATAGCATTATGACTCTGGCCGGGTAGCTCAGTTGGTTAGTCATCCGAACACGTAAAGGTTGTATGTTTAATCCCCAGTTAGGGCACTTACAAGTCTACCAATGAATGTACAAATAAGTGGACAAATCATTTTCTCTTTAAAGTTAAAAAAAAAAAAAAACACAACACTAACAGAAATAGAATGCAAGCCACCTTATATTTAAAATTTCTAATTAGTAGCCAGTCAAAAAAAACATTAATATTTAACTTATCATACCCAAAATATTATCATTTTAACATAACTTACACAGGGTATTGCCTTCAAAGCTGTGTTTTACTCAAGTTGGCTACATCTCAGTTTGGACAGTAATCTGTATTTAGTTCGCACACCCAAGTTCCTAACACACCTAAAAGCTTCCTAGTAACAGAATCAAGTGAATGGCCTTAACCTTGAGCAAAACAAGCCCTGAGCTCAGTGCTGCAGCACCTTCCACGGGCTGTGACACACCTGGCCCCGACCACACAGTAGAACCAGTGCAGAAGTGGCTGGTCCTGGGGTAGCCCCAAGACCTGTTGGAAGGGCAGGCTCTCAGGGTCCAGCCTGACCTGGTACCACACTCTAGGGGTGGGCCACACTGTTCTGACAGGGCCTCTAAGTGGTTCTAATGCGGTCGAGAGCTGGAGAACACTGGTCCAGAACTAATCTCACCCAATGAAAACACAGTTTTGACCACCTATTTGTAGAATGGAAACTGAATACAAGCCCCGACCTCATTCAATTTTGAGGCCATGAAACTAGAAGAGGAACTGGACTTGTGAGTCCAGGCGCAGCGGGAGCTGGAGTGCACAGCTGGGTGACCAACAGCTTAACATCGAAACCTGACTCGGACGTGGTCTATTCCCCCTCACTTCCTATCCCTGAAGGTCCCAGGAAACAAGAGCTCTCTCACCATGTACTGAGGTTGCCAGTTTAAGTCGGACGCTTGGGGTCCGTGCAGTCCGAGGACTATTCTCTCAGGAGAATGGGAGCAGAGGGCAAGGGCCTCTGGACAAGGACCCTTAACAAGGTAGGCAGGAGTCCTTTCCCTTTGCCTGAGCTGATGGCCACAGCACGACGGAAGCCTCCGGATGAAGCCAGAGTGTGACCAGCCATCTGTCGTTGAAGTGGTGAGGCTACTGACAGGCCCAGCTGACAAAGCCCAGGGTGGAGCGTCCCGCCCACTCAGCCCCAGTGCTCAAGCCACTGTACCTTATTTTCAGGGAGGGAAGCATGTGAGAGTAGCCCAACCCACCTTAGAATAGTCATGCCCTTCTTTTTGTATTTTATTTTTCAATTGAACTTACTGGGGTGGCATTCATGCCCTTCTGCTTATTTTGCAGATATTTCACTGGGAAAGTTCAGAAGTTTTTGACCTCTGCTGTGGGAAGTATGAAAGTGCCGGAGCGTCCGAGTAGCCCAGGAGGTTAACAGGATACAGAAACGGAGCTATCATGCCGGCGTGAACAGACGCAGGCCTCTCATCTCTTTACTCTCGACCTGAAAAAGAAAAGGAGACCTCACCTCTTAGAATCGTCCCAGTTAACCAGAAGTGGTGGACCACACGCAGCATTTCAATGTCATGGCTTCATGGCGCCTGAGCTGGAATAAGCTGCACTTGGGTCCGGGCTTTGGGAGTTCAAGTCCTGTGTGCTCCCTGTGCGTAAGCTGTGTACCGAGGGAACGTGTGATTTCCACGGTCAGCTCTTCACTGCACGACAACGGCCCTTTAACATTCCCTGCTGGGACAAGGGACTGCCACCGCCCTGAGCAAAGGAGACCCCTGCCTGCCATCTGGACTGTACCTGAGTCGCCGCGCCAGCCAGGAAGACACTGTGTCCAAAGTGCTAGATGGTTTGGATTCAGAGGTTCTCACCGCTGAACACCTGCACAGATAGTAGGTCCAGAGTCAGCCAACTCCTTCACGGCACCCTGCGAGAACCCCAGGCAGCAGGGCCATTAGCCCTGAGCCTGGTTCCATACAGACCAGAGAAACAAATATAACTAAAGAGTAACGCGCTATTTTTATTGGAAAGCAAGTTTAGTCAGATGTTTCTACTGACTTGAGGAAGTTATTTCTGGTTAATGACACTAGTGAATGGGTTCAATTGTGTCCCCAAAATGTTAGGTTGAAGTGCTAACTCCCAGAACCTGAGACCGTGACCTCAGTTGGAAGCAGAATCAGTGTAGATGGAATCAGTTGAGTTCATAGTGGAGCAGGGAGGTACCTAATTCAGTAAAAAGGGGACATGTGGACACAGGGGGAACACTATGTGAACGTAAAGACTGAGGTCGAGTGACATATCTACAAGGGACGCCAAGGACTGACAGCACTCCCGCCAGGGTGAGGGCAGAGGCCTGGGACAGACTCTCCTTCCTGACCTGCAGGGGGACCAGCCCTGAGACACCTTCATCCCAGCTTCAGCCTCCAGAACCAACGAGGAGCTCCTACTGCGCAAGCCACCGGGCCAGCGGTTCTGTGTGGGCGCCCCAGCAAACAACACAGCTGGAATCCAACTTTTAATTCACAATCCAACTTTTATGGAGATTACAGTCATGCAAACGCTTACAGAAACCTGTGTCACCACTGACTGACAGCAATGCTCCACCAGGCCAGCAGTGGTGGCGGTCTCCTCTCACCCGGCCACTCCGGCAGGGCTGGTCCCGCGTGTGCAGCAGTGGTCCAGGGGGTGTCTGTGCCGAATGCAGAAGTTGTTACGACACTGGTCACAAGCCACCGGCAGCACCTCTTTCTTCTTACAGCCCTCTTTCGAGCACCGGAACGTGAAAATCTGAGAAAGCCAAAGTTACTCCAGCATTTAAAACGGCTTCCGTGGGCAATTATTTAACAAGCCTCCCGGTAAGACCCTTAACGTTGAACTAGAATCAGTTCTCTGCAGTGTGGAATGAAGAGGTCAAGGTTTCATTCAAACGTTTTACTGCAAAACAAGGCTAATTAAGGAGACAGAAGTTTTAACAACTCATAAATACAAAAGCAGCTATTTATAGCTGGGGGTTCATGTACAGTGATTAGAGGTGTTTTCAGAAAAGAACAACAGCCCAGGGGAATGGGAACTAGGGACACGGGAGGGAAGGAGGCCCAGCATGTGACATCATGCACACGCCCACAGCGGGCCGGCTCCAGGGCCTCTAGAGACAGTGGAGGGGTCGTCATGAGGGCAGGGAGCTGGAGTAGCTCTCTATAGTCCCTACACTCGTTAGTTATTGGGTTTGGGGGGGCAATATAAATTCTCAGGCATTTCCGAGTCTGTGAAGGGGTGGTGTCCAGCAGCCTGGAGGCAGCCCTCCAGCAAGGACAGGTGGGGGGCTGCCTCCAGTGACCTGGACGTGTGCAGCCCTGCAGCACAGGGACCCTGGGTAGCGGGAGACAAAGGGCTCCACATGAACACCGGAGGGCACGCCCACGTGAGGCGGTAGGCAAGGAGGGCAAGAATAAGGGGGACCGTGTCAATTCAGAGGCAGGCATGGCTGGTGGGAGGGTGGGGGCTGCAGTCTTGGAAGAGGCAGGAAGTGCAGAGCAGGCATGTACAGCAAGAGCAGGGTGGAGAAATGGGGGCTAAGGAGGGGCTGGAGAAAGCGACCCCCAAAGGTTTTGTGAGGTGCTGAGGCCTATAGATGCTTTTCTTCCGTTTGGGGTTGAAGACAGACAGCAAAACTTAACCAACTTTACATCTATTTACTGTCTGCAACTGTTATGTATTTAATGTAACATATCAAGATAGTCGATAACTACGCAGAAGGACCCGTGACTGGAAACTCAGATTTAAGCTCGCAGAAGCCAGTTCCCTGAAGATGAGTTCTTTCGAAGCCATGAGCCTGACCTGGAGAGCGGCAGGACAGGATGTGGGGCAGTGCACCTCAGGAGGTGGCCAGCTGCAGCACTGGCCCAGACCAGACCCAGGAGGAGGCCCTGGGGAGGCTGGAGAGGCAGAAAACCCACTGTCCAAGAGGAGAGAGCAACACTTCAACCTGCCTCTTTGTACTTCTGGTTAAGGATGAAGAAGTGGACACACAAACTGGCTGACTCCTCCCACAACCATGAAAACAGAAAAGATTTCCTGAGAAGGGACAAACCCACAAAGACAAAGAGTAAAAAGGGAACCACGTGTTTCAGATTTTAGGGGAAAATCCCCACAGACGGGTAGTATTGGACTTGGCAGACATGAGAAAGCCAGACGTATGCTTGTAGGGAAGTTTGACAGAAAACCCTATTTATGAAACAAAGTCCCCAAAGCTCAGAAACTGGCAGTCCTAGGAGCTCAGGGGCATGTGGAACCACAACAGGAAAAGGGCTGCATGTCTAAGAAGCAGCCCAGCGGCCCGTGGGCCCCTGCCCAACGCCAGCAGGGGGCCTGTGCTGGGGGTAGGGGAGCTCTCAGAGGCTGCTGCCCTGGAGAAAGGTGGGCAGGGGCTCGGAGGACAGTAAGGAGTGCAGGCTCCACGAGGAAATCTGCCTGCTTCCTCCACTTGGCTTCAGAATTCTGAAAGCCAGGAGTGTGCTGTCCAGGTGGGGAAATCTGACTGGCCCAAGAGAAAGACCCAATGATACAGACCTCCAGGCTTTCCTGAGGGATTGAACAGGCAGACACCCCACAGTGGAGGCCAGAGTCTACATTGCCCCACCAAGGAAATGAGCGGTCAGCCAGGTGACACAGGAAAAGAAAACTTAGGAGGGAAGACAGGAGACCTGCCCAGCACCGAACAGGAGTCTAGAAGTAATCGAAGACTCCAAGGTGACACTGCAGATGGAAACACTGGAGTTTCTGGTTTGGGAAGGCTCACTGCAGGCCCCACTGGCCATGAAGTGGACCCACACCAAAAACATCCTGTGTGTGCTTCCAAGCTCTGGGACAAAGAGTAAGGAGATCCTTTCACCTGCCAGGAGAAAAACTGACCCCAGAAAGGGCCAGAGCAGATAGTGAGCCGTGTCTGCAGGCATCCGAGGGAGGAATTCAGAGCAAGGGTGTCCTCCCAGGCAGCCAGTCAAGCAGAAGCGGAGAATCAAGAGTCTGGAAGCCCAGCTCATTTACCTCCCTTCCTCTCTCCCGGGTGCAAAGTGGGGGACTTGCCTCCATCAAAATCCTCGGCTCACACTGTGGTCATCAGTAATGTCCAAGCAGAAGGGTGGGTCAGCCAGTCTCAAAATCAAAGCGGACTCCCCAAGGAACCACACTGGCTGCAGGGTCAAAGGACTGCCCCTCTCCACAGGCACAGGTACGCACCTCTGACAAAACACCAAGCTACCAAACAGGACGCTGAACGTCTCAGTTGCATTTCCTCCTACACTGGCCTAGGAGGGTCTGGGGGGAGAAGTGTGTATTCACAGAACCCACATCAATTCTACAGTGTGGGAGAAAAAGTGTGAAATTCCTATAAAGAAGGCAAATCCTAACACAGACCCCAATACTGAGAATGTTTATGTGACTGTAAAAACCCACGCCACTCACAACACAGATCGACACTAATTCATCATGAGGGCTTTAGTTTGTACACAAACTCTGTTAGAACTAATTTTCAGTTAGACAACTGCCCCTTTTTCCTAAGGAAAACCAACATTCACAGAGCTGACACAGAACTTGTCCTTACCTTCTCTTTCTTCCCAGGAGAGTGTTTACAGTCTCTGTCAATGTGCTCATCCACCACCACATCTGGTATCTCTCCCCTTTTCACTGGGATTGGGGTGTTACAAAGCGGGCATACTGGAACCTGAACATCCTGAAAGTGACAAATATATGGGGACAGTCCAGATTCAGACAATCAACACTCACACAAGAACACAGTACAATGGAACATATAAGCAGAGTACCAACACTGTCATCTGACCACTCATGAGAAGGTAGTTAGTTTTATGGGTTAATAGTAAGGCACCCTAGAAGTTGATAAAGTTGCCTTAAGTGGAATCTAACGGAATTTAAACATAATGGACTATTTACCACCTGCAGAAATTACCCTCAGTCAGTAAAAGTAGCCAAGGAAGGAAGCTGGTGAAATCAATCCAGTGGTCTCAGGAGAGAGGGCTATTTGTCCAGCCCTGTCTGTGTGAGAGGTGAACCTATCCACACACCTCTGGATGGAGATGACAGAAGAAAACACTATTCATAGGTCCTATAGCTCTCTTCAACTGCCAGCAGCCACTCCGATCCTTTTGTTACTTCCACACATAGGGAGACTCACTCATCAGTGGACAAGGGAGCACACAGCTGGGCTGAACTCACAGGCACATTATAATCATCCAAGCCCAAGACTGGAGGTGGGGGACTCTGGAGGGGACCTTGCAGCACCCAGCAGCTGAATGCCCAGCATGGTCAGGACAACATCTAAGCCAGGGAAGGAGCTGAGGAAACAGCTCAATGAGAACAGAGGTGACGACGGACGTCCAGACAGGTGACAGGTAATCACAGAATCATGGGGGCCTATTGTCTGGGGCTGTGGAAAGTCACCCAGGAGTGCTCCTTCAGTGAGCAAGTCTGCCAAACTAAGGAATAAGCTATTACTAAATGAGCTCTAGGTGAACTGTACCTATCGCGGGACATGGGAGGTCAACAATACAACCAGTTAGCTGGCCTAGTCATCAGTGCCTGGTGAGCATGAGTCATGTGTGTGAGTCACACTCCCCCACACCCATGACCTGGAACACGCTGGAGGGTCAGACCCCGGCCAGCACTGGTCAAAGCCTGTGATGACCAGTCCTTCACACTTCTAACTGCCCTGCGAATGAGCAGCAGAGTGCTGGCACAGAGCTGACCGAATCAATCTCAGCACCACCCTAAAACAGTGGGCACAGGCTGGGAGCCACCTGCAAAGCCCGTCACAACTTATGCAAATCGGTTTTCTTAAAAGTAATCTTTCATTTTCCATTATGTACTATCCAAATGATTTAACTATGTCATAAGGGTGCAGAGTTACCCAAACAGGTAACCACTTTAACACCTTCCCAACTAGATTTCACGTCAAGTGTTAAACCATCGCTTGTGCCCCACAAAGACACAGCTTTGTCCTGCCTTGACTCGAAGGAACCAAGACCCTGAAAGTAAGATGTTTTACCTATCAAGGGCTGTGCTGCCCAGAACATCCTGCAATGGTGGAAATGCTCCCTATCTGCATGTCCAATACGACAGTGTCACTGCTACATGTGGTTACTGAACACCTGAAACGTGGCCAGCGTGACTGAGAAACTGACGTGAAGTTTTGTTCAATGTGAACTGAGTGGCTAGCATCACCAGGCTAGTGTCTATTTTGGTCGGCACAGCTTTGGAGGGTGAGAATTAGGATCTTCTGAATGAAGTCTGGTTAATTACCTTCTTGAACGCAAAGGGACATTTATGTGCGGCATAGGTAAAATGATCTTTACAGAAGTCTTGTTCACACACATCACATTTTAATGGAAGGAAATCTAAAAAGAAAAAGTAAAGCGTTGTAAAGACTAGAACAAAAGAATTATACATCATGTTTAAACAGGTATTTACCTTCACTGATTCCTTTATGACTATCAAATACATCCTTGAGGCATCACTCCAGAAAAAAATCAGGGGTCGTGAATTTCACAACGCCATCAACACTGAAGAATTGATAAAGCTACCTTTTCAAAGGAGATAGCAGCACACTTCTATCCACTTGGTTCTGGCAACTAAAACAACAGCCAGTCTCCCCAACAAAATAGCCATTTTCTATTAATATTTCCTATCAAGTGCTTACCTAGCTGCTTGCAAGTTTTTTCTGAACAATGCTTCCCCAAATCAGGAAACTCCATTATAAGAAAGCGTCCCAAACACAGGTGGCAGGGTGCAGAATCACCTACAACAATAAGGACAGTCAGGAGGGGTGCCAAGGCCGGCCTGATTTCGGTCCCCAGGGTTTATAACTTACAGCTAAAGAAAGCAAACATCCATGCTCTACAGGGCGCATTAAATGTCCCAATCTTCCCCATCTTGGGCCCTGTGGGGAACTCAAGCCTCACAAATTCTTGTCTTTTAGCAAAGAGAAAAAAGGGGAGTTTGGGGATACCACAAGTACCAGTTCATTCAAAACCAACCCCATGGAGATGCACTGCTTTTCCTTCCTTTCAATTCCTAGTTTATGAAGCTCCCCACCACCACCACCACCACCGAATTCCGGTTCTGATGAAACCAAAGTCTGACTCAAGTTGACACGGGCCTCCCATACTCAATTCACACAGATGCCAGTAAAAGCTGCAGCCTCGGTCAACTTTTAGTTTAACTCACAATTTCTTCTACTGAATACACTTGTTCATGTAAACAAGATTCTTGTTACCACGTGCTAAATCGCACTAGTTGACTACACCATCCCAAAGAGATTCAATTCTGTCTCTCGCCACACTGTAACAACTCCCTTATGCCCTGAGTTACAGTGACATTCCGGGGTTGAACACGGAGAAGGCAAGCTGTTAACTCGCCATGAAACACACTCCTGGTGAGGCTACTGAGAAAACCACGGCGGGCTCACAAGGTCCCCTCCGTGATCCGGTACCTCCCCCACCCCCAAAACCTCTGAAAATGCTTGTTCCTCCTAGAATTCAAGTCCTGAGGACTTTCCGAACCCTCCCATCCGCTCTCTCCACTCCCAAGAGCGTCTCCCGTGCTGTCCCCGGAAGCCTGGAATACTCTGGCCCAGCCAACTTGTTCTGGTCCTCTAGTGTCGGTGCAGCGTCACTCCCTCTAAAGGGCCTTCGCGAGCCTCCTCGGCACGCCGCCCCTAAGCCCCCGAGCCTCCACTCTGCAAGGACTTTGACCTTCTCCCCCGGCACGGTCGGGCTGGCGTGTGAGCCTGGCACCGCCGGCGCCCCGAACCCGCTCCTCGCCGCCCTCCCAACCCCGCGACCCCGGCCCTGCCCGGCACCTGGTTGTCGTCCGAGGCCCGGGCAGCCCAGGACACGAGCCAAAAGTGGCGCTGAGGGCAAGCTGGGTCGCCCTTTCCGCGGTCAGCCTCGGTGGACAAGGCCGAAAAGACGACGAAAACTGGACCCCAGCAGCGACCAAGGTCCGTCTGCGCCCGGAGGAAAGGATAACATCGCGCCACCCCGAAGTCCCGTCCATTTATCTGCAGCGGACGCCGCAGAAAGCCGCCTCTACGCCCGTGTTCCCGCGCACCTCGATGACGACATCTCTAAGCAGGCCAATCCTGACCCGCCGCGGCCATGGAGTTCCCGGCGCGTCCCAAGACGTCATCGTCAAGCCAGCCAATCCTGTCCCCCACGCCTTGGCCGCGTTGGTCCGCCCACTTCTCGTCTCTCCGCCTCCCTTCTCTGACCATCCAGCAGCTTCTCGGAGCGCTGTCACCGTGAGGCAGCTCTGCGCAGGCGCACGGAGCCCTCGCGAAGCGCGGGAAAGCTGAGTCAGGGAGGAAGCTGCCGTGTGGCGGGCGGCCTCGCAGGCGCTGTCCCTGCGCCGCGGGCTCAGCGCGGCCGTCCCTTCCCGGGAAAGAAAACCCGTCTTTCAGAGAGAACACTGAACGCTTTCGGACTTGCAGAGAGTTTGTGACAGACCGTCAAGGTCCGTGTCGCGTGTCCCCGAGCCCGAGCGCTCGGCCATCTTGCACGTGGGTTCGCACGTGAGCCGACGACAGCGCGCTCAGTGCCGGGGCGCGGCCGGGGCTCCTCGTTGCGCTGTGAGCGCTTCTGTTGAAAGGACGTCCGACGACCGCTGATTCGCCCACGTGGAGGCGGAGGCGGCCGCACCGCGACTCCCGCCCGCCCGCAGCCTCTTGGACTCGGCTCTTGCCCTGGACTTCCCCGCCCGGGGACTGGGCAGCCCTGCCGCGCCCGTGTGGGCCGCTTGAAACCGCCAGGCGCCACCAGAAACGCACGGAGATGCGAAAGCCCGGCCACGGGCCGCGCTGCCACGCGGAGGCCTGAGCACAGGACCGGAACCGAAGCCGGCGGCCGCGGGTGAGGACGCCATCCTGCCCGCGTCCGAATGGCCACGCGGGCCCCGCGCCCCCGGTGACCCCGGAGTTGCAGATCCTGGCAAGTAGGCAGACGCGCAGATGTGGAATCCAGAAATAGGACCGACTGTGTGTGTGTGTCTGTGCGTGCGCGCGGTTCTGCACACAGAGGCGCGTTTTCCTTCGTGTTTTCATGGGCCGTCTGCGCATGCTCCACACATGACAGGATGTGTCCCCCCCCCTCCAGTACTCCCTTGTGTATTCGCCAAAAAGCAGATGTTCCTGCATGACAACTCTTTGCCATCCACGTGAGGAAATCACTCTTCCAACAGTGCTAAGGTTCAATCCCCGTTGAACACTGAGCACAAGATGTCAGACCCCGTTTGGGTTTTGACAGCTGTGTCAACAGTACCCGCTTCTGTCCTGAGATCTCATTCACAATCCCATGTTGAGCCCCCTCCAAGCTAGCACGGGTCCTCCGTCATTCCTGTCTTTCACGAGTTTTCCAGTTGTTATTAAAAGTCACAGGCTTTTCGTATGAGTAAGAAGGCAGGGTTCTTTGGAAAAGACAATGCTGGGAAAAAAAAAAAAAAACCAGAAAGCTGCTGGAAAAGAGGAAGACCAAAAAGAAGGGTTGACTTCCATGAAAGAAGCCATAGGCTGAGTCTCCAGGAGCTGAGCAGGACTGTTGAGGACAGGGCACTGGACACTGCTCCTTGACAGGGTGGCCTGGAGTCCTAGTGGACTCCATGGCATGTAAGCACACCAGAGGACTCACTCAGGGTGAGTGAGTCAGTGTTTCATCAGGACAAGAGAGGCCGTGTTTTCCCAGTAGAAAGAAAGAGATGGTGTGCTCATCAGGGACATGAGACTGCAACTTGTGCCTCCCACCCACCCATGGGTGACATCATCTTCAATCACCAGTAACACCAATGTCCACTGTGTTTCTCTTGTTTTCCGTTTGTAAATTGATTAGTACTTTGTAGGAAGTTGTTCTGAGATGCCAGTTACCTTACTCTTCATCAGCCTCTGCCTGACTTACTTAACCTTGAACGACGACTTGTGCCTGAATCACTGTGGCCACTGCCAAACGCTGCTTTTTACATTTTCCATCATCTCTGACCTGTATTAGTCAGCATTCCAATATAAGGAAAGGGTTTCCCTTAATTTTTTATTTATCCGTGTATATCAGTATGGATTCACAGATTTGCATTTCATTCAATGAATAGTATTCTGTTGCTGTTATTACCTGTTTTGATGTTCAGATTGTCTTAAGTTTTATCAATGAGAGTCCCATCCAGCTGGATCCTGGGTTCCTTTCACGTGTCCCTATCATTCTTTGCACCCTTACCTTCTGGCACAAGATGTCCCAAAGTTCGATTTTTACTCTTCCTTCCCTTGCTCTGGAATCAGCATTTCTCCAACAGCCCTGTTTCTTTTTAGTGGAGGATGGTATTTAGAAAGCCAGGTCTGAGTGTGGTGCGCTTATTGCTACTAGGGTGTTATTGCTTCTAGGCCCTCTCAGCGGACACAGACCAGGAAATATATATGTGCATATGCATTTGCACACATCTATATTCATGCATGTGTGTGTATGTATATATTATAATTCATATTCATACCTTTGATTCCAGTCCAACACCTCAAGGTTTTTTCTAGCCTCTCCCTTTCTGTGTAAGTACCTTCTCCAGCTGTAAAACACCTGGCTTTCATTATAGTTTCTCAGTCTATTGATTTATTAATGTAACCAACCACTCTGGCCATCTGCCTCACCTGCTGTCTTGGTGTCCACCCTGCGTACACTCTACATCCCTAAGCAATAGTGGGCACACTGCCTCCACAGTATTCCTCCTCCCTTCCTCCTGGTGGTCACAATCCAGTGCCAAAGCCTTCAGTTTTCTTCTAAAAGGGTTTTTTGTTTTTGTTTTATTTGTGTGTGTTGTTTTGTTTTGGTAAAGAAGAGCATTTGTTAAGAAAGTATAAATATAAATACAAGCCTTTAAGGTTATCATTACTCATGGATCAAAAATCATATATATGTTCTTATTAACCTTTTTATTTTTTAATTAAAATTTTTTTCCTATTGATTTAAGAGAGAGAAATAAAAAGGGAAGCATCAACTCATTGTTCCACTTAGCTGCTCCATTTTGCTGTACACTCACTGATTGCTTCTCCTATGTGCCCTGACCAGGGATTGAACCTGCAGCCTGGTGCACTTGGATGCCACTTAGCCATTGAGCCACCTACCCAGGGCAGTATTAACCTACCTAGTGATCCTAATACAAGGCTTTACTATCTCAGACCTTTTGATAGATACCAGATTCCATTACCTTCATGCTATACAAACTCATGTTTCAGAAAAATGGGTTAGAAGTGCCGCATCTTGTCTGACTCCAGCTCTCTACCTTTCCTTGTTTTTCACTTAATACGATGGCACTGGACCTTCCCAGACAACCCAGGGCCATTCCCTCATCTCAGAATTCTTACCATAGTCATGGCTGCAAAACCCCTCGTTGTGTAGAGTCACAGTTGTGTGGGTCCAGGGATTAGGCCGTGGACAGCTGTGGGGGGGCATTCTTTTGCCTGCCACAGGTGGTAACCACACTTGATGCCGTAGGGTGAAACAAGATTGCATTCTTCAGATGTAAAATGTTATCAGTATCATTATGCAGTAGTGCTTTTTATCTCCTTCTGATATGTAAAGAGCATCTCACGAAAAATGTCCAAATTTTGAATGTTTTCAGAAAAAAAAAAACACCAGCAAGATTCATAAATAAGTTCTTAACCAAAGATATGTAATTGGTTGGACATTGCTCCCTCCCCGGACACAGACGCTCGCATACACGTCACACACACAGACAGGCACCTGTGTGCCTTTTAAGGACCAGAATCTGTGTAAGCAGCAGCTGGGACACAGAGAAGGTCAGGAGAGCATGTGAAAATGGACACTCAGGGGCTTTAGCAGGAATGCACTTGGCCCACCTCTACCTGTTCCAGGTCCTGATCCGGCCAAGGCCACACCAAATGGTGGGAACAGTAGGCTATCAAGTCAGTTCTTAAATGCAGCATTTTGTCATTAACCGAATATCTGCATTCATGCAAAGAGAGGTGCCAATAAGCCTAAGTCAGGAGACTACCGTACACCTAGATTTCTTTCCACAACAAGATGGTGGAGGGCTTCCTTGGCTGTCCTCCAAGAACTGCCTTGCACTCAGCCGGGGAGGAAGGACCGGGTAATAGTCATGATTCCCCAGGGAAAGCACAGCCGACCTGGGAGCCTTAATTAGCAATCCTCAGCAAGTCTACTTAAAAGGAAGAGGCCACCCTGGCCAGGTAACGCATTTGTTTAGAGCCTCATCCTAGCATGCCAGGGTGGCAGGTTTGATCCCTGGCCAGGGCACATACAAGAATCAACCAATGAATACATAACTAAGTGGAACAAATTGATGTTTTTCTCTCCCTTCTCTCTCTCTCTCTAGAAATCAGTAATATTAAAAAGGAAGAAAGAAAAAATGAAAGAGACCACAGTGCACGTTAGTAAGACACTGATTCTCTGTCAAGGGACCACAGAGTTCCTCACTAATAGGCCACTTTTCCGACTCTTATTTTACATAGGAAATGGAGACACAGAGGTGTTAAGAAACATGGCCACAAGGGGAATCAAACCCAAGCTCCTGAGTCCACATTCTTAGCTCTTCCTCTCCACCTATGCTGGCTAGGGGTGAGAACGGAGAAGCACAAGGGACCAGACTATGCAGGACCTGGAAGGTCATGAAAAGATTTTGGACTTAATGCAAAAGGGTATCGTTGACAATGTTTAAGCATGACCTTGAGGCTGGGCGGGGAACAAAAGTCATATACTTGTATGTGCTTTACACAGCTGTACAAAAAAATAGTTATAACTTTCAGGATTTTCTAAAATACAAGTCAACTTTCCTTTATGATCCCCAGACTTCCCCAGGCAGACAACTTGTTTTGTGCCATGCAGTGTGTCCCGTCTGCTCTGGTGTTTGGTTTGTATAAGTCCAGTTCCTCTCATGACCTCGCTTAGCACCCAGCTCAAGTCTCAGTCACTTCCAGGCTTCTTCCTACAACTCCACCTCTTTCAGTGGCGCCTGGGTTAGCGGAAGCTTGTGGAACCACATGGCAGCAGAAGGTGCAAGCTCTGGCTTACTTACTAGCTAGCTCCTCCCTGGTGTCTGCAGGTCCTGAGACCCATCTCACTGCCTTAGGTCACCTGCTAGCATTTGCTGCCGTGGTGTGGTTCCATTGTGGCTCGGTTGTGGCCTCTGATTGTGAGCTCATTGCATCCCTGAAGGGGTGCGGGATTTCAGGGGCAGGCTGGCTAACTGACTCCTGCTGCCAGGGAACACGAGGAAGGCCAGGTGTCTTCTGGGTTTAGTGACAGATCCCTCTCGCCTTTAGCATGGTCCCAGAGATGGAGAGAAGTCAGGTTGAAGAAAGGTAGTTTGGGTGAAAGAATCCACAACATAGACAGGAGAAGCTTTTACATCTAAAGAAAGCTTATAAAGTCTCCCTGATCTGCCTTGCCTTTACAGACTGGTTAAATGGTCTTCTGACTGCCATTTCCATAGGACACTCTCTCTTCTACTTGGACACACAGTAAATATTGCCTTTCCATTTATAATTCAGATTCTCAACAAATACTTATTGGGTGCCGGCTGTGTGCACAGCACCCTTCTTTGGCCTCAAGAAAATATATGGAAAGATTAAAGTGGGTCCCTGTTTCTTCCCAGGAGTCACAGTGTTGATCTTGGAGAAAAAGAGACCCACATCCTGGAACAGCTGGACATTAAGTGTAAACATTGCTTTTATGAGGTTGCAGGGCAGAGGCTGTAACAGTGTCGGAATTCAGAGAATAGAGGTTTCCCAGAGCAAGTCTGATAGAGTCGGACTGATTGTCTAGGGAAGCTTCTTGGTGGGGAGGCTCCCACAGACCCTTAAGGATGGGGAGAGTAGACTGGAGAGGGAGGACTCCTGAAGCCAAAGTGGTGTGTCAGCCGGGACTCTTGATTGCAAGTGACAAGAGCTGAACTCAAGAGAGATTTCCCCCAAAGGGGAATTCATTGGGTCCTTGACTTGGGACGTGCCTGGATCCAGGAACTCAAACAGGGTACTTGATATACCTTCACCTCTGAATGCTGGCCTCTCTGTTCTCCTGCAGAGCAGCCTCCCCTGTGTGATGGGGACACACCTGACCTCAACCTGGGCTACAGTTGGCCAACAGAGTGAGTGTCTCTCTCTCCCATTGCATCTGAGTTGTGACCCCACGGATAGATTCTGCTGTGCTTTCTTGGGTCATGATTTTTTTTCCCTTTTTTACAAGGACAGAGAGAGAGATAGATAGGGACAGACAGACAGGAACGGAGAGAGGTGAGAAGCATCAATCACCCGTTTTTCGTTGCCGTTACGACACCTTAGTTGTTCATTGATTGCTTTCTCACATGTGCCTTGACCGCGGGCCTTCAGCAGACCGAGCCATACCTTGCTGGAGCCAGCGACCTTGGGTCCAAGCTGACAAGCTTTTGCTCAAGCCAGTTGGGCCTGCGCTCAAGCTGGCGAGCTTGGGGTCTCGAACCTGGGTCTTCCGCATCCCAGTCTGACGCTCTATCCACTGCGCCACTGCCTGGTCAGGCTGGGTCGTGATCTTAACTGAGACACTTCTGAGAGTGGAATTGGGATGCTGTTAATAATGGTATTGGGACCACAGGCATTAATGGGGGCTCTGCTTGGGAAAGTGGGCTACGAGGTCACCGCAGTCGTATGCTCCCTCTCTGTGCACCAGTTGACAGCGTGACCAGGGTCTCATACAACAGAGGAGAGGTCACCACGGTGCCATCAAGAAGGGACAAGAATGCTGGAATCATGAAATTGACAGGCATCCACAGTTCACAGGGAGTCAGCGATTCAGAGAAAAGAGAAAAAGGCTACATGAGATAAAGACAGGCGACTTATACTGTGAGGCAGGACAGGCTGAACTTCATTGGACTGGGAAGGAAGACAACAATGCCCAGGAAAGTGACGTCTAAGACGTGTTTGGGGGGACATATCTGGGAGCGAGTCGCAGGATACTAAGCCCTGATTCGGTGAGGGTACTGATTCAGTGGAGGCAGAAGGAAAGGGTACCATTCAGAAACAGCTGGAAGGAAAGAGGTCGGTGCAGCGTCTTGGCTGGATGGGATGAAGGATGGAGAAGATGGACACATGCAGTTTCAAGCATGGAGGACCAGAACGGGCAGGCATGGGGAGGTTCCCAAGGATAGCGATTTGGAGAGGAGATCAGTCTGTTTGGGATCACGTGGAGTTTGGAGAAGTGGCAGGAAGAGGAAACACAAAATTTGAATTGGAATCCTACATGTAAATCCAAGACAATGGATAAAGTCTCCAAACGAGAAGAAGGAATGGCCAGAATCGAGCCTGAGGAGGACCTGCAGATCAGTGGTTCTAGGAAGAGGAGACAGAGAAGGCGTCCAGGCAAGGCTGGGAGACAGTGTTGGAGCAGTGTCAGGACAGGCAATGGAGGACACTGCTCAGCTCCAGGTGAGCACTGGCCATCCTTCAAGACGTTTGACAGGAAAGAGATTGGTGTCATCATAATGGTGCAGTGTTCAGGGTAGGCTGGGCTGTGATTGAAAACACAGCAAAGGGTTATTTCTCACTCCCACTTCTTGTCCACGATGCGCAAACAAGCTCTACTCCATGGTGTCCTCTCTTCAGAGAGTAGGGTGACAGCCGTCACTATTGAAAGCCTTGCTAGTTGCTTTGGCAGAAAGGAAAAGATGGCTCTGGGCCTCACACTGGCCATTGAGTCCGCCTGCCTGTGAGCCTCGCAACTCATTGGCCACAACTTACAGGGACTGGGAAGTACAGTCCCAAAGGCAGAGGAAGGAAGTAGTTACCAGAGAGGGAAAATGACTCCACACAGAGCAGGAGCAGAGATCAGATGTTGGGCTGACGGAGGGGACAGAGTGGTATCTGCCCCCTTGGTGACATCATTCTTGGTGTTACACCATTACCCCTGGAAGACGAGGACTGTGCCCTCAGACCTTTTTGGGTGATGCGTACATGCATCATCATATTAATAGGCTCCTCTGATGCTCGGATGATGTCAGGACTTTGTCACAGGACTCCCTGGGAGGTGTCCCAGGCAGCCTCACTGGGAAGAAGTCTGTTTCAATTCCGAGTGGCCACATCTGTGTCTGCGTAGCATAGCCTCACAGAGAACATCACGATGGCTGTAAACTCATTAAGCCAGTTTGCCTCCTGGAACTTGTCCTCAGAGCTCTTGTTTCCTGATGAACAGAGGCCTACGGGTGAGGGAGCAAACCCCTGCTGGCCCCCTGAGGCCAGTGGAAGAAGTCCTTGGTCTTCTAGCCGATGTCTTCTTCAGGTCTCTGCCGCTCTGGGCGTCACAGAGGGAGACGGGACACATTGCGTAGAAATTGCCATCAGAAATCAACCTCTGTGCTCCCCTAGACATGTGATGCAGAGCGTGAATATTTCATAGGCACCAAGTCAGCTAGACAGGCTTTAATTCTGGAGGGTGATCCCATGATGAACGACCAGAGTGAAGCATGTGATCTGCCCCAAGACACGTTGTTGAGTCAGCCAGAGCCCGCGGGGTACTAAGGAACCACTCAAATGCCTAGGTGACGGGAGGCAGCTGGGAGGAGGGGGCGCAGATGACCTAATGCCTCCTTTTCCCGTCTCTTAGTTGGAGACGTGATGAAATCTAGTGCATGGGGCCCTTTCATTACAGAGTGTGGGTCCCATGGCTCTTACTCAATCCATCCTTTGGTATTAAACCAGCCCAGGGACTTCTGTTTCAATGGCCTCCTGAATGTCGTCAGAAGACAGCCTTGGAGGACCCTTTTCTCGGTGCTGCTCGCTGGTCATTGTCCAGGTAAAATTTTGAGTCTCACCGTGCAAATACGGATTAGAAGAGGGGGAAATGAGGCAGCATTAGGAGTGTGGAAGAAACACGCACCTGTGTGAGGACTTTCTGAGCCACCGTTGGCTCTGAGCAACCGGGGCTGTGCGTTGATTTCTCTAACACAGTGGTTCTCAAACTTTTTGAAGTCGGGGTGCATTTAAAATCCTACAGATAACTGTAGGCGCACTATATACAAATTTCTGAGAAATATGTTATAATAATTAAGTCAAATATTAAAGAACAAAAATATAAAGTCCAAGTGTGCTTTTATGGTAATTAAACAAAATAAATATGACAAAATTAAATTTATTCTGACACTAAAAAACATTTTTATGTTACACTTTTTGAGTTATCCTTTTTAGAATTTGTAAAAAGGGTTAAAAAATTAAAAAATGACAGAATTGTTATCTTTTTATATATATAGATAAATTCTTAGTAAGATTTAGTAAATTTGGCAGGTTCTGGTGCAAATGTATTAAGTTTTTTCATTCTTGTGTTTATGAGAAACATGAGCCTGATGTGTCCTAGCGATTTCTTCAATGTTTGGGCATATATTTGAAAGGCAAACTCTCATTTCCTCGTCAATACATTGAAGAATTCCTCTCTTTACTCTTAGTTGTGTTGAGTGCAGAAAACCCCCACCATACACATCATCTTAACTTTACACAAACAAGGGACAGAAGAAACTTGCCTCCAGTCTTTCCGGGGAACATGGGGGAGTGTAAACAATCCAGCACCACCGCTTAACAGCCTTCTGCAACCTAATCAGGCAAGTGAGGTGGGGGTTGGGCAGACTGTCAGCTTACAGGCAGTTCCCCACACCTCTGTCCCCCAAAGATCTAAACTCCAAAAACCCTGTTGGTTTTTTGGTCCCCAACAGGCACGTGTTTCTCTGGAATACCATAGGGCACACCTGGAGATCTAGGGTGCACCAGTGCACCTGGCGCACACTTGGAGAACCACTGTCCTAACCTCAGGTGTTCTCGACTTTCCATGTGGTGTTTGTTCATCCACTGATGTGACACGGGTCCAGATGCTCCTCTTCGCACCGGGAGGAGTTTCTGACCTGGTGGGCAAAGTCGGGAGCTTCTAGAAAAGCTGCCCCCCACCCCCGCTTGCAGCCTGTGATGGGGACGGTGTGTGTCCCCTGGAGTTGGCGGCCGTGGGACAAGGCCTCAGCCAATGGGCGTCCCAGAAAACGGGGCTTGCCGGGCTTCTTTGTATTCAGACCCGTTAGCAGTTGGGGAAGCTGAGGGAAGGGAGAGGCCATGAGCTCCTCGAGCAGGCTGGGCTGCACAGCTCTCCTGTCAACCTGAAATGATCTCAGTGCCAGCAGTCTACATTGAGCAGCCTCTGCGTGTGCATGTGTGTGTGTGTGTGCGTGTGGTTTCTCTGCAGTCTCTGTGTCCGTGTGTGGGGACTGAGGCTGCACTTCCCCTGCAAGTGCTGGGTGCAGCATGCAGGCACGTGGTGAGCTGCGCCTATGACCCCGACGTTAAAACACGTAACACTTCTTGGAACCCGCTGGCTTAGGCCATTCCACCAGCCCTGAGATTCGATCTAGAGAGTTCTGCCTGAAGGGAAAGGAGAAATGAAGGGAAGCGGTGCATGAAGACGGGCAAGGTGGCAGGTGCGAGCCTCCCAGGCAGCAGCCCTGCCAGTCCCCTGGGCCCCTGGGGACTCTGGAAAGGGCCCCTCCGTCCTTCGCTGCCAGCAACTGAAACTGTAAAGCAGACACTAACTGTACCCATCTTCTTGATGCACAGGGAAACCGCCCGCCACCCAGGAGACGATGGATGGGTTCTGCCGCGGCATCAGGTGGTCTGAAATGGAAGGAGGCACAGTCGCTGGTGAGGTAGGAAGTGCTCTGCTCTTAACCTGAATCGGTATGCTGTGCCGATTGGGAGTGTCGAAGCCAGGAGGTCCGCACCCACAGAAAAGTCGAGTGAGGGTTTATTCCCTGGAAGGGCAGGGCTGGAAGCAAGATCTCAGCGAATCGAGAAAATGCTCCGGAGAATGGAGGTCGTCGCTGTTGTTGTTTTCAGTTGTTGAACTTTTGGCAAGAATGGCAGTTTCGTCGTTTCTTTCGTGGCATTTCGAGTCAAAGGAGAAAACATAAGGTGCACGGAACCCACCGGTGGTGGGTTGTGGGGGTGGGAGGCAGTCAAGCGGGAGATCCCTGGGGTTGGGGTCAAAGCAGAATGGAGGAACACACACTTCTTTTATGTTGGTGGGGACAGGACAGTTACCATTGAACACTTACCGCACCAGAGACGGCGTGTGGGGCACAAGATGACGGAGGGCCTGGGCTCTGTGCTCGGGTGCCTTCAAGGGTCTCGCAAAGGTGTGTTGTCCTAGATGTGTGCGACCAGAGGACGGTCTTGCTCAAGGTAAAGACAGACCTCTTCCAGGGAAGCTGCAGGTCTGGGCCATGCGTGACCAGCCACCAGGACCTGCCCTGGGAGGGCTTTGTGATCAGACCGTCCTGTGTGGTTGCTTCTCGTCACTGAATTTGTGAGGCCTTCCCTGTGGGTCCCCCTGAGCTCGTCAGGTTTAGTATGTGACCCCTTTATCTTTCACAGGAGAAATGGGAAAATGGCTCTGAAATCCACATGGGGACACCGTAACCGGCCACCCACTGTGTCTGCCCAAGAGAGCGAGTTCATCTTGCTTTGGCTACAAAAGCTAGCTGCCCTTTTCCAGGGAGCAATGATTATATTCACTCTGCGTCACTCATGGTATTCCCACATCTCAAATGCTGCTATTGATTTTAAAATGTTGCTCTGATCTGAGCCCCCGCCCCCACTGCCTCAGGATTCCTAGTCTTAGGAGCATGAGCACGCTGTTCAGCTCAAAATCACAACAACGCAAAACTCATCCATTTGTTTTCAATGTAGCGTTGGTTCCGGAGTGGGTTTAATAAGTAATAACCCTCCTGGTTTCACAGTGACTCAATGTTCCCATCCACCCCCTTGGATCACGGCATTAAATATTCAAGCACCCACCCCGGGGCTCCACTGTGGAGGCAGCAGCAGAGTTTTGTGGAAGGGCTCCTAGCTGGCTGCTGGGTTTGCTCATTGCTTTAATCTATGCATATTGGCTGGGACTGCAAACACGTGGTCACCACAAATACTGGTTTGAAAACAATTTTCCATGCAGCGCAGGGGAGGGAGGGCTTTCTTTAATTCCAGTTGCCACACCTCGAGGTGGGCACTGACATGGGCAATCTTTAGGTCACCTTGGGCTTTCCTCCCTTTAACCCAGAGTGGACATTAAGGCCATCCCAGCCTGTTTGCTGGCCACCCTAGCCTGGGGCCTATTGAAGGCCTGCTTCATACAACATACTTTGCTGGGTACTGTTGGGGGTGGGGGAGGGAAGACGTAAGATTTGAGTTTGTAAGCTGCATGGAGAAGAAGCCATGCATATAGGGGGCGGGGGGCAGTGCCCATGCAAAGAGGGTGAGAGGCATAAACAACTGAGGTGAGGATGTTTGCAGGAAGAGGGGCCTGGCTCTGGCTGGACTCGCCCAGGGAAGCTGCCTGGGAGGTGGACTGGATGGGGTGGGTCTTTGAGGGGGACGAGGACCTGACCTGTGTGCCGGGCAGGAGGGATCACTGCTGCGGATGTGGCAGGAGCAGTGGGAACGACCCTCCAAACGCAGCCCCCCTCTCGTGCAGGACTCCTCACCCACTCAGCGTGCTCAGCACTCAGCATGAGTGAGAGAGGATGCCCTAGCCTGCAGCTCTGGGCACTGGGGGTCTTCATGGGTCTGAGATTTGAGCAGAGACCCTGATCCACAGAGCTTTTTCCAGAGGGTCTCCAGCTCATTTTCAGTGTCGCTGATACAGACCAGGAGCCACCCTGTCCCTTGTCGCTAACATGAAACCCCACACGGAGCTGTACCCGCTGGCTTAGGCCATTCCACCAGCCCTGAGATTCAATCTAGAGAGTTCTGCCTGAAGGGAAAGGAGAAATTAAGGGAAGCGGTGCATGAAGACGGGCAAGGTGGCAGGTGCGAGCCTCCCAGGCAGCAGCCCTGCCAGTCCCCTGGGCCCCTGGAGTCTCTGGAAAGGGTCCCTCTGTCCTTCGCTGCCAGCAACTGAAACTATAAAGCAGACACTAACTGTAGCCATAAAGTACCAGACCCTTCTCTAGGGGCCTTGGGGTCACAGGTGGCGAGGGGACTCTGCCCAGCAGGGGAGTTCTGGTGGGCACGGCTCCTCCTGCTCACTTGTGGTTGTGTCCGGCCCCTAGGGAGCAGCGTCTACGTCAGGGGTCCCCAAACTATGGCCTGCGGGCCGCATGCGACCCCCACCGCACTTCTGGAAGGGGCACCTCTTTCATTGGTGGTCAGTGAGAGGAGCACAGAACGTGGCGGCCCGCAAAGCACGGCGTCACTCTTGTACAGTACACGGTGACGCGGGACGCACACGTCACGGCTCCAGAAGCGCGTCATATGACCCGTGTGCATATGTGCAGTGTTCATAGTTTTTTTTACAGTCCAGCCCTCCAATGGTCTGAGGGACAGTGAACTGGCCCCCTGTGTAAAAAGTTTGGGGACCCCTGGTCTAGGTCCTCCAGTCGCTCCTGGTGGGAGTTCCCACAGCTTGTGGTCAGATTCAGCATTAGGGTGTGAGGCAGTGCTGGCTGGGGGAGACCTGTGCCACGTCCCTGACACGTAGGGTCCACCTGGTCAGCCTGCAGAGCCAGGCAGGAGGAAACCCAATTTCCTGAGTCCTGTGAGAAGGGCAGCGCCCCGAAGTTACGGCTGCTGAAGGGTTAGAGCAGGACCACCCTGCACACACCGCGCTGGTTACTCGGGCATTGGGAATTGGGCCCTGTGTTAACTCCAATCTGAGCTGCAGAGGAAACTGCAGGTGGACTCAGGGTGGGAGCTCCTTACCTGGTCCACCCCCTCCCCCTCAGTTTCCCCGCGTGGGCTGCATTCTTCTCTCTTCAATCCCCTGGGGCCTGTGTGGCTCCCATGAGGGCAGGGGAGGGCCTGCTGAAGGCTGTGAGCAGTGAGCGGAGCGTGTGACGCAATGTCGTGCTGCGGACATGACCTGTGACAGGGCTGCTGTCACCCTGAGGGCAGCCACCGGGGGGGGGGGGGGGCGTGATGCTTTCAGCTGGACTCTGTTGGGTTCCCCACCAGCAAAGTCTTTCCGGCGTTGGATGGTGCTGCGGCCCCGACCGTGGGTGCCAGTGGCTGGGTGCACACGTCACGACACGCTGTCATCAGCTGCTCAGCCAGCCCTCCTGCAGACACCTGTCTGCCCTGGCTCTCATGTGTGGAGCTTGACCCTGTCTTTCCTGAGAACACCGAGTGCTCCAGGGGCTCATGCCTCCCTCGGTGTGTGTCATGTGACTAGTCATTGGTCCAGCCTTCCCAGGTGCCTCCCCGGAGCTCGCCCAGAGACGCAGCCTCGTCAGTGCAAGCAGGATGGAGGGCCAAAGGGCCAGGGCACAAAGAACCGAGGTGGAGGCTTTCACAGATGTGAATGGACCAGCGAGAGGGCAGGGAGCAGGAGACAGTGGGAAGGCCAGGCTTTCTCCGGGCCAAGCCAGTGAGGGTACATGTCTGTGTGTGCGCGCTCAAAGGTGACTCAGCCCATCACCTGCGCTCTGTTGATCTCATCTGCTGTCTTGGCAAGTGCTACAGTTTCAGCGGCTTGTGCATGGCCTTTTACCTTGTGACAGCTCCCTACACACCAAGGACCTAGTCAGGGTTCTTCCGGTCAGCAGGTATGCCCTCAGTGACATACTGCGGAAATGACCACTGGTTGGTCCCAGATGACTCACTGGGCATGATGAACCTTTTGACCCCCAAGTATTAATGCCAGCTTGGACATTTGTGCTTCAACTGGTGTGGGTCATCTCTTTTTCCAAACTTCCAAGAACCATGCTAGAAGCAAACTAGCACTGTCTCCCGGGGTGTTAAGTGCTGCGTCCTTGGAAAGCGTGTCTGTGCTGATAAACCCTCCCTCCCCCTGTGAGATCCTGGCCCTTGGCCCAGCAGCTCCTGGTGGGACACCCTGGCTTGGGTCCGGCAGCTGCTTCAGGACAAAGACTCCTCATCCCTTGCCAGGCCAGGCTCCTCCTCAGCTGCATAATGTTGTGATAAGCCTGCTTAGCAGCAGTCTGAAGGCCAGGAAGGGGACTGCTGGCCTCTGACAGGGCGAGCAACCCCTACTGCAAGCCCAGAGCATTCAGAGGGATGGGGGTTCTAAGGCGTTGGAGTGCATCAGCCTCATTGTTTCCATCCCAACTTCTGGGGTTCCACTCCTTCTAGTCAGGACCCTGGCCTTGATGTCAGAGACTTGGCTGGGCTCAGAACTCCAGCCTCCTCTGAAGCTCAACTGTCCTTATCATTGAGTCCTGGGCCGGACTCTCACTTCTTCCTGCAACACGTGGGGGTCTGTGTGTGCACTGCCAGAGACGCCCTGGGGGGTTCCCCCACCTTAAGTTGGTCTTGAGGACCTCAGCCTTTCCCTGCCTTCCTGCAGTGCAACAGTAGCACCCAGTAGTAGCCGTCCCAGCCAGTGTGCCTGTGCCCACAGCTCTTCCCGCATGTCCGACACACTGCACCAACTAAAGAATTCCTGCCACTGGCGTTCCTCCCAGTTTCCCACTGTTGAAGTTCTTTTTAATGAATAGATTTCACCTCCTACAGATGCTTCAGGTTCACAAAGGACTCGAGCAGGCAGCACTGAGCTCTCCTATCCATCCCCTCCAGCAGTTTCCCCCTAGTAATTGCCATCTTACATGATTGTGATGCACCTGTTACAACTGCTGAACTGGTATGAATACATATTATCAACCGAAATCCATAGTTGATACTAAAGTTCTCTTTGGCCTTGTCCAGTTCTGTGATTTTTTTTTAATTTTATTTATTTATTTATTCATTTTAGAGAGGAGAGAGAGAGAGAGAAAGGGGGGAGGAACAGGAAGCATCAACTCCCATATGTGCCCCGACCAGACAAGTGCAGGGTTTTGAACCAGCAACCTCAGCATTCCAGGTCGACGCTTTATCCAGTGCGCCACCACAGGTCAGGCCAGTTCTGTGAGTTTTGATGAATGTGTCAAGTCATAATGGTTTCACTGCCCTAAAAATTCCTGCCCCAGCCCCTGGCCACCACAGGTCTTTTTACTGTCCCCGTAGCTTCACCTTTTCTAGAATGTCATAGAGTTGGACTCACACAGCATGTAACCTCGTCTGACTGGCTTCTGGGACTTAGTTGTAGGCATCGAAGGCCCCCCATGTCTTTTCATGACTTGACAGCTCATTTCTTTTTCATCACTGCATAATATTCCATCGTCTGGACAGACCACCGTTGATGTATCCATCACCTACCAAAGGGCATCCGGGTTGCTTCCAGGTTTTGGCAATTATGAATAAAGCTGCCATAAACATCCAGGCACAGGTTTTTGTGTGGACATATGTTGACAGTTCAGTTGGGCGAACCCTTGAGAGGACAATTGCTAGGTCATGTGCTGTCACACAGCGCACTCACAGAGCTGATACGTCACCTACGTTTCCCCTGTGTTAGCCTCTAAATAGAGTTTTTATTGTTTTGCATTTTACAGTTAGGTGATTTGAAGTTATGACCTATTTTATATGAATTTCTGTAAAAGATGTAAAGTCTGTATATATATTCACACACACACACACACACACACATTCTTGGCATGTGGACGTCCAGTTGTTCCAGCACCATTTGTTGGAAAATTGCCTTTGCTCCTTCATCAAAGACCAGCTGATTATATTGGTGTGGGTCCATGTCTGGGCTCTCCGTTCTGCTCCATGGATTGACTTGTCTGTGTTTTGCTAACGCCACGCTGTCGTCCTTCCTGTCGCTGTAGAGTTGAGTCTTAGAATCGGAGAGCACGTGTCAGGGGTACCCACACTCATCCTGATTACCAGCCTCGCTGCCAACTGGTGGGTGTCCAGCTCAAAGGTCCCATTGTAAAGTTTACTTCCTGAGATCACTCTTGGTACCGACCGACCGTCGTTTCCTGGAAACACACTCTGAGATAGAGAGCTGTGTGCAGGGGCTTGCTGCAGGGGCCGTTCATGCACAGCAGCTGTGAGGACAGGAGGGCCGTCGGGCAGGGCAGAGGGCAGTAGCAGCGTGCCCTCGGAATGCAGGAGCCGGGATGCCCCTTCACATGGTCCCAAGTGGAGGCAAAGGGGCTGGCCATGGGACCCTCATCAACTAGTTACTCCACGCGGCTCCCTCAGGATGGAGAGTAAACCTGAGTGAGGAGGTTCCCATTAGCGCGGGGCACTTCCCTTGGCGAGGGAACAGCTGGGGTGCTGGGCTGTGCGGCACGGCCCCCACCACACTGCCCCCCAGACCACAGCAGAAATAGCACTCATCTCCATTTGTAGATGAGGTCCAAGGTTACAAGGTTTGCCGAGGCCACCTCGCTGTGGAAAGACCTTGAAGCTAATAACAAAATAGGGTTTAGCCTATCTCAATACCCTGCAGAGCACTGACAGTGGAGAATTTTAAATTAATCTATGTTTAAAAATATTAACCCAGCACTTGGATAGGAATTGTGGTTTCTTGTTCAAAGAGAGAACGGGGGTGTGGGGTGTATGGAAGAGTTACCTGCAGGGCTTTCTGTAGCTCCGATGGTCTCAGGTCCTCCATATGTAAGGGTACCTTCTTGCCCTGTCATATTGTCAACAATCAGATTGTCAGGAAAAGATTAGAACTGCTTACCCAAGCAAGGACAAAAGCGAGGAGATGAGCTGCTCGTCTATCAATATTAATAGAAGCAAGGATTAGAAATTAGTTGGTGGCTTAACTGATATTTTTAGAATTCCACTTGAAAGGGATAAGGCTTCTAAAAACAGGAAAGTGGTAAATGCTGTCTAAATCAGCAAAGGATCATAGTTAGCTCCCTGTTCTCTGTAAAGAAACTGTTACAAATTATGTGGGAGGGCTTAGCTGTAAAATTGCTTGAAAAGCAGAACTTGATCTGAGACAGGCAGCCTAGATTCAGGAGGGGAAATGTGCCGGTGAGTTGTGTTGGAGATTTTAGGAGATTGTCTGTTTAGGACAGACAATGAGAACACTGTGCAACCGGCATCTGTATAGAATCTGACAGTGCTCCACTTAAAGATGTATTCTAAAGGCAAGGATGGGAAAAGACGTAAGAAGGAATACTGCACCTTCGTGCAGACGCTCCTCCAGCCGCACGCCGTGCACGGAGCCCATGCACGGGCTGGATGGGGATTGATAATGTGTATCTGGGCAGGGCATTCATCTTGTTTCACCAGTGCCTATTTGAACAGGAAGTCTAAGCAGTGAGGAATGACCCCTGCAAGTTGCTAGAATCACTCTCCTTTGCCCTTCCTTTTAATTAGAAAGAGCAAGGACTTCTTCTCATGTAGGATGACCAGCTTTGCAGAGTCCTTGTTGAAGCCTTGGCCCAAGGATCAGGTCCTTTGGAGGGACATCTAGTAAATGTCCCCTGGGCAGACACAGCCACTGTTAGATGATGGAAATCTTCATCCAGGAGCAAACTGATGATCCCAGGACACTGGGGTGAGGTGGAAGGGGCAGAATTGTGGTTCTACGGGCCCATGGGGACAGCCACTAAGGATCTGGGTTTTCAGGAGGTGAGACACCCAGCGGGTGGTCAGGAATTCCTAAGTCAGGACATCGGATCAGGGCTGCCAAGAAGACAGGTGTGGTAGGAGTGTTCTGACCTACAAACTCAGCACTCCGTGGTCCTTGTTAGGGGAATATGGAGCCTGGGCACAGACCCTAACCTCCAAGTGAGCGTGCTCAGATGACCCAGCTGTCAGGAGCGGGATCTACAGAAGAAACGAGTGTCACCCAGGTGAAACTATGATCAGAAACAAGACAAGAACACCCCTTTGCAGCTTCCATTTAACATCACACGGAAAGTTTAGTGATGCAACAAGACAGGAAAAGAACACAAGGTATATAATTTGAAAAGGAAGAAATAAAATTGTTTTTGCTTGCAGATGACTTGATTGTGGAAAATCCCAAAGAATCAAAAACAAAAACTTGTGAAACTAATAAGCAATTATAGCTCGGTTGCAAGATACAGGGTTAATGTGCAAAAGTTAATTGCTTTACTATATATATCGGCAATGAGTGATTAAAATTAGAACTTGAAAACACGATACTGTTTACAAAGTGAACCCTGCAGCTGAGCCTGGAACTCCCACCTCAAGCCTTTGCATTCACTGCTTCCTCTATCCCAGCTGTCCATATGATTTACTCTTCCACCATTTTCAAATCTTCTCCCCCAAAAAACTGGAAGAGCCCTGGCTGGCTAGCTCAGTTGATTGGAGCATCGTCCAAATATGCCAAGGTAGCGGATTGGCTCCCTGGTTAGGAGACATACAAGAATGCATAAATAAATTGAACAACAAATTGATGTTTAAAAAATAAGTTAGAGCCTGACCGGTGGTGGCACAGTGGATAGAGTGTCGACCTGGGATGCTGAGGACCCAAGTTGAAAACCCTGAAGTTGCTGGCTTGAGCATGGGCTAATCTGGTTTGAGCGCAGGATCACCGGCCTGAGTGTGGGATAATCAGCATGATCCCATGGTGGCTGGCTTAAGCCCAAAGGTCACTGGCTTGAAGCCCAAGGTCACTGGCTTGGCTGCAGCCCTGAGTCAAGGAACGTATGATATGCAGTCAGTGAACGACTAAAGTGCCGCAACTACGAGATGATGCTTCCCTCATCTCTCTTTCTTCCTGCCTGTCTCTCTTTAAAAAAAGAGAAAAAGAAAGGAAAGGAAAAGAAACCCCCTTCCCATGAGCGGTCACTCCCCTTTCCCCTTCGATTCCCAGCTCTAGCCAACCACTGATCTGCTGTCTCTCTAGTGTCCTATGAAAGGAGTCACACGGTCGGTGGTCTTCTGCGGTGGCTTCTTTCAGGAGGCATAATAGCTTCAAAGCTCTTTCATGTGATACCCATCAGTACTTCATTCCTTTTACTTTTCCTCACCGTCTCTCTCCCAGCTCAGCTCAGGTTCCAGCTTCTTTGTAGACCTTTCCGACGTCCAGCGTGGATCTCCCAGGTGTGCTATGCAGGACCCTGCGGCTCTCTCAGAAATAGACATCATGCCTCTGCTGGTGCCGCCTTAATGGCTGAGTCACCCATTCTCTCAGACTAGCATCCCCAGTTTTCTCACTCCAGGGTGGAGTTTCCATTCCAACTGGCTCCTGGAAGACATTGGGGAGTGGATTCTCAATCTCGTGCCCACAGGCCTGGCAGTCCAACCCAGTTTACTCCTGCCACCAAGTGGTGGGAGGCCGGCATGACACCACTTCACACAGGATGGTCATGCTCAACCCTTCCCAGCCTGACCTGCATGGACTTAACCTCCTTCCCTTCAGAGTGTGGCCTGCATGCTTTTACTGGGCACATTTCAAAGACCAGAGTCAGGGTCTTTATGGACTTGGTTAGCTCTGTGTGTGTGAAGCTGTTCCAGTTGCTTTGATGTTGGCCTCAGAAACCCTCCTCTCGCCCGGGATGCTCCCCGAGACGGCTGAGCACCCACTCGTATCGGCCTGTGTTGCTGGTGCTCATTCCTGCCACCTCTCCGTCGCTGAGACCGCTGCACCATGGCCAGGCCGTGGGGTCGTGGATCAGGTCTCCCCACAAGACCCTCAGGGCACAGCCTCACCCTGCCCTCCAGCCGGGGAGGCAGGGGACTCCCACAATCCCAGGGCCCTGTTAAATAAGAGCGTCACAGAAGACCCGAGGAAGACTTGAAGTTTAGGTAAAAGCTATTTTCAGTGAAGTGCACCAGTAGTGAACACCACACTTAGTGGATTTTAACATGCATGTCCACCCGGGTAATCCCACCCAGACCCTATCAAATATCTGAAGCCCCCAAAATGCTCCCCCGGTCCCCATCCCATCAGCTGCAGCCCCGGAGGAGACCATGCTCTGTGTTTGCGGCCTGCTCTGGACTTCATACAGTGGACGATAGGCTGCACTGGGCCTGACTTCTGCTCACACGAAGCCTTTGAGACTCACCAGGGCAGTTGGCTTCCCCTCCTTACTGCGCACACAGCATAGCTCACTCACCAGCCTGCTGCTGATGGACATCTGTTCGTTTCCATGTTGACTTCTGTGGGCAACATGCTCTGGCCAGTCCTGTCAGGGGGTGGCCATGTGCACTCACCTCTGCCAGGCAAACAGGCAGGAGTGGACCCAGCTGAGCCTATGATTCGCAGTCATCTCTTCCCTCACTTACAGAACCTGCCTAGATGGTCCTGCGCTGATGCCCTGCCCTACGGGATAAGCAGTGAGCCAAGGGTTCCTGCTCTCAAGAGCATCCACCAGGAGGTGTTGTCAAAGTAGCAGGTGAGGACTGCAGGCCTGTGGGGCCATGACCTCACTGTGTACCTCTCTTCTGCCTCGATCTCCCTATCTGCCATTGAATACTGCAAACGCCTTTCATTGTAGTGACCTTGACCAAGGTGACACTGATTGGCAGTGCTGCTGGCCTGGATACTCATCACACTGTCTGTGGGGCATTTGCTGAGTATGGGAGCCTTGTGGCCTTGACCCTTTCTACCCACCCTCAGCCCCCAGCAAGGCAGGCTGGCCAAGAGGGGCGCCTGAGTCTGGGTGCCAGTCTGCCAGCTGGGCACGCTCTCCAGGGAGCAGACCTCCGTGAAAGGAGGGCAGAGGAATTAGGTTCTCTGTGAGTGGAATCTGAACAAGTATCCTCAGGGGCGGGGCAGGGACGAGCTGAACCTGTAATTGTGAAGAGCAGACTGAGTGAACATCCACTGGGAGAGCATCAGAGAGACCCTCCCCCCCAAGAGGGAGCTCAGAGGTCCTCCGAGAGATTTGGCTCCATTAGGCCCATTTCTTTTCTTTTAATTATTTTTACAAATCATTTTATTTTATTTTTACAGGGACAGAGAGAGGGATAGACAGGGACAGACAGGAACAGAGAGAGATGAGAAGCATCAATCATCAGTTTTTCATTGCGACACCTTAGTTGTTCATTGATTGCTTTCTCACACGTGCCTTGACCGCAGGCCTTCAGCAGACCGAGCAACCCCTTGCTAGAGTCAGCAACCTGGGGTCCAAGCTGGCGAGCTTTTGCTCAAGCCAGATCCACGCTCAAGCTGGCGACCTCAGGGTCTCGAACCTGGGTCTTCCGCATTCCAGTCCAATGCTCTATCCACTGCGCCACCGCCTGGTCAGGCCTAGGCCCATTTCTTTTTTTATTTTTTTTAATGTTTTTTAAAATTTATTTATTTACTATTTATTCATTTTAGAGAGGAGAGAGAGAGTGAGAGAGAGGGGGAGGAGCAGGAAGTATCAACTCCCGTATGCGCCTTGACCAGACAAGTCCTGGGTCTTGAACTAGCGACCTCAGTGTTCCCAGGTCGACAATTTATCCACTGCGCCACCACCGGCCAGGCCCTAGGCCCATTTCTTGATGCAAACAATGTTTTCAAGTGCCTGTAAGCCTCAGAAGGAGTGGGGACCACGTGTTCCTGGTGTGTCTGGTTTGCATCCTCAAAGACCTTTCAGGCTGTAATTTTTTTCTTGTGAGTCAGCCTCCCAAAAATAAGTCACCCACATTCCCAAGTAAGCTGAAAAGCTTTCTTGCAAACCTTTTATGAACATAATTTAATACAAAGATAAACTAATAAACTAAAGATCATACATTATAGCAGTAACAATAAAAACACGCCAATAGAAGAGACAAGTGAACAGTATTTCAGCCAAAGGAAAAGGAAAATAAAATAGAAGCAAGGTGTCGGTTATATTCTGTGCATAAATCAATTTAAAGACAAATAATAAAGATGACTTCTATAACTTTTAATATATTTGGGGAGAGATTACTTAATTGTGGTAAAATAAGAGGTGATTAAGTTTAGCTGAAGTTTTGTGTGATCAGGATTAAGTGGGTTTCTAAAGAATGACACAATAAGGATGTATCATTTTGTTGGATTTTTAAGATTCTAGAGATATGCAGACTTTTCCTTTGAGTGCCACAGATTTCAACAGGGCAAATCTCCATCTGAAAAGTTACAAGTGATCTTTGTAACTTACAAACTTTTAAAATCCCATCAAACAAAATACTATGTATTTATCAATTAAAAAAATAAACTATTGATACTTGTGACAACTTGGATGAATCTGAGAGAGTTAAACTTAGTGAGGGAAAAAAAGCCCATCTCAAAAGATTGCACAGTATGTAATTCTATTTACATAACATTCTTGAAGTAGAAATTCAGGGAACCGAGAAACTGGTGAGCCAAGGCGAGGGGTTTGAGGGCTGGGGGTGCTGGGTGTGGTTGTCCAGAGGGGTGCTTGTGCTGTGTGTCTTCTGTATCCTGACACACGTGCCCAAACCACAGACTGCAATGCACATGCACAGAACAGACCAGCAGAAGTAACCCAGGGGAGACCTGCAGAAGATGGCTACATTTTGTCGACATTGATGTACCCACATCCTGGCTCTGGTGTGGCAAGATGGTCCTCTTGGGGAAACCAGGGAAACGGTACCAGGAATTTGCAGAGCCTGGGTGTCAAGAGTTCGGAGCTGGGTGCCATGGGGTGGCGCTGTTTGCCAGCCATTGCCTGGGCCTCTGCACTCTGCCTGGATCTCGGCCCTCCTCCACGGGTGGGCGGGATTAAGTAACCTTGTCCTAGTCAGCCTAGGTTTTTAAACTTAAAAATCACACTGTTTTGGGTGACCACGTGATTTAGACATTTCTTCCAGGAACTGGATTAGATGTAGAAGAGGTCATTTTGAAACCTTATCTCATCAGTAGGTTTCATGCACCTGTATTTTGGAAAAGCACAGACTTATAAAATCGAACGGAATTCCTGGAACATGTACTCAAAAGTGTCAGGTTTCCCAAGGGAAAACAGTTGCGCCCCGTCTGTCCAGAGCACCTTTCTCCCCCGACACTGCCTGGATGGCGCTGGCTATCAGGGCGCATGGATCACAGCGTTTACTAGTTCATGGGGTGGGGTATTCGGCCTAGATACGTGGCCTTACATTAAGTGAATTTTGGGGAAGAAAATTGTGATTGCTCATAATAATGATTCCTACCTTTTATTAAACATTCAGTCACGGCCTGACGCCCAGGCTCTGAGCACGGTGCTTGCCCAGCCGTCACAAGAGCTGCCCGCACTGTGCTGGGCAGGGAGGAGCCCAGGGACTTGCTCAGGGTCCTAGCCCAGGAAGGGGCAGAGCCAGAATTGCATCCGGTCTGCGCTGTGACCAGTGACCTTGCTGCACCTGCTGTGCGGGGACCTGGGCTGTGCTTGATCGTTCCTGACCCACCTTCTCCCAAGGCTGTCCTGGGCCACACATGAGGAAGGCGGAAGTGGGGTGGGCTGCTGGAGGACACACTGCCCGTCCCAGATGCCCTCACACCTGCCAGTGTAGATGCTGGCCTCTTCTGCCAGGAGCGTAGGCTTGGGACCCGGCGCTCACCTCCCTGCCCGCAGGTTCTGGCTGGGGCGTTCCTCCTGCCAGGCTTCCAGTGCTCGCTCGTTTTTCAGTCAGAACAGCCCATTTCAACTTTCTTCACACTGGTTCTGTTGGATATTTTCCTGCTGTTTACATGACTTCTTTTCCTTTCTGTCGCTTTCCCCCTAAAGAGTAAATTCTGTGTGATCAGAGACGGTCTCATTCCTCTGGCCAGCAGCCCGCACAGCTGGCAAGAACACACTGGTAATTTTGAAATGGCCGACACTTAAGGGCACACTTCCGTTCCTCTCAAGGTAATAGTGAGACCTTGAGCAGCTCGATTTCTCCTGCGATCCTCGACCTGAGGCCAGTTTGGATGGAGTCAGAAGCCCCAAACTCCTTCATAAAAATCTCACCAACAAGGAAAGGCAACCACATACGCCTGGGTTAGGCACCAGACCAGCACGGCTGTGGTGGGCAGCGTTGCTAACCAGCCACCTCGCCCGATCGCTGCCGTGTTTCTGAGGCTCTACCCTTTGTACTGAACCCAGTGCAGCTCTGTCCTTCATCGAAGCAAGGGACAGGTCTTCCTGTGTTAGAAACGCACTTTGGTAAAAGGACTTTCAGCCCAAACTGGAGCGCCGGCTAGGGCAGTAACGTGCGTTCAGAAACCCTGGTCGTGTGGGAGGCTACGGTCGCCGTGAGCATCCATGGGGGAACAGCAGCTTCTCAGGCTGATACACAGGACAGCTGCTGCCTGGGCTGAAGCCCAGGCTGCGTGTTTCCACCAAGAGACTCCGATAACCTGGTTAATTTATTTTTTTACAAAGAAAAGTCGTATTTTTAAAGTGGAGTTTGGGTCAAGGGGCTTATTTTCTTATAAATTCCTCGCCTACCAAAACTGGCTGCTTTGAGGATCTCAGAGGATACTCCCACCCTCTGAATTCTAATACCTGTGACTCCCTGCGTGTCCCAGACCTGGGGTGGCTGGACTTGGGCTGGGGGAGAAGCTCGCGTGCACAGCAGAGGCGCCCGCCCACTCCATCCATGCTGTTTGGACTTGGACCTGGGAAGGCGGGGCTCCAGGCTCCGGGCTCCTGTGTTCACCGGCAGTCTTCCCATTCGCTGTGGAACTCCCTGTGAGAAGGGCACCCCCCTCCTGTTGTTTATGCAGTGCCCTGGATACAGATGGCACATGGAGGCAACTACGGTGAAGATGCCCAGTGGTCCCGCCCCCGGGGCCCCCAGTCTGTCAATCTCCCACCAGGGAGGCCCCGGAACTCCTGGTGACCTGATGGACCCAGGGCGCAGGCGCATACGGGCAGTGCGCGGGGGCAGCTCACTCTTCAGAGCAGTGCTGTGGTCTTGGTTTTAAGACCGATGTTTAATGTCAGCCGACAGAAACCAGAAGCCCTCCTGCACCAAGATGCTGCCGGAGATTTCGTAGTTACACAGGCCGCGGCAGCACTGGCACCTCCAGGCTGGCAACCCTCACAACCGCCATGTCTGGCACGGGGAGGCTCCTCTGCCTTCCTGTCTGCCATGGATGGTTTAGTCCACCTGGACATGGCCACGCAGTGTGGCACGGGGACTCCACACACTTTCCCAGCAACAGCGATCTGCCACCGCCGCCACCATCGACCAGGGTGGCCTTTCACCTCGACCACGTGGGCGCGGGGCGTGGAGGAGCTCCCTTGCTGCCTTGTCCCCCCTCGCTGCCGCACTGGCATCATGCGGGCTCCGTGAGAACGGAGGGCCCCTCGGGTCCTTCTCAGCCGAGGAGGAAAGGGGGCTTCTCCAGCAGGTTTGAGGACAGGACAGGAGAGCCTGCGCTGGGCACGTGTCCAGGTAGAACGGCCTCTGTTTACTGTGTGCTGACCCCATGACCTCCAACATGTGCGCGTTTCACTCTCAAGTGCTTGTGCAGAAAGGAGCGTCTGTGCCTCACCTGAGGGCCACAGTTCATCCCCTCCATGCATGGATTCTGGAGAGCCCGGGGCCACGTACCTGAGAGCAGCAAAGAGCAGATCCCAGGAAAAGCTGCCCAATTCAGACATCAGCCTCTGACGACAGGTGGAAGGGGAGAGCAGTGGGGAAATTCCTATAGTGACTGGATGTTAACAGGTGCAGTTTCATACTCAGTCTGAATTCCCAGATAATAGCTATAGATGTGAAGAAAATGGCATTGGGTGGGCCAGAGGCTCGGGGAAAGAGGTGTGCCGACCTTGAGTGGGGACTCACGTTTCTGCTGTGGACTCCCAGCCTGCGCAGCTGGTATGCTGGACAAATGACCCTGAGATGGCCCATGTGCATCTCTACCCCAACTGGGCAGCCTCAGGGCCTTGAAGGAGCTTTGTGTCTGCGTGTGTGTGCATGCGTGCATGTGACACCCTTGGCCGAGCATGTCGGGAGACCATGCAACCCCTCTCTTACTCCCCAGGAGGAAGGTGAGCTGCTTGTAGTCAGGGGCAGCATGATGAGCTCAAAATCTGTTTGCCAAGTTTAAGAAGTAATAAGTGTCATCATGACCCCCTGGAGAACTGTGGAGCTCCGCGGGGTTGAGCAGGAGCCCAGTGTGTGGAGTAATAATTAGAAAGACTCCTAAAAGGCCCCGGGCCAGAAAGAGGGGGGAGAGAGAGAGAGAAGCATTCATTTATTGTTCCACTTATTTATGCATTCATTGGTCACTTCTCGTATATGCCCTGACGGGGGCTTGAACCCACAACCTTGGTGTTTCGGGATGACACTCTAACCAACTGAGCTAACTAGCCAGGGTTCAGATTTATGTTTTTTTATTCCAAAGATGTACACCATAAATCAGCTCTGTGCAGTTCTCAGGCATTCTTCCTGCACACTGCCTGTACCCCACTCCTGTCCTCTGCTTCCAGGGCGCCTGTCAGATACTTGTGGGTCACACCACAGCCTCTATGAACCCCCACTTTTTCCTATTATCTTACAATCAGCTTCCAGTTCCTGCTTCCAGTTCCTGCTTCCCCTTCACCTCTCCCATGTGTCTCACTTTAGTCCCACACCCAATAATCATCGTAACTTCTTTTTCTTCCCTGTTCCCTTTATTTCTTTATTGCCCCCACATTACATCGCCCAGAACACCTTCCTCATGGCAGAGGTGCAACAGACATCTGCTGAGTTGGTTTAGTTTTAAGAAACATCAGGAACAAACACCCAGAATTCCTCTAGAAGCCGTCTCCCCTGAGAACCTCATAAAAACAAGCGGGGTCCACGCTGATGGACTTCTCTCTGAGGCTCCTGTATTTTCAGTTGGCAGCCAGCCTGATCTCTTTTAGGCCTGTCCTAATTTATTTTTGGTCCCATGCATATGAACCAGTGCTTATTTTGATAACTGCATTTATGCTTCCAACTCTGACAGACAAATCATCACTGTGGGCCCCCGCGTGGTCACAGCCCCGGCTCACCTCCTGCCCCGAGAAGTCACTCGTCCCCAGCATGCTCCGCTCTGCGCTCTGCAATTAGTTATCCAGCATCTGGGCCTCAGGATGACTGTGTCTCCAGAGAAAGAACTACACGGGCAGGTGCTGGGAGCCCTTTCTAAACTCTGGAAGCCTCTGTGAACAACGGCAGGGACAGGCAGCCGCTGTCTGGGAAGGGCTGAAGGGAAAGGAGCCTGAGCACGCCGACAGGCCTTTCCCTGCAGCATCACTAGCGGGCCTTGCTCTGCGGTCCCACGGCTCCTGGGGAGTGTCTGCCTCGTACATGGGTCGCTCCCAGGCTGACAGAGAGCCCCTTCATGACTTCCCACTGGCTCTGCATTTTCAAGGAAGTGGGACACCTCTCATTTCCAGAGGTTCTAATCAGCCAAAGAGCTTGCTTTCAAGTACCCGGGAACATCATCCCACCACTCCCAGCCCTTCTGAAAATTCCGGTGTGAGCAGAGGGAAGCCAAGCTTGGGGGTGGGGGGAGTAAAAGGTGAGCCTAGGTGTCCAGGGAAGTCACTCCTTGTCCTCGAGTAACACTGAGGGTGGGTGTCAGACAAAGGGGAGAGAGGGAGCCCTGTCCTGTGCCTGTGCTTACAGGGCCCGCTGCCAGGTTGGCGTCCAAACAGCTGGGTGCCAGATGTGCCTTGTGCTCTCTGCACAGTAGCTGCCGGGCTTGGCAGGGGACAGGCTGCATCAGCCCAGCTTCCTCTCTGTGGCGGGCTTTCTTTCCTCTCCCCTGCACCGCCCCTGACCGATGGCTTGTGGCCACCCCCTCAGACGCTGCTGTCAGCACCAGACCCGGCACTCACTGGGATTATTCGTGCCTGGCTACCTTGGTTAAAACTCACTGGAGGAAGACAGGCTGGTTGGTGCACTCAGATGACGGTCTGAGACACTCATGCCATGGCCAGGCACAAGCAAAGCCAGGAGCCAGAGGCTGACCGCACTGCCCAAGCCAACAGCTATGTTCTGTAAGAGCTACCCATGCAGCAGCAGCACGCTCTGTGTGGACGGGGAGGACCTTGGGCTGCTCCCTTCTCACCAACCTGCTGTGCCCGTCAGTGGGACGGCTCTCTCCCCTGGGGAGTCTGCACTTGACTGCTGTCCTCTTGGGGGAGGCAGCTGGGCTCGGACCTGGCTACTCTGCCAGCTCTGGCCACGTCCCCGGCCTCCGGCTATAGCTTCTCTGTTTGTGAAACCATTTTTCCAGGTAAAGGTCTGAACAGGGCCCCACCAGTCCAGGTGAGAGGAATGAGCAAGGCCCAGCCAGCGCCTGAGCACCGGGTCCATGCGGGGCGCCTCCTGCCCCCTTACACTTGGCCTCAGCTCTGTGCTGCTGGAGCCCTCTCTCTACTGGGAGCATTAAAAGGCTGTAACACATCTCAGTTCAAATGGAAGCAAGTTTAGAAGGAAAAACAGATGTGGCTAATAGTAATGCCCACACTTAGCCAGGTAACATCCTGGGGTGACCCAATGCCCGTTCTGGGTGTCACGTGCTGGCATCCCAAGAAGTGTCAGCCACGTGAAGAGCTGCATAGGAAGCTGTCTCCTTTCGCAGAACTCAGGGCAGTGGTTCCAGCTGCCTGTCACCCACTCTGCTGCTCGTACCTGTGTTCTCCTACCTGAGAAGGAAGTGGGAACACAGGAGTAAAAGCTAAAAAACACAATAAGTAGAAAACAGTTTGACGGCTACTTGAAGAGTTAAACATAGGACTGCCTGAAAAAATTGAAACAAAGGATTCAAACGCATACACGTACACGTGTTCACATGTGTTCACAGTAGTCAGGTGAGACGAGCGTCCCTGCTTGGATGAACAGATGTGATGTAAAGTGTGTACCCAGGGGGTATGCTTTGGCCACAGAGCAGTGACGCACTGACCCACAGGACAAGCAGGGGATGGTGCTTAGGGAGTGGCCAGTGCAGCGGGCGCACAGTGTGGGCCTTCATGGACATCAGGTGCCCACAGACAGAGGGGTTAGTAGACACCAGCGGCCGGGGAAGTGATCTTCCCTTTCTAACGGTGGGTTTCATACTGTGTGAGTTTCACCTTTAAGGGAAACACCTCAGAACTATACACTCCTAAAAAGGACAGTAAAATCTGCCCATGTTTCTGAATGAGGAGCAATGTGTGCAGATGGAGTTCACCTAAACCAGGTGAAGAGGGTACACCCTCGCCCCCCCCCCCAGGCTCCCACCATGTTGCCGCCCCCGCAGTCATAAACTCTCCCTGATGTAAACGTGCCTCCACCACGTCGGCTGAACTGCCCCTTTCCAAAGTGGCTGGCTTCACGTTCGAGTTTGGGATCAATGCTAATATGTGTGTATGTGTGTGTGTGTGTATGTATATATATATTTGCTGTAGAAAAGTAGTAAAAATTAATTAATCTACAACTGCACTGATAGCAAAAGTTAATAGAAATTTTAATAAAAATACAACCTCAATAAGCTTCCTTATTGTCCTAATAAAAGAGTAGTTTAGAATTATAGATTAAAAAAAATTAATAAAACCGCTGAGGCCAGGGACCATGAAGCTCAAATAAAGGGACAGGTCTCTGCTCCGCTCCTCCGGCCGGCCGGAAAGGTGACAGGATGACCTCACTCAGGGTCATTTCCTGTGTCACGGGGCATGTCGGGGATTCTCTCGAGTGCCTAACTAATACGCCTTGTTCGGTGGCTTATTTTTCATTATTTGGATACTTTTTTGCAATACAAACAAAGTTTGGAGACAACGAAGCCAAGTGTCAAAAGGGTAGTGATGCATTCACAAAGAGAGAGGGAACGGCCAGGGAGCGTGTTTTAGGAAGCCTCGGCTGGCTCAGGTGCAGGGAGGGGCAGGGTGTTTGACATTTCAGGCGAGTCTCTGGGTGGCGCTCCCGGAGGCTGCATGTTCTTGGTCTGGTGACCCTCACTGACAGAAAGCAGGGGGATGGAGGGAGCCACTGACTCCTCCTCAGGAGCGGGAAGCCCCCCCCCCCCAGGCTCCTGGTCCCTCCAGGGGACCTTCCCCACTTCCTCAAGGTGAGTGGAGACATTCTGGATGTGAGGGGTGAACAAGAGACAGGCACCCCTTCAGGAGGCCTGGCTTGTGCAGGAGCGGTTGTGCTGTGAGGAGGGTGTGGGAGGAAGGGCCCATGACCACCTGCTCAGTGCAGTCTGGCCGGGCCCACCACGGACCAACCCATGGGAAGTCAGTGGGAGAGTGTTTCTGGTCAGGCAGTTTTTTAGGTGAGAGAAGTATGGAAGAAAAACACAGACTAAAGAAAAACGCTTTAGTTAGTTTTCCCAGCTAACTTTGCTAAAGGCCAGACTATGTAGAATGTAACGTTGCGCACAGGGAGATGGAGGGAAAGGTGTGATGACCCCGGACATCACGCTGCTGAGGGGCTAAAGCAATATAACAGCAGCCTCCAGGGGGCGCCCCGCCTGGAGCAGAGCTCAACAGCTGCGGGCCGAGCCTCCCAGCGGGCAGGGACCAGCGAGCGGTTCCCTGGGCAACCGCACTTGCTTCAGAGGGAGTCCTGAGCCCTTCCTGGGTCCTCACTGCCCTTGCAGGGTGAGGAGAGAGAACTGCCCATAGGAAAAGAGAGCTCACTTACAGGTCAGCACATGGGGATGAAAGGAATAAAAGAAAGCCACCAAAATGCCTCAGCAGGGTTTCCCTGGGGACCTGCTGTGTCCCACTTGAGTGGACTGGGCTCAGCTCTGCTCCAGGTCAGCGGGTGGGCCCCGAGACCCTGTTCCTGGAGGCACGCCCTTCCACAGAGAGGAGAGCAAGATCAGCTGCTCTTGGGGGAGAAGCTGAGAAACCTTTATAAGTTGTTGTGCAAGATTTCCACTGTTACAAACAAAAGCAGACTTACCAGCGTGAGTCCCCACGTACTCATCACCAGCTAATTCATCTCTCCTGCTGCTGTTTATTTTCTCACTGTAGTAAAACATGACATAAAACTTACCATTTTAACCATTTGAAGTGCCCAGTCCAACGACACTAAGCATATTTACACTCTCGTTCACCCCCCCCCCCCCATCCATCTGTAGAACTTCCTGTCTTCCCAAGCTGGAACTCTGTCCCTGGGAAACACTCCCCCACCAGCCCCTGGCACCCACCCTCTACTTCCTGTCACTATGCATTTGACCACTCTGGGTCTTCAGGTGAGTGGACTCACATAGTATGTGTCCTTTTGTGACTGGCTTATTTCACTGAGCACTCTGTCCCCAGGATTCATCCACCCCTCCACTGTTTCTAGAATCAGGCAACCTTGAATCCCTCCGGAAGCCCAGGAATCACTCCTGCTGAGACCGCGGTGGCTTTCCTTAACACCTGCCCCTGCTCCCCCCAACCCCCACCCCAGTTCCCTAGCAGCATGAACTGTTTGGTCCTCACAGCAGCTCAGCCTTCAGTACAGCCAGGAGCACGGGGGATCAGAGGTAGAGGGGATGCCCACATCACCCAGACAGCGGGCGGGATGCCGAGGATGGCTGTGCTCCCCTCAGCATGGGAGGTATCGTCCCAGAAAGGTGGCCACACTGCCATGTTCCATCCTGAAGTCACGGAGGACAGCATGCTGCTGGTACCAGGCATGGCGATGATAGCTGGTATCATCCCAACTGTCCCTTTCGTACCTGTGCTCACCTCATTATACACACCAGAGGAAGCAGTGGGCACACTGAACTGGTGATTTTATGAGTTTGGTCTTTGGGCGAGACTGAGTTAAGAAATGCTTCTATTTCGAGTAGGTTTAAAAAGAACTATAAAGTAACAGTGGCGTGTGGATGTGAGACAGAAGACTCAAGGGCTGGAGTGTGGGGACACTGAGTCCAGAGGCGCTCTGCTCCCCAGGGGCTGACTGCCTGAGGCCTCTCTGCCATCCTGTGGGGTGTCACAGCCTCACGGAGCACGACAGCAGACACCCTCCCTCTGGGGTGAAATGAGGCAAATTCATAATTTTGTCTGACCACCAACGGAAAACAGTGTCCCTGTAAGAGCCCTAGGAGCCCCAGACGTCCCCTCTGTGGACTCACACGACCAAGTGTGGCCAGCACATGGGTCTGGCCTTCCAGAATGATTCCTGCCTCCTGACAGCACCCAACTCAGAGCCAGCCCCACCTCCCTGGGTCCTGGCCAGACCTGCTACCCAAAGCTTCAAGCCAGCACTTTCTCACCCGGTCTCCCTGAGTGCCTGCCACACGAGACCCAGCTGTGCAGCCTCCAGCACTAAACTCGACTTACTCACCTGGGCCCCGGTGCTCTGGGCTGGAGGCCACTGCCAGCAGACTGGTGGTTCTCCTGCCTCTGCTGGGCCCAGAAGCAAACAGAAGCTTCATTCGGTTGGTGCCACCTGTCCTTGAAGTATAGCCACACAGGTCTCCTCCCAGGACAGTCCTGACCTCCTATGCAGGCCGCTTCCTTGGCCTTCCCAGCAATGGACCTCAGCAGACTCTACCCCAGCTTCTCTGACTTCTCACACCTGCCACTGGTTCCTCCTCTGAGCAGTGGTGCCCGTGGGAGGTCTGGGGCACCACACTGCAGCCATTCCCTCTGTCCTGGAGTCCAGTTCCTCACTCACCACAGAGAACTCGGCTCTGTTAGCAGGGTCTTCTCAGTGAGCGAGGGGGACACAGCCACGAGCACTGTTAGTGACAGCTCTGATGGAAGGGACCCAGGCTACTCTGCCTGCAGCCCCGAGCTGCTCAGATGTCCCCACAGCCTGGCCTGGTCCCTGAGGACACCTGGGACCCTGTGAAGCTCTTCCCATCACTGACCCTGGCCTCTGTGATTGGTTCTGCACCCCACTAACCCTGCAGGTTGCCTCTTCCTACTTCTTGGTCCCGCCTCTTCCTATCTCTAGAGCTGCCTGTTCTCAGCATGGTGTGCTGGGGTGCAGGATATTCTTGCAGAACCAGGGAGGGTAACGAAGGGGTTCTGAAAGTGACCTGGGGCGGGTATGGGGCTGGAAGCACTCTGGGAGGACCAATCTCCCCCCGCCCAGCCTGGCTGAGCCCAGCAGGCAAGGCAATGTGCTTCTGAGACAGGTGTCTCCCAGGCTCACTGGCCTTGCCCACTGCTGTCTCTGTCTCTGGAGATGGAAGCGCCCCTTCTAAAGAGGGCAACAGCAAGCCGCAGAGAGGGGCCTGGGACACCCCTGGTGACTGGGGGTAGTTGAGGGGGGGCAAACAGAACAAGGAACCCTGTGGTGACTGAAGTTTGAACTTCCACATCCTCCTGTCACCTTAGCCATCATCCACAATGCTACTGCTAAGTGCCAGCTTGGGCTAGTGACGCTAGATGATGTGCAATTTCTCCTTGTACACCTGCTGCCTCCCCATAGGTTGCCACTCCGAACTCACTGTCACTGCACTCTTCACGGCCAAGTTAATTCAGACTCTTAAGTGTCCCCGTTCTCCTCCTGGGGGTGCAGTGTAACTGATATCTGACTCTAGGGAAGTCAAGGGCAGCAGGAGTGGAATTCTTCCAACAAAGCCTTTGTTCATGAACTTCTTCAGAGCACTTTAGTCGTCCCCCACCCCACCCCCCCGCCAGCTGCTGTAACTCACTGGGCAGGAAAAAGCTGAGAGACTGATGGCCCGGGCCAAACTTCCCCTGGTTCACCTCTCACCCCTACCTCAGTTTCTCCATGTAGCAGTAGCTGGACGGGCTCTGCTGAGAACTAATTAACAAATGTCCATTACGTGTTTGTAGGGTGTGTGCTCTGTGCTGCCAAGTAATGTTAAATAATTACAACCTCAGACAGCGAGCCCATCATGTCACTGATCTGATGCATGAAAATGTTGTTATGTGTCGATCCACAATGACTTTATTTAACAAGAGCTGATCTTTGCAATTGGGTTTATTTTCTCCAGTCCTTTTAATTTCAGACTCAGGGGTTATTAGCAGATAACTGCTCGTTTCTGCTGTAAATCAAGAAAACGCTCATTAGAAACCCAGTGTTGTGATTGCTGGGAGTTTGGCTTGTGAAGATGGGATAACGGCAAGATGGGGTGTTAAAAATAGGCTAAATTCAAAAAATATTATTTTTTGCCCAGGGAAAACAAAAAGGCATTTTTTTCAACCCTGCAATGCATTGCAATCCAAATCATAGTTGGCAGAACACCAGGAGGAGAGAGACGGCCACTGAATATCAAATCGGTCCCTGCTGCTGAGGAGAGAGGGCTGGGGGTGGCCGTGAGGAGCCCCCAGCAGGCCATGCTGGGTGCCAGGCCAGCCCCAGGGGTTAGCACCTAATCAAACGGGGGGGGGGGTGCTCAACCGGAGGGAAAGTCCTTCGTGCCCCCCCCATGCTGGGTACCACCTTGCACCGGCAGATGCAGACAGACAGACAACAGAGCGGGCCAGAGGTGACTTTAAAAGCCTATCTGTAAACTCTTGTACAAAAATAAGAGTGCTGCTGATGAAAACATGTGGCCAGGGCTCAGAACGAGTGGCCACAGCACTGTCATCCCCGGCCCTTTCCTGGCTTCCGGCTCCCAGGCGACATCTTCTCTTGTGTCTCAAGAAACGTGTTGATCCAGAGAGAGCGTTCTCAGGCCTTGCTCCCACCCTCCTTTCTCCACACTCCCTTCCCAACCAGCAGAATTTCCTTTTGCAGAATTCTCCTTCTTATCCATAGAGACGGAGTGGATTAGTGGTCGCCAGTGGCTGAGGGGGGAGGCAGGGGAGGATGGTTGGGGAGTGACGGCTAATGGGTGCAGGGTTTCTTTGGGGTGATGAACTGTCCTGGAATGAGAGGGTGGTGACGACTGCACAGCTCCGTGAACACACCACTAGAAATATGGCCGTACACTTCAAGAAGGCAAACTTGATGGAGTGTCTGTGACAGTTCGGTGAGGCTGTTATTTTTAAATCATCCTTGCTTCTCCTGCCGCCTGACCAGTTCCTGAGGCCACGAGCCATCCGGCCACTGCTGAGGGCTCACAGGAACAGCCTGGAGAGTTCTGTTCCTGCACTTTGAGCTCACGGCCATCTTTCACCTTTGCCTCTACACTTTGCACACGTTATCAGACGCAGAAGACATCAGCGCGGGCGCTGGGCCATGAGTCAGTAATAGATCGAACCTGAAGCAGATCAGGGACTCGGGCTTCCAGTTTGTTGTAAAATTGGCTTATAACGTCCCTGCAGGAACAAACTTGAAACATGACTGGGGCTTCAGGGAAAGGAACAGAAGGAGACAAGTAAGACCCCTTTCTTCCTGGACTCTTGGGAACCACCGGAACAATGGCTTCCCTCCTATCAGGTCAGCCGCAGGAAACAGCAGCACTTCTCAGAGTTAGACCTCAGGCCCACCGGCACCAGGGGTAGGGCATGGACAGGGAGGGCCATGGAGCCTTGGGCAGTCTCATACGTATGGGCACTTTTTTTTCTTGCGACCTCTTTATTTGAAATGTCCAGTGTGTTTTAAAAACAAGAAGGCAGTCTCAGCAGAGTCAGAAGCTGGAACCCCCTTCACCTCACGTAGACGGTGTTGTCTCCGTGCTCCAGGGGCATAGTTGGTGGGTGCCTCCTAGAATGGCCTAGCAAGAGGTCCAGGTGGAAAGAGAGGGGTGCTCTCCTGGCTACTGTCATTCCTGTGCATCTCAGCATGGGCTGGGCCCACCAGCCGCTGCCCACCAGTTCCAACGGTACCAGCAACCCTCAGGCCATGCTGGTCAGAATAAGGCAGCGTGGGAAGGAATTCCCCCAGAAGAGTGAAGACATAGGGGGTCTTCCCTGCACATGTGCATAGCCCCCCCGCCCAAGCTACCAGGAAATTCCGGTGAAATCTCCTCATCTCCAAGCAGCAGTGTGTGGAAATGCCTCCCACAGTGTGGGGGAATGAGGTGCGGCCTGGTGCCTCAGGCCCCTGGTGGGCCCTGCTCCTGGGCTGTGGGTTGTGGCAGGAAGGCCCTCTAACTGGGCCTGGAACTGGGGCCTGCTCCCTGCACCCAGCGCCCTGAGAAGAGTTGTGCTCTCCTGCCAGAGTCCCCGGGGTTCTCCTCTATCAGGAATGCAAATGAAATCAGGAGGGAAGGCTGCCCCGGGCTTAGTCGCAGGTTATTGGTCTTTGTTTACTAGACCACGAGGCAGCCCGGCCCTCTCCTGCAGCCTCTGTCTCTCTGCTTGCCAGTGTCATGTCCAGGGAGGGGCAGGGGGGTACTGCCGGCAGGATTAGCTTCCCCGCAGCCCGGCGCGGTTCTGCAGGCCGCAGCTGCTCCGCTGGCCCCTGCCAAGGGCAGCGAGGACCCTGGGCCCTGTTGACTGAGGGCGGGCTCGGCCGGACGGGACAGCTTCCTCTGCTTGTGTTCAAAGCCAATTCCGTTCCCGCGCCGTCGGGCCGGGCTGCGCGGGCACGGCCGCGGGGTCAACGGCGGACAATGGCGGGGCGCTCGCGCGGCTATCCGATCGCAGGCCTTTGTTGCGGGAGCCTCGTGCCGATGGGTTAATGGGGCAGAAGAGATCGTGCAGGGCGACAGAAGTGGTCTTTGAAAGAGGGTGTCAGTACAGGGCGGCGAGACAAAGGCCAAAACGCACGGGCGGAGAGGGACAGATGGGGACAGGCGAGGGGAAACAATTAGGCGGCGAGTGCGGGGGCGGGGCGCGGCTCCTTCATTTTCCAGTTAACCAGGCTGGGCGGCGCCCCCGGGCCCGGGGCCGGGGCCGGAGCGGGCCGGGCCTCCCGCGGCCCCCGCCGCACCGAGCTGATGGGCTCCGCGCCGGGGTCGGGGGTGGATGGGCGGGTGGGTGAAAACCCTCCGCGTAACCCAAGAGCCGGATGCCCGTCGGCTGGGCCGGGCGCCCCCCGGTTTCCTGCAGGACAGCCTGAGCACGCTTCTCGCTGGCCACACAGCGCCCCGCGGCCGCGGCCTCCACCACTAAGGGATGCTCCTCCCCAGCCCCCGGCCCCGCGGCTCGCAGCGGGTCCAGCCCGCCCGAGGACCGGTCAGCGAGTCCGCGGGCCCCGCGCGCCGTCCGAGCGGGCATCCCCGCCAGGCGGCGCTGCTCCCCTCCGAGCCGCGGGCCGCGCTCTGCAAACCGCGGCTGTTTAATTAACGTGCAAATTGAGTAGATTAAATGACTCTAAATAATTAGCCACAGATCCTATAAACAGGATAACATATTTAATTAAGCAGCGATATAGATTTTGGAAACTGTTAATGTATTTTAGAACGGCTGCTTAGATCTTTCACTTTTTCCCCCCTAACTTCAAACATGTAACTACAGCCCTTGGTACGTGGATAAATATCTGGAAACAAGATTATGCCTGTTAACTTCAACTAATAGAAATGTTGGTTTAACAGGCGCTTGCACAGCCCTGGCGCTGGCCTCGCTCGGAGCCTGGATGGCCCGAGCTGGGGGCCGCTTCTGTTTAGCTCAGTGATGGGGCGGGTTTGCAGCGAGCCACAATCTTTGACAGAGGGGGTAAGATGAAACAGAATGAGGGGGGACGAAGGAGGTAAGTGAAAATACAACCCAATTTCATTATATCAATCACATTTAATTGGCAATTTGTACAAGCAATGACCGGGCTGGCTTTAGGTAAAACTATTAGGCGACAGGCGGGTGTGCTACTAAAATTCTTGGTTAGTTAATTAGTGTCTGAACTGCGGAGGAAAAGGATCCTCAGATTTACTCTCTACAAAGAGAGAGCAGCCCAGACAATTCATTAGGCAGGCGGCTTGTAAATTAGAGCTAAGTTAACCTGATTTCCCTTAATTAAAACATCTTTTCTCGTTTACGATGTGGATATAAGTAG